>CM076600.1:48887500-49512500 GCA_038502835.1 Octonoba sinensis
TTTAATTCGGCTCCTGAGAATGGATAAATAAATTTTGTGGCAGCGAATGTGTTAAGAAGAAAGCAGATTTTACATCATTCTAAATTTGACCTTCATTAAACTTCATACCAACAGTAATGAAAACTTTTGCACTACAGAATCATATTTCCTTATCAGATAGTCAAAAAAGAATATAAAATTTTTTTTTAAGTATAGTTATCACTTTTTTTTAATGTTTTTTTAGGTTAAAGTGCCAATAGAGTGCACAAACGGAAGGACTTTTATGGTTTTTTAGAAAATCTTCATTAAAAATCCTAAACTATAATTATTTTCTTTTTTCCTGCTTTCTTCACAACCATCTTCTTTTAAGCCAGTGCCCAGTGTGGTCCAACCTGCTGGCCACTTGCTGCTCACCCACCCACTCACTTTGTTGACCCTTGCACTTTTTACTGAAAAATTTTAATTTAACATTTGGGAAAATATTAATTACCTGTCTTACTGTTTTAAGTTTTTTAGTAAATAATCTTGCTTTTCTGACAGATTTAACATCCCCTCTAAATCCTTTAAACCTGAAACTATGAGGCAAAAAACAAAATATGGGCCTTCTTTATGGACATATTGAGGGCCTCCTTTAAAAACTTGATTCAATGCAAATTGCACTGGAGGCAATAATGCAATGCATTTCTCATCTTGTCAGTAGCTGAAAGAAGAAAAAGTAACTCAATTTTTGTGTGTTTCATGAAATAATAATAGACATCAAGAAAGAGTTCAAGGACAAATTCTAGGATTTTGACTTCGTAAAATCAAACAATTTCTGGAAACCGATTTTTAAAGAACATTTTCCTAAACTGCTTAAATTTTTTCTGCAAGTGTTATCACTGTTTGACTCATATGTGTGCCAATGTGTATTTTCCACTCTCAACGAAATTAAATCAAAAATAAGAAATCAAATTGAAAGTGCTCACTGGCATTGAGGCTGAGACTGCCTGCCTGAATTGTAGTGGACATTGGAGCTTTTTGTATATATATGTCAGGGTTGCTAACTAGAGGGGGGGGGGGGTGATCGTGGAGCAGAATGCACCATTGAAATTTTTAGTGGGTTGTTTTCAGGCATGTTTGGAGAGAGGTCATCGATTTGGCGGTACTCCGTAGCTTTTTAGAGGGTGCGCCATCCCCCCTGAGGCAGGCCTGTAGCCAGACTCTGACTCCAGGGTGGGCAAACTTTTGGACAGGAGGGGCAGACTAGTTTTTCATTTTTTTTCTAACATGTGAAAATTTATGCTCCATTTTGTTAGTTTTCTTAAAATTTAAATTAATAATTTATTTAATAATAAATGCAATTATTTAATTTATTAATTGATTAATAGAACAATTAATTAATGAAATTAATACTAATTTAATTCCATACTAAAATTATTTGAGCTTAAAAGAAATACTTGATTAAAACTTACAAAAGGCAGAGTTGAATTTTCATAGCTTATTCTAAGAATGTCTTTTGTAAATTAATAAAATATATGAAATAACATAAAAAAGTGAACATTTTTTAAAGATAATTTTAATGTGAACGATCATTCAAAGTAAGATATTGAAGCGTAAAACATGTATTGTTATGTTACAGTAAAAACCTGGACTGCCCATGATCCTTTCATTAATGCCTGGTTTAGATTGAAAACAGGAAAAAAAATGGGCTGAATAAAGGAAAAAGTTCATTTTTTAATTTTTTCTAAAATTTGAATTAAGAGATAAAGGTGCATGAGAACAAGATTTTTCCGATATGACTTTGCGTTTAAACAAATCAAAAGTTAAAAACAGAAATACCATAGATAATTAAGGTCTAATTAATCACGCTAGGACGGGCAAAACATTTTCCAGGTCGGGCATTGCCTGACCTGGCCCCCCTCTGGCTACGGGCCTGCCCTGGGGTTGGTGGGAAACCCTGTATTATATACACATGAATGTATTGTGGGTGGGTAAGAGGAAGATATTCACCCTTTTTTAATTTGTGGTGCATATTTTTTCAAAAATTCTTTTTGTGAAGCTCCAATTTTTTTTTTTTTTTTTTACTGTGAATCACCACAAAAGAAAGTGAGAAGTTATGGAACAAAAAGAAAAAACAAAACATGGCACTGAAGACCACCATGTATACTTGGGGATATGTGCATGTAAAATCCGTAGACCCCCACTACCTCTCCCCGTGCGTAAGCAATCCTAAGGCCTCGGCTAACAGGTAGGGGTGTGGTGGAGAAAAGTCTTCTCCTTTTTGAAGTTGATTAAAATGGCAATATTCTTCTCATTTATGTGCACAACTTTATTAAGAAAATCATTATTATGGTAGATATTCTATAATAAAATTGCATATGTTAATAAAGTCATTTATTTATTTTGTAAATGTTGCTCTGCTTTTCTTCATGGTTAAAATTTTTCATGCAGTTTAATTTTAAAAATATTCTAATTTTTCAGACTTAAGATTTGAAAATGGCTGTTCTTGTATTAGATGAAGATCATCTAGGTATTAGTGCCATTATAACTGTTGGAATGCAGCTTGTTTTCTTCATCATAGCTGCATCTTTCCAATTTGATAAAGTAACCGATTTTGCTGGTGGAGTGAACTTCATAATCCTTGCAATTTTGACTTTTGTATTATCTCAGGTGAGATAATTTCTAGTATTCCAAAATTTTTTAAATGTTTATTTTTTTACTTTTCAGGACGATTGGTATCATAAACTTATACACAAATAAAAAGAGGCAATGATCAGCACGCTCTCAGCTCGGCTATGCTGTTCCTCGTAAATTTAATGTAACTAGTAATCTGAGCATAACTTCTATAAAGAAAAAAAAATGAAGCAGGAATTTAAAATGAGTGTCAGGGTACTTATACTTGTTTGTATAAAAACTACTTGTAGAAAAATGGCTCTCTAATCTTTTAAAAAATGTCTGTAGTTTTTTTTTAGATTTAATTTTTATTTTTTAAATAAAAGGAAATGTTGCAGGAGAAATGTTTTTGACAATTGAAATACTGATGATAAATAGCTGAGAGAACAGTACATTTTAAATCAGGAAAAGGTTTAGAAAAATCAGAAAGAAATCGTGAACAGGATGCCAAAGGGACTATCGTAAAATGTTGTATAAACGATAACGTCATATAATCTATTTACCATTGTGGCTAGATACAAGAATTGGTACAACACTAGAACATCGTATAAATGCGAGCATCGCATTGCATAAATGATGCTCCACTGTATTTTCAAATTTTATTAAATAATTTAGTAGAATTTCTTCCACATTACAAAAATTTGGTTTTGGGGAGGGGGTCATGTCCCTCCCCTTGTATCCGCCCCTGGAATCATCGCCCCTATTACTAAACATTCTAGTTTGCTTGACACCTGTGTGGGCAATAATATTTGGAGCTTTAATTACTGTTACTACTCCTGTTTCACTAATGTTGAGAATGCATTTATTAGTAAATTTGAACTTTTTCAGTAATTTGTCATAATTGAATTGAAACTCTTACTTTTTAAAAGTGAAACCTATTCTTTTGCTGTGTGATACATGATAATGTTCTCAGGCCTCATTGAAAGTTGTGGATGATGTTTTATAAGTAATGTGACCAGATTTTTTCTACAAAAACAAGACAAAGTCGGGGGGGGGGGGGGGCAAGGTCAATATGTCAGTGAATGGTAGAATTTAGTATTTTATATTAGAAATAAATTTAACCTGAGGTATCCCTCCCCTCTCTCGTTCTCCTGCAAAAAAATATATTTTATGAAATGATATTTTTTTAAAATTTTTAAATAAGAACAAAACTAATTAATGACACAGAAACTTAAACGCTGTAGAAAATAATAAATAAAACGAAAAATGTCCTAAAAGATAGCTAAACCTGCAAAATATCTTTGAAAGTTAGAAAAATGTAACTTAGAAAATAAATTAAGTAATTTAATTAAAATGAGGGAATATGTGCTGTGTATGCCCTATACATTCTAAGGAAATTACATGATTGAAGGAGTGGCGGATTCACAAGGGCCTTCCCCTGCCCACCCCCAACAAATGAAATCCTTCAGGAGTGGCAACAGGAGCAATATATCTCCCCTCAATCAATAAGAATGAAATACCATTGAGAAATAGAAGTGTATAGACAAAAACAAATAAAATTGAATCTTTACTTTAAATCTGTTCATGAACACAAATTTTATTGTTTCACGAAAAAGGGATGGAAATCTTTTCAATAGCGTGATTAAAGTATTGGTAAGCTTGAATGCAGAGGAGAGTGATTCTACCTTGGGTTTTCCCATATTAAGGATTGTTTGCAGGGCTCCAACTTGATGCAAAAAAAAAAAAAGAAATAATAAAATCATGTTCTTAGAATAAAAAAATTTTTGCTTTTAGACCCTTGACCTCTGGTTCCTTCATTTGTGATATTGAGTGTTTTTGTTTTCTAATGTCTTTATTTTGGTGTGTTTTTCATAGTAGAACAATTACTTTTATTATTTTTTTTATTTTATAAATTGAATCTGAATTGCTTACTTTATCAATAATTTGCTTGATGAATGATACTACGACATAAAGATGGAATGTCATCTTGGATTAATATTAATTTTTCATTCCATGTTGGAATGGGAGAAAAACAAAATATTAAAACAATAGAGAAAATGGTGAAATCTATTATCTTTTTTTGTAAATTACAATTTGTAATATATTTCAGACATATGAACTGAGGCAAATACTCGTCACTACTTTTGTTTGTCTTTGGGGAGTCAGGTTGTCAGGTTTCCTCTTGTATAGAATAATTAAGATCGGAAGAGACAAACGATTTGATGATAGAAGAAGCAATGTTATTCGTTTTGCTGTGTTTTGGACATTTCAGGTAAGAAAATTTTCTCTTGTTTCTTAAAACCATAGTTTTCAGTGAATCTTAACTTTCCTACTTTATTCAAAATTTGTTTAATTAAATGCAGTTGCTTGATGACATTTTTCTTACATATTTAAATATAAATTGTACTACATGATTCATTTATATTATTGTTTTTAACAATTCAAAATATCAACCAGTTTTGTAAACATTTCTTAATGCATAGAACTTGCGAGTCATTTATTAATATGGTGCAGATTTATAGCGTAATTATTTTAAAAAATTAAAGTTGCACCATCATAGCTACCAGTGAGAATTGCATGGTTAGGTTTCAAGGAATGATCCACCCATGCTTTTGATGAAAAGTTCAGAGTTATTAACAGATATATTTTTTATGTCTTCATTGTTATTTATTCATAGGTTGATTTTCAAAAAGTCGTGGATATTGGTATTGAAAGTTCAGGTTCATGTGAAATGTCTTGAAGGATTATTTTTTTTTAAAAAAAGCATTAAAACTTGGAAAAGTTTTCATATTAAATAGTATTGTAAAATAATGTTTTAGGGATTTGGATACAGTAAGTGACCAATATACTGTAAATTTATGGAGGAACAAGGAAATAAAATTACTATGAGTTAATTAGGCATAATATAATTGCTCAAATTTCACATCAAAAAGGGCTTTGAAATGAAATACACCATTAAAAATGAAATTGTTTTGTTGCTTAGTATTTGATCATATTTATTTAGACTTTTTGCAGCATTATTATAGTGTAGCTACATTATATTATAGCTGTCATATATATTTATATGTTGGCATATTTTCATACATATATATAAAAGTATTATGCCTTTCCTGCAAAAAAACTTAATAACTAATTGAATTTTGATTCTCTTAATTTATTTAGGCTATTTGGGTCTTCACAGTCAGCCTTCCAGTTATTTTCATTAATTCTCCAAGAAAAATTGCAAAGACATACAATCCTACTCCAATGACAACTTTGGACTATGTTGGTACAACTATGTTTGTTGTTGGATTTTTGTGTGAATCAATTTCTGACATACAGAAATTTAAATTTAAAGAAAATCCTACAACTAAAGGACGTTGGTGTGATGCTGGTAAATAATTTTTTAAAAATTTGTATTAAATATGATATTGTTAATGCTATTGTATAAATGTGTATGGTATTAACCTGTTTAACATGAATATTAATTATTGTCAAATAAGAGAGATTTAATATAACATGAACATTTCCAGTAAAAGCCTTAAACAATGGTTTCAAATTTTATTGCTTCAATATAGCATTATTTTATTGCAATAGTACCTATAATATTTCAAACTGCATTTGTCTACTAGCATTCTAATTGCATCAATGCGATCTTGTGAGCTGGAATTTTCAACTACTTAGCAGAAAGAATTTTGTCAAAAAATTGGTCTTTTTTGCTGTTTTTAAAAAGCTAAGCTTTTACTGTATGATTAAGAATGTGCTAAACCGTGTTTTTTTTTTTGGAAGTGTAGCAGGGGGGGGGGGGGAATATTTCTTTCCCATGAATTTCTAATAGGCATTTCTTAATCAAATATGAAACAACATGTCAACATTTTTTTTAAATTTCATTGTTTTAGATTCATTTAAAGATGTCTTTATAAAAATTTCCTTTTTAGAGTCTATGTCTTAATACGTAAAGCAAAATCTTTGTACTCCTTTTTAAGCAGATTGAGCGCACAGAGTGTGAAATTTGACATACTTAAAATTCCTATGGAGAAAAAGCACAGAGAGATAAAATTTATGTTCAGTATGTGCTACAAATACATTAAAACTCATCTTAAAATAACTAACTCAGTAGTCAAACTTTCAATGAAAATAGATTATGGCTAATTGAAATATTTAAACAAAACAAACTGTTCTCATAAAAATAAATGAAAAAAAAACGTCTAAAAATGTTTATGCGTTCAAGGCTGAATTCAATTAGAGAAATATCTCCTCAGAACAAAAAACCCAAAAAGAATTAAATAAAATATCATTTGGAAAAAAAACCGACTTCAAATTACAAATTGCGCTAAAAAGTAAAAATTAATTCATTCTTTAAAAAACATCGATACGACTTTTAAACACAATTTTTTTAGCGAAATTATAGTAGATGATATCTTTTGTAATCATGAATCAGTTACAAATATAAATGGCCCAGAGTGTGCACCAGTTCCGATATGAAGTAACACATGGTGTAATGTTAATTAGTCTGTCATAATTTTGCACCAACTTCAAAAATTGTGTATTAATGTTGCTTAAAGAATGAATTTATATTTTACTTTTCAGTGTAATTTATAATTTAAAGTCGGTTCTTCTTTTCTTTTTCAAATGTTATTTTATTTTTGTGTAAATTTTTTATTTAAATGTTGTATAACTTGAGAAAGATAGGTTGCAACCTTTGCGAAACATGGCCAGTCCACCAATTAAAAAAATAAAGAAAGAAAGAAAGGAAGAAAATAAAATAAAAGCAATAATAAATAAATAATTACACAAACACACATACGAAAATGTCAAAGAAGGTGTTTTCTGTGAGTACTAAGTTAAAACAACTTAAAAAAAGCACAAATAGAGAATAAAAGTATCTCAAATAACTATTTCGAAGCAATAGTGGAGCCTTTTCATCAGTGCAGAAAATAAGTGCTCAGCACACAACTAGAAAGCTGTGAGGGAACAGGAAAGAACCAGAAAGACAACCGGTATTGATACCAAATGTGTCGGATTAGAGAAAGACCAATCAGAGCAGTGGTGTAGTCGAGGAGGGACGCAGGGGGACGGCGTCTCCTTACCTTTCTAGTTTAAAACAAGCGTCCCCGCACATTTCTTAAATTTTAACATAAGCGTCCCCTCACTTTTGATTCCAATTACTTATCTTCGTATGCATTAGCGTCCCCCCAACTTTTTTTTCAGGACTGCACCACTGAATCAGAGGCCAGGAACAACCACAACACAGGAGCAGAGTTTTCCTTCCTGGTCTGCTCTGGTTATATACTTAGTAGAGCAGACGGCTTCTGAGTATGTGGGTTCAAATCTGACAAGGATATGGCTGTTACTGATCAGTATAGTAGGTTCTATTTTATAGTAGACTTCTGATCTAAGGTTCAGATTCTATTTTGATCTATAAGTAGTCAGCATCCATAACTGCATGTAGAGCTTGGTCTGTTTAACAAAACACAAGTCACAAGATAATCAGCTGTTTCCCTCGTAACCAAGGTGCTAAAAAGGTACTATCATCCCTTTATGTTACATTACAAATGCTTATACGAGGTGTGGCTATTAAATAACGAGACTGAAGCTGCTTCAGAAAAAGTGCGCATGCGCCAAAAGCCAGGGACCGGCAGGTGTTATCCTGAAGCCTTCTCTTTCGAATGCAATACACCTCGCTTCTGTAAACAAATCAGTATAGCTGTAGCCTTTGTTTGTATTAGAGTTGTTTTATTGCTTCGCCGAAAAAAGGTTAAGTGTAGCAGTAGAGCAACGAATTGTTGTGAAATTTCACGTGAAACTTGGAAAAACTGCAACTGAAACTTTTAATTTACTAAAAGAAGTGTATGGTAATGAATGTTTGTCGCGTGCACGCTGTTTTGAGTGGTTCAAGCGTTTCCAAGATAGCAGAGAAGAAGTTGAAGATGATTCACGCCCGGGGTGTCCTACCACGTCAAAAATTGATAAAAATATCGAAAAAATCGGAAATCTCATTCGAGCTGACCGTCGGTTAAGTATCCGTGCAATTGCTGAAGCTGTACGAATTGATAAAGAATCCGTGTGACAGATTTTACACAACAATTTTAACATGCAAAAGGTGTGTGCCAAAATGGTACCTAAAATTCTCTCATTTGAACAGCAAGAAGCTCGCAAAAGCGTTTGCACTGACACTTCGAAAGCCATTGAAAATGACTGATGGGCCATTATCCCTTCTAAAGGACCCATTATTTTTGCTAAGAAATAATTCGAAGCTAATACAATTCTTAAAAGAATAGCAGAGATTTATTTATGAAAAATATTTCAATAACTTTACAATACAACGTTAAAAAATATCACCTAAAGCCATTCGTAAAAAAAAATAAAGTTGACTAGATTTTTATGTTTTATAAATAAAATTTAACTATCGGGCATTTCACACAGAGTCGATGCAGCTCAAGAAACAACTATCCTTAAGAAAGTACTCTAAGGCATATGGTCCGTCTCACTGGGTAAAAACGTCAACTTCCCGCTTGCTCTCTGAGCGAACGTCTCAAGAGAAGTTCTAAAAAGATTAAGAGAGAGAAGCGAGCGAGCACTACGCTTAAATACCAGAGGGTGATTTGCGTATACCGCTGAGCACGTGTACGCACTTGCGTCGATGACACGTGATGTGCATTCGAGAAAATTCTCGATTGGGAAGAACCCGGCAACGCCCCCAAGTGGCGGATTTAGCCAACTAATCAGTTTGAGAAAGATTTGCGATTCGGGAGGTGCGTCGCAACTTAGCTGACTCTTACTGTTTACAATGTTAAAGGCTTAAACCAAATAAAGGAGTAAGTTACCGAAATTAATTTTACTTTTGAATTAAGTGGTGAGAATTTAAAAATAACATTTCCTATCAATGCCTCCCCTTCTCATCATCTTAATGAAAAGTAAAAACACTATTACTATAAAAAATATCACATGGCTTTAGGCTTTAACATATATGTTAAATTCCTTTTACAAAAAGTGAAACTTGTTAATATTAACACCAGTATTTTTCTTTCAATGGGTAAAAATACAGAAACACCCATTAACATTTCTAATATATTGAAAATCATGAGCACTTGACGATCACAAACAGCAACATGATCACATCAGTAGCACTTCCAAGTCCAAATATCAAATTAGAGTCACTAATTTCAAATCCATAAAGTCCCAGGGAATGAATGTAGATAATCACATTTAATCTGCAATACAATAATAAATACTACAAGTAACAGTTCAAATCAGCATATTATACACAATTCTTTTTTAAAAAAAATTTATACATCAGTTATTTACACTTAATATACTTTTACGTTTATAATAACAATTTTATTTTTAAATTCAATCATAAAAATTTCTCATAACAATTTATATTAAACCTTGTATAAAAGTAAAATAAACTGACTGATGTAAAAACAAGTACTTAGAACATTCATACAAAAATTGATATTATATTGCACTTATTTAAAAAAATGTTCAACAAATTTCTCTAATTCGGCTTGGGTCGGCGGTTTCGTGAAAATATCCGACAAATTATCTTTACTAGAAACATGTCTAATATTAAAAATATTTTTATACACTAAATCTCTAATGAAAAAAAGTTTAACATCAATATGCTTGCTTCGGTGGTTTTCTAATGGCGACTTTATAAATTCAATTGAAGCTTGATTATCAGCAAAAAGTAAAGATTTAGCTTTAGATCTATTTATCATTTTATTTTCAAAACATTCGTCCAAAATTCTGTCGAACCATATTAACTCCTTCACGGCTTCAGTCATTGCGATAAATTCGGCTTCCATGGTGGACAAACTTACACTCTTTTCTTTAAAAGTTCGCCACTCAATGGGTGAATTATCAAGCAAAATTAGCTGACCTCCGATTGAAGTTCGGTCATCACGATTTGCCGCGTAATCGGAATCAGTGAACGCGATAATTTGAACTTTATTGCAATTTAGAAAAAGTTTTAAATCTTTACTTTGATGAACGTAGCCTAATAATTTTAACAGTCCATTCCAATGAACAAGTCCTGGATTGCTCTGGAATTGACTAAAGATGTTAACTGCATATGATATGTCAGGTCTGGTTCGATTTGCAATAAAAGTTAAACATCCTAACAAATTTCTATACGGTATGTTTGACATTTCTTTAATTTCTTCATCGGTTTTCGGACAATTTAATTTACAATAAACAATTGCCTTACTAATAGGTAAAGATGCATTGGGAATACGAAAATTTTTATATCTCTCACATACTTCTTCTATGTAAGAAGTCTGATGCAAGTGTAGGCCCTTTTCGTCCTCGCCGAATTCTACGCCAAGTAATTTTTGCGTCTTTCCCAATACTTTTAAGTCAAATTGTTCATTCAATAATTTTAAAGCATTACTAATGTCCGAATCCTTTCTTCCAAAAATTACAATGTCATCAACATATAACAATAAAATTACGTTAGAATTAAAATAAACACAATTGCAACTTGAAAACTTTTTAAAACCTAACTGAATTAATACACTGTTAATTTCATAAAGGAGTAAGTTACCGAAATTAATTTTACTTTTGAATTAAGTGGTGAGAATTTAAAAATAACATTTCCTATCAATGACCCAAACTTATTGGAAAGGATAATTACATGTGACGAATCGTGGTTTTTTACTTATGATCCTGAAATGAAGCGCCAATCCATGCACTGGAAGAGCCCATCTTCACCGAGAGCCAAAAAAGCTCGAATGAGCAAATCAAAATTCAAAGCAATGATGATTGTTTTTTTCGATATTCATGGGATTGTGTACCTTCACTGGGTTCCTGAAGGTCAAACGGTTAATCAAGGTTACTATCTTCAAGTTCTTGCTGATCTCCGAGAGAAAATAAGGAAAAAACGACCCGCATTGTGGAGGAACAAGTCATGGGTTCTAAACCAAGACAACGCGCCAGCTCATTCCGCATTGTCAGTTAAGAGTTTTCTAGCAAAGTTCAGCATCCCAGTATTGGACCATCCGCCTTATTCGCCAGATCTTGCGCCCTGCGACTATTACCTATTTCCTAAAGTGAAAGCTGCATTAAAAAGAACAAGATTCGAGTCCGTTGAAGCTGTGAAGGAGAAAGCGGCACGTGTCCTAAAGGACCTGACACAAAAAGACTTCCAGCAGTGTTTTGAACAATGGAAGGTTTGCATGGAGCGATGTAGGGATAGAGGAGGGGTGTATATTGAAGGTGATAACAAGTAAAAATATATGAAATTAAAAGAAAAAATTTTATAGCGTTAGTCTCGTTATTTAATAGCCACACCTCGTATGATGAAGAAGGTGCATTAAATTGTAGAAATAAGAATTAGATATATGAAAAATGATGAATTATTCTGAATAGCAGAGGTAACAAGTGTACTCTATTAATATAAGTTTGTTAAATCATGTGATTTACAAATATTTAAAATATTGCTTTCCTAGGTCTGTGGAAATATTCCAGGCATCCTAATTACTTTGGAGAAATACTTCTGTGGTGGGGAATATTTGTTATTTCATTGAATGCAATCCGAGGAGCTGAGTGGGTGGCTATACTTAGTCCCATCTTTACCACATTGATAATCCTTTTCCTTAGTGGAATTCCTTTACTGGAAAGAAGCTCAGATGACAGATACAGAAAGTAAGTATTTTTAGTTATGTCCTCATAGATATGAAACTTATAATTGTTTACAATCAAACAGAATCGATTACAATAGCTTTTTTAAAGGTAAGTTGGTAGTTATAATTGCATTGCCTCAGTTAAAATTACACAGGGTAGCAACATAATGGAAAATTCAGTGAAAAACTTGAGAAATTTTGAGAATATTCATAAAAATAAGAGAATGCATCATTTCCCAAAAATTCAAGGCAACTTTTCCTTCAGTGAAAATTAATATTAATTATTAGCCTTTAAAGAATTCCAAAAAAACTTTTCCTTTAAAAGAATATCTTTTCTGCCATTTTAAATTGTTTGTTCAAAATTTGTAATCTTTATGCATACAGCAAAAGAATTGACCTTTTCATTTAAGGGGTGTATTTTAAACCAATCCAAATACTGTTTTTGGCTATTTCTCAAATCAGTAATTTTGGGCTTAGTATCTGTCACCTGATTACTGATGATATCAATTTGTGCATAAAACATTTTCTGCGTTTAAAATTTACAGAATATTTTTATGAGTTGACAACTAATAGTGTTTTAAATTTCAATCATAAGCATTATAGTTGTAAGTTGTTAAGGAAGTTGATTTTGCTTTTGAAAACAATATGAAAGAAACCAAGTATGGACAACATGTTGCACATGGAACGTTTTCTAGTCAATTTGAATCTGTAAGTTCCGGAATGACTCTCTTACTGCACTGTGCCTTCTTTACACTACTATGATCTAGAAATTTATTTTTGTATTACTAGTTTTCTTTTGTGTATTATTATAATACTGAGACTTTTATCCTCAGAAAAACAAACTTTCAGAAAGTCAAACTTTCTTCCTTTTTTTTTTTTGTGAAATGAGCATTTATCCGATACATCTAAATAACATTCTTTTCTGCACATAAAAATATATTGTAATACATTTATTAAAAAGATTGCTATACTTCATGTAATAAAATATGTGATTTTTAGGCTCCTAAGTGTTTCTTTCTTATAATCTTGCTAAATTTATAAGTATTTCTTTCCTTTCTCTGCTTATTTTGAAATGTAAGCTGGGTTTGATAATGGTAGTGGCAGTGTTTTTTAGATATCCAAGATTCCAGTTAACTGGTTCTTTTCTGTCTTTAATAAATATACTACTAAATAATATAGGTTTAAATATTTTATTCCAATCTTTGCTCTTGCCAACGAACTAATAACACATTGTTCTCATATGACATCAACGCTAATGGCAGACAAGTTGGCTACTCAGAGTAAACAGAGAATGATTTTTTTGCCTTTGTTACATATTTAAAATTTTTAGTTTCTAAATTATTGCCTTTAATTGTGCCCTTTAAAATTGAAGGTATCATTTAAACTTTTAAAGATTGAGAAATGAACTTACGCTTTCAATTTATTTTTCAAAATTTATTTGTATTTGTTATTTTATTTGTTAATTTATTTTGTAGCATTGAAGAATATCGCACCTACAAAACCACAACTAGTCCACTGATACCCTTACCGCCCACTGTGTACGCAGACATTCCACCATTTTTTAAAGTGATAATATTTTGCGAATTTCCTCTTTACAATTATTTGGATGCCAACAAAGGTGTGTCAGATAAATCAGAATCGGGACCTACTCAAACGTAAGTTGTGATGAAACATATTAGCAATTTTGAAACAAAATGAAGAAAACAGAAGAAATGACTGCTCACATATATTTTTTTGAAAACTTATTTTGCAATGTTGAATCTTGATTTCTCTAAAATCAATCTTGATGTTTTCGTACTAAAAATTATTGTTTATGATGATGTTTCATTATTGTGATGTATGCTGCAAATGCTTATCAGTTTCACATTTGATTAATATGTGAATAAATAATCTATTATTTTAGTGCAATGTGGTAATACTATTAAACATTAATAATTTATTATAATTATTAATGTGCATAGTAGCTAAGTTTTTGTTTATTGCAAAAGAAATTGTTATTTTTTAAGCTGTTTTGTATCTTGTGCAATATAGTAATTAAAACAAGCTAATCAACGCAAAACAATTTTTATCAAAATGTTCCTCAATTAGAGTTTCAGTAGAGCCGCGGTTATCCGAGCCCTGACTAACCAAGTTCCGGGTTAACCGAGGTACATTTGTCCGGGGAAAATGCCCCTTTGGCAAGGGCCCTTTTTTAAATGCCCATGTCCTGATTGGCGCCCCACTTACTTCATTTTGCTAGTGAACAGTTTGTTTATTTTCGTTTGTACTGTACTGTATTTGTTACGTGATGAGTGCTGAACTGAAACGAACTGTTGTGTCTTTGGGGACTAAATTACAAGCCATCAATAGACTTGATAAAGGACGGACAATTAAAAAAGTGGCTTCAGATTTAGATGTGAGAGAATTCTCGTTTCATAATATGTACAGTAAATGCTTTCTTTCACATCTTTGACGATGTTTTCATTCATTTCACCCGTTTACCCACGTCTTCCTTTCGTTTTGGACAGAGTCAGTGTTATCCGATTTTTCGATTATCCGAGGTACCCTCGGTCCACATTACTTCGGATAACTAAGGCTCTAGTGTATTTTAAAAACATTGTGCCAAAATTAATGCGACGTTTTATAAGTAATAAATGATTACGCACAATTGGCAGTATTATGTAGGTGCTCTTAGTGTGATTAAAATATTTTGCTTTATTTTATGAAAAATTATTAGTTGCAAAATATGTGGAATCAGTGTCAGCTGATAATTAGTTTGATTTTAAATTGTTTTTTCTTTTCTTTTTATTTCCCTTTTTTCTTTTTTGTTATGTGATGAGTAATCACTAATTAAGCTCTTCTTTTGATAAGTAGATTAAGTTTTATAATCTAAAAAGGAAGAAAAGCTATCAAGAACTGTTCTTCAGTTAAAAGCCTCTGTAGCTGTGTTCTGAAATATGTTTATTTAAAATTTTGCATTAGATTCACGTGATAATATTTATTTTTAATACTGGTATTTCAAAATTTCTATAAAGTGAAGTTGATTACTATAGCCTGTGATCGGTTAAATTATATAGTTTTTAGTAATTTCTTGGTGGGTTTTTTCTTTTTTGACTAGTATGAAATACTTCCTTGATTTCTTATGTGAATTAATTAGTTTTGTGTAGGTAAATTTCAAAAGCAACTTTTTTAATTTTGTACTTTGGACAAAAAAGAACCCACTCATGTGAAATTTTGAAAGTATTTTCCTTATTTCATGCTAAAGTATATACTGCTAAAAGAAATCTGTGGTTGTTTCTATAACACTGAAAAAAGTCATACATAAATGAATCCTAAAGTATTAAATGTTGTATGAAAATTTAGCATCAGCACCTATTCTGTGTAAGCACTATGCCAAGGTTACTTGCACAGTTCAGAACCTACTGACAGCTTCACTGTTCATAAGATGCAATTAGGAAAAGCTCTGCTAAGTATATCACACTTAATTATGTTTTAGGATTTAAAAGTCAACTAAGTGTAAATTTTATAGAACACATGTAAGAAGGAATTCTGAAGGCAAAGTGCACGCTAGCCATGTCTAGAAATGCAGGACTTCTGTGTTAGACACATATAACTTTATATAGTGCACTTGTTTCTTACTTTTAAGACCAGATCTATTAAAGATTTCTGAAGCAGATATTACTTTCCTAAAAGTGCTAAAATTTAAAAAATATATATTATAGTCTGCATACTAGAATTTGTAGAGCTTTAGATGAGCTCATAGATTGAAGCACTTCAGAAGTGACCTTTTAAATATCTAATTTGAGAATATTTGGGTAAAATTTTAAAAATGTCTTTCTATAATTATCAATGATAGAAACTAAATTTTATCCAGGGTTTTATTGCTTACAATTTGTTATTTGAAACTTTTTTTTCATACATGTTTGAATTTGTTTATGCCAGACTTGCAATAGTATCAAATTATATTTAATGCAAAAACAAAAAATGAAAAATGCAAAAAATAAAAAGATAAAAGAAAAAGAAAACGAGAAGTAAAT
This sequence comes from Octonoba sinensis, assembly GCA_038502835.1. Classification (NCBI taxonomy): domain Eukaryota; kingdom Metazoa; phylum Arthropoda; class Arachnida; order Araneae; family Uloboridae; genus Octonoba; species Octonoba sinensis. The sequence continues at coordinate 48,903,693 of CM076600.1, forward strand.
AATTTAACAAAAAGTTTGCAATTTAAGAATTATGAGACGAAGTATTGTTGTTTTAGTTGGTCTTTTCTGTTTTTGTTTTCTGTTTGATGTATTTTTCTACATAAAGTTGTATGTACTTTTTTAAATTTTATTGTTCTTTACATGTTATGACTTGATCTTGTATGATTAAGTCATTTTCTTCTTCTTAAAATTGTGTTGTATGATTTATAATCTTAATTATTTAGTTTTCATATGAAAGTGAATTTTATTAAGTATAAAAAGTATATCTGCAATCGCATTCCATATGTGCCAAATGAAAATAATTTTTTCTAATAAACTTTATATGGAGATACTATTTTTATCCTCCACTGCCAGTCCATTTAGTATCAATGTTAATAATCTGTTTGAATTGACCTTTAGATTTCTGTGTAGTTGCGTTTTAACATTTTGAAAATTAAACATATCTTTCCGACATGTAATTCTAAACACTTCTGGCTTGCTTGGCATCAATAGTTTGCAACAAACATTTTCTAGTAATTCTAGGTACAGTTTCTGAACTTTGTACTCAATGTATGCATTGAAGTACAGTGTGTGTATTTAAAATTATTCATCTACTAGACAAAAGAAAGCAACTAAGCTTTTTCGTGTGTCTTTCTTTATTTGATTTTACGTATTTTGTTTATTGTGGCAACATTCTAGTCGGCATTTTTATTTTCAAAGTATTGCTTATTATTTATTTTTTCATTACTTTTTAACTATAGTTTATTTTTCTATTGCTTTATAATGTGGTAGTTTACTTAATGGAGGAAATTAGAATTTAATTTATTCTACCTCTTAATTAACCAACTGAAAAAGGTTCTTAATGTTTCATCATTTACATTTTTCATGTGTACTGTCTGAAATATAAAATTTCTTTATATGTATGCAGGGCCGTATTTACAAATGTGCAATTCTATGCTTGAGCACAGGGTGGAAAAATTTAGGGGTGGGCAATTTCTTATGTTTTAAATTTATTTAAAAGGTTCTTAGAAAAAAGAGTATTTTAAATGCATTTAGGTGAACAATTACTTTATATCCTTAGCCTGCTTAAAACTGGCTTGTATCAGCCATAACAGTCATTAATAAAGCATTATAAACTGAGACAAATGTCAAGGTACCTGTTTAGGTGGAAAATGATGGGGAGTGTGTGAAATGGCCCCCCTGACTTTTAGAAATACATTGAATGTATACATGGTTTTATATATTTTATTGTTTTTTACCTATAATAGGCATTGAAAATATACCCTTTTGCTCCCCAACCCCTGGAAAATTTTGCTTTGTGTTAAGAAGCATTAATGTTGATTTTTAATGAATTACTATAAATATTTTATTGTTATTTGTTGTATTTAAAAATATCTAAAGAGAGCAAGCAGCTCAAATTAAGATTTAAATGCAATTGCATCCTTGCACAAAAAAAGAATGTGCAGTATTCTTGCTCCAAGGATTCAAATTTATTATATACTCCTGCATAGAGTCTAAAAATTGTACATTTTACTATGTTTCTAAAGTAAATGATTTTAAATATATCTTGTGCATTTGTTTGTGTATTGAAATACTGTTTAAAAAAATAATTTTGTTCAATGTCTGGATGAGGTGGATTGCTGAGTATTGTGTCAAAATGTTAATATGATTGTAATTTTCCAAAAGAATTTCTTTTTATTCTCATTAAAAATTAATTTTTTTAGAAAAATAAGAAAAGAAGTGGTAAAAGCTGAAAGCAACATTCACTTTTGTAAGAATTTTTTAATCAAAATTCTATGTAGATATATTGTTTTAAAACAAACGCAAAACCTTACACATTTAATTTCATTACATGTTTTTTCTTTTTATTAATGGAACACACAGTCAATTATTAACCTACACAGTCATGTGTAGTAAAATGTCCATTACAAATTTTAAAAAATATTTTTATTAATTGAATTTTATAATTTTACTGGAGTGTGTAATACATTCATAATGTTAAATATCAGGCTTAAAACTTTCATTTCAGTATAGGTTAAATCCTATTTATATTTCTGTGTTAGTTTCCAAGGTACCCAAATGCATTGTAATCTTTAGTTTTTTTCAAGATTTTGCATGAAACATTTCTTTATTTATGTATTCTTATATGAAAAATTTGCTATGTGTGGCATTCTAGTGAACTAAAAGCTGACACATTTTTAAAAAAACATGTATTACTTGTAATCATTTGTAAAAGCTGTCAGCTTTATTGTTGCGATTAACTTACTAGTATTTAATGAAATTAAGTTTTTTTTTTTAATGTTTCTAATAGTTATATTTAAAAAAAAATTTTAAACATTAACAGTTAAGTATTTTTTGCACTATGCTTGACTGAGAAAGCTAGGAATTATGCTTACATTTGAATTTGTTGTTCTTATTTTATTCTATTATAACAATGTGTTAAGATACTTCTGTACATTAAAACATCTTTAACTTGCACTTCATTCATAAATGCTTATAAAATCAACAAAATTTGTATTTTAAATGAAATTGTTTAATTACGTGCACTTATTATTAACCAGCATTCATTACGCATGTTCTCAAAAGAAAATGGACTATTTATGTACATTCAATATTGATTGATCATTAGCCACTGATTAACGGAATCAATAGATAGTTGATTGTTTTTTTAGGTTCTAAATCATCAAACTAAATGAACTATATTTTATTTTAACCTAAATGGATTAATTACTTTGATGTAATTGGATAGACTATATTAAAATTTATTTTGCTATCAGTAAGATCTATTTTTTGTGATACATTTGCTTCTTTTGTGTTCTTTAGTTAAAATGTATTAACATTAATGCAAATATTACTTTTACCATTTAAATTTCATATTGTATGCAAATTTTCTTTCTTTAAGATATGTTAGTTAAACTCTAAAAATGCTACATTATTGTCTACTTAGATGTATTTTCTTATTGAACCCCAATCAGTTTTAATAACTATTTAGTTTCATAGCAGCTACAGTATTGAAATATATATATTATTATGGATTTTATTATGTGTTTTTTAATGTGCAATTATTTCATTCTCTTGGGGCAGAGAATTTTTTTTTTTGTCAGGGAGGGAGGATGTTTTTTTAAAAATAATTATACTACGTTATGAACATAGTCAATGAAATTGCTATACTATCACTTCCATCCATGGAATTACTGACAATGTATATAAAATTCATGCCTTAGATAATAGCTTACTTAATCTTACTATGTCAAATTGTTACTTTAGATAAAATTAGCAATACTTGAAAAATAAATCATTCTGAACTTAAAATTGTGCTATTTGCTACTTTGGAAAGTTAAACTAATGAAACTAATTAATAGAGAAATGCAAGGTATTTCAATGCAGTAATTTTGTTTCATAGGAAATTTTTCAGTGCTCTTTTTACTTGTATAAATATTATCTTGCTATCTAACTGTTAAAATTGTCATAGTTCCCTTGAATTTGTTTTCTCATTCACTGCAGTAAAAATAGTATTTACTAGCTTTTATTTCATCAGCTTTAAATTTCCATAGTTTAAAGTTATTAGTTTACATTTGAATAAAAAGCATTTCATTAAATGTCAAGAATGTTTTTTCCTGCAAAACTAGCTTTCAATGGAAAGAGATTTGAACGTTACATGAAGGGTTTGAATTACTTATTCATGTCTAATTTCATAGGGTTTTTTTTTTCATTCTTATGCTTTTTTTATGTATTTATTATAAATTTTTCCCTCTTAAAATTTTTGTGTTATTGATTTCGTAAATTTTTCATATGTGATGAAAGTTCATGAAGTAGAAAGAAAAACTATGCAAATTTTTACTTCTGTTGCTTGTAGTAATTATTTATTTAATTACTATAAGCAAGATTTAATTATTTTGTTGAAAAAAATATTTTATTTTAAAATGTTTCCTACTATCTATGAAGATTTTATGAAATGAAATAAATGTTGAATCATATTAACACAACTTTAAATGATTCAAGCCTTAATAAATGTATGCATTAATTAATGTGAAAATGGATGCAATTTTCTCTGGTGATACTAATTATCTATTGCATTTGTCTGTACTGAAACGTTACTGCCATGTTGAAGGTAACACTTGTTGATGTAGATCATGAATAAAATTCTGAAATAACTCTTGAGTTGTGATTTCAGTTGTATAAAAGTTTACTTTTTTCACGTTTATAATACCATGGCCATTGTGCCCAGTTGTTATTGATGCACAGTGCAAAACTTTTTTTTCCCATGTTTTTAAATTGTTGATGTCTTGATCACTATATAATCATTCTTTCATTTAATATAAAGATTTCTGTTGTATAAAAAGTTAGAGTATTATTACGTCCCTTATAATTATAAATAGTACATGGTATGACCAATGTGCCATCAGGAGGTGGTGGGGAGAAGAATCTTCTTTTCTTTACTTGAATACTATTTATATGTGACATCTTCATATTAAAATGAATATTAACTCCCAAACCTGAAATACTATCATACAGTTTTTATTTTAAACTTAATTATTATCAAAATACCACTATACCATAACTGCTATGCACTTTAGTAGGGGAAGACAGAGATAGTTTAGCTACTTTTTAAATTTCAATATTTTTTAATAAATTTTTATACTTTTTTACAGCAAAATGAAATATTGTAGTTGCAAATTTCATATTTTTTATCCAGTGTGAAATGAAAATAATTTGCAGTTGAATTTCTCTTAGTTTAATCAATTTTACCTTTTTGTTTTGCATTGTGAGGCTCAAGTATCCCCATGAGAGGAATACATTAGCTGTGGTGAAGGGATACTTCAGCCATCACTAAAAAATACCTAAAAAAACAATATTTTTCTTTTTTACGGTTTTATTTACATATTGCTTAAAGTACAGGAAGTTCTTCAAAACCAATTGTGAAAATGAAACGTAGTAACACAATAAGTTTTTGGCGATAATTGATGGTTCAAGGCTAATTTCAACTTGAATTTCATTGATGCAAGCAACATCTTCTGTTCTTAGCCACTTAAATTTAAAATTTGCAATTTTTCAAGCACATTTCATGTTTGCATCATGCAACAATTTTTGTTGATTTTTGATCAGTTCAAAAAAACTGGTTACTACGGAACTAGGGGAAATTTCAATCCCATATAAATCCTGATCTAAACAGATGGATTTGCTTGGAACAAACTTTATCGGGAAAATGTTATGACGTAGAACATGCACAGATACGAAGTTCAACCAGAACTGAGCGAGCTTATTTTCCTATAAAATTTTTTTATCGGGTTTTTTAACGATATTTTTGAATGAATGAGTGAATAATAGAGTGAATAAATGAATGAGTGAAAGAATGAATGATAAAATAAATGAGTGAATGAAAAAATAAATAAATGAGTGATTGAATGAAATAATAAATGAATTAATTAATAAATGACTGAATAAATGAAAAAATGAATGAGTGAATGTGTTATCCGAAGTAATTAAGGAACTAAAGCTAAATGAGAAAGAGAGAGAGATAGCTTGATTATAAATTTGAAGTTGGCGTATAAGAAAAAGTAGCCTCATGTCTAGTTCTAGGCGGAACTTCTTGTTAATATTTCAATTTTGAAATTTTTCCTTGGGGAGAGCCTTCAATACGCCTCTACCCATCTTCCTTAACGTTATCAAAAAGATATCCTAAATTTGCTTTTAGAGATTCCCTGGAGTAAGCCTCCGAAATCTTTCTTTTCCTGAAGTCACCAAAAAGTCTAAAACTAACTTCTATTTCAAAAAAAAAAAATCGGGAGAAAACCCCCAATCTCAACTTTTTCTTTCCCCTAACTTTATCATAGCCTAAAATTTCATTTTTAGGCTGTCAGTTATGAAAAATTTCTGGGGGAGAGGCCACACTCCCTCCTCTAAAGATAGCTAAATATTGGGATTTAATACTTCAGTTTTGAAATTTTGAGGGCCCCAAAACTCCTTACTGATAAATTACCGTTTTAAAAAATTTTTAAAGGAAAGCCGCACTTTTCATTTCATTAACTCTTCCAAAGATAGATTACAATGTACTTCAGTTTAACAAAATATTTCGGGAGTGAATCCGTACTTTCTATTTCTTACGTTATGAAAGAAAGACTAATAAAAGTATTTTTAAGGGCTTCAATTCCATAAAATTTCTGCGAGAGAGCTGTAGTGTCAAAAAAAAAAGAAACTTTTTTTCATTTAACCTAGTATAATTAGTAAAAGAAAGTCGCAATAACTGTTTAACATTGTTTAAATATATGTATACAATTTAATTCGAACGACCTCAACGGAAAATGATTTTTTTTACTGGGGGAGGGGGCGGCATGGACATTAGGGGAAGCAGACCTTATTAATGTCGCTCAGTTAAATTATGCTCTGGCAGGCTGTACCGTTGTCTCCCCTGTTTTAAAATAATCAATAATAAGTGACTTATTCATTATTTATTTTTTTTTTCATTATTAATTCTCTTCTATTTTACGTAATGTACTAGATAAAAATTTAACTTCGTTAATTTTTTACAAATCGAGTTTCTGTGCTTCCTATTTCACTTTTTCTTTTCTTTTTCTCTCTTTTTTTTTATAGTTCTTAAGTTTGATTTTTTTTATCAATAGCAGTTTTTGATAAACTAAAGAAAGAAAAGATGACTCCAGTCAGCTGCTCCCAGTGATCTTCTTCTTCTTTAGCTGAATGAATCCCGTAGTTTCGCTATCTGGTGACGTTTCATTTTCTCATAGGCCGAATTTTAAAAGTCGAAAGTTAAATGGCAACTTGTCTGATCAAACTGCTTCTGCTCGTTTTCCGGTAGATTCTTGTGCTGTCAGAATGTTAATTTTACTAATATTTGTTCTTCAGATATTTTATGTTATATGTGAACTTCCACATCCAAAATTTGAATATAAATATAGTTTTAAAGGACCTTATTTAGCTCAAAAAGACGGCACTGTCCCATTTTGGGAGCATTATGGAAGTGAGTATGATTTTTAAAATGTGTAGTTTGTATTCATTAGTACACGTGGCTTTTCCCAGCATCAGTTTTCGTATTTTAGCTTTTACTTGAAATGTTGTCTGTTAAAGAATGAGTATAAAGAAATCTTAAGAGTTAATATTCTTTTATTTTCATTTCGGTATATCCTGATGTTTTCTCTTAATGTTTTAACCATATGTTTTGTTTAGGTGATGGGTATTGGTGCATACAAAATAAGTTAATATAGGATGGCAAAAAAAAAAAAAAAAATTCTATGCATATAACATTCTCGTCTTACCCTTTTATTAAGTATGATGCGTTGGGTGTAGTAATACAGTATATGCTTCATGAACACAAAATTTTGTCACCAAATTCTGTTAGGAGTGAAATTGTAATCACATCACCATTTTTGTGTTATATTAATGTATAGTTATTATATTTGTTCAGAACGGTAAAATTAGGTAAAAAACTTTAAATTATTTGAAACTAAAAAGAAAAAAATCTGAAATTTTCGAAAGCATTAATTAGAGCAAGATTTATAAATTTTGAGTAAATCTTTATTTTGTTATCGAAATGCTAAGAAAAAATGATAATTGTTGCAAAAATATCTTTTTAATTAATATATTAATGGAAGAAAGCACAATCGTACTAAAAAAAACCCGGAAGAAAACATGTAAATGTTGGGAATGTTTAGGAAAGCAGCATGATCAAATTCAGGTGGAGGATACTAATTTTATTTCTTGTTCAATAGGCAGGATTAAAAGTCATTGCTTAAAGTTGTTTGAATCTCGTACTAGTCGTGAAACTAAGAAGTTATTTTAATAGCATTGAAAACAATTGGAATGGAGTAAAATAAAAGGGCATTTAATTGGCATTAAGGATTTAATGCGGAATGGTCTAGTTCCCTTCGACTTGGGTTAGGTACTTACAAGTGGTTTCTTTCTGTGATAAATATGTATATTTGGCACTAAATTATTTTAAAGTTGTATAACACACTGATTAATTTCTGTTGGGGTAAATGCAATGGGTTAGTTGGACATGTAGCACAAACTACAAAGAATTTTCGGAAAAATACAAGGTATCTGACCAAGATAAGTAAAATGATATTACATAAATATCAACTTGATCAGCATTGAAAATATTATGATGTTTGTATAAATATAAAAATATCTAGTACTTACAATATATGTTGAATATAAACCAAGGCAATTTACATCACTAATGCTTTCACAAAACTAGTAAAAATGTTTACATAAATGTGATATTATATAAAGTAAACTGCAGTAAAACTCCTCCTGGTGAACATCATTCTTAGGCAGTCGATTTTTAATCCTCCGCCAGCAAAGCATAGTCTAGAAAGGAGCCTCTATCATGCACAAATATTTTTGTCCTGTTGGTGTTAACTATAGAGGGGTTTTACTGTATTATTTAATGAGTTAATTATTAATTAAACTTGATTAGTCGGTGCAAAACTGATTGTATTAAAAAACGCATGTATATGATCTATTTTAAATTGTAATTATCACAAAAGTTTTTACTCAAAAGAAAAAGAAAAAAAATATATTAATGTGTAATCCCCCCCCCCCCCCACCCCACTGTTGTCTGTTGTACATTTTATTTAACAATTAACTCTCATTAATCATTGTAAATTTGTTCATGATTAGGAGAAAATATCAACTATGCAATAGTATTACATAATTAATTGGCAATGCTTTTAATTTTCGTGTATACCATATAATTAAATCATAATAATTAAAACATAACAGTAAACTTTTCTATTATCATCAATTAGTATCATTAATAATATTAGAAGATTAACTTTAAAAAAATGATATTAAAATATCAGTTTAATGCATTACTTTTCTAATGATAGAGTTAGTCTTAGTAAAGAAAAATCATTATTGAATTGAATTACATTTATTTTCCAGTTCTTGTGCTTAGTCTCAGGACTAGCTTATGAACTGTCGTCCAATATGACAGATAGCACAAGACAATAAATCAAAGATTTTATTACATCACAGAGAGAGGAATTAACAGAAATACACCCAGGGCAAGGTGGGAATCGAACCCATGACCTCGTTACTGCGCGCAAGCAGCGGGCGGAAACTGGTACTAAGACCGCTCGGCCACCGAGGTCCCAAAATCATTATTACTGTAGATTTTCAGATTCTCTATGTTGTTATCATTATCCTGCTCATCACTATGAATCTAGCTCCATTATGGTTTCACTTACGTAATAAGTTTTCTATCATTACCTTAACTTAGAAGTAAGTCGATGGGCTAGTTTAAGATGAATTTTAAATGTTAAACTTCAAATGTAATTGTGATAGTGGACATGTATTAAATCATTGTATATATATATACCAGCTTATAAATATCAAAATCACTATATTTATCAGGATATTTCAGGTGGTACATATTCGCCAACACTGGACGTGATATAACCTGGTGAGCCTTTACTGGTGAAGGCTCTCCAGTTGAACAAAAATTCAGAAGAACAAGATCTACATTTCCTGTTAGCAAAGAACTTCAAAAACACTTTGCACTTTGAAATATAGCAAATTGTCTCGTTACATTTCAGTTAAGATTTAAGTAATGATTAAAACAACCAGTTTAAATTATTAAACAAGAACTCTAAGTATTCCAAAACCTTTTGAATAAGGCTTTTCTCTTTCTGTCAGTTGAGAGAATAACTTTGCATATATCAAAATGCAGTACTCATTCAGATTGTACTAAGCTGTAATGTAACCAATGTAATAATTATTAAAAAAAATAGTTGTTCAATTGTAAACCTTTTATTGAGAGAAAAAAAAAGTTACATATTTGTAAAACATGTATTTTTTCTTCTTGCATAAATTCTATTTCCTTTTCCAGATGCTATTGCCAGTGAGGAAATGGTACGAATAACACCTTCATTGCGAAGTAAAAAAGGTAATAAGAACTAAGGGTGTATAAAATTTTGTAATTTTGACTTTAATGTTCTCATTAGCTTTATTTTCTTATAAAATTAGAAGTCCTTGGAAATCTCCTAATTCGATGTCTATGTTTTTACGTGATAACATTGAAAAATCTTTAGAACATTAATGTGTTTTTTAAAAATTTCTTGAGTTTAAAATTAATTTGAAATGCCTATGAGCTTAGGCTTCATCAAGGCCTGTAGTTATAGTTTTCTGTAAATTTTCACCTGAGATTTAAAATAGGGCTGTCAGATATTCATCCCATGTTGGTTCAGTACACTTTTTGTTTTCTTCTCTGGAAACATAAACACATTCAAATTTAAAAAGAAACCTAGATCCTATTTTAAATATTGTTGTTAATTAACATACATTAGATATACAATAACATTTGTGCTGAATATGTTAAATATTTTTACATTTTATAACTGGAATTATTGTTTGAAATATATCATTTTGGGGGATTTTAAACACAGGTTACATAGCCATGGTTGATTTCTGTTTTCTTGTGTCCTACTTTTAGATTTTGACTACTAAATCACTAGAGCAAGTTGGCAGCAACTCTGCCTGTGTGTGATAAATGTTTTTTTTCTCAATTAAAAACCTAAATTTTCTTTGTAAATGCTCACTTTTTAAAGTGTTGTATTAAAGATCTTGATTTTTAGCCTGCTTTCCCATAAAAGTAAAGAACAGTGAAAGACTACTTAATAATGTATCATAAAAATAGTAGTGATATTAAAAAAAGTTTAAAATAAATTAAGTAAAGATTGAATAAATAAATTAGAAAGTAGGGTTTTGAAATGGGGAAATTGTGTCAGTCTGTCTCGCCCTAATAATTTTTAAGGAAATTGACAGCTTTGCTTTTTTTTTTTTGTGTTGTGTGTTCAAAATTCTTTTTCAATGACACCTCATTCCCAAATTAATTTTTTTGATTGAAACAATTGTCATTCAATTATGAACAGTTACAAAAAAATTAGCATCTATGGGGAAATTTAAATTTTTGTATAAATCCTGATCTGACAAATGGATTTGCTTGGAGCAAAATTTATCAGAAAGAGCTTATAACGATTATTAATACAGATACAAAGTTCATCCAGAACTAAACAAGCCTACTTTCTCCTGAAACTTTTTTGCTGTGGCTTTTTCAAGGGTATTTTTTTAATGAATAAATGAGGGAGTGAATGAATAGATAAGTGAATGAATGAATGAAAGAATAAGCAAGTGAATGAGTGAATATATGTATGAATGAAGGAGTAGATAAAATAAATATATATATTTAAAAAGTAAATAAATAATGATAATAATAAAAGCCAAAGTTGATTTTTTTATATGCATAACAGTAACAAAAATTATTGACTTGTTGACTGAGTAAAAGTGAAGAGACATAACAGCACTTTATTTTTTACATGAAAAGCTGCAGACGATTTTTTGCAAATTTTTATTCAGATAAATTTTTTTTCATGTGTATTTTTAGAGATTTAATAGTTTTCGATATCAAGTACACTAATCGTTGTAAAGGTGTATTTGAAATAATTAAGAACTTAAGTTAAATGAGAGAGAGAGAGAGTGATATCTAGATTTACAAATGTGATGTTGATACATGCACATGGGAAAGCCGGTTTATATATTTCTAGACAGAACTTATTTTATTGAGTGATCAAGAATGCACAGTAAGGAAAAAAAGTTTCCTTTTTTTTAAGACTGCCTAAGAATTATCTTATTGTTTTTCTTTCTCTTTCCCTTCTTTTTTTTTTGTTATGATTCAAGAACAAATGTAAAATATTAATTTTTGTATTCAATTTTTCATCATCTAAATATTCGTTTACTTTGTTTAAATTCTTTCTATTATATACATATAGGTTCTATATGGACCAAGAATCCTACAAATTTTGATTGGTGGCAAGTTGAGGTAGTTTTTAGAATTAATGGAAGAGGAAGACTTGGAGCAGATGGATTTGTAAGCTTGTTTCAATCATACTTTTTATTTCTTTAAATTGCATTTCTTAAAATGCATGGTTTTAGCTATATAATCTCAAAGACATGTAAAATGCTGTTTTCTAACAGCAATTACCCCCTCCCTCTTTTTTGTTGACTTTATTTATTTCTATTTCCATTTACAATCCATTTCTATTCTACTAAAACTGAAAGCCATCCTTAGAAAGAAAATTTGTTAAAAATTAGACCATGAATGATTTTATTAAATAAGAAAGAACCTTGTTACTCCAATGCTAATCAGTTTGTGTGTGTGTGCATGACACAAATAATTTTGATTCCAGGATATGTTAATTGAAGTCTAGTTTTTTTAGCCTACTTTCCCTTAAAAATAAAAAAATAATAATAAAGCATGAAAGAAGGCTTAATGTATCGTGAAAATATCGTTAGAAATCAAGAAAAGTCAAAAATAAGTGAAGTAATTAAATAAAGATTGAAAAATAAAAAATTTGATAGGGTATTGAGATGGGGAAAAAGTGTGTCTGTCGGTCTGTCCCCCCCCCCTAATAACTTTTGAACGAATTATCCGATTCGAAAAATTCTTTTTGCATTCGAAAGATCACGGCGAGGACATCTCATTTCCATATTTTACTTTTTGATTTGAACAATTTTTTGTTCAATTTTGAACAGTTCAAAAATTTTTAACGTTAGTGCCTATGGGCGAAAATGAAACAAATTATGTAAACTCTGAGTACAAGATCCAAGTTCCAATGAACAAGCTCACTGAAAGAAGTTCTTGGCATGAAATATTGATTTGAACAATTTTTTTTCATTTTTGAACAGTTCAAAAAAATTAACATCGCGCCTACGGGGAAATTTCAATCCTGTATAAATCCTGATGTAACGGACCGATTTGCTTGGAGCAAACTTTATCGGAAAGCTCTTATGACGTAGAACATGTACAGATAGACCCCACCCCCCACCCCAGAACTAAGGAGCCTATTTTCCTATGAAATTTTTTCATCGAGATTTTCAAGAATATTTTTGAATTAATGAATGACTAAATCAATAAGCAAAAGAATGAACTAATAACTGAGTGAATAAATACATGAATGACTGAATAAATGAATGATTGAATGAACATGTATTAACCTTTGAAAAAGATATATCTGAAGCAATTAAGAACTTAAGCTAAACGAGAAAGAGTGAGAGAGATGGCTAGATTATAAATTTGAAACTGGTGTATTCGGGAAAGTAGGCTCGTATAGTTCTAGACAGAACTTCTTGTTTCTCTTCAGAGGAGTCGAAACTTTATTTTTCATTTTTTGAACTATTAATACTAAGTAGTAATTCCGATCTTCTCGGAAAAAATTTGAGACGCTATTAGTGTACTTACTCATTTGTTCTCTGTTGGTCATGCTTAGATACATCACTAGTTAATTAACATATATTACATTAACCCCTTAACTGGTCTATTTTTTTACCACAAGTGTTCTTAAAAAAGCATTCTTTTACTGCAGATAATTAAAGTCCTAACTTCGTATAAAAGGAAAATGAAAGAATTTTTTAAAAAATTTCATAATTAATGAACTTATGCATTTTTCTATTTTATAACTTTGAAACACAAATGCCCTGAATGACTCTCTTTCAATCTATTAATAACACGACCAAATTGAAAGAAGAAAAGCGGAAATATCAATGCCCTTGCTCTGTACAGGCAAAACAGTTAAGGTCATTTTTGGGTAACCGGTACGGCGTGAGAGCAAGCCAGTTAAGGGGTTAAAAGAGTAAACATGTGTAGCACTATTGCTAATTTTAGCCATACTAGGAAAGGTGCTCTGCTTTCAACCGAATTACTTCACAGCAGTCAACTAGGATGTTGTAAAACCCATTTCGATTACCTAGGAGCTCAAATTATGTTGCCAAAAAAAAAAAAAAAATAAATAAATAAATAAAAGAAGTCTTATACATCTCCTCCCCTCAAATTTTTCAAACTCAAAATTAGTCTGATTGATTTAAATGATTTTTTTCATTGTCTTAAATAAAAAACAAGTGTTAAAAACTTTTGATAAATTTTTTGAAAACAATGAACAAAAAAGGTTCTGAAGATGATTACAGGATGCATGCACTTATGAATAAATCTTTTGTTTTAAAACTCCTTAAGTTTTACCAATAATCATTTATCTGCACCGTGTATTATTGCTTATTTAATTAAATTTTATAAATTTATACAAAATAAATTTCTTATTATTAAAAACTTTTACTATGTATGTAGTATATACAGTAGACTCCCGATAGTTCAAAATTCAGGGTACATTGAAAAAAGTTTATCTTATCGAGAGTTTGATTTATTAAATAGTTCAGGATTAGTTAAGAGAAAGGGGAGGGGAGTGAAATATCGAGGCCATTAGCAATTTTAAAGATTCATAAGAGTATGAGTGTTACACCTCCGAACGGTTTGTTTTGCTAAGACATTGAGTTAACCACTTGAATAAACCTGCTTCTAGTTGTGGAAAATCCCCTTGGTGCTTTCGTTTTCTTTTTCCTGCCAATCTACTTACGAGGATCACATCTATGTTCTTCCGAATTGTTGATTCTGTCGATAACAAGGCCAAAAGTTTTTGCCACATCAGATTTTCTATCCCTACTTTACACTGCTCCAATCAATTGTTTCTTTTAAGAAATTGACAAGGATTTGTATTTTGTGGAGCACTTGTTATTTTTGAGCAAAACAAACTTGCAACTAAAAAGTGTACTGCAAGCTGGGCGATGAAAAGACGAGAGAAAAAAAGGTGTAGCATCTAATGTTATCCTTTTTCCCTCGTATATTTCCTTGGCAAAAAGAAAAAGGGACAGGGACACGTTTGTGCACATTGGAGTGTAAAGGCCGACAACTTTAAATTGTAGAGAGTCCACTGATTTTGGATTATATCGTGCTCAATGGTGGCTTGCAGTCATTTTCACTTTTGAAGTACCAATTGTATCAAAACACTTGGGAATTATTTGATTTAACGAAAGTTTCTCAAGGTCCTGACCAGCTGCTTTGTATTGTCAAGAATTAACGAGGGTCAACTGTATCTGTGTGTGCAGTTAAGCCATAATTTGATATTAAATATTTCTGATGTGATGTGTAATGTGATACTGGTATATCCACATAGCACACTACTTTTAAATGTGATATAATTTTTTTAAATTGATTTTTGCTTTAGAAGAACATTTGATATTAATTTTAATGTTTCAATTTAGAGTTGATGTTTAGTAATATTTATAGGCATTTTGGTATACGCAAAATAAAGGTGTAGAAGGACCTGTGTTTGGCAGTAACGACAACTGGATTGGTTTAGGCGTGTTCTTTGATTCATTTGATAATGATGGTAGAGTAAGTAACAAAAGATTTCTCTATAATAAATTTTATTTTTGCTTTTAAATTTTAAGTTTTTCTTATGCAATTGGAAATGTGAAGTATATAAAAATGTTTGTAGCCTTTTTGTATGTACATTTGGATATGCTTATCTCAAAAACCTCTCTATTAAAAATTTTAAGCATTTGCATGTATTTATAACCTAAATTCAACACCTAGAAATTGAAAGTCAAGTTTCCTTGTTTATCTGGAAAAATTATTTTTTGTACATTTCTTTCTTTTCAATTTTTTGATGGATTTTAATTCTGGTTGGGAATGACAAAAATTATCAAGTCACTAGACAATTTCTTTGTAATTTATTTCCTTAAGTTTAGCATAAAATTCAAAATGATATTTATATAAATGACTATAATATAAATATCAAAATTATATTTATATTATAGTCATTTTGTCCATGTGGTAATATCTTTTGATTTAAAATTGGAAGTAGCAACCCCATGAAATACTATTGCTCCTGTGTTAAACACTATTGCCTTCCACATATATGATAGAGAGAAAAGAATAGATGTCCAGGTAAATTAAATTTGAGTGAGGCACTAACACTACCTTTGACATAAAAAAATCTTTTAAAAATATTTTTAAATTCCTGTTTTTTTATACATATCTTTTTGAAGTGCCTACATCTCTTAAGATAGAAGAAATTAATCAGAGAAAAAGGTATGGCGGATTTTAAAACAAGCATAATTATTTCAAAGATTATTGGTGACGTGCCAGGAAAGAAACTGATTTTTAAATGCAACCTCATTTTTAAAACATTACTTTTCATCAACAATATAAATTAATTTTAAAATGTTAATATCATTTTTTAAAAAAATATTATAGAATATTATTAGAGTGACAGTACTTTTTCATATTTCGTGAGAATTACCGATATATATATATATATATATATATATATATATATATATATTATTTAAGAGTTGGAGTCTTTAAAGTTCTGGAGGTCTGTCATTTTCCCAACCAACTCTGCAGACCTGGGATTTTCGACCCTCCACCGTATCTCTGTTTCAGAACCTAATTCTTCAAATTTGTTTCCCCTCTAGTGTGCATATTAACCAACATAATGAGTATACCTTCTTTATACAACATTTATTTGCAAAATTCAGAGATTAATCCAACATTTTTACAAGGGTCTTATTTTTGTGAATTTTAAAAAAGATTTTTGTTAAAAATCAACTAATTTTGTAAAAAAATTTGATTTTTCAATAATAATGGAAATTTTGGAAGGACCGTATTTTATTTTAAATTTGCTTTTTTTTTATTAATTTAATAAATTATTTTGAGGAAGGTTCTATTTTGCAAGTTATAATTTTATGTAGGATCTGTTTTGATTACTGGGATTTTGTAAAGGGTCCTTAAACTGACTCAAATTTCCTCTGGTGTGACCCTTGAAATTTGGAATTTACTATGCTGTGTTAAACTTCGATTAATTTTTAGTTCTATTTGGGGGGAAAAAATCATATGTATGTAAATATAAAATTTTGGAAGAAAATTTTAATGTTTTTTAAGCAGTTTGATTTATTTTATAGGCAAATAATCCATACATAATGGCTATGGCTAATGATGGTACGAAAGCATTTGATCATCAGAGGTAACTAAGTTTTAATACATTTCTATTTAGCATTTAGTGTTTTTATTTCAGATTAAAATTTGAAAACATTTTTTAGTGATGGAGTAAACCAGCAACTTTCTGGATGCCAGCGGGACTTTAGAAATAAACCTTTTCCTGTTCGAGCAAAAATAGAATACTACAAAAACACCTTAACAGTAAGTTTTAAATTTCAGTCTGTAAGTAACTCATAAATATTATTTTATATTTAGCATAATTCTCAATAACAATAAAACAAATATATATATTGCTTCAATTGCAGAGTAATTCTAATTTCATATATATTTTCCTTTTATTTAATGCTCTTACTACTATTTATTATTTAGTACACTAAGTTAAATTTAAGGCAGAGTAGAAGTAAACGGATGTAAGTAAACGGATGTAAGTGACCAAAAACATTTCGGAGAAAAACATGTTCAAAGTTTGGATCAAATGCCCTATCATTTTCACCATTTATCTACTACAAAGTTTTAATTTTGTCACTTGCACCCCTCTTTCTTCTAGGTGCCTCATTTTTGATACCAATGTTTTATTAATGCATTCCAAAATTCCAGGTCTTATTCCATAATGGAAATACAAACAATGATGAGGATTATGAATTATGTTTGCGGGCAGATAATGTATTTTTGCCCCAACATGGTTATTTTGGTCTTTCAGCTGCTACTGGTGGCCTAGCTGGTAAGATCTCTGATTTGTAAACATGTGTATATATTTTAACTATGATGCATATTGTGTTGCATTAGCAATATATTTTTAATATAACATGGTGTGTTTGTTCATAGACGACCATGATGCCTTGAAATTTTTGACGTACAGTTTATATCCTCCTGGCACACAGCCGGTAAGTAAAAGTTACTTTAATAACCTAAAAAAAATTAGCATGATATTTATCTTTCAAAGGCAAATCATTCACTACCGTTTTAGGGTAATTTAGGACGTTCGCCCGTTTAGGGGAAAATGTGAACTATAATTTTTTTTAAATGCATTCTAAATAATTAAAGCTTTAATAATACAGACAAATCTTCTTTATAAGGTCACCTGTGGAGGTTATACAAAATTGCCCTTGTAAGCAAAATGACCATGCATACAATATAAGCTATTACTAAGCTATAAGCTTCAGCTATTTTAGATACGTTATTTCAAATTTAGTGATTAAACAAGAAAAAGTAAAATTGTTTAACAGAAGTAATATGCTGTTATATTGATTGCTTAATTTTATTTTTTTCATTGTTTCTGCAAAAATTTTGTATAAAATGTATAAAATAGGACTTGATTCATCATATTGAAGGAAGGGTCAAAAATTTTTTTCATTATTTAAAATACTCATTCATGCAGCATTTCTTTGCCTTGATTTTGATGTTTTAACACTACTTTTTAAGTCATTATAACAGTTTTTAAATGATAATTCAATTCTACTGAATGAACAGAAAACCCCTTACAAGTTTAAAGTCTTGAAGGCATCAGTTACAGGTTGAGGTCCAATTCACTTTTTCATACAAAATGCAGGAAGAAGTTGGAAGGTGGGGATGCTTCTGGAGATTGAAAGCTTCAGAGCTTTGAATAGCAAGAAGCATTAATTTCTTAATAGAGCCTAAAGTTAAGTTTCTTGAATTATTCAAATCAAAAGCTGAAACATGGGCCTGAGGCATCCTTTTGAAATGAACTATTTCTTTAAAATATTTTGTAGGGAGGGGTGTATTTCAGTGGTGTAGTCCTGGAAAAAAAGGTGGGAACGCTTACCTATATGCTCATCAAAAAGTGGGGGGACGCTTCTGTTAAAATTTAAAACAAGTGGGCGATGCTTATGCGAAAATAAAGAAGTGGGTGGATGCTGTCCCCCTGCGCCCCCCCCCCCTCAACTGCACCACTGGTCAGTGTTGGCAGGTTTTCTGACATGCAACGGTTTTAACCATGGTTAAAACCGGCTTGTCAAAAACCTTCCTGTCAAAAAGTGTCAAAAACCTAATTTGTAAAAACAAAATTATCAAAGAAATGATTTAGTAGAATTGGATAGACTTTAATCAATAACTTTTAAATAAAACAGCATAAATGCATTAAAACTGCTGAGTATAAACTACAAAAATATATTCTTGCTGTAGCACCTATGCCTGGGAGTGATTTTATTGATAAGAATTGTTTTTAAAAATCAATTGTTTTTTAATTGCACAAACATGGGTTTCTGTTTTCTGATGCTGTAGGAGGGGTTTTAAGTCCTAAAACACATCATTTGCTGTGCCGTGCCAGTGCATTCTTGAGATACATTGTATTTATAGAATATTTTGTGAACGTGAATTGATAATGGACCATAATGTGACAATTTTTTAATAGAAATTGTCAAACACTTATTTAATGAATCATTTTATTGTGAATGCATACTTTTAATTACTTTCAGCAAAGATGTACAGTTAATAAATCATTAATTATATTTGTAGTAATGAAAATTGTGTAGGTTTAATCTAATATCTTGCAGAAATAAATTTAGATTTTTAAACTTTTTTTTATGGATAGAAGTAGAAAGTAATCAATCACAATTGAAATCTAATGAAGGTATCTACTTTCCTCAGGATAACTTATATTCAAAGATGCTTTCCTACCAGTACAAAGAAATATTTACCCTAAAACAGCTTTTCTTAATTTCCCCCCTGTATTCTTGTAAAATATGCAAAAAATCCACACCAGGAAGAAATATGTGTAAAAAAATTGAAAATTAAGTCATAAACAAAGAAAAGTATATAAATTAATATTTAATTATAATTCAATGTATACTAAAACTAAGGTACATTATAATTTTAAAAAAACAATGTTTTATCTTGCTATTAACAGCCTTTTTTTTTCTCTCTTTTAGCGTATTTAAATTGTATTGGGATTTTTGACGGTTTAAACCGGTTAAACCCTATGTCTTGTCAAAAACTAGTTTTTGACGACTAAAACCCAACCCTGCCGCTGGTGTATTTTCAGACCTCAATAGCGAAATTAAAATTTATACTTTAACAGGGTGCGTAGCGGTTTTTAAAAGTGCTTAATAGTGCTTGTTTTTGTATTTGATTTTAAAAGTGCTCTTTTTCAAACATGTTTTGTAAGAAGTTCTTATTTCCTCTTATGCAAAACAATATTTTTTCATTCGACCGCCGAATGTTGCAATGAATTCCGCGAGAAGCGAAGAAGGATGGTCGCTGGGTTTGACCATACTGGTGTAATACAATTAAATAGCAGAGTGAGTGTTGGACGTTTTACTACCTACCAACTGAATCCTCTACTCAACCGACTCCTGATGCACGCAAGCACACATTCATATATGCCTTGTCATTTACATAGTGAGGCACGCTGGGAAACTTACGTTAGGCACCTCCCAGCCACGTGCCGATGGACGCAACTAATAGATTTGCATAATCCTTCATACAGCACTGCCGGTACTAGCGAGCAAAAGTTACCTAGTAATTTATGCATCGCTAGGAATAAATTAAATAAATATAAAAATAAAATGAAAGTAAATTAATAACTAATAAAATATGTTTTTAAATAGTTGATTAAATAATAATAATGAGTGATAAGAAAATGAGTGACAGCAGATAGGCTGCGCAACTTCTATCAAATTACTCGTAACCCGGAGCGCGTAATTCTAATTGCGGAAAAAAAAATCAAGTAAAATCCATCAAAATCGATATGCAAAAATATTTTTGCATGTCCATTTTTCTTTCAGCTTTTTTTTAGATGAAGAGCGAGTAGGACAAGCAATTAAGCTATGGCTCGTTACATACACAGCCGATAGAACACATAAATCTAATCAACGTGCGATATGATACATTTTTATAGTATTGAATATAAAGTTATTTTATTAGTTAGAGTTTTCTAAATTAAATACTATTAAAGAAATCTTTCTGGCTTGTAATGAAACTTGTATTCAAAATGGTTAGATTTACAGTAGAACTTGGATAACTTGAAGCTAAAGGGACCACAGCTAAACTTCGAATTACAGAAGTCTAATTTTTGTAGCTTAAGGCCCACGAATGCCCGATAATATTTATTTTGTCAAAAACAACGTCAATAATATTTTCTGGAAAATGTCAAGGCACTAATGTATATAAAATAATTAAACATTGTATTTGTCAACAAAATTAAATTTTATTTTGGTCATAATATAAAAGATAAAATTATAGCATATACATACGAAATTAGGAATATATAAGAAGAGTATTACTTTTACGAAATATTCTTTGGTTAAATACTAAAATTATATAACAAATTACCTTCTAATGTATAAAAAAAAATTGAGAAATTTCGGATTGGCTCGCTGAATTGAGTCTTTTGATTTTAACAAAGACAAAAAAATTTTTATAACCGTGATTTGACCATTTGCGAAACCAGTAATCGGTCAGGTGTCGAAACATTATGAAGAGAGAGGAATTAGGTGTGATTCACTGTTAACTAGAGTTCCCTTAACCAGTGAAGTGTAAAAGAGTACCTGAAGGATGTTCGGTCTCGGGGGCAATGCAGGAGGTCAGTTGTCACATTCTGAACAGGTAGATGAAAAGAATAGTATCTCACAATAGAAAGCAAGGCAAAAATCTCGCGAATCTACGCTTTACTACAAACAAGTAGGGTAAGAGTTTTGCAGACAAAAAAGTATTTCAACGTACTTTTGTCGATTTCGGATGAGAAAAACCTTCAAATTAAAGAAGTTAAACTTCGAATTATCCAAAATTATCCAAAAAACAAAATCTTTGAATTAAAGAAAAATTCGAATTAAAGACGTTCGAATTATCCAAGTTCTACTGTACTTTATTTTTGCTTGCAGAGTACTGGAAAGTGCTTCATTTTTACTCGGAGAATAGTGTACGCACCCTGTAAATATTTTCATAGTTAATTTGTTATAGCCTTACTGCATCCCCTATACTGTCCATGTAATCAATATTGAGAAAAATTCGCGAATCTGGCATTCGGCCAAAATTAATCACTTAGTTTTTGGCTTTTAAATATTTGATTTTGGTTTTAGTTCTTCATCAAATTGTTATTGAATCAATTTTTAATTGCATTGAAAAAAATTTCTTGCTGTAAAAGGTTTATTTTTCATTGGTGGCTTGTAAAATAAAGAATTGAGCTCTTTGTCAGAAAAGAGTTTTTCTTTATATTATGCAAATATGTAATTAATTTTTTTATTTATTTATTTATTTATTTATTGCTGTTATGTTGTAATTTAAGTTTTATGTTATTTGTATTAAAAAGTTTTAGCAATTTGGGGGGGGGGGGGTATAATTTGCATAGCTTAAAATCTTTTTCTGAGTGCTTAAATTTTTTTTTTTTTGGAGTGCTTAAAGTGCTTATTTTTCATTGAAAGAATTTGCTACCCACCCTGTTTAAATATTTGCTTTTTTGTCCATGGTTTTATAGGATATTAAGGTTTTCATTACTTTTAACTCGTTGCTCCTAGCCCAAAAGTTTTCTATTGCCCTGGAATTCCAGCCGCATAGCTGAGGTTCAAATTCTGGACTTATCTTTCCCTTTTTTTTTGTCCTCTTAAGGTACTGCCTAGTTAATCCTGAGAATAATTCAAAAGAAACATCTTTTTTTCTCCTGTCCATCAAGTGCACACAACTGTTCAGTATTTTGCGTGTACATTCTTTTTCAACCCTCTATCAGTAAGTTGTTAGAACTTGAGGAAAAAGGGAACACTTTTGGATACACTGAGCTATTACAAGAGTATTTGAAACCCCTTGTCCAACAGCTACAGATTAACAAGTATGTCCTTATAATGGCAGTGCTAATATTTTATTCAGCTGTAATTATTAAGCACAGTAATTAACTTTCATTTTTAAATCTTGCTATTTCAGACATTTAAGTTATCAACAAATATGGAATGTTAATTTTTAATGTTTTTTTAAAGATAATCTTATTTTCAGGGAGGCCTTTGGAAAAATTATTTACAGTTGACTGAAGATCAAAAGTTTTACTTGATCATAAAAAATAAAAAAATAAAAATAAAGTTATTTGTACAAATTTTGTTTTTATGTGTCCTACATACTATATAAAACTCTTTACTTAAGTTCATTTCTGTTTTGTTTTCAATAGCAATCACAAATAGGAGAGGCTGAGAAGGAAAAGTTCTCTAAAGAGTATGAAGAATATAAAGAGAAGCTTGAAAAGCAGAAGGAAGAGTATGTTTTTTTTTAAATAAAACTAAAACAAAAAATTTAATTTTGAAAAAGTTAAATTTCAAACATTCTAATAGTGAGCCAATTGAAAACTCATAGTGCTTCCATTATTTAAAGTAGCAGGTATATCAGCAATGTAATTTTCAAATTAGTATTTTAAGAAACTCTTTTACAAAATTATGTCAAATTGTGACATTAATTTTTACAACTTGTATTTTATAATGTTATCATTTTCAAGGCGTATTAAAATTTGGCTGCAGTTGA
This sequence comes from Octonoba sinensis, assembly GCA_038502835.1. Lineage (NCBI taxonomy): Eukaryota > Metazoa > Arthropoda > Arachnida > Araneae > Uloboridae > Octonoba > Octonoba sinensis. The sequence continues at coordinate 48,926,974 of CM076600.1, forward strand.
ATGTTTCTGTCAACCTTTGAAGATTAACATTAATAAAAGGCATAATTTTTACTATTACTCTTCATGATTGTCAAATATTAGGTATTTGTTTGAATAAGAATTTGTTCCACCAATAATTGTAACTTGATATTCTATAGTTGTTTAATTTAGCATGATTTGTCCCTGAAAAAAATCTTGAAATTACAGCATGTATTTTTGCATTTTTTCTTTACAGATATCGTAAAGAACATCCAGATGAAGCTAAAAGAAAAGATCTCGAGTTTAATCCTGATGAAGTGGTCAGTTTCTTTTTTTTTTCCATTTTTCAAATTTTTATGTCCATTTTATGTGTTTGACAGTTGTTTTATATTATTGTTGAGTATTAAATTTATATTCAAAGCGGTTATAAGTATTGTTTCCAATAGATTTTTTGGAAATTTCCAGAAACACTTATGAATTACTAAATTATATAAATTCACTACAGTGCGAAATAACTAAATATAATGTATGTTGTGGTTCTTTAGTATGAGACTCATCAACAAAGAGAACTACAACAAATCTTCCAAGGACAAAGTTCCATGTTCGAAATCTTAAGGGCATTGCATAGAAAAATCGATGAAGTGATTGGGCGTCAAGAGCGAGCTTTGTCTATGATTTCTGCTGTTCAGACAGGAGGTTAGTGGTTATGGTAAATTATGATTTGTAACATTTTACATTATTTTTTTAAGGAAGATGTTTTGACTCATGCAAATCCTTTCACCACTTAATGTTTATCATATTCCTACATTTAAAACATAAATGTTAATAAAACTGATTTTTCAATTTTATTGACTGATATTTTCACCAGCTGATTCAAATTCATACTTTTTAATGTACATTTTATTCAGAAAATCCAATAACTAATTAAAACTTATACTCTGAGTTTGGCGTTGATTTTAACAACATTGAAAAATCTAATTGCTTTCTGTTTAGAGGTTATAAAAGGGATTTCTCTTTTTCATTTGAGCATCCTTTAAAAATGCATTTCCAAGTTGAAAATTTCAAACATGCTTTCTTTTAGCATGTAGATTATTTATAGGAAGTGAACTCTTTGGCAGCAAATCCAGACTTATGAGTTTTATTATGACTCAATGCATTTTACAATTTTTTCTGTTAGATTTTTTTAATGGTTTTTATTTTGATTTTTAAAGATTTTTAACCATTGGAAACAGACAATGAGATAAGAACAAATTTGAATAATGGTAGTTGTGCAGTGAATCAAAGGAAAAAGACATTTCGTTGCAATCAACATCTACAGCAACACTATTAATCATTTTTGCAGCTTTTAAAAGAATTATGTACTAAAAGTTCTGGTCACTTTTATAGTATTGGATTAGATTTAAAAATCATTAGATCTATCTTGAAACTTAAATTGTGTAAGAGTAATTAATTTTGTCCTATATAAGGAAGGAAAAATGTGACATATTTGCAACCTCAATAAATTACCTTTTTTGTAACAATTGAAATATTCCTCTGAAACATAAAACCTTATAATTTTACAATTGTGTATTTTTAAACTTTAGAATGCAAAGACTAGAGTAGGATGGGGTAAAATGGGTCACTTGATAAAAAACTCAAAATAATAGAACTTGAAATTGAAATTTTTAAACCAATATTTTTTTATATTATATTTCAATATGTTGGCAACATTTTTCATTCTAAAATAAGTTAGGTTCTTAAATATGGCAACACAAAAAATATTTTTGTAATTTTTGGATGAAAGTGTGCTAAACACATGATTTACCAACTTCTGAAAATCTCTATATTTTATCAAATAACAACCCAAATTTAAAGGATTTCTGCACAAAGAAACTTTGGAGAACAATTACAGCCGAGCATGTAAAAAAAAAAAAAATTAAATATTTAATTTTTTACGCCAGTTTTTCTTGGATGGGGTAAAATGGGTCATGGTTAGGCTTAGCTAGTTTTATTCTATTATTGTTTTAAAATCTACTCTGTAGCACCTCACTGCAGAAAATTCCTAAATTTAAACAGTGTATATTGTTTATGTAATTGAAATTAAATTAAATTTTTTTTTGAATGTTTTTCCTAAAAAAGATCATGTTGATGGGGTAGTGAGAAGTAATGTTGTTGAAGTGTTATGTGAACCAATATATAACAATCTAGAACAATATTATATTAACATTTCAATGTAATTATAATTCAAAATGTTGCTAAATATGTTACTTACTTTCTTTTCTAAATTTCAAAGTAATAAATAACTGTTTTCAGCATTATTTTGCATTACGAACCATTTTTTCCCCACGATGGAGTAAATCAAGTCACAACTTTATAAGCTCAGTTAACCTATTTCATAATTAAAAAATAAATATTAAAATGATATAAAATTGATCTAAAGGAGTTCAATGTTAAGATGCAATTGAAAACAAACTGGAAATGTTTCTGGTTTTGTTGCTATGAAACTTTAAATATGAAAATAGCTAAATATTGACCCATTTTACTCCACCTGACCCTAATCATTAGTAATATGACTCAATGAATTAGAACTTGCGGATTTTACAGCACTGATTATAAGGTTATAGCAAAAGTTGTATGGGGGGGGGGGGGGGTTAATGCTTAAATTTTCAATCATTTGCATCAAACTCTTGAACAATAATCAATTTTATACCTTTAATTTAAAATCAATTGTTAATTAAAGCCAACATTGTACATTTTTTTCTTTTTGTTTCTCCGATTCCCCCCCCCCCCCCTTCCTTTTTTAACCTTGATTTGAATACATAAGATTTTTTTAAATGTGGAGGTGAAATTTGATGTTTGCATTTAGTAGTAGATTTAATCTAACTTAATCTTTGCAGCTACATTTTGATTGTTCAGTAATATCTAATTAACCCCTTGCCATACTTTAACGAGTCTGACTCGTGATGAAGATTTTAACACAAACATGAATATCACGAGACAGACTCGTTAAGGGTAATTGGATGACTACTGATTACGCCAGAGTTTGGTCGAGCTAAATGGTACGGCAAGGGGTTAACCATTATTTCCCCCTGCCCTTTCCTATTAAATTCTCATTTGTTAAAGAGTTTGACAGTTTAAACCATTTTTCAAGCTTGTCGTCATGTTCAATTGGCAATTCTGTATTGCCAACACTTGCTTGTGTTACAGGAAATCCTTTGCCAATGCAAGAGATAGGAGCCTATGTACAAAAAACCATCCTAAAAATAAAATAAACACCCAAATTTTTTAAAACAATTTGTTAAAATTTTCTGTTTTAAATTTGAAAAATCTACTTCAAAACTTTTTTTGCGGTGCAAATCACTAATTAGGTACTACTCCCAAATGTTAATTTTTCTACACCAAAACTTACATTTTCGTGCTGCAAAACCGTAGATTTCTGCTCCAAATGGGAAAGTTTTCCTGTTTAAAACATCCTTTTATTTGGTTTATCTTAAAAATCATTATCTAAGTTAATCTTCCAGTCAACTGGTGGTTATTATGATTTGAAAAAAATGAAGATTTCAAATGCCGAACATTAGCGCTTTTGCCATTTGTTCACAAGCTCTCCAGTACTTTTTAACAATGTCCTCAAAATGGTTAAAGTGCAACACAACTGTTTAAATGTTCAAATGTCATCAGTTGATTCGAGTCACGCAAAGAACAGTCTGGGAAATACACCACTCTTGTTCCATAGAGATGGTCTCGTAAACAGTCGAACAAAAAAATGATTCATCACTTGTATAAATGTAATCATGTTAGAAATCTCCTAGTTTGCTGTAGTAGGTACATAAATGAAAATTATTCACAGGTGTTCCACAAGCAGGCGGACAAGGAGTTCCACCTCAAGCTGGAGCTGGTCTTGGACGCCATGAACTTGAAGCTCTTCTTGGAGGACAACGGGAAATTGTTCAATCTTCTAGAGACATGAAGTGAGTGAGACTTGATTTTATAAATCCATTGCTAGTGTGAATTAAGCAGATGTAGTTACTTCTTCAAATATTTGTGTGAATATTTATATAATTCATTCAGTCATAAATCAATCTGTGAGAAGTAAATATTGTTGTAGTTCCTCTAGTTTATGAACTGTGAAGCAGAATGATCTTTTTTGTAGTTGAAAAAGAGGCTAACATGAGACTCATTTACCTGGAACTAAAGGTCGAAAATTTCTAAACGAAAAAAGAGATGATTTAGAAATGATGAATGAAAACCATAATGGATTTTGCAATGTGTATTACTCTGTGCCTGGGGGGGGGGGGGGGGCAATGGCCTAGCTAAGGGGGAAGGAGGGACAGCTGTGGGGGGTGCCAAATTACTGTTAATTTATTTTATTTTATAATGTGAAGAGGAAATTATTTGAACTGAAGAGGTGTGAATATGTTCGCCAAAAAAGTAAGAGCATTGCAAATCATATCCGAAATGATCAATATAGCCCAGGAGCGTGGGAAATAACCCAAGGCAGAGAAAAAACTTTTCAGAGTTGGGATGTTTTCTAGAGATTGAACCCGTGATGACTCTCTAGGGCAGTGGTCGGCAACCCATCGATCTCGAGCCCATTTTCGATCGATCGCAGGACAGTTTTGAGAAGAAAAAAAAATAAATAAATGACTTTTGGATCAGAAAGTGAAGCTTTTTTTCTTCTTCAGAAAATGCTTATTAATTTGTCAGACCATTCGTCGGACCTAAAAAAACTTGCAAACAATATGGAATGTCGGCAGTCACATTAGCTGTGCTCTCGGTGAGTTATTAAAATATGTAACCACATTTCACATGTGTGTTTTATTTAAAAAACAAAATGAACTACCAGTATTTTATCAAATTTAAAAGAAATAATACGTTAGTATCAGAGTTTTTTTTTAATGAGAGTTGACAATTGTTAACACAGCAATATTTTAGAAATTTTAAAGTAGGTATTTTATAAGCATCAAAACCTGTTCTAACAGGAATTAACCCATAATTTGAAGACGGGCAGAGCCCCCAACTTGTCCTATTAATTATTAATAGTGCGTGTATTCTCCCCCTCCCCCCGTCCTCTGAGTCGATCTTGGCGTTTGCCGTACTTGTAAAGTTGATCCTCAGCTAATTTTGGTTGCCGACCGCTGCTCTAGGGGCTAGTGGCAGTTTCTTTAAGCAGCAGAGATAAAAGTGGATGCCCAGAGAACCCAGGGAAGGTCACTTGAGAAAGAAGAAAAACGAAGAATTTTGTGAAGCCAGTGTCTCATTTTGCCCTTGAAAGTGAATGGTCGCTAATAAAAACAAAAGTTAAAAGGGTTGCTTTTTAGAGCTATTTATCATTTAGGAAACATGAAAGTTCTTAAAATTCCCTTCCAGGGGCACGGAGGGGGGGGGGGGGATGTCTGAAATTGTAAAGATTGCGAACTTATATTTGGGATTATATAGATCAGGATCATTTTTGACTTGTTTCTGTGCACTATGCTTTGTTACTCTCAAAATTACACTTTTCAACATATTTACTTTTCGCTATGTGCAGTGACTTCCAACTCTTGGAATTCTCTGCGAAAAGTTGCTAAAAATCAGGAAATTTTGTAATACAGTGAAACCTTGATAACTCAGCATCCCAAGGGAACAGGGGAACATGTCGAGATAAGCTGGTGCCAAGTTACCAAGGTTCTGTATTGTTATTTACTTACCATTCTAATTATAAAAGCCGATTCCAGTGAATGAAATTATCCCAATTTATTATTTATCTATTATAGTTTTAAAAAGTTATACATTACAAATAAATATATAAACATAGTACATCAAATCATAATACCTCATAAGAAAAAATCCATAATTTTGGTTTGTTTTCCCCCCTCTGAACAGAAAACAGAAACTTCTCAACGCTATTAGGTTTGCTAATTTGCAATTCACTTTTTTCTTGTATTTGTAGAAAGCGCCAGATGACATCTTTCAATGCCTTGCTCCTAGACAGCACTGCAAGTTGGTCATCTTCGTCCGAACTTGATCCGTTTTCAGCATTTAACGCATTTACAGTTTGCTTAATAGCTTCTAAGATATTTCTATTTTCTCGAGGTCTTGAAGTGATCAGTTCAGTGTCAATATTCACATATTCCTCACAAATAGTGTCATCGTCAATATTTACAAATTCCTCACAAATGGTATTGTCAGCAGCCATTTGAGTGTTTTCATCACTTAATCAAAAGTACAGGAAGAAAAAGTTAATAGGAATACAAAATGGAGGTCGACTTACAGGGGTTCCTTGGAATTGTGTGTCAAATTAGAGAGTTTTTCGCCCATTGAAATTAGCATTGGGCCAACCATTAGGGGAGGGAAATGTCGACTTACCAAGGTTGTCGACTTATCTGCGTGTCGAGCTACCGAGGTTCCACTGTAATATAAATAAATCAAGGAATTTAAAAACTAATCAAAGCAAAGGGTTAAGTTTTCAGGAAGTAAGTGATGTAAAGTTAAATTTTTCTGATTGATCTTTCATTATAATCCAATTGACGAATGCTTATAACCGGCAGTTTTTAATATTATTGATCTATTTATTTTATTAAAATTGTTCAAGTTTTTACCTGCCAAATAATGAAGATAATAGATTAATTCAAAATATAATTAAAATGCCAATACAATGTTTTGAAAAATTGAAGTTTTTAAAAATCTTAAATTTTTTTTCAGGTCTTATCTTTCTGACATTCATCAAAGGACTGGAACTATAATAGCAAATCAAAATCAAGCACAACCTGTTGGAGGCATAGCATCTGAAACTAATGCTGTATTTCAAGAAATCAAAGAATCTCTAAACACAGTTAAAAGTGCTTTAGCAACAATTTCAGCAAATTCACAGGTAGTAAAATTTACAAAATTATAACTGTGAATAAATCATGTATTCAAGAAAAAATATTTTAGTTTTATTTGAAAATTTCTTTTTGTAGCTTTTTAACCAGGCGTATTTCAAAATTTTTCCCGAGTTAGGGGCAAATTGGGGGCCCGTCTAATATTTTTAATCAAATATTTCTTTCTAAACCTTTATTATTTTGTATTTTATTGAAAAATTACCACATCCTTATCGGAGTTCAAAATTGACATGTGGACAAACATGCATGTCAACAATAAAATTGGTAATACAATGAAATTTGGACTTCTAATGATTTATTATGTAATATTTATTTGTAAGGTAATTCTTTAATGGGGTTTAGATTAACATTAAAATAATTCTTGATTTAGATATAAAGCTGTTAATTCAGATTTTTCTCTGACACGACAAATTTAAATGTTATTATTAATGTGCAAAAAAACAATTCTGCGCAAGTAAAAATTGTTCGGGCATGTAATTTTTTAGACAAACATGCCCTGTAGGGCATGTAAAATTTTAAAGATTTTTCGAGCCCTGTCATACGTCAATTGGTTTACACCTAAGAAGGATTATGAAAAACCTTTATAGTTGAAGAAAGGATTTTGTTACTTCAAAATAAAAACAATATAATTTTCATTGCTGATTTATGTGAAATGTTATAAATAAAATAAAACATGACTTTCATCTTTTTTTTTTTTTTTTGATATTTTCCAATTCATTACAATTTTTTAGAGAAAAAAATATTCTTTACTTAAACCAGATTATATTTGTGGAAATATAATCTGGAACAGAAATATTCCAACTTGCAGTTTAGTTACCGGATAATAAAATGAATTTGATTTTTCTTTTTGACATGGAACTATTCGATACACACATATATATTTTTGCAACTTAATGTAGTATATATCAGATGTTGCTTCAGTTTATCTAATTTTTCTAGGGTGGGCCCTGTCCCATAGTTCAAGCTCCAAACTGCCTTACTCCTTCATATTTCTTCATGTTCATGGGTTTGCAGTTAGTAATACTCATTGGCTACTTTACTTACCAGTAAGTACTTTTTTTTGTTGTTGTTTCTAATAGCTACTTGTAAATTATATCTGATCTTAGTTTCAGAATTGTTAAGTATTTTAGTGAAAAAGAGAGCAGATTTGTGTCAAAATAATGCAAGTGCTTAAGCAAAACCAATCCTACAAATTGTTTTAATATAATAGTAATAGATAAAAATAGTCTTATATACTACAGTGCATTTATTTTTCTTTATTTGTATGGTACATGTTTCGTTGTTTAAGCTTTGTATTTGACTTTTTTGCTCTAAAGATTTCTGCATAGCTATAAGTTAATTCCTTAATCATTATTTAATTGTTAAATTTTTTGTGCCAAAATATATAATTTAAAATTTTGATTTAATTTTTTACTATTGGAAGATAAAAGCATTTATTTCCATCCTTGAATATGATAGAATCACTTGCACATATGTATGTCAGGGGTGATTGTATTCCAGGTGTACCCCGGAAATCCGGGTTTTTCATATCCTCCTTTCATGTTTTAAAAATCAGAGTTTTTAGTCTTCAAAATTAAAAAATTTAGCGGATAGGAACAAAAATACGCCGAAAAGGGATAAACATTCTCTTTGTAGCAACCTTTTACGCAGCTTGGGTTGTAACGGCGTCAACCATCTGGGTCATTCCATGTCAACGGGACCAATTTCGAAAATCGTCCCCACTCGACCATCTCCAATTTTGATAAAATTTTACACAAAGTCTCTGGCGGGTATAAAACTAAGCTACCCAAATTTTTAGACCTTGAAAGTAAAAACTCAAGTTGCAAGGGGCGCCTAAGTTTAGGAACCAAGACGGCTGCCATTGACGAACGAACTAAGTAGCCATGTTTGGATGTACCTGGAGAGCCACATAATGAAGGTACAACTCCGAAATTTTTTTTACCCAGACAACTTTTTGTGCTTAATCTAATAGCAAAGTTTGAAAGACCACCAAGAAAGTTCTTTTCTATTGTGTTCAGTCAAAGTTGGCTGAAAATTCAATTTGACAAAGATTTTCAAAACTTTATACTGCTCTAACTCGTCATTAACTAAACTTATACACTTGTAACTTGGTATATATCTAAGTCAACTACTTTTCGACATATTCTATAAATTTCAAAAATTTCATTAAGTTCGGTTTTGATTTATATTTACCTCAACATGTAGCGGTTTTCAAAAATGGCCATTTTTGATCACTTTTGAAGCAACATATCTGAAGGGGAACCAAATGAATTTTCTTCGTTTAACTTTCATTAGATAGAGGAAAGCTTTCTCTACCAAACTTGAAATTTTTAAGAGGGTGTTTTTTCGTAAGCCGGAGAAAAAAGGGTTCAAATTTGAGTAATAAACCATGGTGATATGTGCGCCTTTTTAGCCTCAATTTAGCTTTTTTGGAGTTTTATTTAACATTTAAAAGGAAAGAAACTGGAGTTGGGTCCTGCAGGGCTCGCGCATACTCGCATTTGACGCATAAATCAATATTATTTAAAAAATTGACTCATTTTTGGAAGATGAAAGTCAAATTTTGACTGGCTAAAATTTGACCTGAAGACATTCTAACACTGAAAAATTGATTTGTATTTTTGCTCAATATGCTTTATATTGTGAATTATTAATAAAAGAACTAGAAATATTGTAAAATGAAAGCAGATGCAAAAAGATTGCCTCATGATTGCAGCAAAACGCTCTTGCTGTTCGTAACAGGCGGCATCAAAGAAACTTAAAAAATAAGCTAAAAGTAAAAAATGTTCAGCAAATAAAGACCCAATGTGAATAATTTTAAACATTAAGATAAGTAAATAAATGAAGTAAAAAAAAAGAAAAACTAATTATGAAGAGTTTAAGAAATTCAATTTTTGGCAAAATGGCTGCTGTTTATTTCTTTGCATCAGGCTTGAGGTCTTCCTCCCTGGGTAATACAGAAAAGAGAACTACGCCTGTGGCTGACTAGCGTGACTATTAGACATGGCCCCTTGGCAAAGGGGTTATCTGTGTAAACATAAACTAGTAGTGGTGCACCCACCAATCAGGTTTTTCTAGGCTTGAAAATATGCGACAATCAGGCTGACTCGCAATTAAAAAAAGTAAATCAATTTTTGGAAAATGCGAGTCAATTTAGATAGTTTAACAAAAGAAAAGTCCCGCAGTGGACCAGTCGGCAGAAGCTCGGTTCCCGTAGAACACCGAAAGTGAAGCAACATCGACTTAGGTCAGTGTTTGGGAGGGTGACAACCTCTCGTGGCTGGTTCCTGTGAGGCCGTGTTCACTAAAGGGAGTTAGTGCCCGTTAAATAGGTCGTGGCTCCAATGTCCTCAAAGTGAAATGATACCTCTGGGGGTGATAACCCCAGGTGACTGTCTCTTATTTGGGAGCTGGTTCAAAAAATTACGAGACCACATATAAAGGGGCGGAAGTCGGACTCCTGCCTATAAGGGCCTCATTAGACTCAGGAGCAGCGCACCCATTCTTCCTCGCTTAGCGCGATGATACGACAACAACAACGAAAGAAAAAATATTTTTTTTTTAAACTCTGTCGTAGTCATGATGATTTTACCCTGAAATATAAAAAGTTCTACACGAAAATATGGAAGGTTGGTAAGGAATCTGTAGGTAATCAATTAAAAATTTAGATAATCTATTAAAAACTTTTGGGGTGTGTATTGTATGTTATTACAAATTACATAACAAAAATTTTTTTTAATTTACAGATTTAAAAAATAAAGCTATTTGGAGACATTGTCTGATCTCGAATGTTTTAAATTAAATTCTTGTTTTTATTTATTAAAGAGGAGGTGAATTTTATTTTCAATCACACTTCTGAATGCAAGAGCAATATTTTCTTGTTGAGTAACTTTTTGTACAAATAAGTAAATGCTTAATTACATCAGTTTAAAAAGTCAAATCCTAATTCTCTGCCATATTATTCCTTCAAAAATTTTAGTATGAAAGTAATGATTGGTTTAGAATCAACCGATTAGTGCCATGAGGAGAAGAAAAATACCGGCAGCCATTTTGCCAAAAATTGAATTTCTTAAACTCTTCATAATTAGTTTTTCTTTTTTTTTTACTTCATTTATTTACTTATCTTAATGTTTAAAATTATTCACATTGGGTCTTTATTTGCTGAAAATTTTTTACTTTTAGCTTATTTTTTAAGTTTCTTTGATGCCGCCTGTTACGAACAGCAAGAACGTTTTGCTGCAATCGTGAGGCAATCTTTTTGCATCTACTTTCATTTTGCAATATTTCTAGTTCTTTTATTAATAATTCACAATTTAAAGCATATTGAGCAAAAATACAAATCAACTTTTCAGTATTAGAATATCTTTAGGTCGAAATTTTACCCAGTAAAAATTTGACCCTCATCTTCCAAAAATGAATCAATTTTTTCAAATAATATTGATTTATGCGTCAAATGCGAGTATGCGCGAGCCCTGCAGGACCCAACTCCAGTTTCTTTCCTTTTAAATGTTAAATAAAACTCCAAAAAAGCTAAATTGAGGCTAAAAATGCGCACATATCACCATGGTTTTTAACTCAAATTTGAACCCTTTTTTCTCCGGCTTACGAAAAAACACCCTCTTAAAAAATTTCAAGTTTGATAGAGAAAGCTTTCCTCTATCTAATGAAAGTTAAACGAAGAAAATTCATTTGGTTCCCCCTCAGATATGATGGTTCAAAATTGATCAAAATTGGCCATTTTTGAAAACCGCTGCATGTTTAGGTAAATATAAATCAAAACCTAACTTGATGAAATTTTCAGAATATGTCGAAAAGTAGTTGACTTAGATATATACCAAGTTACAAGTGTATAAGTTTAGTTACTGACGAGTTAGAGCAGTATAAAGTTTTGAAAATTTTTGTCAAATTGAATTTTCAGCCAACTTTAACTGAACACAATAGAAAAGAACTTTCTTGGTGGTCTTCCAAACTTTGCTATTAGATTAAGCACAAAAAGTTGTCTGGGTAAAAAAAATTTCGGAGTTTTATTTTCATTATGTGGTTCTTCAGGTACATCCAAACATGGCTACTTAGTTCGTTCGTCAATGGCAGCCATCTTGGTTCCTAAACTTAGGCGCCCCTTGCAACTTAAGTTCTTACTTTCAAGCTCTAAAAATTTGGCTAGCTTATTTTTATACCTACCAGAAACTTTGCAAAATTTTATCAAAATCGGTGATGGTCGAGTGGGGACCACTGGTCCAGTTGACGTGGAATGACCCATCTTTGTTTCGAACACGAACGATAGATACCACGCCCCACGTGCTTTTGTTGTTGCTGATAACTGAGCGTTGGCGCCATTTTGGAATTTTTTTTCGGTGCCATACCCCGATGTACACATCGCCAAAAGCAGTAATTTTTTTCCGGACTTTATTTTTATTTTAAAAAGAAAGATAAAAAAATAGTTTTTTTAAAAATTTAGTTATTTTTCCGATAATCATCGCAAAAGTTGAACTCATTTTCCGAACTTCATCATATATATATATTTTTATATTTTTGCATAATATCTCATTTTTACGTCCTTCATGAAATCGGCGCTGGACTTCGTTATTTTCTCAACTTTTATTTTAAAAGATGCAGATATTTGACAAATAAATGAAAAAAAAAAAACTCTAAATAGAAAAAGTATATCACTGCAAAAATTTGGCAAAAAATATAGTCATGGGAAATTTCTATTAATTTCAGGGGTAGTAGGGTTCCAGAAAATTCGGAAATTTCCAGAATTTTTCGCCGTAGTTCCGAAAATTTTATTTTGTTTCTTGACCCTAAATTTTCCACCCTCTTTTTTTTTTGCTTTAAATTGCAGCAATACATATTTCTTAATTGATTTAAGCAATTCTTTAAAATATCGTAGGCCTAATTTCCACGTGCAAGCAAGAAAACGTATGCATTCTTTTCTTTGCGCAATCTTTCTGCATCCTGTACAAGAATCGTATTTTTTCGATTTTAACTATTTTTTAAATTTAATTATGAAGTAAGCAAATAAAAATTCTTTATTTTTATCTATATCTTACCGTATATACTTTCGTGTAATTGGATTCACATGTAAGCAGAACCCCCAACTATCAAACAAATAAATAGAAACCCTCGTGTAAATCGACCTTTCAGAGAAAAATCGAGAATGTTTTTGCCGCGAATTTTTTTGACATAAATGTTTTAAAAAGAAGGGGAATGAATTGGTAATTACAATTGGAAATGTGTAGCTATGATGTGGAGTTCCATTTTTGCGATCGCGATTTTCGTAAAGGGTTCGTGTTTGCTGTTAGACTGTTAATTGTTGCTTTTATTCTGAATTAATGAAAAGAGCTTTTGGGTTTTAATTTCTTCCAGTCTTATTTCATTTATTTTTTAAAATAAGCTCTAATTTCAACTCTATCAAATACACAAAATTCACGAATCTGAAAGTCTGTGTTTTCTGCATTGTTTTTAGGGTGAGGGGTTTTAGGGTTTTGTTAGGTGATAATAGATGAATGAATCAAAGGTCTGCAACAGGATTAAAACGAAAAATCATGCAAGGTATTGAAGCAGCAACAGCCAAAATCAGAGATGTCACTCTAATCTAAAAGTTTTCAGTAGTAACTTGAGCAATTTTCAGTAGTTTTCAGCACTTATCAGTAGTTTATAGTACCGGAGAAACGCGGATGCAAAAACTACTCAATATTCAACCTAAAGCCAAATTTGCGTCAGCTGAACCATGGTGGAAACATAATCCAAGAAAAAAAAACCTGATAACTCCCTGATTGGGCTCTAAAAATTTCCCTGATGATATAATTAAATTGTGAGTCACACAGCATCATTGCCATGTGTAATGACAGTATCACAGTGGTGAAACCAGAAAAAATATTTAGGGGGTGGGGTGACTTTCCCACTACTTTTCCAACTGAACTTTGTGCAATTCCTTTTTTTTTTTCAGTGAAGGAGAAAATAACAATTTTCTAAGTAATATAATCTGCAACTGCTGAGAGTTTTAACACTAAAGTTTTTTTTTGTGTTGCTCTCTGTGCCCCTCCCTCTTGTTGCGCCACTACAGTATAATGCACAGTACCAAACTCCAAATTCGGCAAGCTGGAGTATGATCTCAGGCCGAATTTTGGAACACGACCAAAAATGACGGATTCTCGGAAACAAACGCTGACACGCGTTTTTTACGTAAGATTGCAATGTCTTCTTAACTGAAACACAAAAAAATGCCCTTTTTTGGTTGCTTAATCGGAGAAAGAACGCTTTCAACCATTGGGAAATCGGCAATCGAGCTGACCACGCGCAACGAAAGGAAATTTCGCAGACGAAACTCCGGAGAATTCCCCGATTCCCCGTAGTCAACTTCAAATTTTTGTATTTTTCCGTAGATACCACGGAGAATCCTTAGCATTCGGCATCTCTGCAAAATGAAAGCAATAAATAATAAACTGGTATATGCAAAAGGAGTAAACTAAATGCAATAAATAATTTTAATGTTTTCTTCATCATTTTGATGATTTTTTGGAGGAAATTGTATTATTTCTTTTAATAATCCACACATTTTATTCAAATATAGTATGCCCTTTTTGTACCATTTTCCTGTTGTCCTAAGTTTTATACATTTTCCATTGCGACCCCTGTTTAAATAAGTACTTTTTTCTATTTCTGTCTGAATCAAGTAGTTTTCATAAATTTCAAGTAGATAAATTACATTCGTCTTATATGCCAGAAAGTACAGTTCCTATGAAAAAAATTCAAGGTTCAGGAAATTGTTTTGAAAGTTCAGGAAATGCAAATCCTTACTGCTACCACCCCTGCATGTTTTACTATAAATTGCAATTTATTTTCAAAAAATAAATTAGATAAATTTCTCTTATTAGTTAGAAGTAAGTAAGTAAAATATAAATTTTAATTTTAAAAGTTATTTTAAACATGTTGTTGTAACAATGTGTATAAAAGGTGTCATATAATTTATGGTGCATAAAAAGTGATAGACTTTTTGCATAAAAAATTTTCAGGGATTTTTACTTTGTGTCGCAATCACCCCTGTGTATTTTATTTTAGTAGAGCCACTCTTTTATTAGGAATTTATTAATTTTTCAAGTAAAAATTGCATTAAAATGTTTTTAGAATGTGGTATTTTCATTTATTTTTAGTATTTTTATCAGAGAAAACATCAGAATTTTTAAGCACAATAAATGATATACTCATAGCTAGGCAAATAAATTTTATGCACCACAATACTAGTTATTTGAATCCCGTTTATCCGAAAATCCGCTTAACTGAAAAGGCAAATGGGTCGATTTTTTTTCTATAATGGGCAAAAGTTCTTTCTTCATAAAGGGCAAATGGCCCGTTTTTTCCATAACTATCAAAAATATTGTCAGTACATGATAAAATATTAAATGGCATAAACGTAAAAAATTAATATTTTGTACAGAATTTATTGCAACAACTATATTACATTCAAGTTCAGAACCGGTTAATCTGCTTGGAAATCCATTGTACTCTGCATTTGGAAGAAGTTCTATGCGCAGGGGGGAACATGTTGATTATAAACATGGCCTTTGCCTATAATTCTCGCTTATCTGAAGATTTCTATGGTACCTTGATTAACCGAAAACGTTATGGTTCGTGCTTTTCGGATAACCGGGGTTCTACTGTATTTAAATTTACTTTTAATTTTTCAAAATTATGTACTATTTCAAAAAGTCTTAATATTCCTGTCCATAGTAGTCAACTATTCGAAAAGTTTTTAAAGTAAACACTTATTAATTATTTAGAAGTAAACTTTCTGTCACTTAAATACATTCAAAATAATTCATGTAATGTACAAATAAAAATTATTCAGCATTTGATTTTTGATGGTTAATTGCGCAATAATTATTGTATTTTTTAAACTGGCATTTGGTATTTTAGATTGATTTAAAATACTTACAAATTATTTTTCATTATTCTTTTCTAGGAGCAGCAAAGAATCACAGGCGAAAAAGTTTTATTAGAACAGTATCCAATTTAAGAAACATTCCATTTTTAAACAGAAATTTGATTCATGTACAGAAGTTATATTTTTTATTTTAATAGACTGTTTTAGGTTTTTAAAGGGCCTATAATTGATGTAAACTGTACAGTATTCATTAGTTTGCCAAAATTGTTACATATCTCTATCCATTTTGTCGTGTTGGATATATTGGATTCAAGTAATTGTTTTCAGAAAAAATGCTGTAAAGAGCTTCAAAGATCACTACTTTTATATCGTACTTTATTTTGAAGAAAGTGATTATACTTAACATTATTTAGGATTGCATAATTTATCTTGCATTGTATATGTACAAACCTTTTGATAAGATTTTTGTGTTAGTGCTTTCTCAAAGCGCACATAAAGTATATTACAATTCATGCATCTGTTTTAATATTTATGATTCATGTGATTATAATTGTTGCTAATACAGATCATAACTTCATTAATAAAGTGCTCAAGATTCCCATCTCTTTTTTTTTTTTGTACTAATTTTTGAAATAACCAAATTGTTTTAGTTTAAAGTTACTTTTGTTAAATAATTTTACATTGAACAGGTTTTTATATCATTTGGTAGGTGTAATGCGTGGAGCTGTTGAGAAGCTGATTTTAAAAAAAAGCTTTTGTAATTTAAGTACTGTGTGTAAAGTAATATATCTTCTAATTTAATAGTCCAATGATGGACTTTTGAAACTAAACTACATTTTTTTTACAAATAAATTCTTATATTTTTTTTATTGTTAAAATTCTTCTTTAATTATATATTTAAGGTTTCGGTTTGTTTAGTTTAGAAAGGTTTTATTACAAATCAAAATATATATGCTAAAGATTCATTCATGTCTTGAATACATAGAAATTTGTCAGATTTTTTGCTGCTATATTTCTCATTAAAAATTTTAAGAACAAATGTTTATATTTTATTTTGACGTTTTAATTGTTGTACTTTGCAGGTCCTCTAAACAAGGCTTTTTTGCTTTCTCATATAAACACTTATTGAAGTAAATTAGGAGAGATTTTACTTCATTGGAGCAAACAAATGCTAGACTATAGAGCAATTCCCTTTGTTGTGAGGCCAACCAGTGTAGTCTTTTATGGGTTACAAAAAGACCAAAACTATTACATGAATTTTTCACACTACTTACCCTCCGACTGCTTATCCTGCGATTTCCATGTGCAACGTAAATGTAGCAAAAATTGCTCATCCCTCGTTTTCCATGTGCATGAGCTT
The DNA here is from genome assembly GCA_038502835.1 of Octonoba sinensis. Lineage (NCBI taxonomy): Eukaryota > Metazoa > Arthropoda > Arachnida > Araneae > Uloboridae > Octonoba > Octonoba sinensis. The sequence goes on from CM076600.1 coordinate 48,944,015, forward strand.
TTTACATGTACTTAAAATAGTAACCTGCTGTTTGATCATTTGAACTTCAGTAATGAAATTTCTGAAGTATTTAGATTTTAAAGTTTTATTCCAAAGATGGCTCTAGTTGCATAAAGTGTGAGAACTTAATGCTAAAATTGATGCTTTAAACATCTATCTGTTCTTTTCATCAAAAATAATTTTTAAAAATCTTTGTTGTACAAATATATTACCGATTTAAACTCCAAAACATAAGCATATTTTGAAGCAAATTCACTGAGAATATTGAGCACTCAGAGGGTTAATAGAGATTAACAAAAATCATTGTTCTATGATATTTGTTAAAGTTCTATCCATTCCAAGAGTCGTAACATTATGCCTCTGTAATTGGGTTCCAACATCAGTTTAGTGAAACTATGGCAAAATAAAGTTGAAGATTAACTAACAATGACTCCATTTAGTGAAATCCCCCCCCCCCCTAAAAAGACAATAACAAAATTATTAGTCCAAAGTTAGACCGACCACTGGTGGCTTATATCAGCTATAGTCTGACACATTTTGTTACATGAAAAAAAAACTTCGCGGTTAAAAATAACTTTTTTTTTACAGAACTTGAAAAGCCTATTTTTACAGGTAGCAAAAATATGCGCTGTCCTCAACAGGTTAAACAAAATTTTCTCAACTGGAACCAAGTAACTCTACTGTATGTTCTTGACTTTTATCAGATCAAAAGCTGTGTTTCATTTCTATTAACAGCACCAGGGGCAAGGTTGTTCTCCAGTTGGGGGAGAGCTTTAGTAGGAAAAAAGTCGGAAAAATTTGATTTTCAATATGGAAACTAAGACAGTGGATGTACAATATCTTATTTCAGAATATTATAGATCTACGCAATAAACATCTGATTTATAACATTCAATAATTTCACCATCTACGTCCATAGTCGTAGAATATTTCATGTTTCGGACAAGGTTCAACTAAAAAAAGTTGACTGTTTCATATTTATTTGTTGGTGTGAATTTAAGAAATAATGTAGAGTATTTAAGAATTCATTCTTTATAAGATGTTTATTTACACATTTTATTTACATAACATGATCTATAGGTCGGTAGTTTTACATAAGGAATTTAATGTATGATTATGCAGAGAATGAAAACATTTCAAAATCTCTCCTTGGATGATACTCATTTCTTGTAATTATATTGTCCTTGATCATCAAATTTATTTCTTGTCTGAAAGAATAAAATGAAAGTTTAGTTTAAAAAAATCCAAACATAATGCAGTTACAGAAACACGAGAAGTTCTGTCTAGAACTATACGAGCCACCTTTCCTGTATACACAATCAAATATGTGATGTAGCTCTCTGGCTTGCTCTTTTAGCTTAATTACTTCAAATATAACGTATTCATTTAGAGATATGCGTAAAGATTCATGGGAAAATAGACTCGTTTAGTGCTGGATAGCACTCCTAACTGTACTTACTCAGTATCAAAAGATCCTTCGGATAAAGTTAGTTCCAAGCAATTCTGTGTGTTAGATCAGGATTTATATATAATTGAAATTTCTCAGCGCTAATGTAAAATTTCTTCGACAATATCGACACAACTTTAAAACTGTGTTTTAGAAGTAGGCGAAAAATTATGAAAGTCGAATTACCATTACACCATGTGTTATTTCATAGTTTTCTCCTCCAACCTCTTTCCCTGTTAGCAGTAGGCCTTAGGGATGCCCTGCATCCGGGGGCGAGATAGTGGAGCCCACGGATTGTACATGGTTGGTTTTCAGCAGTTATCAAACACGTAACCTTCCAGGTGGAAGTCCGATGTCCTAACCACTAGGCTACCATCGCCTGTGTTACTTCATACTGGAACTGCTGCACACTCTGGGCCATTTAAAATTGTTTCATGATTATAAAATATTTTATCTATCACAATTATGCACCGACTTCTAAAACTATGCAAAATTTGTATCAATGTTGTTTAAAGAATGAACCACAATTTTTAATTTGACGTCGGTTTTATTTTTCATCCCAAAAATTATTTTATTTTACTCTTTTTTAGTGTAGATTCATATTTCTCTTTTTTTAATTTAAAAATAATATAAATATATTGAAAGGGCACAACCGCTTTAAATGACTGGTACTAAAAACTAATCATTAGCATAATAAATTCTGTTTGAAATTGATTTTTAATATTTTTAATAGTTTTAAAAATTTAGTCGATTCAATACGCAATATTTGAGTTAACCGACCCTTTATCAATAAAAACATTAAAAAAAAACCATCAAAATCAGTTCATTTAGTCAAAAATTTTGGGTGTAAAAAAAAAAATCACTACATTTTTGCCCATAAGTTTTCTAATGAAATGTGGTCAAATGAAGGTACAGGACCTATGGCAGACCACCCTCGATCGATTATAAAAAGTATCTTTGAATTTGTCTATCCAGTGAGAACTTAGATGAACAACAACAAAAAAAAGCACATACAGTTTGACCTGATAACCTCCTCCTTTGTAGGAAGTTGGTGTTAAAAAATAGTAATTAGTTCTTAACTTATGAAATATGTTATGAACAGAGACTGAGGGACCTATAAAGTTTTGTTTGAAACAGAGGTTGTAAATGCAACATATTTCAATTTTACAGCAACACTTTCCAACACTAAAATCTATTTTTAAGAACAATTTCAAAAATGATTGAAACTAGTAAAAAAAACCACTGGATTTAAATCGAAGAACCCTGACCTGAATAGGAATATTATTAGAGCTTTGATGTAAGCAACCCGATTCTCGAATGCCTTGGGGTGTTTTCACACCAAAGGCGACAAAGACAAAAAACAAGTCTCTTTCCACATCTGGCGCAAGAGCAGAGCATATTTTCATCCTCCAAAATAGGCTCTGCGGTTGCTCAGATGAGAAAAGACATGTTTTTTTGTCTTTGTCGTCTGGCATGAAAGCACCCTCAGATTCACTTTTCAAACTGGTAGTGTGACTAATTTCATTGGAGAATCAAATGAGATCTTTCCATGTGCCGGACCAAAAATCATAGCAAAGCCGACTCTCTACGAAGATAATAATAAACCCTCAAACCTTTGCAATTGGTAATGTAAATTCCAGTTCATTTACCAAAAATTTATTTTGTTCGTAACTGCAGCTTCTTGCCATTTTATGGCATAACAGAAAAAAGCGGAATAGACTTACATAAGTAAATTTATTATGCTTTTTTTAAAATTATTTCTTCTCTTAAACTAGTGTACTATGTTCAAAACAGATTATGACTGAAGATGATCTATTTTTATTTTGCAGCAAGTAAATGTTGATAACTTTTATATTTTTTAATAAATAAAGCCTAAAGACAAAACATTTCAGCCAAAATATAGAAGTTCAATTTTTTTTAAAGATTGAATGGATTGTTATGCTGAAGATATTAGTATACTAACAAAAATCAATTACTTACATCAACAGTCTAGGCAAATGATTTGTGTTTAGGCCACATTTTATAACCTTCATTTGACATAAACGTTTCAATGATGGAACTAGAAATAATCACATAAAAATTAATTACTATAATGCTGCATAAACAACACCAGAAATTGTATCTTAGTAATAAAAACAATAAATCAGGGTTTTAATACATTTTGAGAAGCAAATTTTCCCTAATTTTTTGCAACTAATTTCCCTGACCATTTTGCATTCTCAGAAATATACTTAAATAAACACATAGAAATGTAACTATCTTTTGCTTTTATATTACCAGAATGAAAAAAACACACTGAAATGGAGCACTGAGATTTGGAAACCAGAAAAAATTTATTAAAAATACATAACAGCATGAAAAGAAATAACTTGTCTCATGATACAATTTTGATAGTACTTACAATACTGATCCAAACTTTAAAAGTAATTAAAAATAAAAGTTTACTATTAACATATTCCTATTTTCTCAAAGCGACCACCTTTGTGTTTAACAGTTTCAAATGTTTTATAAAATTTTTTGCAACAGGACACAACTCCTATATTTCCCTTTGAAATACTTTTAGAGAGCCAAACTTTTGAGGGTTAGTAAAAACCATTGTCCCTAAGATATACCGTCTCTACTAATAATAAAGCAGCAAGTAGGTGTGTGTGTCTGTGTCTCGTGTAGGACCTTTACATATTTAATTGAGAGAACACTGAACTATATTATAAAGACTCTGCTTTTAAATAAACATGTCTCATCTCCCCTGGCATCGCATCTCTCCGGCTGCTCTGAAGTCTCGTACTCCCCAGTGCGCATGCTTCAAACATCGTAATGATGTCTAGAGCATGCACCAGGGAGGTCTGTGTTGATAATTGAAAGTAAAAACCACATTTGCTTAAATACTAAGCATTAACAGATCACTACCTGGAAGGTCTGGCATCACTTGCAAGAACCAACAACAGTCGGAAGATAAAGTAACTCCACTTTCAACATCGAATCCATATTATCTTTGTTTACGCTTTGGTTACGCTTGTATTACGCTTATTTTCAATTAGATCTGAGGGCAAGAAAAGATCTATACAATATTAATTTCACTTGTATTTATTGCCAAAATCAGTTTTAGTAAGCCTAGGCTTGCCCAGTTTTCCCACCAACTTGAGTACGTTTTGCTTTGTGTGCTGGTTGGTGCCAAGTTTTGTTCGAAGATTCATGATAGGTTCAGAAAATGCTTTAGTGACTAAGGAAGAACATCTTCCAAAATGAGCTTGTAACATGCTATTTGGTTAATTTTCTATCCTATCACAAGGCTATTTAAGAACTTATTCAATGGTGACATTTTTTCCTCCCATTGAGCAGTTGCAGCCTGTTTAAACAGAGCACAAGTTCTTTAAAACCATGTTTGTTAATTATCTTCAGTCAATTTTTGAACTTTTTCAATTCATATGATCAATATCCAAACTCTTATTTTGAAATCAATCAAACTGTTTCATGAATCCTTGAATTTTGTCTGCAATTTTTTCATCGACACTCTGGGATTCCATTAAATTTCTTTTTCATTTTGGTGGCTGCGGTTTTATTGCGTGTTTACAATGTGATTTTTCCCGACCTTTTGCCCTCTTCCCAGGGTTCGAAATTAGTGGTCGTTCGTCGTATTTTGCAACTGAAGAATTCCGTTTGACGACCGGGATTTCACATCCAGTCGTCACTTTTGACGCCTAACCTTTCATAAAACTTTTAGTTTGGCAACCACTATTTTCACGGTCACTTTAAAATGTATTTATTTATATTTTAAATCCAATATATCTTTATACAAGTACATTTTTATGAGCAATTTTCTAATCTTTGGTATTTTGAGTTTTTATGGTAATTTCTTGACCTTCAAATTTTTGAATTGTGAATTTTTACTCATTTTATTAGGCACTTATTAAAATAAACATTTATATTAGATGTATAACCTTAAGCAAAATGACCAACTTCTCAAGAGTTACTAACAGAAATTCATTTTCAAACATTTTTCTTCTCTTACTTATCAATTTTCTCATTAAGGTTGTGATATTCTGCGATATTTTTTAACGATTGCACAGCTGTCTTCATAGTTATCAGTTGATATCTCTACCCAAGCAATTTGAATTATTTTAAAATGACGCCTAGCAGAACATTTTTGGCAACTAAAACAAATAACCTAGGTGCCATTGACGCCTAACTTTTCTACCCTAATTTCGAACCCTGCCTCCTCCCTAACTGTCATTTTCCTGTACTATTCCAGGTTTTCCCTAACCATGTAAGAATCATGTGAAAACTAATCATTGCTAAAACGTTTATTATTTATTTTTAATCATAGAATTAAATGTCTTTCTAGGAAATGAAACTACAGAAAATTTCAATACTTACAAAAATCTAAAACATGAAGATCAGAATGATCCACTAAATTTTCAGAATCTTCCTCATACAATAAAAAGTGCCTATCACCCTCTGAGCAAGGACTGAAAAGAATATATTTTAGATAATTGTTATTCTTAAGTTGAAAAGCAATTTTCAAACCCTAATCTAAATGTAAACTAGCAAATATGTGCACTCCTTGATGATTTATTACAAAATGGATGATGTATCAAATGCACAATTTTATTCATTAATTTTAGCAAAATTGTTTATCAGTGATAGTACGTGTTACATTTAGAATTCTAGATTTTAAATTAACTATTTCATACTCTTTTTAATGCATTGTTACCAATAACTATTCCTAAACTTGTGTCAAAGTCACATAATTAAATATCATTTAACAATATTATCTTAAGAAATTTCCTATTGAAAAAAAGAATTTACCTTGAAAAAAATTAAAACTTTAGAGTCATATATACTGCTTATTAATTTGAAAAGGGATACATTGGTAAATTTATAGATCTTCTGTTGAATACGGAATTTTTATTGCTTACAAATGTAAGCTATAAAAAGAAAGAAATGACTGCATCACTACTTGAATTTAAGTCATGCAAAGTTTTGTTTTTTAAATTCCATATTATTGAACATTATTTCAAATACTTTTGAATAATTTCAATTATAGATACAATTCTTTTTTTAAAAAAATGGAGGGAAAAAAGAAAGCTTTAAAACATTTATAACATACCTACTTCCACCAAATAAAAACATCTGATTTCCTACAATACAAGCACAATGCCTTCGCCTGGGGCAAGGTCCTTCCCCTATTGGAACCAGTTTTGTCCAGTTACAAGTGTCTAAAACAAATTTCAAAATAACAAAGCACTTCATGATTGAAAACTTAACATGAAAGATTACACACCACATAAAAGTATCCAACTAGATGAAGTCAGTGGCATAAAGATGATGATTCTTTGTTTAAAACAGCAATTTCCGAGCTAACTTTTCCAAAAGTATGTGTTACATTTCGTTGGGGCACACCCACTCGGGTGGTTTTGAGGGTCAATGCCCACCTCCTCCTAAAAACCTCCGTTGTTATTTCATTGATTTTAAGCAATACTGCTGATCTTTGTATGGGAATACAAAAACATCTAAGGATCCCTCCTCCCTAGGACAAAATTCTTGCAGCACCACTGAAATGAATCATCCTTAAGTACAATATGTTTATTAGGACAGATTTAGAGAAAGAATGCAATGTATAAAAACAGAACTAACTGATCACCTTTTCACTGCATCATTAGATCTTTTGAATTTCACTGAACCATGTAACATATTGCATATATGCGATTTAGGTGTTCTGGTATGAATACACTTTGCATGTAGTTCCATAGTAGTGCTGGCCTTAACAGCTTAAGGGTCTTCCTGTGGCTTTGAAAGAACCCTCTTAAAAAATTACAACAATTTAAGGTTACCTATTGGGGGCCCAGAGCCCTCAATGTGCCAGAGGACCTAAGTTAAAGTAGAGGTGACTCCACCACTGTTCAATAGTTAATAGAGTTAATATAGTTAATAGAGAGAATTCCTACATCAGTATATATTATATATTAATCATTTGAAAATTTAAAGCATATTTTATGAATAAAAATATGCATATCTTAAAAACTTATAATTTCAATAGAGAAAGAAATACTTTTAATACTCACCAGGATTGAATTTATATAAGTCATTCAAATGCTCATGGTTGTCATGATTATAACCACCAAAAATATAAAGTTCATCTTGATAAACAACTAGAAAAGCAATTTCAAAGTACATGAAGACAAAAATTAATGCACATTTTTTGTTTTCCGACTTTTTCACATTTAAACATATTATTTAACAGTTTCATTTTTTATTTCAAGTATTTTAAACGATCAGAAGAATTAGCATGCATTTAAAAATTGAAACGAAAAATAAAGCTAGAGATATTACCTTCGACGTTTGAAAATTCGCTCGATTCACGAAATTTCGATTAACAATTTCAAATTAAAGTTTTAATGAAAATAAAAAGAAATTTTATTTGTTTACTATTTAAGAAAGCATAAGAAACATCGAAAATTTTAAAAGTCCAGTTCTCATCGCGGATGCAAAAAGATCGCCTTTTTCGATATGTGGGCAACAAATGTATGAAAAACAGCAAATAAATGAACTTTTTTGAGTAAAATAATTTTCGAATTGAATTTTAACAAGGGAACGTTGATTAAAATTGATGATTACAGATAAGATCGTTAAAATTTTAGGATATATCGAAAACAAAAAAAATTCCCTGATTTTTGGAAATATTTGCAAATTTCCCTGTTTTTTCCAGAACATTAGAATTCTCTGATATTTCCCGATTCAGTCACTACCCTGTGTTACATTGCAAAATGATTATTATTTTTAAAGAAACTATGTAAAAGATAAACGAGTTACAATACCTTTCGTCTATTTTAACAATTTTTAAGCAGATCTTGTCTGGAATTTCTGCTAATAACTCATGTTTTTATTTTTAGCATCACTACATAATAGAATCCTAAAGATATTGATGCAAACATGATCAGAGTAAAAGTAAATGGTAAAATAAGCCTTTAAAACAATAGATTGACAAAAGGTATACTAAGAAGTAGGCATGAAATAGAGAAACCTGTTATATGGCAACAACAAAACAGAATTTAAAAATAATTATGAAAGACTTTTAATTCAAATTACGTTTAGCTAAATTGAACATTAAAAGAAAATTGAGAATAAAATCTGTTTTCCATTTATTTCAAATTTTAATGAAAATGTAGAAATTTCTCTTCTTTACTTTTTTTTTCTTCTATTATTTTACTTTCTCATTACTTATACTTAGCACAATGGTATTTTAGGAAAGAATTATTGTTTTCGATTGGTATTTGTTGGTTTTTGATTATCAGACTCCTTTCTTTTTATACTTTAAGGGCATCTTTTTGCAGCTTGTTTTTGAAATATTTTTTATATTTTTAAGGAATTTTTTTAGATTATCAAAATTTGTACTCTTTTCTGTATTGGAAATTTGTAAGCAGGATACTTTTAAGGAAACGAACAATGCAGTATTAACTGTTAAATGAGTTTACAGAGAAATATAATACGGGAAGGGGGGGGGGGGAGTTTAAAAAAGAAAAGAGGTAAAATTTAAAAAAAAAATTTAAAAAAAAACATGATAGCACGAAGGAGGCCTTTGATTTTATAATTTTTGAAACATTCTTTCTTTTTAAACAATAGATTAACTAACTATAAATGTGACATGTTTCAATAAATTAAGTAATACATAATGCCTTACCCGCAGAGTGGCTTCTTCGACCTTTTGGTATGTCCCCAGAAACAGCAGGAGTCTCCCAATGCATATTTTCAGTATTGAAACAGACAATTTTATTGCAATAATACTCATTCAAAGCATCTGGGTTGAAAGCATCTTCAAAAGTGCTTCTACCTCCAAATATATACATTTTATTACCTATTGCTGAAGCTGTGTGAAAATCACGACATGAAGGTTTATTACCCTAAAAAACAAAACTGTGCTATAAAATGTATATTGCATTAATACTAAATTAATATTATTGTCTAAAAATAACAGCAGTTAAAACTATATCGATTTAAAATTAATAAAACAAATAACAATTTTAATGCAGCATTGAAAGTTGATCAGAATCCCGAATGAAGGAAATATTGGGAATGTTTTACTCCAGAGTATTTAAATGAACAAGAGACATAAAATATTCAAAAATGAGAATGAAAATAATTTGAGATGAAAATATAAAAATATACATCATGCCTTTGTAAAGTAAGCTGAGCAAGAATGCAACAGGTGAAATAGCAGATATATGAAAAAGAGCTTTTTAGTTAAATAGATATGGCAAATTGGCTTGTTTGGATCATTAAAAAAATAAATGAAACATTATCATCACTTGGCACAGGTAGGATTTGATAAAGCCCAACCTGCTTGGATTTTTCATGAAAACCTGGGCTTTTCGGGTTTTTGATGAAATACAAGGTTTTTTCTTTTTTTCCTTCCGGAAAACCTGTAAATCTTGATTTCTATCTAAAAATTGTACCAAACCTATGTTTGGCTATTTTTATATTTCACACAGCTATATACAATTTTTAAATCTATGTTTTACTCGAATATTACGTCAAAAATTGATATTTAAGGAAAAAAAATTAAATTTAAAATGAAAAACAATTAGATATTTATATGAAATATTATCAAAATTCCTTTTGCTAAAGTATGACCATTTAAGAAGTAACAATTTACCTCTGTGCAACAAATTCTGCAAATACTTTTTTGCACTGGGAAGAAAGTATTTTTTATAATTGTAAAACACATACATGCAATTTATTTTGTTATTTTTTTTTTGCAATTTGCTTTGGAAGTTTGTTCTCTGATACATAACTAATTTCAAATAATATGGGTCAGCATAAACATGAATAAACTGAAGTAAAATGGAATTTATAGACTAGAGAAGCTAGAACAGAAATTTAGAATTTCATTAAACTAGTAGTTATTAAGTCAATAAACCTTGCACATTAAAAATACACAGAATTATCAAAGATGTTGGCTTTTCAGCTAATATCAAGTAGTTTTTGAAATCAAGCGTTTTATCTGGCACCAGTCCAAGCTGCCAAGAATATTTTCTGCAAACAATAATTTAAAAAAAGAAGGAAAGAAAAATAAAATATGATAAAAAAATAGAGAAAAAATTAATTTAGAAAAAATACATGAATAAAAAACAAAATCTCTGGCGTTGATTGCAATAATTAATCTTGGGGTTTTGATGTCATATTTTTTAAATGTAAAAGTGAAATGCATGTAAAATTTTATTTTATATACATATAATTAAAGAAAGAAAAAAAGAAAAAGTAAATATATTTAAAAAGCTGTAGGAAAATTCAAAGTTTGTATACAAATATCTTTAAAAATACCTATGTAAAAGAACAAAATTATCCAGAAGGGAAGATACAATTTCAGGTTTTGGTAATGACAAATGTTATTGTTTTTGAAGTTAATATTGTTAAATGTGCAGTAAATTCTGAAAAAGCCCAATTTTCCGAGATAGTGGGTTATTTTTAACTATGGGCACCTTGGAAAACCCTGGTACATACACGCACATTTTAACCAGTATTTTGACTAAGCTTTATGGTTAAAAAGGAAAATTTAGCTTAGTTTGATGAAAAATAAATTAAATTATTTATCGAATAATTTTGTCATACTTTTCTAAAAAGTATTCAATGCTACAAATAAGAATCCTCAAACAGTAATAAAAGGTCCAAAAATAAGTTCTAAAGTACTTGAACTGTTAGAGACAGGGAGAAACCAAGAAAAAACTAGCACAGGAAAACCAAAATTTGTCCTCTTAAAACATATATTAATTGCAATGTATCCACTATTCTTTGCATTTATTTTCTACAGTATCCTATGTATAGTAGCAATGTTAATTGCCTTAAGCAATTTAGAATTATAGTATCTAAAAAAAGAAAAAAGTAGAGGGAGATATTTTAATTTAAATTAATTTTCAAAAAGATATTTCAAACAAATTTTTATAACAAATAATAATATTTGGAATTAATGCACATAGAATTATCAACTTATATTTCCATTTCCAAATACATTTGATAATTGAAATCAGCTCATTTAATATATAGTAAAGTCTCGATAATTTGAGTCTCGATAGTTCGAGTTTCCCATAAATCCGAGCTAGTGAAAAAATATCGGCTTAGCTCCCAAATAATGGCCAACAACAGCGAAACTCGTGAAAGAAATACCACATCTGGTTTTTATTGTTATTCGTCGGTTCATGCGTAAAAATATGCGTAATAAGTAGGCAGGCTACATTTAGAGCTTTGAAATACTGGCAAATTAAAGAAATATAATTAACTTTCAATCATGTAACTGTATGCCAAGTACATTTTTTCTGTAAATACACGATACTGAAATTTTAAATTTGCTTTACTCCCTTTTACTTATTTATAAAATGTTATGATTTCTATAATTCGAGTTTTCGATAGTCCGAGGTAGCTCCGGTCCCATCCACCTCGAATTATGGACACTCTACTGTAGTGAGAAGAAACATTTAGCTTTTAGAACAATTTAGCTTTTAAAACAATAGAAATTAAGACTGACTGATGTTTTCACTTCCTCCCAAAAGAATGTCCTAAGATCCACTCGATGCACAGATTGGGAATATTTTTCGGTCTCTTCTTCAAATCCACCAAATAAATACATGTGATGTCCAATAACACAAGCTGCATGACCATCAGTTGCAAATGGAACAACACCGCTTACAGCGGGAATAGACCATGTCAAGTTTTCTGAAAAATAATAATGAACAAATAAATAATAATTAAAGTAATAAATAAACAAATAAATAATGATACTAATAATAAAATGTTTTTAATTGTCTCATGAAAAAAAAGCATGAGAATATATCTTTTTCGTTTTTTTGTCTTTTAGCATTTGCAAAATTGGCATGTATACTAAACCAAAACATCAAATACAGCTAAATGAAAGATATGTTTTTATATTTTTAACTCTATATCAGTTCTCCCTCAGTTATCTTACCTTTGTAATAGTCAAAAGAATTTTCTTAATCAGTAAAGTATGTAGGTTGACAAACATCATCAGCAAAGAAAGCTGCATTTCAATGTAAACGTTTCATTAATATTCTTAAATGTAAAATTGACAATGTTACAGCAGTTTAATGCCAGTACATTGTGGTGCATATTTTTGACTTTTTTCTTTTTCACTTACTAATAAAATTGAAGATGAGTTTTCTGTTTAAGAAATGGCATAATTACAAATTGTAGCACATGAACTTTTTTTCTCTCTTTCCAATGTAGTAAGTGAACATTTCCCCCATCTTAGACGAAAATAGGAAAAAAGAACGAAATGTGAAGTAGTGTGCGTGCCTTGGATGCAGTTGTATGTAATATGTGTTGTGTGTTTTGGTATGTTATGTGTTTTGGTATATTATGTAATGTCCATATAAAATAAAAAAACTGATGTCTTTATCCTATAATTTTTATTTTGCTGAGTAGCCAGCTACAAAAGGAAAAATTTCTATCGCAACAATACCTTTTGTAAGTTAAGGTAATAAAAGAATTTTAATAAATTCAGGTTTATTGTTTTTATAAATAAATAGTTTGGAAATAAAAATCACTTTTAAAAATGTATTACATAGGAAAATGAGTTCATAAATATAAAGTTCTTACAGTACGTTAATAAATTACAGTACGCTTTGTTGAAAATTTTTTTTAAAACCACAAAAAGAAAAAAAATTCCAGTTTTTTTTTTACATTGTTCTGTGTATATCTTTTTGAACACAGTTAAGAAAGTATCGGGCTTAAAAATTACTTGACCAATGTAACTAACCAATTAAGGTTTTTATAACATGAGTGTCTCCTTACATTACCTTCGGAGCCATCTTTTTTGGGATGAATATCCAAGAACCAGGTGATAACAAATTAACCTGTGACAACAAACTTAATGAGCCCTTGTCTACCTGCATCTTGAAATGCCTGGACCTAACCAGATGACATGCCAAACTCATGTGATTCATCATGAAATTTTGTGCCATAAATTAGGGACGCAGATTAGAGGATGTTTTTTGTTTCTTTTAAAATTCCCCTCTTAAGTTAAATGTGATTGAAACGCAGATATGAAAGAGTAGAAAATTAAATTCAAAGCTGAGTTGTAAGAATTTATTTGGTGCTGGGAAAACCAATGCATCTTTTATGTCACATAACATTGCTGCAGTTCAATGCCAATAATCATGGTAAGGTTAATAAGGTCTATATAATGCAAATACATTTAGATGAGATATCATAATTGGCGAGCTTTTACTGATTCAAAGGCGGTACAAATTATTGTAGCATTGAATAGGAGAGAAAAGTTATATTTTCCAAGATTTCTCAATTAACTGAGTGTTCCTTGTGTTTATTTAATTTGTAGTGTTTTTAACTGAAGATTTAAAATAATAATACTTTCGCAAAAAAAGTTAAATAATATTTTTCTTTTCGTTAAATCTATTACAGAACCTCTTATGCGGAATCCAGTTAATCAGAAAACAAGTTAATCAGAATTTTATTTTTGATTGACCAACTGATGAATTTTCTTATTAAAAAGTGTTAATTTTGCAATAACTTTTAACTATGTTTCTAAAAATATGTTTTAATGTGATATTTAATTACCAAAGTGGAAAATATATATTTTATTCTGACACTCTGCATACTTTTTAAAAAAGACATTATTTTATTCATTATGCGAATAAAATCTATCTTCAAAAATTAACTTATCCAGTTAACATTTTCATAAGAGCTGGAGAACAAATGTTAGATAACCTATAAATCAACTTGCAAGTAAGTCTTATTTTCCTCTGGATGCAATGTTTGATTCTTTTAAACCCCCCTCCTTCCTTCATTACATTCATTCAAGTCTTATTGACCTTTCCTTCACTGTCAGCATATAATTTCCTGTTCATAAATCATGGATTGATCAAGATTTGAAGCATTTGCAACAGAACTGGATTTAATTTTTCTATTTAGTTATTCTAGTTTATTCAAAGGTCCCCCGTCATATTCTAATCTTAGAACTTGGTTATCAATCTAAGCATAAATATTAATTGATTGTATCTGATTCCTAATCTAGTTATTCTAATGTATTAACTTTGAATAACAAAGATCAATACATATATTATAGTATAGTATAAGTACAATCAGCCGATGCTGCATCAATCAGTAACCAGTTATTCAAAATAGGTCTGGCACAGCTATTCCGTATAATTGGTTCTATGTTGTAATATAAAATTTCCCCAAAAATGACAAACAAATTCCCAAAGATGAATACTAAAACAAAAAAATCCAATTATACAGTGAAACCCCGATTTTACGTTTCTCAAGGGACTGGGCAAAAAAAACGCAAAATACGGGAAGTACATAGAATGCAAAAATCAAATTAAAAAAAACTAAAGGTAGTAAAGATGACTCTTTCAAAAGGTATAATATCTATATTTTACGAAAAGAACATTATTATACATACCATTTTAAGATAATTTTAACACATTTAGATGCGATTCCTGGCATTTAGGCTGAAAATAATCCGTAATAGTGGATTGTTTTTTAGTCATCGAGTTCAAAGTGAATGCAGCATCTTCTAGGATTGATTGCAAGTTTTTTTCCTGGTTTAGAAGAAAATAATCTTTTGCTATTTGTAAGCTCTTCATTGCAATCGTGTAAGAAGGGATGGGCTGTGCTTCCGGTTCTTTTTGTTGATCTTCATCGGCTGACGAAAAGTACAGACGGAAAAATATTGCTTATTTTAGAACATTTTTTTTTCACTTTCCAGGGAAAACGTAAAATGCGGGAAATTTAAAAAAAACAAACTTACAATCCGGGTTAAATTAACATTATTAGTATATGGAAAAACTGGGACCTGATGCAAAAAACGTAAAATGCGGGAAAAACGTAGATTCGGGGGACGTAAAATCGGGGTTTCACTGTATTAAAAATTGGTTTATAAGAGTTATGTAAGGGGAAGGGCTCTTTGCATAATTCTTAACAACATGTTTCCAATTGTTGGATTGTATGCCAAACTTGTGATTTTTTCTAAAGTGTAGTTCTTCACAAGACTTTGAGACATTATTTATTTGATGAATTCCAAATAAGAGAGACACGACAACACACAACAGCAACAGTTTCAGCTCCAAAACAGACACCTTTAGATTCATTGTTTAAACATTTCATCAAGTACGGTGATGCTATTTAAAATATATACCGTAAAATCCCGAAAGTAGCCCCCCCATTGAATGTAACCCCCCTTTTTTTTGCCGAAAGTGGAATCATTCAATATTCCTTAATATAACCCCCCTCCCCAAATGGCTGACAATTTTAAAACAAATTTTGTATTATTTTCTTATGATAAAGATTAAATATGTCCAATTTCTTTTGTATTTTGTGTTTTATTTTATTTGTTTAATTCTCATAAATATTCAAGGTCTATATGCTTAAAAATAAATTTCATGTACTACTCGGCGTTGATTCGTTCATTAGCCGCCATCTTTGATCTTGTGAGTCCACCATTTTTGGTCGTATTTTGAAATTCGACACATTACGAAATACCGAAATAGAGCTGGCCCCGAACATGCCAAATTTGCGTTTTATGAGTTTTGTATTTAAATTATAGGGATTTCTGCTAACTTAAGTGCCAAATTCTTTCTTGGCGTTGATTCGTTCATTAACCGCCATCTTTGATCGTGTAAGTACGCCATTTTTGGTCGTGTTTTGAAATTCGGCACATTACGAAATACCGATGTAGCGCTGGCCCCGAACATGCCAAATTTACGTTTTATGAGTTTTAAATTTAAATTATAGGGATTTCTACTAACTTAAGTGCTAAATTCTTTCTTCAGTCAAAGATGCCATCCCCATGCGATCAATTGTCTATTAGAAAATTATAAGACAGATTTTTGTTTATTTATTTTTTGAATCTTGTTTTATATTAATGTTTTTAAAATAATTTTAAATGGGTTATACTTATTATTTATCTTCAGCAAATGCTCTTAATTAATACTAAAAACATTTTTTTTTCGTAATTTTTTTCGAAAATCTCGATTATAACCTCCCTATCTGAAATTTGCCAGTTTGGTTTTTTAAAAGAGGGGGGTTACTTTCGGGATTTTACGGTATTTATTGTTACAAATCTGTGTGCTCCTTATTTTTCTGCTATTTGATCTTTTTTTTTTTTTTTGTGCATATAAAATTGGATTTTTCTTTTTGGTTGTCTGCATAATCAGAGTTTTCCGGAATTTGAGTTTAAGTCGAACTGATCAGCTCGGATTACCCGGACTCGACAGTAGTGATAAAAAACCATTCATAATTCAGACTTTCAGTAAGTAAATATTTTGACAAAATTCGTACTGCGCTAGAATAAATAAACAATTTGTCCTTGGTATATACTTTCTAGAACTCAAAGAACAGTTTTAATAGACATAGCATTTTTCAGATGTGGCGAAACAATCGCTTATTAAATAAGTTACTAGAAAAACTTTTTCTTAAAACCCTATTTCTGATGTTATGAATGTTGAATTATTATTTCCCTTGATATAAAAGGATAGATCTGTTGTGACACTGTCAAATTCAGGGAAATAAATGAAGTAAAAGCTGTGATAATAAATTTCAGTAATATTCACTAAAATAGTCTTACCTGTATCATAACAGTGCAAGATACTTGAAGCATTTAGATCATTTCTTCCTCCCCACAAATATATCTTTTTCCCATAAGCAACAACTGAATGACCATAACGTTTGTAGGGAACATATTTCGAAGGCTGATAATATACCGTGTACCATCTATATGTTTCTAAAATGAAATTAAATAAGCAATTTTAATTTTATGAATTTCAGAAAAACAGAACTTAATGAGATGACTAAAGAGAGAAAACAAAAATATTTTTTTTTTAATTTATGACAAAAGAAAATGTTTTAAAGAAGTTAAAATGAAATTAATAAAAGTAAAAAACATAGTAGTTTAAGTTGAACTTAAATTAAAAATGCTAAGAACTAATTTTCAAAATTTCAAGACTTAATTTTAAAAAAAGTTGTACCTGTATCTAAAGCTTGCACATCTATTCTCCCAGCTACTTCATCGTAACTGGAATAACCTCCAAAAGAATATATTCTAGACCCCACAGCAACTGCAGCATGGTTCACACGCTGTGGGCCACCTTCTAAATGAATTGTCCAATGCATTTCTGCAAGGCAAAATCTATCAAACAGAAAAATACTCAATTTTAGGAACATAGAGGATAAAGATATTGAAACTGCAACAAGATTCAGTAATATTACCATGTATAAAAGGCAGATGCCACAGGTCATTAAATATAAGTTTAATTAAACTCTCATTATTTTAAAAGAAAGAAAAATGGGAGATAATGATGGGAAAAAATCTACAACTTGGCCTCATTTTGCAATTTACAATGACATCAGTATCAAATATAGTATTCAGAGATTTGATTCGGCCACAGAGAATCCAGAAATGAAGATTTATCCATACAAATTATAAAAAGATGACAAAGAAATTAGTTTTACGATGTAAACTTTTATTTTTTTCATTTGTTACTAGTAAAAGTTTGCTAAAGGCAATTTTGGCACAATGTAAGAATGTTAAAAATATTTTAAAACTTTTTAGATCAGAAAATGGTTACAAAAGCAAATAAATCCATTAAAATGAGATTAAATATCTTATATATAAGCGGCTTAAGTGTCTGCCGCCGATAGCTCATTGCAGTGGCATATGCAAGGAAGTTAGGGATTTAACTCCCCACCCCCCTCGAGCTCAAGTCAAAATTGTCTAGCTGTCTAAATCAGGGAAATACTAGTGCTTTATTACATACTCTAATTTCTTTTAGTAGTTTCAAAAAATTATGACCCCCCCTCCTTGAAAAAATTCTGCATACGCCACTGGCTCAGTGGTTGCTTTGCGTTACTGTAATGCAGTTGCCATTGTCGTAACACACATGGTCAAATATACTAATAATCAAAACATTTCTCTAGCATTTTCAGTGAGGCATTGCTAGATTTGCAATCACCGTTAAAAATTAATGTAAACGCGAATTTAATTTAATCCTTCTTTCTTTGTTTTAATTCAATTCTCGCCTGCGCTTTTTATATATATTAAAGTGGCAACACTTTTTTTCCAGTTTCGTTAAAACTATCGTTTTGATAATGATTATGTTGGATATAAATAAATATTTTTCACAAACAATTTGATTATGTAGTAAATAATATTTTCATTTTACAGATTATTATAACTTGGATGTTTTTTTCCGAAATTATTATATGTTTATTATTTATTCATTAAACTTTACTGTTCTACCTGATAAATATATCTTTGATGTGCATTCCCGGTTACTAGGAGAATTGTATATTTATAATATATAGAACAGATGTCATTTCCTATGACCACCGGCCTTACTAGTATATATATACTGAAGCTTTTCCGAAATTTCCATTGATCTCTCTTTAAACAGAGGAATAAATATAATTATTAATTTACACTTAATAATAATTTTTATGTATAATTCACTTAGAAGCTCTGTAATGAATAATTAGGGGCACCGAGAGCTCGCACATACTTGCGTTGTATAAAATTTTTAAACACTCAGAAAATACCATTTGAATATTTTATTTATTACTTTATAGCATTGTTGTGAAATTTAAATTTTCGTATTTTTCTCTAAAAAATAATTTTAACTCAACATTTTAAAACATTTGAATTAAATTAAATACATCACTGTTTAAAGTAGTAAATGCATTGAAAGTTCGCTTATTTTTATCAGATGACAAGGTATTCAGTTAACAACAAAAATTCAATTATATAATAAAATTTTATAAATGAATTTAAAGAATAATTATACTCACATTTTATCCTTTTTACCACTATATACTAAATCTTGCACAATTAGATTTATGCCTCAAAAAATACTAAACAGTGAGCGAAAATACTAAATCCAAGAATATTAAGTGCAAACAAGTCACATTTAAGTTCATAAGTTGCAATAACTACAGTTAGAAATATAACAACTTAATAGCTTATAAGCAACCTATTGAACCCATCAATCAGTTAAATAATTCAAAGAAAAAATTTTGTGTTTTGACATCTTGATAATTTATAACCCAAAAGGAAAACTTCTTCAAGCAGAGAGAGCAGAAAGAAAAGCAAGCACTTTTTGCAGAGCTGTTGCCAAAGCAAATTTGGTGCTTATGTAATAATAATCAAAAACATTTCACTTCGCTGTGGAGTAAGGATAGGGTGACCGTACGTCCTCGAAATTCGGGAGCAGTCCCCAAATTCGTATATTTGTAATGCCTTGTACCCAAAAACACTTTAACTGTTTGAGGACTCAAAAAGTCCTGAAATTTAAAAAGTTTCCTTTTTTTCTCTTTAACCCTTTATAAGGCGGTGGGAAGTATGCTTCCCACCCTTTCTGATTGGTAGAATCTTGCAAAGACGCTGGGAAGCATATTTACCACCACATGCATCAATATTCCCATATTAGAACATTCCCACCCGGGGGGGGGGGTTACAAAAAATCATATGTTAATCTTATTTAATGTCCTATATGAATTTCTTCTTTGATGAAACGAACCAAAATCCGAAAAATATTTTAATATACCGATACTACAAAAAATGGCCCTATAAAGGGTTAAATTGCTTCTAAATTTTCTATTTAAGATAATATTTTGTAAAATTTTAGATAATGTTATATCATAATGTAACGCAATATGCATTAATTATGTAGAAAATATGTTTGGATACCCTTTGAAATATATTAAACAGATTAATTTTTCATAATAGAGGTGTATTTGTATTGGTTTACTATGTAGCCAAAGACTTTGACAAACATTTTTCCTAGATTCCCCAAATTGTCCTTGGATTTAGGGATATGTCCCCATATTGACACTCAGAAATATGGTCCCCCCAAATAAGAAGGACTTGAGCTTTTATAACGCAGTAGGTCAAAGATGAAGCATTTATGGATAAAAGGGAGTAGATTCATCAAAATTCGAAATTTTTCAGTTTATCCAAATGTAAGAGTGACCGAAAATGAAGGGATCAGGAGGCAGACAACGCATTTGAAATTTTTAGGGCGTGTTTTGGGGAGTCTTTTAGTTTTTTGGGGAACCTTTTTGGGGAGCGCTCCGCAGCTTTTTGTGGGAGGGGGAGGGGGGCATGATGAAGTCTGAGTTCGTATCTTCTGTCAGCAATGAAAAACATAAGCTTTTCGGGACATACTGGCGTTGAGGAGTGAACTGGCAACAAAAGCTCCTCTTGCAGTCAAAGATGGGTTATTCCTGATCAGGAGCGGGGCCAAACAAACATTATGATTTAAACCCCATAAGATTCCTCATGCCCCGATCCCGATTTCAAACTTTTATGCATCATTATAAAAATTACAGTCGACCTGTTGCTTTTCCCCTTCATCACTTCATCCAAACACTTTAGAATTGGTTATTTTATGCCAAATATGATTCAGCAGTTCTGTAGCGGTTGTTCACGTGTAGGAGTCTCCCTTCCGAATTTTTTCTTAGGAGGGAATCTTGGAGCTTTGGGCGGAAATTCTGGTATTCTGCTTGTGCTGGTGTGACCAATAAGCAAAATCCCCCTCTGTTTAAAATAATATGTAGATAGTACATTGTTAAATCAAGATTCTTATTATTGAGATAAAATGGCTTTTGTCAAGTCATGTTATTGTAATAGCACCGAATTAAAATGACTTAAATTTGAAAGCTGCAATTGTTATCTTTAAAGTAAACCTCTTCTTAAAAATGTTTCGGTAAGATATCATTGGAGGCACCACTATACTCAAAAACGCGATCTCATCTCAAAAAAAAAAAAAAACCACAGTTGTTTTTTCTTATAACTCTACTCAAACATGCAGTGGCGTAGCTAGACCCGGATTTCAGGGGGGGTTTCTTCGTGAAAAGTCGGCCAATTTCATTGTTTTCCAAGAAAAATTGGTCAAATTCTAGACAATCTTTACCATTTCAGGGGGGGTTTTATTCCCAAAACCACCCCCTTATCTACGCCAGTGCAAACATGGCACAACATGTGTGAAGCAAGAGTACCTTGTACCTTGTCTTGTCGTTGGCAACGGTAGACCACCGATGAAGTCAGAACCCAGAGCCTTTCCTGTTCATGATCCAAAGCCAGAAAACATGGGGTGGTCAGGGGGAAAGTTGGATTTTATAGTCTCTTTTCGTCGCAGATGCGGCTGCCAAATTTCTTCATACCCCAATCCCAGAAGAGGTTTATTTATCCATTCGTTATTCAGATTTTTGTTTTGCTGCATCCGATTCGAATTATTTATCTCGTATTCCTGCTCTCAAGAGACGAAACTACTTAGACTCTTGATTCGTTCTGACGCCTCGTGCGGTAAATAATTCCTTGACCTTGATTTAATAATACTATTTTTCCGAAGAAGTGATCGTTAAAAATACCCTATATCAATTATGAACGTAAAGTTGCTATATAAATTTGTAATTTATTGCAATAAAAATAAAATAGTTGCCTTTTTATAACTATAATTTCTAAGAAAGTACTTAAAACTGAGAACGGTACCCATTTAAGTCAAAATTACTTTTAAAATAATATTAAATCGCCAACAATGTTTTAAGTTACATGGTTTTATTTAAATTCAAAACATCGTTGCATTATCCAAACAAAAGTATTGTTGCCAAACGGCAAATGATAATGCTGATAATTTCCTAAGAGCCAAAATTATTAATTTTTTTTCCTAATTAACGTTATAAATTATAACGTTAATTAGGAAAAAAAATTAATAATTAAAAAATTATAATAAATTATAAAATGGATGGATTATTGTATTGTCATCGAAGATAAGCTTGAGTGCAAAATTTGAAGATAATTTATGCAGTAATAGTTGTCGAAAACCGCCTTACAAAATTCCGCTACAAGTCAAGTTAAATAAAACCATGTAAAAAGGTATATTTCCTTATTTTTAAGCCAAACATTTTTAACGGTGTATTGATTTTTTTTAGGCAATTCATTGTTTAATTGAAAGGGTACGTGACTTTAGAGAGAACACAGCTATATTGGTAACCTTGCAGAAATAAAAGACTTGCTGCCCATATTTCCCACTAGCTTTTATGTATTTAATATTTGTTACCCCATAGAGGTGGAAGCAACACTAGAATTTTTACAAAGGTAATTTATTAAATAAGGTTAAAATCAAACTACTGCCTCTATAATTCATTCATGATATCCCATAGCTAAGAGTTCCGGCTTAAATGTATAGTAGAGTATTTCATGTGCTTGAATTCAGTCATTACATAATAGTAGTATACTATTTATTTTTCAGTTATAAATTTTGTCATTTTCAAATTTTTTTTCTGTACTTTTATTTTTATTTGTACTTTAATTTTTTATGCAGATTTATATGTTTTTCTCTCCCATTTGTCTTTGGTGCTTTATATTTTTTGCATGTGCATTTCCTTCTTTTGCCTCATCCTTTCTAAATTAAACATAAGTACCTGAGCGACCGAGCTTTGCTCGGCGTTTTCTTTTCTTTTCTTTTCATTTTCTTTCGTATATTTTCGAGAAGATACTTATTTAAATAAATTTGAACGGCAAAATGTTAACCAAACATAAATTTTCATCCCAGGCGTTAAAACCATTTCTGAGACACATGAGATATGGAAACACTAAATATATATCAGGGATCTGGAGCAGGCCTTTTCTTGAGTTGCAACGCTCTGACATCTAATTTCTTGCTCCGGATGCGCTTCAGCTCCGAGTAATGTTAATAGATTAGTATTCATCTTTTTTTCAAATAAAAATTTTAAAAGTTTAAAAATAAATCGGAGCAGTAGAGCGCAACAAATTTCCTTGCTCTGGCTCAGCTCCAGTTTCGAGGAAAAGCACTACTGCTCCCCGCTACTAAGGGAATCTGGAGTTATCTAGATACATGATGTTTATCTAGGAACTGATGCATACTGTCCCTAGATAAAGTAACGCATGTTGTAATATGGTAATTAGACTGTCATAATTTTGCGCCGATTTCTAAAATTGTGTTTAAAAATCGTATCGAAGTTATTTAAAGAATGAAGTTATTTTTTACTTTTTAGCAAAATTTGAATATAAAGTCAGTTGTATTTTTTTTTTGTTTTTTCAAAAATTATTTTATTATTTTACAGTTTACCTGTCATTAATTATAAGTTTTGCGTACTGTCATGGCAACTGCAGTTCTTACTGGAAACTGGTGTGTCGGGTCGCTGCCATAGAGCAAAGAGAGAGAGAGAGAGTACACCGCTGCACGGTACATACATCCCAGTTGATGTTTTGAATAGTCATGAGGTAGGCTGACGGCCGGTAGTCAAGAATTGGTCGGTTGGCGACAAAGGATGTCGCCAAAACGGTGATATCTATAACAAACCAAAGTTTCGAACTTCAAACACAAAACAACTAATTCTAATAACCCACAATTTTTTTCTGAAACAGAAAAATCGCTAACCGTCACCTATACTCAAAAGCGGTACCCAAAAAGTGAATTACATATTTCTTGTCATATTGTTCAAGTTTAACGATTTTTGCCTTTACTACGTTATTATTTTGACTTGATACAAAGAATTTTACACCGTTACACAAACCTTCTGATACATCCAAATCGTAAATGCAATAGAATAATATGCAATAGTATGCAATAGAATAGTATGCAATAGAATTTTTTCGATATTTTCTCTGCAGTTTCCTTAGCATTTTGAAATGTACAAATTTCAATCAACAAGTGATAAATTAAAAATTAAGTGTTGCCATTCAATACATGCAACCTCAATTAAAATAAAATATCTGTAGCAGATGATGTTTGTTCATTGTTATTACAAGTCTCTCAATTGCGTTATAAATAAGATTTTTTTTGAGTAAAATCGGGTTTTTTCGGGAAAGACACCTACATAGGTAAATTTAAAAAACAAAATCTGACCTAAGTACATTTTTGATATAAATCGTTAGAGCTGTTTTCTAGAACTCAAAACAAATATATATAACATTAAAAAACAAGTAACTCTTTCAAACCACTTTTAAAATTCAGTTTCGATTTTAAAACATAAACTTTATATACGTTCCCTTAAGCCCGGGAAAGAATTACGCAAGGTGAGCAAATTTTCTGAGCACGGGCCAATGGTCAATCAGTAAATCCATCACGTGACCGAGACCTCGAAAGATTATTTAAAGGCAGTTCGCAAAAATTTCTGGGGATTCATGCCATGTAGACTGTGATGTTTTGTGTTGTTTTCTTGCTTGGTTTTGAAATGTGTATTTCGAATTAATGACCGGCTGCTCGTAACTGTTATGTTACATATATATATATATATAAATATATATACAAGAATTGCTCGCTTAAATACATATATAATGCGACAAAAATGTATTATTTTTCCTGTGCTCCTTGTTTTTCCCAACTAGACTGAATATACCACAATTACGTTTCAAAACGTTCAGGGATAATTCAAAATGTCATCTACCCGATGACCTAAAAGCAGATTTTCAAAGAAAAATGAAGACATATTCACAAACACACAAGAAAACATTTAATGTATTCCAAAACATCGTGTCAATTACTTTTCGAAGTCAAATCTATAGAATACCAATTCCAAACTTACCATGAGTTAAATTTTGATTGGAGCAAAGCGTGTTGCCACTTTCAATATTTCCCCCCTTTTGAGTTAGTTATTAGATGGCTTATTCAAAATATTCCTTAGATTTAGTTTGTCCGGAGTTCTTATTGCTCTAACTGAACGAGTTCTTCGCACTTCTGAAGCTTGTTTCGCAAAAGTATTTTTTTAGCTCCTTTATTCCAGCTTCCTTTTCTCCTTCCTATTCAGAGCTTATTGTTGACCCGGGCGAATGTCAATTGTGTAGAAAAGGCATAACTAGGAACTATCTCTCATTAAGTTCCAGTGAGTACACTCTTTGAATAGGAAGAGTCCAAATATTATATTGAGTCTTTAATTTTACTGTCCTAACTTTTCCATCTTTTCCAGGAATTACTTCTATAACCCTTTTTATAAAGGCCAGTTCAATAATATTCCATTATAATAGCGCCATAAGAAATAGACCTCGAAACTTTTTCTTCATATGGCATGTACTCAGGGGTGCCACTCTTCAAAAATTTTTAGACTGAATTTTTCACCATGCACATAATAGCCAAATCACGTAATTTTTTTACAAATATGAGGATTTTTTAAAGATACACACATATTTGAATTTACCAATATTTTCTTCAAAAAAGCCGAAAATTCTTGCTTTCTGATGCAAAAATATCATTTAATATATTTAACCAAACAGTTCCTCAGGGACAGAAAGAAAAGCGCATAATATATTTTAATCTTTTGGCATTTAGCGGCTAGAGTTCGAAAACTGGAGCTATAAAAATCCAACAGTTGAAGGGGGTCCGGGGGGTTCTCCCCCGGGAAAATTTTGAAAACTATATGCAAAATAGTGCATTTTGAGGCCTTTGGAGACACATTTGGGATTGCAGAAGTATTAGGAAAAAAAAGAAGCGTAATAGAAACATTTTAAAAATTTAAACGCTTTTACTCATAAAATTGCAGTACAAAATTGGCATTTTTCTTTTATCCAGGGGGCAGGACCCCACATTTTTTCTAACGCCCATATCGAAGAGCCCTGTGTCTGCCTTCTCGAACGACACTTATAAGCTCGCCCCTCTCTTCAAAAAAAGGATGCTTTGTAAATTTGTAAAAGAAAAACTATTGGTACCATTTGAGCATAGCATACGGTATTTCATGATTACAAGGGGGGAGGGACCTTGACTTTTAAAATTTTAAATTCTAAAATTTTGACATTGCGAAATTTTCTGCCTGTACTTAAAATTTTAGAGTTTCCAACAGTTAATACAAATAAATAATTATATTCGTTAGCAAAATAGCTGATCAATCATCAAATTGGAGCGCCGAACTAGGATTTTAATTTTCTTCCAAAAGTTAAATTCTCTTAATTAAGCATATTTCTTTTCTTTCTTTCTTCTTCTTCGCCTTTTTTATATTTTTTTATTTTGTGCATCACAGCTGATTTTTCTGCCCCCTAAAAGTGCCGCCCGGGGAGCGGGCCCCAGCTTGCCCCGCCTAGATCCGGCACTGCATATCATGGTTTTAAAGATATCAGGGATGGTAGCAGTAAAGATTTGCATTTCCTGAACTTTCGGAAAAAAAAAATAATTCCTGAACCTTGATTAATTTTAATAGGTACTAAGGTACTATAATGTCAGACATATAAGACGAAATGTGATTGTACTTTAAGGTCGTACTTTATGAAAAATACTGGGATCAAACAGAAATGGATAAAACTACTTATTTTAACTAGAGGTCGCAATGGAGAATGTAGAAAATATAGGAGAAGCAGAAAAATAGTTTTAAAAAATCGTGTACTATTTTAGTAAAATGTGTGGATTAGTAAACGAAATAATGCAATAACATCTAAATAATCATCAGAATGTTAAAGAAACGTTATTAAAATTATTTACATGCATTTAATACATCTATTTTGCCCACTTTAGTTTATTATTTCCTGTATCATTCACGGCTTTTCCTGCTTCATTACCTTGCATAATTTTTTGTTTTAATACTGCTTGCAGTCTTTTGTGTCCATCTTCTGGGCAAAAAGTGCAGAAACGAAAAAATTCGGATTCGCGAATTTTGCGAAATTGATCGAGTGGAGCTTGTTTTAACAAAAATAAATTAAATGTAATATTGCAAAAAATTAAAGCGCAGAAACTTATTTTTATTGATTCAGAATAAAAGCAACAATTAACAAGAGACATAACTGCAAAAACAAACCCTTTACAAAAATCGCAATCGCAAATTGAAACTATACATTTCCGATTGTCATTGCATTCCATTTCCCTTCATTTTAAATAATTTGTGTCTAAAAATCCGCAGTAAAAACGTTCCCGATATTTCTTTGAAAGTATGGAGGTCGATTTGCACGAGGGTTTCCGTTTATTTGGCTGAAAGTTGGAGGTTCGGCTTACATACGAATCTACTTATACGCAAGTATAAACGGTAAAATTTTGATAAAAATAAAAACATTTTTTATTTGTTTACGTCTTAATTAAACCTACAAAATAAGTGAAATGAAAAAAATGCGATTCCCGTAAAGGATGCAGAAAGATTACGCAAAAAGGAACGCATGCGTTTCTTTGCTTGCACATGGAAATTAGGCTTACGTAATTTTTAAAGTATTGCTCCAATTAACCAAGAAATACTTATTGTTGCAATTGAAAGGGAAAAAAAATAAAATGAGGGTAAACAATTTAGGGAGATTGAGCAAAAAAATTTCCGGTATTTGGAACATTTACATAAATGAAAAATAAACCTTTTATGACAAGAAATTTTTTTCCAATGCAATTAGCATTTGATTCAAAATAACAATTCGACCAAGAATTAAAGCAAAAATTCCATATTTAAAAGCTAAAAATCAAGTCATTGACTTTTAGACGAATGCCAGATTCGCGAATATTCCGCAATGTAGATTACATGAATTGTGTAGCATTCTGTCTCTAAATAGTGAGTGCAATAAGGCACAAATTAAATAGGAAAATTTTGTTTATTATTTTAATTCAAAATAAAAGCTCAGCAAAAATCGTAATCGCGAAAACGAAACCTTTTTATACCAACAGATTTAAAAAAAAAAAAAAAAAAACGCATATTTCCGAACTTATTAAACATCAGGCTGATTATATGCTTTACGAAATCTTTGGGCATTGAATCTCCGAATTGTTCACCTGTTTCTCTTACCTAAGCCGTGACAGCGCAAGCTAGCACCGTTTTCCCACCTTCTCTTCATATAAAAAAAAGCTGCAAGAAAAATGCGGGTCAAATACGAGCAAAAAATAATTTTGCGTATCGATTTTTATATATTTTACTCGATTAATTATTTTTTCTCCCGCGATGAAAATCACGCGTCCCGAGGGAAGCGTATTTTTTTTTCATATTCCCGTCTCCGATTTTTGCGTATTTGACGAGCTAGCGCGTCCGCGGCATCGCTGCTTCGTCCACTTTCCTTGTTTTTTTTTTACACAACACATGATTTTTTTAAAATGTTTTCTTCCTTTTATATGAATTAATAAATGTTTCTGTTCCAATTATCAATAGTAATCGGCATCGTCGAAAATATGGAGCAAATTAAAAACAATTTTTTAAAAATTGCCGATATCGGTAATTTTTAAAATACCGAATTTCCGGTATTACAATACGGAAAAACACCGGAGCTCTGGTGTATAACTGGAATACAATCACCTCTGGTTCATTGTTTTATAATTTTGATAACAATCCAAGTTGAGGGGTTTGTGCTCGCATTCAATTTTTCGATCGAGATTTGTTTAAAGGGTTAGTTTTTTCAAAAGCGATTTTTGTTGATTGTTTGCTTTCGTTCCTTCTTTCTAATTTCAATAACAATTCAAGTTGACGGGGGCGAATATTCAGTAT
This sequence comes from Octonoba sinensis, assembly GCA_038502835.1. Taxonomy (NCBI): domain Eukaryota; kingdom Metazoa; phylum Arthropoda; class Arachnida; order Araneae; family Uloboridae; genus Octonoba; species Octonoba sinensis. The sequence goes on from CM076600.1 coordinate 48,972,873, forward strand.
TTTTTCAAGCCAAAATTTTTATTTTACAATTTTTTTTTAAACCAATAATTTGCGAGACGGAAAGTTCCGTTTGGATCATCGTAAAAAGACGGATTTCCGTCTCCAGGGCGGAAGAGTGGCAGCCCTGCATGTACTGGATTAAATTAAATGTGTTAAAGAAAGAAGGGGGGGGGGGACATTTGTCTTACATTTAAGGAGTCAACAGATAAATAAATTAAAACGCTATATATTATCACGGAATTATTGCAAGTAGTAACTAGTGTTATGTTTTTAATTCTAAAATTTGCATAGGCTGAAAAACGGTTGCTATGTCAATGTCAGTTACCATGCACAAGACATATGCATGAAATCAAATATTGAACGTGAGATGTACTTTTAAAATTAGATATTCTTTTCATTAAACTTAAAACCATTCAATAGATCCACTAAATTTTTTGGTAAGAAAGATAACATTTTTCATTATGGATAATATAGTGCTTCACGAAAATACTCCAATGAATGCAGAATTATCAGCTCCAGCACCGGCCACTGATTCACCAATACAGAAAGACTCAAATGCTGCAAAAAATGCGCTCGGAGATCAAGAAATTGGTAAATATGTATTGAAAGCCATTAGGCAACTTCGTGGCCAGGAAGGATCATCCGTGAGAGAAATCAAGAGCGTCTTAGAGTCCAAACATAACCTGAATGTCAAAGACAAGGCTAATGAGATCGCTGTCTTCCTCAAAGCTGCCGTCAAAACTGGTGCTTTGATCAAGGGAGATGGCAAATATAAGATTGCGGAAAGAGCTAGACGCAGAAGCGGAAGTAGAAGAAAAACTGGAGGAAGACGCAGAAAAAGCTCCAGGAAATCAGGAGGAAGAAAAAGATCCAGGTCCAGAAAACGACGTTCTAGTGGCCGTCGCAAAGCGTCTGGAATTCGTCATTCTACAAGAAAGCGACGATCGAGGAAACACAAGCATACCCCTGGCGACGGATGCGAAGAATGACAGGTTGGCCACTTTTAATACCAAGACCTCATTGAACTGTCTAACGTCTAACGGAAAAACGGACTTATAACTGATCAACTTGACTTTCTGATTCATCGAATACTAAACTTGAACTACTACTACTAAAAAAAAAAAAAACTGTACTTTTAAATTCACATATGGTATCCCTCAAAGCTTTTGAACATTTGATACAAATTTTGTTAAAGCCTGAAATTCAGAAACTTGAATACAATGAATCAATTAAAAAAAAAGAAAAAAAATGTGTTTATCTCATCGTATTTTGGGACACTTCCGAATTTGAGTATTTTGGCACGATAAATTAATTTGCTAAGATTTCTGTTATAATTTAGGATGCTTCTGGAATTAAATGAATTCAGATAAGGTAGTTATTGGTTAGGGGTAATAGGGATCATGAAGCCAAACTCGTCAAATCGCAAAAATAGCGGAAACATCTAGGTTACAAAGATTACTAATAATAGCAAGCTTTTTGTTTTCTTTTCAATATCGGTAATCTGTTAGTAAAGACTTGCTCGAAAAGTGATTTATCGTCAAATATTGGCCAGTATCAATAATGTTAGATAAGCATTTGCAAAACATTGTTCCTATAGAAATAAAATTTCACGTTAAATTAAAGCACAAATGAGCATTAAAACGCAGACATATGTTTCGGGATCGCTTGGAATCCCTTTTTCAATGCGACAGGGAGCTTCTAGATGCAAAACATCCAAATGAAGCAGACAGAACAACAAAAACAAAGCTTATATAGCCTAAGAATTAACTGTAAACCAATGAGAATAAAGGTAGTGTGAAGTGGAAGTAGAAGTAGTATTAAAGGCACCAATAAGAGAGCAACAAACGAATGTAGTTGGAAGTACAGAAAGTAAAAAGGAATATCAATAAAAACAAAGAAAAAGACAACAGCATAAAAATGTGAAAATACATGAAAATTGCAAAAAAATAAAATAAAATACAAAGAATAAAATGGAAATAAAATAAGTACAGAAAATACCGAAACAAAAAGCAAAACAAAGTACACATGCAAAAGAGGGGGAGGGGGGGAGAGAGAAAAAAATTGACACAAAAAAAGGAAAACTAACAAGAAAACCAAGAAAGAACAACAAATTAAAGGAACTTATGCCAGACCTGTGAAAAATAAGGAGTTGAGGAAGAATCATTAACCAAATTAGAACTATTCCTGTTAATATGATAAGCTTCCCAAAAGTCAAGTTCTAAAGGGGAAGAACATTTTTGAATAATTTTCCCAGAATTGAAATCAAAAGAGTGGTTGGAATTCCAACAATGTTGAGCAATGCTAGACTTATTCAGCTCTTGCTTTCGTACATAACCTTTATGCTCATTTAACCGAATTTTCAGAGCACGTTTTGTCTGTCCAATGTAAGAAAGGCCGCAACGGCAACTAATTTGGTAAATACCCCAAGTATTAAGTTGATCAACAGGATCTTTAAGAGAAGAGAAGGAAAGTTTGTTGCTAGGAGCAAAAACAACTTGAAATTGAAACCTTTTTAGGATTTTAGCAATACGAAAACTTACAGAATGAAAGAATGGTAACACAACCAAATCCTTTCTAGAAACCACATGATTGGGACCAGAAGTTTTTTTAGAAAGTTTGTTATGAATAGAATCAATTAAAGAGTGAGAAAATCCTCTATCAACAGCTACAGCTTTCAGATAGTTGAGTTCAATCTTGAGAAGCTCAGGAGAAGAGCAAATATTAATAGCACGATGGACAAGAGCATTAAAAGCCGAATATTTTTGGTTGGGAGGATGAGACGATAGTCTGTGAGGAGGTAAAGAAACAGCGAAAGGTTTACGATAGACAGAAGTTGTGAAACCAGACTCACTCCTAGAAATCAAAACATCAAGAAACGCGAGGCTACTATTAAGTTCTTTCTCACAAGAAAACTGGATATTAGAATCAATGGAGTTCATAATCGAAAGACATCATCAATACCTAACAAGTTACTGTCCGTTAGGACAAAACAATCATCCACATAACGAACATAAAATTGAAATTGCAATTTTTGGAATAGTTTTTCCTCAAAATAATGCATATAGAAATCACTTAAAATAGGACTAAGAGGACTTCCCATGGCTAGGCCATCTACCATAGCATAGAATTTACCATTAAATACAAAAGTGCTCTGTTGCAAGCACACACGAGTAAGAAAAACTAATTCCTCGATTTCCACAGAAGTAAAATGGAATTCAGAAAGCCTTTTCCTGAGGCAAGTCAAAGCGCCATCAACAGGAACATTAGTAAACAAAGAATTAACATCAAAAGAGGCCATAACCGAATTATTCGGAACGAAGTTATGAAGTTTCTTAACAAAATCGGTGGAATTTTTAACAGTGAAAACATTCCGACTCCTAAGTGGAGAAAACACAGAAACTAAATACTTGGAAAGTTTATATGAAGCAGTGCCAATATTGGAAACAATTGGTCTGAAAGGAATACCTGCCTTGTGTACCTTCGGTAAAGCATAGAAACGCGCACAATTAGCAACAGAAGGAATCACAGACCGTTTAGCAATCAAAGGAATAGAATGAACAGACTTAACAGCAGAAGAAATAGCTTTTAACTCCTTGTCGCTAGGATCTTTATAAATTTCAGAATAAGGACCAGAAGCAATTAAATCATCAGTTTTTTCAACATAAGATGATTTATTAAGAACAACAATCTGACCACCCTTGTCAGCTTTGGTAATGACCAAATCAGAATTTGAAACTAAATTATTGACAGAGCGTTTCACAGAATGGGTAAAACCAATATTAGGAACTTTTGAATTGAAATCAACATTGGAAGCAATAAGATGCCGAACTGACTCTTTTTGAGTGGAAGTTAAGGCACTAAATTTGAAAGCTTTTTCAACCGGAGCAATAAGTTCAGAAAAAGAAGGCTTTTTAGCCAAAGCAAAATTGTTATTACATTTCAAAGCATTAATTTCATTACTATTCAAAGAAAATTTCGAAAGATTTACAACCGCATTCCTATTAACAAGAGGCAAATCAACCGGAACAGGAACATTTGAATCGTTACACAACTTGGTAAATTTCTTATTTAAAGTAATTTTGTGACTGTCAGATGAATGAAGAGCTCTCGCCCATGACATTCTATCAATAGAATCAAAAACGAAATTAGAATTAGATACAGAAAGATGTAAATCATAAAGTTCACGTTCTATGAACGAAAGTTTTTTCCTAGTTTCCTGGATAGAAGCTCTAAGTAAAGCTAATTTAGAACGAAAAATTACCTTATCAACCCTAACAGAACGCGGTAAATTACACTTTAAAGTGATAAACTTAGGAATGACTTTCTTGCGCCTGCAAGCCTGGAGAAATTTTAAATGGTTCAAAAACCGAACCTTTTTAATTCGTAGATTACAAAATCTGTTAACTTGAGACATAACCAGAATCAAAACAAACAAAACATAAGGGGAAAAAACAATAGCTAAACCGTTCAATAAACAAAAAGAAACAGAAAGAACAAATTGCAAAACATACACCACGTAACAATATGCGGAACAAATGTCAGAAAAACAAAAAAGCAAAAATAAACAGTCAAGAAAAGCAATGAGGAAAGAACAAAAATCAAAAACTCACCAAGCAGCGAACAGATGGGAGAACAAAACAAAAGAAAGAAGAACAAATTCAGGCACGTTAAGCCTAACAGATAGTAATGATTAAACTTTGTGCAAAGTAATAGAAATAAAATTTCACGTTAAATTAAAGCACAAATGAGCATTAAAACGCAGACATATGTTTCGGGATCGCTTGGAATCCCTTTTTCAATGCGACAGGGAGCTTCTAGATGCAAAACATCCAAATGAAGCAGACAGAACAACAAAAACAAAGCTTATATAGCCTAAGAATTAACTGTAAACCAATGTTCCGCATATTGTTACGTGGTGTATGTTTTGCAATTTGTTCTTTCTGTTTCTTTTTGTTTATTGAACGGTTTAGCTATTGTTTTTTCCCCTTATGTTTTGTTTGTTTTGATTCTGGTTATGTCTCAAGTTAACAGATTTTGTAATCTACGAATTAAAAAGGTTCGGTTTTTGAACCATTTAAAATTTCTCCAGGCTTGCAGGCGCAAGAAAGTCATTCCTAAGTTTATCACTTTAAAGTGTAATTTACCGCGTTCTGTTAGGGTTGATAAGGTAATTTTTCGTTCTAAATTAGCTTTACTTAGAGCTTCTATCCAGGAAACTAGGAGAAAACTTTCGTTCATAGAACGTGAACTTTATGATTTACATCTTTCTGTATCTAATTCTAATTTCGTTTTTGATTCTATTGATAGAATGTCATGGGCGAGAGCTCTTCATTCATCTGACAGTCACAAAATTACTTTAAATAAGAAATTTACCAAGTTGTGTAACGATTCAAATGTTCCTGTTCCGGTTGATTTGCCTCTTGTTAATAGGAATGCGGTTGTAAATCTTTCGAAATTTTCTTTGAATAGTAATGAAATTAATGCTTTGAAATGTAATAACAATTTTGCTTTGGCTAAAAAGCCTTCTTTTTCTGAACTTATTGCTCCGGTTGAAAAAGCTTTCAAATTTAGTGCCTTAACTTCCACTCAAAAAGAGTCAGTTCGGCATCTTATTGCTTCCAATGTTGATTTCAATTCAAAAGTTCCTAATATTGGTTTTACCCATTCTGTGAAACGCTCTGTCAATAATTTAGTTTCAAATTCTGATTTGGTCATTACCAAAGCTGACAAGGGTGGTCAGATTGTTGTTCTTAATAAATCATCTTATGTTGAAAAAACTGATGATTTAATTGCTTCTGGTCCTTATTCTGAAATTTATAAAGATCCTAGCGACAAGGAGTTAAAAGCTATTTCTTCTGCTGTTAAGTCTGTTCATTCTATTCCTTTGATTGCTAAACGGTCTGTGATTCCTTCTGTTGCTAATTGTGCGCGTTTCTATGCTTTACCGAAGGTACACAAGGCAGGTATTCCTTTCAGACCAATTGTTTCCAATATTGGCACTGCTTCATATAAACTTTCCAAGTATTTAGTTTCTGTGTTTTCTCCACTTAGGAGTCGGAATGTTTTCACTGTTAAAAATTCCACCGATTTTGTTAAGAAACTTCATAACTTCGTTCCGAATAATTCGGTTATGGCCTCTTTTGATGTTAATTCTTTGTTTACTAATGTTCCTGTTGATGGCGCTTTGACTTGCCTCAGGAAAAGGCTTTCTGAATTCCATTTTACTTCTGTGGAAATCGAGGAATTAGTTTTTCTTACTCGTGTGTGCTTGCAACAGAGCACTTTTGTATTTAATGGTAAATTCTATGCTATGGTAGATGGCCCAGCCATGGGAAGTCCTCTTAGTCCTATTTTAAGTGATTTCTATATGCATTATTTTGAGGAAAAACTATTCCAAAAATTGCAATTTCAATTTTATGTTCGTTATGTGGATGATTGTTTTGTCCTAACGGACAGTAACTTGTTAGGTATTGATGATGCTCTTTCGATTATGAACTCCATTGATTCTAATATCCAGTTTTCTTGTGAGAAAGAACTTAATAGTAGCCTCGCGTTTCTTGATGTTTTGATTTCTAGGAGTGAGTCTGGTTTCACAACTTCTGTCTATCGTAAACCTTTCGCTGTTTCTTTACCTCCTCACAGACTATCGTCTCATCCTCCCAACCAAAAATATTCGGCTTTTAATGCTCTTGTCCATCGTGCTATTAATATTTGCTCTTCTCCTGAGCTTCTCAAGATTGAACTCAACTATCTGAAAGCTGTAGCTGTTGATAGAGGATTTTCTCACTCTTTAATTGATTCTATTCATAACAAACTTTCTAAAAAAACTTCTGGTCCCAATCATGTGGTTTCTAGAAAGGATTTGGTTGTGTTACCATTCTTTCATTCTGTAAGTTTTCGTATTGCTAAAATCCTAAAAAGGTTTCAATTTCAAGTTGTTTTTGCTCCTAGCAACAAACTTTCCTTCTCTTCTCTTAAAGATCCTGTTGATCAACTTAATACTTGGGGTATTTACCAAATTAGTTGCCGTTGCGGCCTTTCTTACATTGGACAGACAAAACGTGCTCTGAAAATTCGGTTAAATGAGCATAAAGGTTATGTACGAAAGCAAGAGCTGAATAAGTCTAGCATTGCTCAACATTGTTGGAATTCCAACCACTCTTTTGATTTCAATTCTGGGAAAATTATTCAAAAATGTTCTTCCCCTTTAGAACTTGACTTTTGGGAAGCTTATCATATTAACAGGAATAGTTCTAATTTGGTTAATGATTCTTCCTCAACTCCTTATTTTTCACAGGTCTGGCATAAGTTCCTTTAATTTGTTGTTCTTTCTTGGTTTTCTTGTTAGTTTTCCTTTTTTTGTGTCAATTTTTTTCTCTCTCCCCCCCTCCCCCTCTTTTGCATGTGTACTTTGTTTTGCTTTTTGTTTCGGTATTTTCTGTACTTATTTTATTTCCATTTTATTCTTTGTATTTTATTTTATTTTTTTGCAATTTTCATGTATTTTCACATTTTTATGCTGTTGTCTTTTTCTTTGTTTTTATTGATATTCCTTTTTACTTTCTGTACTTCCAACTACATTCGTTTGTTGCTCTCTTATTGGTGCCTTTAATACTACTTCTACTTCCACTTCACACTACCTTTATTCTCATTGGTTTACAGTTAATTCTTAGGCTATATAAGCTTTGTTTTTGTTGTTCTGTCTGCTTCATTTGGATGTTTTGCATCTAGAAGCTCCCTGTCGCATTGAAAAAGGGATTCCAAGCGATCCCGAAACATATGTCTGCGTTTTAATGCTCATTTGTGCTTTAATTTAACGTGAAATTTTATTTCTATTACTTTGCACAAAGTTTAATCATTACTATTGTTCCTATAACCGATCCCATTGTTACTGTAACCCAAAATTGTCATGCTGGCTTACGAGAATGCCGATATTCTTTAAATTTAAAATTTCATAAAGCACACTATATTTAGAGGCATTTCGGTAATTGAAAAAGTGACGCAAAAAAAAAAAAAATAGTGTGGCAATCACTGGTACTTTTCCGTTTCGGAAAGCTGGCGATGATTTTTTTTTTCATCAAATCAAACTGCTGTACCATTTTATTTTGCCGTTGGCAATGTTTAAATATTCTTCGCAAAAACAAACTCCACACGCAAAACAAATTGATTTGGAGTACATGATTTGGGAAGAAAAACTTAGCAATCGAGAGCCCCCGAACAGAAAAGTACCAAATCGTTTTATTCTCGGGAGTCGCCACCGGAAAAAAAATTGATACAAAAATATTGAATTGTAATTACAGTTCTGATATAATACATCCGCATTAAAACAGAAACAAATTTTATTAAAATCTCACCTCAGAATGTGAATACGAACAAACTGAGTGACTACATTCTTTAATTTAAATTTAAAATGCAACATGTGTAAAGAATGATAATAACATACATCAACCATAAAATTTATGTTTCTGTTGGCTTCTGAAAATCTAATCAAATTTTATTAAGATTAATAATATTAATTGAGTAAATATTTTCCTTGGAGGATCTCGGCTAAACTTAATTCCTAGTGCCATTTCGTATCAACAGAGTCCAGGTGCTCGCCCTTTCAGGTGGAGAGACTGGACAAAAACAATCAAAATTCTCATCCGGGGATGGTACCACACTCATCGTGGTGGCGCTGAAAGAAATGGTACCAGGGGAACGCACTAGGTCTGCAATCGACCGAAGTCAACATAAAATTAGCCTTGAAAATTAAAATCAGCTCATTAGAATATATATATATATATATATATATATATATATATATATAGGATGCAAGGAGACATCGACGACAGCGCCATCAGACGGAAAGTAACGGAAGCGAGTAGTTTAGTGTGAGACTCCGTTCTGAGTGGACGTGCAAGCGCTGAGTGTGTTTGAGTGTGGTGATGTTCTCAGTTGAAGTTTTTTCTGTAAATAGTGATTTGTACATAGATAAGTGTAAATAGAGTCATTTTTTATATCTTTCATGGTGAGTCATTATTTAATTAGCCACTAGGCCAGAACAAGAGCCTACATATAAAAAAAATTACTTGAATAAAGATCAGTCTTCATTAAATCTCAATAAAAGTCATCCTTGACGACCACATTTTACCTCAGCACTAAAAGCCCCCCCAGCTAGACACACGGCAGTGCGTCAAGATAAGGCGGATTCAAGCCAAGTTCAGAAACCGGCGAATGTGCATATTTACCCGAATAATTTTGAGCTACTTTCGACCCTATCACTACTCAAAAATTATTGGACCTACATGCTTGAAATTTTGTACGTCTAATAGGGATACCCTAAACCCCTAGAATATCAAATTTCATTGATATACCTCTTATAGTTATGGAATTATTAAGGTCTGAAAAGTATATTTTTTATGACTGACTGACTCACTCACTCATCAAAAACCTAACCTACTTCTAAGTGAGTTAGAAACTTGAAACTTGGTATCAAGGTAGACAATTTAGTATAAAGCACAAAATCCGAAACTTCAAAAAATTATATTATCTTCGAAATTACTAGCATACTTATAAGTAGCATCATTACCTAACGACTTCAAACAGTAGCCATATTTTTCTACCGTTAACATAAACAATACTCTCTCGTGCTTGAAAGAAAATAATTGATGCATTGAAATTCCCTTTCTGCTTTAATTTTTCGCCTTAACGCCAAACTCAACCTGAGTACAGAAAATCCAGTGTAATTAAGATACAGAACTTTTCAACGTTTTAAATAAAAGATTAATTAAGTAAGATGGAAATGTAAACAAACGAAAGATATCTTACTAGTAAATAATTAATTGCGACAATTTAGCTTGGTTTTATTTTGCACTAGCGGTACCGCACGGCGCTGCTCATGCTAAAATTTAACCGTACCTAAAAAACGTAAGCACAATTTCATTAGTGTGTTCCCGTTTATCGCCAATGACTAATTAAAAATGTCAAATTGTAGTGTGTCATATTCGGTACGTTATTTGAAATATAGTACAAACCATATGTATTCCTTTTCTGGCGATATTTATTTAAGTGCTATTGCTAAATCAAGGAAATCGTTAAAATCGGGGAGACAATACTTTTATCAAGTTCAATCTTTAATTTAAAACCTATTGCTAATTTGAAAAAAAAAAACGTTAAATCGAAGGTATGCTTTATTATGTTTTTCCGTTGAAAACTAAACTGATGTCTCACTATTTTGAAAAATAAGTTTTATATTGAAATTAAGCTAACACTATTCACCCGGAGTTGAGCAAACTGCTAATTATTATTTTTGGATCAAGGAAAGCCTTAAGAAATGGCATTAAAAAGCTTATAACTGGCGTTCTTAGTGACTTAGAAACTTAAAACAAATATCATCTTGTGCAGAAAAATTAGCGCTTTCGATCGATATATTACATTAATATGTGAAAGGTTTTTTTCACCCCCATATTGGGGAATTTATGTGGACAATTGCGTAAAATTGAAACAAAAAAAGAATTACCTGCAGAATTTTTTTCGGCAGATCTCCGATCTTGCATTCTCTCTCCGATCTTCCATTCAACCGATCTTGCAGATCGGTTGAATGGTGTAGTAATGCATAAAGGACAGAGAGACATACATTCATTTTTATATAGTTAGATAACTTATCGACAATATAAAAACACAAACTTTAGCTTTTCAACAATGAATGATATCCCAACAAAACATAAATGTGAAAAAAGGGCCAATAGTTCGATAGAACAGATGACCTTCGGAGTAGTCGGTGTCAGCAATAACAGAATTGATATCTAACGAGTGCCAAGTTCCATTGCAGAACATTTAATCATAGCTGTAAGAGTGTACAATGTTCTCTAATTTATTTAAAAACATTTTTTTATCGGATTTCTAACTTGGCAAGTTTTAATTAGGATAAATTTCGTTCAAGAAGACGATAAGAAAACAATTAGAAATGAACTATAATAGCTTGCCACGTGATTTTAATAACTAAATTTCGAATTGGATGAGTTAAATTTTTTGAATGTAATTTACCTTAAAAAAAAACATGCCAAGGGAGAAATCAGTAAAAAGTTAACTAACTGGATCAAGATCAGCCTTGGTTTTGTCTATGTCTATTTAAATGTAGATAAGATTTATCGTTGAGCTAAATATATTTGTTATTTGAACACAAATTTCACTTTATAGCCTTGGACAAAACTTATCATAAACAAAATATTTCATTTGTAAATATTTGGCAATAGTATACGATTATATCTTAACAATTTATTTTATAGTTTAGTGGTTTAGTGCTTCAAATTGCTTTTAATACTACGTTACCAGGTTTATGTATATAAAATTTAATAAAAAAATTTTCAAATAATTAATAATCTTTTATTACGGAAAAGTAGAAACATAATACAGGTAATCAAGTTGTTTCTATTATCGGGTAAACATTTGAGAAATGCCAAAAATGTTTGAGAGTGAAACAAAAACTCAAGTTTTAAATCTACAGCCACAACCGATACTAAAACTGGAATCAAAAGACAAATCATTAGCACCAAAGCAAGAGCTTGAATTTAATAAAAAACGATTAAGCGACATTCGAGAGTTAATGAGTAACATCAATGATCAGATCAAAAAATATAGAGAAATTCTCCAGAAGGAAATTGGCGAAGACGTTGACATTCCTGCTTTAGTCAGACAGGGCCAAGGACCAGGTTGGCAACGACGTGTTCAAGAAATATTGACATTGAAATTGAAATTAACGTCCTTCAGATCGCAGTTTTTAGAAGCACCACATAAGCAGTACTACCGCGGGCCTTTTGATCCAAAGCATTTTTTCAGCATTAAGCAGCTTCCACAAAAGCAAGAAAATCTCTACAGACAATTGCTTCAAAACAAGAGAGATGAATTTTTCCGCCAAAATAAACCTATTGATGCGTTGAGAAAAGAACTGAATGAATTAAGTTTAATGCACAGAGCTTCTTTGTTTCGCAATAAGAGTCTGACAAAAAATATTAAAACTGCCAGACAAAAATTGAAGAAATACGAAGAAAGAGCAGCTGAGGATGCCAAGGTGATGGAGTACATGATACTTCACCAAAGCCTGATGAAATTAATGTTGGACCCGGACACTTTTCAACTAGATCCGACTTTAAAACAACACCGCAAAAAGCAAAGCCAACCAGTCTCTGATCTTCAGAAAAACAAAACGTTTTACTTAAAAACAGTTAAAGAGAAGGAAACTCTCCAAGCCACGTTGATCACTTTAGCGCAGAAGCTCGATCTAGTATCTAAACACTTAATTGAAGCGGAAAAGTTATGTACAGAGAACCAGATTCGTATAGCTGTTTTGAAACATCAAGAAGAAGCGGAAAAAGGGAAAACAGCGAAAGGAAAAGAAAAAAGTATAAATTTATCCGATTCCACAGACGAAGCTGACGAATTGGTCGTAATTCAAGAAGAAAATAAATGCTTGCGGGAATTCCTTTTAAGTTCGGTGCTTACAACTGAGCATGATTTAAAGTTTTATCTTTGGAGTCTGAGCAACGCAAGAAAAATATTGGATCAAGATTACAGAAATGCAAAAAAAGACATCACACAAAAATCACTTTAATAGAACAAAAATCAACAAAAATAATGGTTTATATTTATTTACTTCCTAAGAAATGATCGTTTTCTAGAATGCATTTTTTATGCCAAAATTATATTTCAAAAGAAACCGATTGTAACAAACACGACACTTGAATATTTTAGAAATTTTGTTATTGTGATAAATTCAATCACATATGAATTCAAATAAATTGATTTACAATATAACATTTTTTGTAATGAAACACCATTTGAATTTCAGACATTGCTTTGCTGATCAAAACATTAGTCTCAAGGATTATAAAAAAATGATCACATACATCAAAATTGCTCAAAAATTGGCCGTAGTAAATGTACTAAAAATAATTATATTTGTCCAGCATTGGACTCAATAATCAAAATACTCGATTATATATATATATATATATATATATATATATATATATATATTTTTTAAATGTATATATTTAGGAAATATATTTTTGCATTTTCGTCGCTTCGCAAGATGTCAAACGTTGGGAAACCCAGCAGAAGCAATCTCTGTAAAACTGTTTTTTCAGTCTTCACCTAGGTACCGCAGGAATCGCACTCGAGCGGCATTTCACGTTACAAATATCAGTTTTGCAGTTTTTTTTTTACAGATAATTATTGGATTAAACATAATTAAGTAAAAAAACATATTTTTAAGTTATAATTCATCGCAATACACACACGACAGGCTAAAGTAATTCAAAATCACAGCTGCCAAAATAGCAAAAAGAAAATTCTGAAGATTTTTTTTAGGAAGATGAATTTCACTACAAAAATTTGGTTCCACAGAAATTTTTTGGAAATTAAATGGGATTAAAAAAAAAAAGATTAAGCCGGGATTTTCTAAATTAAGACCATATATATACTCAAAAATATAATCATAAAGAAGAAAATAAAACCTAGTCAAAAGAATTTGCTGTAGTATTTACCAACAAGTAAAAAATTTCTTTTACCTGCACAAACATTTAAATTTCAATAAAACAAATTTATACAAAATAATATATATTAAATAATTCAAATATCACTTGGCATTATAAATGACTTAGATATTAAGATGCTTCTATTTTTCTTGAAAAAAAAAAAAGAAGAAAGATTTTGATAATTAAGGAAAATTGCCGAATTTTTTTTAATGCCGAGGCATGAATGTTTGAATGGTGAACTTATTTTTCGTAACGACGCAAACGCACACTAATAAATAATAAGGAAACTAATATAATAATTACTAAATTGATGAAAAAATTAAAACTGGAGGCATAAAAACGAAATCCAAAAATAAGGGTGACCAAAATGCCGGCACAGTTCTACCATCAACCAAAGCGATCGCCTGGCAGAGTGCCAAGAAGATTTCATTCATGTTTAAGGGAGGAACTGCTGGTGTAAGGTTTTGTTTTCGTTCTATTTCGTTTAGCATACTTGATTTTTTCAGAACTCATGCTACGTGTCAGTTTAAAAATTTAGCTGCTTTCAACAAACAGAAAAGGAAATATTCTGATTCGCGTACGCACGTGCAAAACGAACTTCCCTAAAACTCGAATGGATTCGCTTTTTTCTGCCATGAGCTGAATAGTCCAAATGTCAAAATTCCGTGATCGTCTCTCTCTCTTTTTTTAAACAGGGGTACCAAAGCCCCAAAAACAATTTTGAGGAAAAAGAGAGAGAGAGAGAGAGAAACACACAATTTTTTTTTGTGTGTGTGTTTAAATTTTTTTTAATTAACAAAAATGCCCCCCCCCCCCTCCTTTTTGAATATTAGAAAATCAAAGAATTTTGTAGCAGGAAAAATGTATATGGCTGTCTCATCAAATTAATTTTAGAGGCTTGATGAAAAAGATAAAAATGTATTCACAATTTAATATTCAACAGTCGAAATGCTTCTCAAAAATGTGCTGATAATTATTTTATGGGTAAAAAGATACAAAAAATAATGTTATAGAACTATTTAGCATTAAGAAAAAAGGAAAAGAAAAACGTGTGGTAACTTTAAAAATTCATCTCTCAATCATTTAATTTAACGGTTGTGAAGAAATTATGCATATTTTAAAGGATAAAATAATGTTTCATTCTGATAGCAAATACAAAGTTCTAGATACAATTTAATTTTACTCAAAATTAAATATTTGAAATTAATAAGAATTACATGTTTTACTAAAGATGGAAAAAAGTTGAACTACATCTACTAAGGAAATTTAATAATCTCTAAAATGAGAACCAATTCCAACTTATCAAAAAATAAATGCGCGAAATAAAACCTTTTGTTTTGACATGAATATACGCTATAATTAATCTGTATTTTAATGAATAAACATAAATTTTCTTTAAAGTGATTATCGCTATGATGAAGCAGCAACTTGTGCCTAGGTTTTCCGACTTTTTCATATGCAACATAAATTTTTATAAATTTTATTCGTTATTTTACTTTACAAACGAATGAAGATATTACACATATACTGTTAGAACAAGAAAACAAAAGAACAACTGAAGCAAAATTAAAACTACACCCGAGATAAGTCACCGAACTTTTTGAAATTTGAGAACGCACTTTCAATTAGCACAGAATTTTATCTAAAAATGTTCAAATTAAGATGTTAATGAAAATACTAAGAAATTTTATTTATTTTTTTTACCCCCAAAATGGGGGAAAAAAACCCCTTATTCCCATAGCGCATGGAAAAGATCGCACTTTTTAAAGTACAGGCATCAAAACTGAAAACGGGAAATAAAATATTTTCTTCGAGTAGAATAATTTTAGAATTGTACTTTTATCATGCTACGATGAATAGTAATATTAATAGCGTTAAAGATAATCTACGAAAAATACTTGGAATTAGACAAAAATGGATCAAAGTACTTATTTTAACAAGGGTCGCAACGGAAAATGTATAGAACGTAGGATAATAGAAAAATGGTACAAAAAGGGTGTACTTTTTAATAAAATGTGTGGATTAGTAGCAGAAATAATACAGTTACATCTAAATAATAATAATCAGAATTCTATTAAAGTTATCTATACACGTTTAATTCACCCCCTTTGCACACTTCAGTTCCTTATTTACTGCATCAACTATGGCTTTTGTTGTTTTTATATTGTACATATTTTTTCGTTTTAACCTGTTTGTGTCTTTTGCTCTTCCTTCATGTATAATTGCACAACTGTGCAAAAAGTGCAAAAAAGGCCAAATTTCGGATTCAAAAAACTATGCGTAATTGATAGAGTGGAAGTTACAGCTCGTTAAGAAAAAATAAATCAAATAAAACTGCAAGAAACTAAAACGCAAAAACCTTTATTAATTCAGAATAAAAGCAACAATTAACAAAAAACATAACGGCAAAACAGACCCTTTACAAAAATCGCGATCGCGAAACTACATTTCCAATTGTAATTATATTCCATTTCCTTTCTTTTAAAAACATTTATGTCAAAAAACCCGCGGGAAAAACGTTCCCGATCTTTCTCGGAAAGTAGGGAAGTCGACGTACACACGGGTTTCTGTTTATCTTTGTCTGAAAGTTGGATGTTTTGCTCATATGTGAATCGACTTATACGCAAGTATGTACGGTAAAATTTTGATGAAAATAAAAAGAAATTTTATTTGTTTACTTCATAACTAAACTTAAAAAATCGTTGAAATGAAAAAATACTATTTTTGTATTTATTTGTAGGCGTACGTAATTTTAAAGCATTGCTGCAATTGAATAAAAAAAAAAAAATAAAATAAAATAAAGGCAAAAAATTCAGTGTGACAGGGCAAAAAAAAAAAAAAAAAAGCAACTTAGGCAAAATTTTTTTCTTTGGAAATTTCTGGTATTGTACATTTTTGCAACATGGCTCGAGAATTAGGAAGCTGTTGTTCATGTATCACATGAACATTGCTCACTATTTATGGTTTAATAACTGAGCCAACATATCGGAGCAATTGGTGTCAAAATCGAATTTAGCACAGTGTTCTCTTTTGGGGCGGCCCACCTGTATACCAATTTTTGTTCGAGTCCTTTCATTACTTCTTGAGATGTAGTAGTCATGCTCAAGAATAAAAATGTTCGATAGCACCACACCTCTCGGTGCCAAACACTAACTAGCAAAAATTCCTACTGGGTCCACTTGTGTACTTAATTTTATTTGATTTCATGAATTACGTTTTGAGTAAAAAGGGGGGCAAATAAGTATTCACACTGTAGATGCAAAAGGCCCAGGAGTTTTATGAAATAAACTGGGAATATTGATCCAAAGAAAGCTCTTGAAATCATTTTAATTACATTTATTGCCAAATAGTTTAAGGGAAAAAATTATTTTTAATAATGAAGCTGCAATTGCATTTTTTAAAGACAATTTTATATAAACCTTTTTTGATGAATTATTTTCATTTACATTTTTTAAATACATTAGTACATAATTGACTATACCTCACTGAATTTTAAAATATCCTCCAATGAACTTGTCTTTCAGTTTTTGCTATTGTGGATAGTTTTTTTTCTTTCTTTCTTTTTTTTTTTTTTTTTGAGCAAGGTGGGAAAGTAATCATTTTTGTATGATCATGATTATCATATTTCATATGATTATAATTTAGTGTTTGTTACGCTGTTTATTTCATTGCATTTATTTATTTCACGTCCCAGATATAACAATATACAAAAACATGATTTTGTTCCATAAGCTGAATTCAATATGCAAGAAAGGATGTTAAAAAATAAAGAATTAAAAACAACTAAACACTAAAATTATACTTCATGCAAATGAATTTATTTACAGACAATGTACAAAATGACACCAAAGAATTCTAATTTTCTGCCTTTTTATAAAATGCAATATATTCCTCTCTTTTTGCTTTGCCACGTAATATTGCTTCCTTGAAAAGTTTGCAGTAGAGTTCAGTTGATTGAGGGGTATCATCATTACCAGGAACAGGATACGTAATATAGTTTGGGAAGCAATTGGTATCTACAATTCCAACAGATGGAATTAACAGTTTATTTGATTCAATCACAGCACCATGAATATCAAAGACACTGTCTAATACATTCAAGAAAATCAAAAGATCTGGCAATCTAGTTATCATTCCAAATCTTCTTGAATCAGTGAAGGTGCCATTATGCCATTCTTTAGTGTAGCAATACTCTCCACAACTGATTGCTGTTTCATTAATTAGGTAAGAATTCTGAAATTTAATTAAAGTTATTAATCTCAAAATCATATACAGAAAACTGAAACTTGTTACCAGAAAACTTCATTTCCTTGCATAAAACAAAATCCCCCGTTTGCGCAAAAGTAGCAAAAAATAAAACTTTGTGTTACTAAATTTAATCATTTTCATTTCCTAAAAAAACATTTTGTCTAACAAATTACACTAAAAAGATGCTACATTGTCGATCTCCTAGTAAAAGTCACTAAGTATGCATATATGCAAAGAAGAAAGAAAAAAATTAATAAATAAAAGAAAGAAAATACATAAAATAAAATGAAATTTTATGAGCAACTGCAATAAAGGGGGTATTCTATTGTAGAATTTTGAAAATTTGAAATTTTTTTTTCATATTTCCAAAGTTTAGACATTCAAGAATATGCCATTAAAAGGATTTTTCAAAATTCCTGTTATTTCATGTGTTATAGCCATTTTAGTGATGTGGCATCGGTTCCATTCCGACCGCTACAAGTCAACAAAAGACGGTAGGCATTCTCGAGTCCCTACAGTTGAATATCTCTTGTAAAATCTTTATTGTATAGTATCCCTTTTAAATCTATATTTAATTGAATGACACAGAAACTTGTTTTGTTGGAATTTCTCTTTTTAGTTTTATTTTAAGTTAGTTTTGAGCCAACCTTCATACCAACCTTCGCAATTAGTATTTTTAATGAAGGTTTTATACCCATATTAAAAGTCTTAGATGTTATGGGAATCACGATTGGCCCAGAAGCTAATGCTTTTTCAGCGAGACGGGACGAAGCACGTATCGAGCTCTCGGAACTCCGGACTTCAGAGGCATCAAAGGAGGGTAGAACTACTCGTCTTCACAAGAGAACATTGGAGAATGAGCATTTTGAAGTAAAGGAAGGTTTCTTATATGGAGCAGGAATCGGCGATTAAAAATATGTAAGTATTCTGTACCAATCTGTAAGTAAAACTGCCGAAAACTTGTCTCAAAACTTTGAACGCGTTTTTCTCGAAACTACTTTTATCAAGCTGGCGGTACGGATATCTCGAGTTCTAATGGACCGATTTACTTCAAATTTAGAAAGGATGTTCTTTATATATCCCTTTATCATGTGAACCTTGCCCAAAACTGTAACTTTTCAGTTAGTATTTTTTAAAATTCCTAATTGTTAAAAAATCTACAAAAAAGATTTTTTTTTTTCACAGCCGCCATTTTGTAAAATTAAAAAAAAAAAAAAACTTGTCCAAGGTTCATACGATAGCGGCATCTATAATAATTAAGAATCCGCCTGTTTTTTATTTTTCAGATCACCAGGAGGGTTGGAATAATGCACGCCAGGACACCCTCTTTTTTTTTGGAGCCCCCACTTTGACTGCTCATAACTTTGTCAATTAAAATTTTTATTTGGTTAATTTTTGTATGTAATAATAAAACATCAATAAACAAACGATAAAAAAATGGACAGCAAAAATATTTTTTGTTTCCTTTGTATGGCGCTTCAAAAACCGTGCGAAATTCAAGCCTCTACACTAGAATACCCCCCTTAATTGAAATTAGTTATTTCATGATATAAACCAATTGCACAAGTTAATTTATGTAAGTTAATATTTTTTGATAATAATTCTACAGTAGAAGTAAAGGGGTCTGTAAAATGATGCTTAATATTCTTCAAATGATTTTAAATTTTAAACACAAAATATCTAAAAACTAGAGTTATGGATTTGGTAAATTTACCAAAATGCTGACAATATGATCTTACTTTTAATAAGGTTAATATTTTTTTGTTAATATTTCTACAGTAAAAGTAAAGGGGTCTGTAAAATGGTTTTAAATATTCTCCATAATGATTTAAAAATTTAAACAGAAAATATCTAAAAACTGGAGTTATGGAGATGGTACATTTACCACTATGCCAACAATATGATCTTACTTTTAATAATTTCTTTCATTAAAACTTACTAACCCATCTGATTTTGCAACTTTTTTACAACAGGTGCATATTTGAACATAGTTTATAGCAATAAAACAAAATTTATATCCTAGTTTCGATTTACCACTTCAAACACTTTGTTGCAAAATTATATATGCTCAGAAAGCAATAAACTATGCTATGACATATGGCATGTTAATGTGATTTCATGATACCTACATGGCCTTAATTGAGGAAGGAAGAAAGACAAAGTGCTCTCTATTTTTTAAGACAAGGGCAAAGTTCCAAATTTGCTGCTTTAGTCTTCAAGGATGTTTTTTTTTTTTTTTTTTTGGAACTGTTAATAAAAGAATATGTACTATAATCTTAATAATAACAGACAAGTTTATTTACTCTACCTTCAGGAAAAACAAGACTATAAAATTTAAAAAAATTATACCTGTTTATATCTAGCCACAAACATAATGATGCCACCACGGAAGGCAATATGAGCTGTGAAATTAAGGGCTTGCCTTAGGAGTTCTGCTGTCTGATCCAGGTCAAATATCAGTGTTCCTAAGCGGTGACCAATAACAAATTGTTTCATATGAGGGTTCAGAGTGCCCATAGTGTGACCATAATGAACTCGAGCATCAAATAAATCTCTGATGGTGAAAAGGTTATGTACTTCAAAAAAATCAGGATGCATTAGAGGATCTGGCAAGTTTATTTCCTTGTCATCTACAAAATAAAAGTAATACTTTTATTACTACATTTTACATGAGAATGTATTTTAAAGGCATTAATATAGTTTATTTTTATTTATTTTCTTAGCTTTCCTGAATCATGTGACAATCAATATTACAAATTCACAGAAAGTTATTGAATTTAAAAAAAACAAAATACCCACATATAAATAAATGTCAATGTTACATTAAATAACATGTGCATTCAAGTTCACAGCTAAATTCTCTTTCTGGAAACATACTTTCCTTGCACTTTCAGGCATCATAATTAAATTGTAATGGAAACATTTAGGTAAATAGCAATAGCAAGTGAAGCAATAAGTAATAATAAGCCCTTAAATGTAATTTGCTTGAAATTTCACCCCCCCCCCCCACAAAAACCTTAAAAAACTACCCCCTACATCAACTATAATATAAAAAGTCTTCTAAACTGTATAATTTGCAAAGCAATATTTAAAAAATTACTTTCCATTGTGAACATTCATGAAGAAATTCTTCATGAATGCCCACAATGGAAACGTTATGTAAACTTTAACTGGTAAGTGGGAGGAGGCAGAAAAACATTGACCCAGTGGTGTAGTGGGAATGTCATTTCCCCCCACATTTATTAACACAAGCATTCCCTCCCCTCCAATTGATTTCAATAACCAATGATCCTATTAGTAAGCCTCCACCCACCTTTTTTACCAGGATTATACCACTACAATGATCTCAGGGGTTTCTGCGATGTGTAGCCATACCTGTCAACTTTTGAAAATGGGCATCAGTAAAACTTTTATCACAACAGGCATCACTTCCTCGAAGTTATATTAGGATTGGTGATTTGCAAAATATCAGTGTCTTTAACAAAGGAACTTATGAAAATAATTGATAAAAAAAAAAGGTGTTCAAATAATGGAGGTTTTCACGTTGAATTAATATTTCACAAAAATTGCTGGATCGTGATGAATAGGAGCAGTTGAATGAGTCACTACCAATTTCAATAAGTTTTTGGCAAAAAATATAATAAACAGATACATATATGTATATATATATACATTTCAGAATCGGAATACAAACAGAATCGGCTAATTATCCAAGTGAATTGAATTTCTTTTTTTAGCTTTTTTATAGTAAAATAATTAAGTATCACTCGATAATCAGTCTGATTGGTATGTGCAATTTGTGTTTTACTTATTTTCCACATTTAATACATTTTAGTTATTGCACTTTAAAGGTATTGCTATATTTATTTTTATTTATTTTCAAAAATAATACATACATATAGCACATAAATTGCTTGATTCAACCTGGTGAATTAGATTGAAATTTTGCAGTGAGCGTGGAAAAATGGCAAGCATGCAAAGTCCTCTTTATCAAAAGATAAAATTTAAAAAAAAACATGAAAATAATGGTAGGCAGGAAATTATTGTGGAAATTCTAAGTGGTAAAATCACACAATAAACCGAAATGATCGAGTTTTATAAAAGCGGATGCATTCAGATTTTGAAATGCATAAAAAATTGGGACTGGTACATAAAAAAACAGCTAAAATTCGTAAATTTTAAGCAAGAACCATAAAAGTTGGCAAGAATGGTAAACCCACATTGCAGAAAGATAGAAAATTATATTACCGTGTGGAATAATTTAAAAACTAAGTAGTTCAAAATTTTGTGTGAATACTTTTTTTTAAAATTCTTTTCCTTTCTGCACCATGCACTTGTTCTGGCCCCTCTTGATCAGGATTTCATCCATGCATGAGCTAGTTTGCAATAAAATAATGTTATTTATTAAATTAGTGAAATTAATACAGCCCCATAAAATTGCCATAATACTTCTTCTTCAAATAATGTCCCTTTGTCAAGGAGCCTTTTGTTTTTGTTTTTCCTTTTTAATGTTGGGGAAACACTAAACAGCAAAACTGCATTGCCCTTTTTTTAATATAATGCAATTATAGAGTGAATAACAGTTAATTTAATAAAATGTTACAAAGCATATAAATGATGGATTTTAGATTTTATTTACAAACCTGCTATCTTTGCCTGAGGAAGAATATTTGATAATTTGGGATGTGACAGAGTTTTGAGATTGCGAGACACAGACATCTGAAAGCAGGATGAAAGTGAACCTAGCAAAATAACAATTGATAAATAATTAATACAAAGGTAATAAATAATTAATATAAAAGTAATAAATAATTACTATAAAGGCATAACTTTAAAAGATTAAACAAAAAACATCCAAAGAAATAATTGTGGAAGAAACATTTTTTCTAAATCTGCAAGGTTTAAGGATGTGAAACACTAAACAAACTTTAACTGGTATGCTGTGGCCATCCCGGGGATCATGCCAGAGGAAATTCATTTTCGTTTTCGAACCCATCACAATACTAGAATTAATAAAATCGAACTCTTCACAATATTCCAATCAATCAAAACGGACCCTTCACAAAATACCGAGCTACCAAATAATACTTTTTAGAGAATTATTTATTAAATAAGCGGCAAAAAATAATAAAACTTGTTATCACCATTTGCTTAAACTTCGAATTTTTCAAAATTATAAGATTTTTCACAAAAATCTTTTCAAAATTCACAAAAACCGACCCTGTTAAAAATGCTGGATCGACCCCTGCTATCAAGAAACTTTTTTACATTTTTCTTATGAATACTCTGTTATGAAAAGCAACTATTCCTTAACTTATACAATTTTAAACATTTTGGAAACATAACGGTTTTGTAACACAATTTCTCATAGAAAGGAGACGGATATTCTAAGAGTTCAAGAAAAGCTCTGAATACTTAAACAGAGCCAACAGAAATGACAAAAGTAGCCAAATGATTTCAAAGTTATGTACATATGGCTGGCATTTTAAGTAGGGATGTAATGAACACGCAGCCTGTCCAAATACTCGGTAAGATCAAATTTGGCTTGGCCGAATATTGATGAACTATTCGGATGAATAGTTCTGCTACGGTAGAAAGACGAAAAAATAAGGAAATAAGTATATTTTAAACATTTAAAATTGTATTATAGTTATTGCAACAGAATACATTAGTATATAGATTTAATAAGTAAAAATAATTTAGAAAAAACCTATTTTTTTAAAGTTTGACTGAATAAAAACAGATTTTAAAGTTATAATATTGTATTTTGTACTTAGCATTTGCTCCCAAATGCTGGCAATAGTTATTATGGAGAATATGAGACTTTTAAGACAGCATAAGTTATTGGGGATTTTGAAAATTATATATATATATTAACCAGTTAAATGCATTAAATTTTAATAAATCTTCTAAAAATAGACATGTAAAATAATCCATAAAATAAAAATACTAACTTTTATACATTTTAAAATATCCTCATAAAACTATTTTGATCAAGGTAAATGTTCACTACACAAAAGTATTTCTTTAATTTGAATTAAATGATTAGTAAAATAATGCTAATGCTTGCATTAAAACCTGTCATTTCCATTACACTTGTGGGTGAAATTCTCAGTTTTATAGCATTCAAAATAATACAGGAAATACATTAATTTTAGATAGTTTTAGATTTTTAACAAGCAAGAATTAAATCATACAATTATTTAAAGTGTTATTACATTTAGGGTTTTTTTTTTTTTTTTTTTTTGTAGTTTTCAGAAAAGAAACAAATTCAAAATCTTTTGCATATGGTGAACGAAATTTCGGTTTATCTCAAAACAATTACGAGCTCTATAGTATATGATTTCCAAATCATTAATACCTTTTAAAAATCTCCAAATAGACATGTTTGTTTATGCTTTCGTAGAAAACTGGTTTCAGAGAAAAGTACAATAAGCATCAAATCTTAAAATTAGCAATTTTTCATTTTTTACGAGCAAAAGTAAAATTTAAGTTCAAGCAAATAAATACATTTGTTTACGATTTTCTCCTTTTCTCAATGTGCGTTTCCGAAACTGCCAGATTCATTTTTATGAGTTTTATGATTCATTTATAAGAGCCATATTTTTACCGATGAAAAATGAAAGCTACTGAGTTTTTACATTTCAGAAACAAGCAAAAAAAAAAAAAAACTATACAAACCATTAAAAACTTGAAAGAAAAACAAACAAGCTAGAAAGTTCGTTCTTTTTTTTTGTTTGTCCTCTATATAAAAAAAGAATTTTGACTGTAACTGACACAAAATTTTAACTGTTTTGATCCCGAGCATCTCGACTCGAGTTTATAAAAATTAAATAAATAAATAAATAAAGCGATACTATTGAAATTAAAATTATTTGCTATTTCATCAGAGAATTCATTGTAGAAACATGTAAAGTGCAAACGATAATAGCATGTCTGCTAATGTATCAGGATTGCATTATGTTTGATTTCTGTCATTTTTGAATTTGTGTCATTGATCTTATAAACAATTTTTCGAATTTTTCTTACGAAAATGTTGTTCAAACTAAGTTTTATTCTCATACTTTATCCTTTGGGTAAGACCGTTTGTTTCTTTAGCATAAAAAAAATTTACTTTTGGAAAATAAACGCTTTACTATTGCCCCACCCATATTTTTGGCTTAACAGTTAAGTTTTGGTTGATATGTGAAAGGAGGTAATTTAAGCTAAAATACAACTAAATTTTTCAAAGATTGTTCTATATGTACAGGCTTCAAGATGTTCTTTAATTCATGTTTTGTCGTTAGTTTGTGTTTAAAGTACTTTTACAAAATTTCTCTACTCTTTAGGTAAATTTAAAACTGATCCTGTGTTTCCATTTTACTACAGATATCTTGTGAATATTCAAAGATAGTACTTTTTCTGAAAATTCTCCCTCCCCTCCTTTTCAAAAAAGAAAAAAAAAAGAGGTGGAAGTTATCTGTAT
This sequence comes from Octonoba sinensis, assembly GCA_038502835.1. Classification (NCBI taxonomy): domain Eukaryota; kingdom Metazoa; phylum Arthropoda; class Arachnida; order Araneae; family Uloboridae; genus Octonoba; species Octonoba sinensis. The sequence goes on from CM076600.1 coordinate 48,998,100, forward strand.
TGATCATATTTTTATACTTCCTATTACTCAGTAAGCACTGAGTTTACCATAATTTATTTAGACAGCTGGCTTTAAATTTAAAATAGCTGGCGTTTATAGCTTACACAAATTGAGATTTTGTAGTGTGAAAGTATAAAAATGCTCTGTAAATCTTTGTATGTTTCATACTTTTGCTTAATCATTTGTTTATTCCTTGCCAAAATAAATAAATTAAAATAATAGTAATTAGAAACCCATGGTCTTTGGTTTTCATGTTACATGGAATGTTTGTTTCTTTCATAGACTGGAAAAAACATGCAAATTATTTGTGCGCTATCTCAGATGATTTCAGTGGTACTTTTCCGTTTTGGGAAGAGGGGAGGGGGCGGCAGTTACTTTATCAGGTCATACTGAGTGAATCAATTATGCCAACGATGAAACTAAGATGCTTAGTTGAAAAATATTTAAACATCGGCAATGGCAGCCCAAAACGGTATAGTGGTTTGATTTGGTGAAAAAAAACTTAACCATCGACAGCTTCCCTGAAATGGAAGAACCCCATTTCAGCTTTACAGCTCGTTGAGGTCTTTTAATTACATGGTTTTAACAATCTGATGAAGAAATTGCAATTTGCTATTTTATAGAAAATTATGATATGTAATTTCCTTATTTATCAACCAATCTATCAGTGGTGTAGTCAAGGGGGACTTAAGTCCCCCTTTCTTTTTCATTTTAACACAAGTATCCCCACTCATTTTGAATTTTAACATTACTTTTTGACGTTCTTATATGTAAGCGTCCCCCCCCCCCCCCCCCCACCTTTTTTCCAGGATTACACCACTGGTATCTATGAAAAATTTTGAGTACACTTTAAGGAAACTCCTGAAATTGTAGGAATTGAATGAAATATTTTTGGCTGAAAAATAGGATGTTAAGCCAGATGTCATTGGAAAGAAAAAAGATATCCAAATAAACTTCATGGTACATGTTTTATAAAGGTATACCCTAACATATAAAAAAAAATTAATAAATGATAAAATAAATATTTTTTTGCCATTCTATTGTTTTTCATTTTACTGGCCAAAAATAATTTTAAAAGCCATGTGTTTGTCTTGGGAATGCTGTATTAAAATTCCCTCTTGTAGAAATCCAACCAATAGTCTCTCCCATTTTATACATTTTTATTGTTTCTTACAGCTGTACAGTGCCTTGAATGTTATGTTTGTGACAATCAAGATAGTAATTATGATAAATGTATCAAGACAATCAAAACCTGTGGTATTGCTGAAGATCGTTGCCTATCAGAAATAAGATGGGGAAGTAAGTTAGAAAATACATTGATATAATAATAATTATGTTTGCATAGTATGCTACTTAAGTCATTTATTACATTTAAAGTGAAAATATGGTTCTCTCCTTCTAAATAAAACTATAGGAATACTGGAAATTTATTGACAATTTTGTGTTTTTTGTATATGCAAAAGTTTTACTGTGGAGGACTAGAGGTCTTTCGAAACTCGCTATTAAATCAAAAAAACAACCCTCCACAAGATTTCACCCTAAAATCTAATTTGTAAGCATTTAATCATTGATGTGTCATGAATGGAGTAAGAAATATTACCTTACAATAAAATATTATCCTTAAAGAAAGGGGTGAAGAAAAAATGCTAGTTTTTAATTTTTATATGTCTTTTTATTTTGAATTTTAAAAATGCTTTTAGAATCAAATTGATATTCATGGACAATAATTTTTGGCAATTAACTAGGGCAGACCATAATTGTTTGTATAAAAAAGCAACTGTTGTGGTATAGATCATAATTGTTTGTATGGAATACCTCAGTATCATTAGTTAGTAGTCTAAAGCAAAGATGGGCAACCTTCGGAAAGTTTTGGACTAAATTTGAATGAAGTTATTGGCCATACATGCATGGTAGTTGTAAAAAAATTTAAAAATTACAGTTTATTTTGTTTTATATAGTATTTATAAAGTAGCTAAAGTATAATGACAAAATTACAAGCGTGAGGATAATATCGTACTGACCAGGGATTCAGTACAGTCAACTCTCCAAAATCCGCACTGCTTGGGACCAATTGTTCTGCGGATTTCGGGTCATTGATCTGTGTACGCATTTTGTGAGGTTATAATGTTACATTCACCTTTTTGCTTATTACTTTAAAAATGTTTTGATAAACTGCTATTTATAAAGGCATGAATATATAAAAGAGAAAATGTATAAAAACAATTATATATATATAGATAACTATATGTATGTATATGTAAACTTTAAATGAAGTTTTTTTATTCAACTACTTTGTAAAGGTGCAGATTGGTGGTCGCCACTCTCCTATTGGCTACCAAAAAGTTTTAAATGGTGACCAAAAATTTCATTGTCGATCGCCAAGTTGGCGACCAAAATTGTCTGCATTAACTCAATCAAAGAGGAAGAATATTTGCACCATAAAACCGATGCAAATACAAAATTTATACTAAAAAATAGCTTAATATAATATTTTTGCCGAATACGATTTGAATTGTGTACTAATGAAAATAATAAGAAATATCGCAAACCGAAAACAGATGCAAAAAGCTTGATGTCCAATTACAGCAAATGCTAATATTGCGCATGACATATGGCTATCAAAAAAACATAAAAATAATCTAAAAATACATTGTTTATGCTATAGTTTGATGCCTAAATAGTTTTTGTTAGACCTTTAAATAAAATAAATTGTCATTATTGTTTTTCATTATTATTAGTATTATTTGGAACGGTCGATCCAGCATTTTTTAACGGTCTTTTTTTTTTTTTTTTTTTTTTGTGAATTTTAAAGATTGTTACAAAAATTAAATAATTTTGTGAAAATTTAAAATTTAAACATGCAGCAATAATAATAATAATTATTTTTTGCCACTTATTTAATAAATAATTCCGAAAAAAGTTAGATTTGGTAGCTCAGAATTTTGAAGGATCCATTTTAATTGAATAGATTTTTGTGAAGGGTCCGTTTTGATTTACTTGAATTTTGTTAACGGTCCATTTTGATTAATTGGAATTTTGTGAAGGGTTGGAAAATGGACCTGAATTTCCTTTGGTGCAACCTCTGATTTGAAAACAAGACCGTGTAGATCAAAAAAAATTTTTTTTTTAATTTAATTTTATTGTTAATGTATGTATATTTGGTTTTCTGTTTTTTAATAAAATCTTAAATATTTTCAGGTACACCCTATTGGGATTCTACGGGTAAAAAACAGTTTTACATATCCAAAAAATGTGCGACCGAGACAGAATGTAAATCTTCAATAAGTAAAGTTCGTGAGCGCTGTGATAGAATTTGGTACAATGATTGGGAATGTTTTGAGTGTTGTCATGGAGATCGTTGCAACTATTATGTTACGGTAAGTGTTGAAAGATTGAATCCTTTAAATTATATTTAAAATATTATTTTTATCCTTTTTATGCTTTTTCTCAGTGTTACTTAGATTTATGTAAAACAACACTACGTCCCGAATCCAAAATCCTCCGGACTTCAATCATTCTGAATTTTAGGCCATTAGCATTTGTTTGTTAACTAACCTATCATCACCCTGCAAATTTTCTCTCATGTTATTTACATCAGATGCACATTTGTAGGAGCAGAAAAAAGACATTTGTAAGATTTTAGCGCAATGATCGCGTTATTTGTTTCATTCTGTTTGAAGATTCAGGCAAGAAAAGTAAACTGATCAAATTCAAAACAGTGCATGACCATATCAGGTCCATGATGTGGCTTGTAAAGTGCTGATTGTAGAATAAAAGGACCACACAGGAGAGCTCTGAAAAAGGCACTCAATCCTGCTTTCAAACATACCGAATTGTTGTTGTAAAAAATACAAAGTAGTTTCAAACATCTTAGTATTAATAAGTAATGACGTTTGCGTTTAATGACATGCATTAATTTTAGAGTTCAGTATATTGGCAAGTTTTAATCAACAATATACCATATGGATAATACTTTCTATCCTTCTTTTGTCATCTAAGAAAATTTGGTGAAAGCATGGGAACTGGGGAACTTGGCTAATAGACTTCTGTTTAAATAGTAATTTTGTATAAATTTATTTGAATAAATTATGTTCAATTTTGATGATGGATACAATTATTTTTTTTTTTTGATCAAATAAATTAAACATTCAATTTTCATTCAAAGATTGTATTGTCTTTTTTAGAAGTAATGAGAAGGATAATAATAGCAAAAACAACAAATGCTACATTAATTTAATTTAATTATAATTAAGTCATTAATGTTCTATGAAAGTTGAACAATGAGCTAGCTGCTAGTTAGACACACATAGAAAATGAAACATTATAAGGTACTATCAATAAGTATTTTATTATTAAAGTGTATTGCTCTTTAATAAAGAAATTACTGTATGAACTTACTTCCATATTTTTAGAATTCAGTTATAAATGAAATTTCTCATGAGCTGGCTTAATGCCTAAAAGTTATCAGAAATTACCACATAAGGTTACTTTTAATTGCCCATTTTAGTTTTAAAAAGAGGTTTTATTTAAAATATGTCATTAGGTTTCAAGTCCCTACCTTTATTTGTATTAAATCAATTATTTTGCTAAATGCAATAGTGTAGAAAAAGAAAAAAAAAAACCCTCAATCACATGGAGGTTTTAAAATTTTGCCCCAATCATTTGGTTTCTTTGCTATTTTTTTTTTTTTTTTTTTAGATTAGGGAAGGGGTGGAAACTTTAGAAAAAAAGAACTTTGGATTTTAGCTCAATTGGCTTTTAACTTTTTACTAATTTGGAAATTATAAGAAATATGTTTAATTAAAATCGGTGATAAAAGACAGCTGCACTAAAATTATATGCAAATATTTTTCACATGCAGAATGGGGGCCACATGCTATGTGCAATCTTCAACTTTTTTTTCTTCAATGGGACAATGTTATGGGAGAAAAATTATGTTTGTATTAAAGTGTTCAACATCTTCTTTAAGTTCTAAATTTTCTTTCAAATAAAGCAATAAGTTTCTGTGTTAACAAGGTTTTTTTTTTCTTCAGGGGAAGAAGATCGAGGGGTGGGGGAGAAATAACAATGTATTTATGTCAAATAAGCATTTTGCTCTTTATTGTTTAAAAAATGGTAAGAAATGCAGTAAACTTAAAGCAAATGCTAAAAGATTGCTGCTTGATTATACACAATGCGCTAAATTTATATATGACCATGTGCAAACCAAGAAACATAATAACTAAAAATACTATTTTTCAACAGAAAAAAACAATTATGTAGGAATTAAAATCTTTAAATTGGGAGGGGTGAGCTTTTTTGGCTTTGAACAATGCAATCAAGTATTAAAGTTTTGCGAAATGATGCTGTTTACTACTTTATTATATTTTTTTCCAGTGGTGGCTAAAGGCTAAAAAAAGAACAATTATATTACACGTTGATCTAATATAATGTTTTTTATTTGATTTTTTTTGTTGAAAAATCTGGAGTTGTCCAAATTGCTGCCCTTTGACAGGTGGAGGGCCCCATTTAGTCTGTGTCGCAGCTTGTGCACCATTACTAAAAAATACAATTTAACTTGTAGGCATTCTTCATTTGCTTAAGGCTATGAACACGTGAAATGGGAAAAAGGCACGTGATCCGCCACCTCCTCCCCCCCCCCCCCCCCACAGTTGTTCCAAGCTTAGATAGGTTCCAAGAAGCTAATTGCGGAGAAATGCATGCATTGATGTTCTGAGAAAACTCGTGGGGACAATTAAAAGTGGCAAAAAGCCTAGTGGAGAGGATCTCTTGCAAAACTTTGCATTCAATGAGCAAAAAGAATTTCGTATAATTCAGGATCCACTGGTTTCAATATTCGCTTTTCTTTTCCCAATTCTCTGGATAGTTTACATTCTCTGGAAGTAAAGCAAGGGCTTTGATCGTTCTGCCACTTCTTTGAAAGACACTTCCTGCTTTGAAGGCGGTTCGGCCAATGTGGCATGGTCTGATAGACCTCGGGGCACTAGAAAAAGAAGTAAGGGGCTGCTGGGCGTAAAAACGAAGGAAAAGGGCCGCCAGATGCAGCTCCCTGCCAAAATGGCTTAGAGTCGGCACTATTATACATTATTTACTAACAGCATTTCTTGAAACACTTCAAAGAAAATGCTGTTCTTCTGTACCTCATGAAGTCAGGATTTATTGTGAAGCATGTGTCCATTTTTTTCGTTACAATTGGTTTAAAATTTTCAATCCCTTGATAATAAAAATTTCTCATAATTCATTTATAACATTAAGATTCATAAAATGAGCATTTCATTTATTTATAATTTGGTATCGGTTATATCTAAATTACACCTTACAATGGACTTACCCCAGTTCTTAGATTGGTAAAATATAGTGAACTTCAATAGCATTAAAAATGCTAGAATTCCAGGAAGAAAATTCATATAATTAAATTCTACTTTTTGCCCCATAAGTATATTTCTTTGATAATTTATAATATTTTTGAATACTTTTTCTGTTTTATTTTTTATAAGCAACTTACAAATAAGTCTACATAAATGGAATGACATATTATATTTGTAGAAATATAGGTTCTCTTGTTGATAATTTTTGTCATTTTTAAAAATGTTCTTCAAAAATCAGATGTTGCTATAAAATATTCCTTTTCTTATTTTTCCCCTCTTAGCTCTCTGGTATGAGCATCAAGCCTTATGGATTCTTTTATGTACTAATAACTGCAGTGTGGTTGTTGTTATTAGTTAAAGTATTTTGAAAAGTTATGAGGTAAAATGTTACCTATTGTAAAAGCATAGTTTTTTATGTTTTAGTATATTTTATATGAACCATTTGGTATGTACTTGCATACAGAGAAAACCAATGTTCGAGACTATTTTTCCATTGAAAGATGAAATGCACATCATATCAGATTTGATTTTCATGGCTATATTTGTATAGAAAAAGAGCCATTAATAGAGTATGGTAAGAAAGTGCCTTTGCTCAAATGTTATTCTCAACATCTCAAAATGTTGTTTTGAAATATGATTAGCTTGTCCAATTCCATAGCAAATATTAAGAACCAAAGATTTTTCTTGATTAATAATAATTACTGTTGTTTTTGTTGTTTTTCTTAAGCGTATTAAAAATTTTTTTTTGAAATGTTTATGAAATATTTATATACAAGTTTAAGGCAACAAGATTTGTTTAATGCAACCAAGTTTCACAATTTAAATCTGCTTCTACACATTGTTGCCAAAAAAAAAAAAGACACAAAATATAAAGCAAACAATACTACTCAACATTCCATTCTTCTTCAAGTATTTGTGATAATTTATGCATTACTTTTAAAATGCCTTATTACTTGCCTTGTATGTCTTGTACTTTGGGTTTTAGAGTACATTATTGTGTTAAATCTTTAATAAAGCAATTTATGTTGAGTAAAAATGTCTCTCTCTCTACATGAACTGCTTATATATTAGATGATGTAACTTACTAACTGTTTGATTAAAACAATTATTGAAATAATAAAATCACACTGTTCATGGAAATCGGTTTTTGTATATTCATGTCTTTCATTGTTGAATCATTTGATATCATGTGCACTGTGCACAGATAGTTACTGTGTAGGTATAAATAAAAATGCAATGATTGTGCAAAGAAACATAATTGCCTCTTAAAAAAGATTTATTTAATTTTAAGAAATGATTTTCGAGAATGACCGTTATTGTATTATAGTTGAATTGATAAAGTGATTTAATTGTGTAAATTACATTTGTGGAAATTTTAAAATTGATTTTGTAGGCAACTCAAGGTATGATCATTAAATGTAAAAAATGTGATCTAGGATAGAATATTTCTATGTTAATTCTTTAATGAATGGTAAAGTTTTGGATTGTATAATTTTTGCTTGGATAGAAAACTTATTATTCTTTACAATCAAAAGTGGCGATTGATTGTAGAAAATCTCTTTTGCACAATCAAAGAGATTTATAATGTTAGTTGTTTCGTTAATTATTAATATTACGTAGAAGCTGCTTGGTAATTTCAACATTGTTTCCTCTTTAAAATATGGTAAATAAAACTACTACTAAAAACGTTAAGCTGATCTTTTTCCACAAAGTATTATTTTAATAGAAATTAATCTGTAGTTCCAATTTTGTTCAAAATTACTTTTCAGAAGCACAAATTTTTATTGACTAAATTTCAATTTTTTCAAGGCTTTGAAGTATTTATTAAAAATAAATAAACAAAAATTGCGATAGTTTTTTTTTTTTTTTCAACATTTTTTGTTTTTATATGGTACAATTATCCAGAGTTGATCCAATATTTTTAATAGGATCCGTTTTTGTGGATTTTAAAAAGCTTTTTGTGAAAATTCAAAATTTAAACATACAGTAAAAAACATACCCCCCAAAATTGATTAAAAAATTTTGATTTTTGCCGCTTATTTAATACATAATTCTGTAAAGAGTACGATTTGGTAGCTCGGAATTTTGTGAAGGGTCTGTTTTTATTAATTAAAATTTTGTGAAGGGGCCGTTTTCATTGATTGGAACGTTGTAAAGGGTCTGAAAATGGACCTTCTTCTAGCGTCACCCCTGATATTATATATTGGATACTACAAAAGCATACTCATTTGTACTTAATTTACTTAATTGATACTCAGTGTCTTAACTTTCATTGATTTCATCCAATGGTTCTGCTACAGACAAATCGGAAGAAAAATCTTGTTTGCTTCTTCCTTACAGATATTTGGAAAATATTTTTCACATCAGTATTATATACAATAATAAAATGTGCATTTAATATGTAGACCCTTGTTATAGCATTCTTTGCATTTATACATAATCATGTATTTGATTTTTAAAAAAAAGATATTCTTGATTATCAAGGATGAAAACTTATGAAATGTAACTTTAGCTGTACCCGAAGCTGATATATAGTTTATTATCAAATTAGTCTCTTTAATAATCATTTGGTTATAATTATAAAAAAAGGAAGCATTTTTGCAAAAATTAAGCATAATCATTCAAATATCAATTTTGATTTTTCCCCACTATTAACTTTTTATGTATTGATGTTCAAAATACGAGCTTTTACGAAAATTTTAAGATTTTATCCATATTAAATTTATGTTATTAATCTCTATTGTTATTGGGAGATTCTTTTATCAAGACTACTTACGTGTTTATTGTAAAAGCAATCATTGCACAATATTAAATTTACTCTCTTTCTCTTTTTTTTACAATTTCAAAAAAATTTTTATATGAAAAAATAAATCATTTCAAATTTAGTGTCACACATTATAACACATATATTTGAATCTGATTGATTGATTGGATGGTTTATATATAATCAATTTACTAATTGTAGAAATTCAAAAGGTGTTTATTTTTTGTTCAAAAGAAAGAACTGCAAACAATTTTGTTTTTATCAGGGAAATTTATTGAGCTGCGAATCTCATATTTTCATTTTTTAAAAATGTTAGTATTAATATTATTGTTATTAATATTATTATATATTTTAAAAATTTTGTTTGGTGCTGATTTAAAATAAAAACATTTGGCAACTCATAGAATTAGCATTCCAATCTTAATGTGTATATGTTGCTCAAATTTAGGTGCTTTTGTAAAATTGTTCTTGTGTGTAAAAATTGTTCTTATTTTATATGTTTTAATTACCTTTTCAAGTTTTAAAAATTTTTATTGAGAAGAGTTTTTGCTGTAATGTACTTGAACATTTTCTTTTCTTTATACTTACATATTTAATGAAAAAACTTTGATTGATTTTAAAATTTTCATTTTGAAAACATTAATAGCAAAGATGCAACTTGTAACAGTATGAGAAAATGAATGTGATATCATTTTCATCAGTGCTAGTAGTGTTTATGTAAAATATTTTTTTTTTTTTTAGATTACAGTTTTAATTGTTAGAAGGGTATCATTGAAATGATTTGAAGACCAAGTCCAATGAAGGAGGAAGAAAGATATAAATAGCTAATGTTGCAAAATCAATCAGGGTTTAAAATTGGTAGTGATGGTCAGGCTACACAAAAACATCTAATCGCAGAATATAAATTGAAGTAGACCTAGGACCATTGTAAAGTAAAATTCACATGATTCTAAGTCTCGTGATTTATATTCTGCTTCTTCATTGTCTGTTTTTGTGTGCGCAGACATTTCTACTCCATCCCACTCCCCTGCTAACTTGAGGCCTTAGGGGTGCCCTCCCCTGGACACAGGCAAGGGCGGATCTAGAAAATCTTCAAGGGGGGGGGGGGCGATTTTGGAAATCTCGGGGTTCAATGTAAGGATGGATGGAGGAGATTCTTCATTCCTTTTCAACAGTCCCTCCGCCCCCCCCCCCCCCTTGTTTTCAAACAGCAGGAACAACAAAAAAAAAATGCTAGTGTAGTGCTATTTAAAATTTTACTAGCACATTTTTTCAATGCATATACGTTTGTTCAAAGCCCTTATAAAAGGAACACAAGCTGAAGTTTTTTTGCTTTCGCAAATCTGTCTATAATTTTTTCAACGTCCAATGTAATATCTTTATGGATATGCAATAACGCTAATTCAGGGAGTCTATCATCACTCATTCTGCTTCTTAGCCAAGTTTTAACCGAGTTAGGATTTCCTTCAAGCTTTCTCAAGAAAAATGTAGGCTTGTAAATACATTTTCTAAATTTGAGTTGATATGTCTAAATTACAAAATAATAGCAATTATTAGTAATATATTTTCTAAAATTTTCAAAATGTAATACTAAATAAGTACTAAAAAAACCATCAACGAGTATGTGCAATTTATATAAACATCTGTAATTATGAACGTTCAATGAAATGTTTCAGACTCCAGGTTTTAGCGTAAATGCTGCAGGAATTTACACCACGTGCTAAGGGTTGGCTAGCTGTCACCAGTTTGATAGGTAGAAGAAAAGAGCAGGGAATCTCTTTCCCATTACTCCGAGGATTAGCAACTCAGCAATACTAAAGGACAAAGGAACAGGGGGAAAGCATAGAACTTGAAGGGCGTTTAGGCTGGGATTCCAAGAACATAAAAGAATGGCTGGTCCCGGGGCACAAAAAGTAAAAACCCACTTAGGAGTGTCGTTGTAGTATCCACTTGAATCAGCCCAAGGGGGGGGGGGGGCGATCGCCCCATCCCCCCCCCCCCCTAGATCCGCCGTTGGACACAGGGAAGTGAAGTCCGTCGAGCGTTCATAATCGCTCCAAGATTGGTTTGCTGAGCCCCAGCTCAGCTGAACTAACTCTTGCTGTATGAACCTGGCCTTCCTTGATACCCCTATGCCAAAAGAGTATCATTTGGAGGGTTGAGGTTCCCTGTGTACATAGACCACCAGTTATTTCGGGCACTGTCGTTGTTGATGAATGAAAAAATAAGCTTGTTTAGTTCTCTGTGAACTTCCAGTCATTTTATTGACATCTTTTATACTATTTCTGCTTTAAAGAGTTTCATCATCACAACAATGCATCACACAAAAATCTGAGGACATCATATCACAGAGTTATTTTCTTTTAGTAATTATATTTAATAAATTTTTTAAAAACATATATGTTTTAAATTTGGATCATTTTTATTCTGCAAATGTTTTAAAATAATTCTTGTTGAATCATTGTGTATTTGTTCATAGTTCATTTCTATTTATTAGCACATTTTTTTAACTCCAAAACCAAGTTTTTTGTGAAAATTTAAAGTTAAATATGTAATTCTGAAATTCTTCAGGTTCTTAGTTGAAACTTGGATTCTGGAATGAAATTTCTTTGTTGGGAGACTCATTTGTATGTAATTTATGTTTAATTTTCATAATTGTATTTTGTGATGAATTTGGATAAAGGTATCATAAATCATATGCTTTGTTTTCAAATTTTGTTGAATGCATTGCATTTGTACATTTTTAATTTGGTTCTGGGTGCACAGCATTAAAATTGTTTTTCATTATATTCCGTCCATTTTCTTTTTATGTCATTTTGACTTGTTCATTACTTTTCGTATGACTTATTAATTTCATATTTTGTTAATTTTTAAAATTTAGTTTTTACTGAAATAACTTGTAATTTCAGTTTAAAATTTCAAAATAAAGTTTTTTGCTTTGAATTTTTGTTTTGTTGTCCATAATAAAAAAATGCAGTACTGTCAACACTTATTATAATTTTGTTCCTTACTCTCAACTAATTACAAATTAACGAGTTTCTGTCAAAAAGTTAATATATTTTCAAAACTTTTAAAAAATAATACGAAACACCAAATACAGGGGAGCTCATTCTCAGTTGTTCATGTGGAACAATTAAAATCAATCATTATTAAATCTCCAGTTGACCTCCCAGCTACTAATGTACTATTACTGTGTAAACAAAAACTAAAATGCTTCAAAAAAAAAAAAGAGGTTAAAAAGAAAGAAGTTTTCTTTGGCATTTTAAAGAATTTCATTTTTATTGATTAAATTTTAAAATTAAATAGAAAAAATCGTGGTTATGACATGCAACATTAACATCAAGATTGTACTATATCTATAAAAACTTATTTTTACATGGTTTCATTTAACTTGACTTGTGGAGAAATTTTGTAAGGCGGTTTTCGACAACTATTACTGCATGAATTATCTTCAAATTTTGCACTCAAGCTTATCTTCGATGACAATACAATAATCCATTATAATTCATTATAACGTTAATGAGGGAAAAAAATTAATAATTTTGGCTCTGAGGAAATTATCAGCATTATCATTTGCTGTTTGGCAACAATAGTTTTGTTTGGATAATGCAACGATGTTTTGAATTTAAATAAAACCATGTAACTTAAAACATTTTTGGCGATTTAATATTATTATCTTCATGAAGATAAGATCTATATTCATTTAGGAAACTGCTTGATATAAAAAAGGTTTATGAAAAGGTTGCACTTTTTGCTTGATTTAACCTCCTGGTTCAAATTATTCCCCCCCCCCCCTCTCTATCTCTCTTTTCTGCAGTGGTTAACTAAGGGGAGAAATAAGAATTATATCCACTTCACACCTTTTCCCATGAAAAATTAAAATTTATAGCAATGTGGCAGGAAACAAAAACATTAAAAATATATGCATATGTTTTAATGTATGTATAGATGGCACGCTATCTATACGTTTGAAAAAACAAAAAATACCCGGTAGTCAAATATACTAAAACATCAATAAATATATTTTTTTAAATCCTTACTGTTCAAGTAGTAATTTTTTATTCTTCACTGAAGAATACAAAGTATTCATTCTCAAGTTTACAAAACCTAAATAAAACGTACGTGTAGCAAATGGGAAAACAGTAAATTTATTTTTACTAGAGTTCGCCCAACTGTCGAAGTTCAACAGTTTAAGTTTTACAAGTTCAGCCTCGAACGTTTAAACAACTTTTAGCATTTTAGCTTTTTTGTTTGACACCAGTTTGTTTTGTTTAAATATTTCAATTAAGGATAATATCTCCTAAGTGCGACTGTTAGTTACTTAATTTAGTGCATTTGTCACACATACCATACATAAATTTTATGTTTTGGCACTCCTCCTGTAAAGACAATAAAAACAAAATTGTTCATGCGACGTATTATTATTGCATACAAAAAAGAAATACAAACACAGACTTTCAATTTTATCCAAGAGTTCAAAACGCTATCAACAAACTTACGACACGCTGATTTGAAGCAAAATAACGCGTTACCGCACTTATTATCTCACTTTACAATATGTTAGACATTGCTAGTTTCAAATTAATCTTTATTTTGCTTTACATTGTAGGGGACAAGCAATCTGACTTATCACACATACATATATATATCGGTAATGAATTTACTGACACCTTTAAGATTAGAATTATTTTGCTATGACATTCATTTATTTAATAGATTACATTTTTCTCCTCTGTTTTGTTCTTGACATTTCTTCTTCTCTGAATTGTAAATAGTAAAATAATGTATTGAGTATTTTAGAAATATTGCAGGTCGGGGGGGGGGGGGGGGGGTAGATGTAAGGAGTAATGTGAAAGTATGACGAATCAAGCTAAAAAAAATGGCTTATTGTCTACGTCGAAAGTACATAGAAGGGGAAAAAATTGAACTATTTCCAAAATGTTTTCATTGATAACACTAAAACTCATCAATAGCTACTAAATAAAAAAAACTAAGAAAATCGGTTGATAAATAGAGGAGATGAACTTCAAACTTCTTTTCTCAATTAAAAATTGAGTAATATTCAAGTCGTTAAAATAGTGGGAGCTGTTGAAATATATGAATGAAAATGGGAGCATATGAAATAGTTTGTTTTACTAGCCAAAAAAGTACAGTAAAACGTATAAAGCTAACCACCTGTTTAAGTTGACCACTTTTGTCAGGAACGGAATTAGCCCTAGCCCTATATTATCTAATGCAGATAAACCTTTGTAACTTGACCATCTAAGTTGACCACCTGTCTATGTTGACCAGTTATGTACGCCAAATTTAGGCGGGAGTATTATAAAAACCCTTTGTAAGCTGACCGCCTAATTATTACTATATTTGTTTATCTGTTTTTGGCAAGATAAAAAGAAACTAAAATAGCTTCTTCAGGATATATTTTATGCTATAATGTGAGATCAGTATTTGTCTGGATGGATGAAACATCAATATAAAGTTCGCCTAAACCTCTTTGTAAGTTAACCCCCCAAATGGGAAAACGACTATGAGCACTCTTTTATTCTTGAAATAAATTTCTTCTTTTTTTCTTTGATCTGATACAGCCATTTTGAAAAATATATATTTTTAGGAAATCTTTCGCATCATCTAAGTTACTGACATAATTAATATGATATTTGTCTCAATTAAAAGTACATTGCTTTTGAAGCTGTATAGGATACATATAGTAAGACATTCAGGTTAAATTTCATTAATGATATTTTAGATAATTGTGGGAAAAAAAGGCTAATCGCTATTCTAAAGTAACGTCATTACGTGAAGCTATATTTTAATTAGCTATAAATGAGTAAATGCATAGTATAAGAAATAACAAACAAACAAAAATCTGCACCCTCTTTAAGTTGACCACCTCGTACACAGGTTTCACTGTATTTACATTTTTCGGCATCACAATAAGATTAAAACATCATTAAAAATCTCACAGTGTTTATGTGTGAATTATTTAATATAGTATATCGCATCACAAGTGAGTGAGTTTCGATAACTTGTGTAAAAATTCTAGAATGTTATTCAGAGACTTACTTGAAACTTTTCCTTTTTCATTTCATTTCTTTTTTCTTTCATTCAAAAGAAAGGGGTTTCCCCTTTCCTGTTTTTAAAAAAATGTCCTCCAAATTTTGTTGTAATGCTATAAATGAACAAAATTTTTAACGCGCGAAACATTGATTCACAATCAGGGGTGGAAAATCTGACCCAATTTTTAATTTCTGATACACCTGATACCAATAAACTGAAGTTCGCGATTTCTGCGCCAAACTGTGCGCCAAAATACAAACACAAAAGTGACGACCAGCAACAGGCACAGGGGCCAGCTAGGCTGGTCTTAGTCAATTTAACAGTCCCCAATCATCAAGAGCCTTCTTATAAGTTTTCACCCCACTGCCAATAACAGACGCTTCCGGTAAACTATTCCAATTGCCTGCAACCCTATTGAACTAGTCATTTTTCCTAATTTCATGATGAGCCTGAGATTGGAAAAGCTTAAAACAATGACCTCTGGTTCTACCTTCAGTGCATATCTGTAGCGTAGCCCATCAACATTTCCCCATCTTAATAAATTTAATTGCAATTTTAATGCTCTATAAAATCTTTTTTTTAAATTAACGAATAGAAGTTCTGGCTAATATCCCCCCCTTAATTGTGGTCTTAGATAGCAGGAAACGGAGCTATACACGTATAAGAAAAATGTGGCTCTACCCACCCCACCCCTCCCTCACGATCGGGATTTTTCTTTTCAGAACTTTCCTTCCCATAAAATACTACTACAAATAATAAAACATATGCAATAAATTTTAAAAATGCATATACTATTAAACGAGCTTAACTTTGTTTGTTCAATAACTTTATTTTCAGAGTTTAAAACGTTAAATACTTCCAAAGAAATGCAAAATTTTGCTACTTCTAAATATACAGTGTGTCAGAGAATTTTTAAGACTAGACTTATAAAATAAAATAAAAACTAGTGATTATATTTTTTAACGTATTTTTCTCCAAAATAAGCTCTTTAGGTTTCAATGCATTTGTTACAGCGGTTTAACAACGATTCGAATGCCTGTTCCAACTCACATTGTGGGACTGCCTCCAAAGCTCGCGTCGAAACTGTTTGTACACAGTGTCAAAGTATGTTTAAGACGAACTAAGCTTACAGTGGCGCTATTTGTGTTATCGAGCATTCGGGAAACTCCTTAATATCAGCCGATCCACTGCCAAAACCTCAGTTCATTTTTTTACTTTTATTTTACTTTGATGACATTGACACTGTACAAACTGCTTCGACGCGAGCTTTGGAGGCAGTCCCCCAATGTGAGCGGAACAGGCATTCGAATCGCTGTTAAACCGTTGTAACAAATGCATTGAAGCCGAAAGAACTTATTTTGGAGAAAAATACGTTAAAAAATATAATCACTAGTTTTTATTTTATTTTATAAACCTAGTCTTAAAAATTCTATGACACACTAAATATTTATTGCATTCATTTCTTTTTGAATTTTGAATTACAGTAATTGTAACTGTAAAAGTAAGTTTATTTATTTAATGTTGATTGTCTATGATACCTTTTTTTACATTGAATCAATAGTAGTAGTTTAAAAACATTATGATTAATTGCACACTGTAAAAAATGTTTCCTCCTAACAAACTATTTTCTTTCAGCAGCATTTCTGCTAAAATTGTGAATTAATCAGATGCAAAACTGACAGTTCTGATACAAAATTGTCATTTACCTTACAGAAAACTGAAATTTCTGATGGAAAAGTAATAATTCTGATACAAAACTGGTATTTTTACTGCTACAATATTGAATTTTCGATTTTCCACCCCTGTACATTGAATCTGCGTTGTTTGGGACAAATTCAGTGTCATTCGATCTGCTACGGGTACCCCTTAACTCCCCCATCAAGCTACATCGCCCACCTGTCATAACTCATTTCAGACAGTCGGTAATCGACTTCGGTTCAGTTCCTAGAAATGTCAATATTTTTTTAAAAAGTCGCAAAAACTTCGTTTCTTGCCAACATAGAAAAGAGAGAAGAAGGGAGGGTTTGAATAATCTCTTTCCATGTCTAAAAACACTTCACATAAAATTCTGATGAGAAGTTTTATTCTATGCTTTTGAATAAATTCCTTTTATTTTTCGCAATGTATTTAGCAGATAGAATTGACCTTTTTATCCTTCAGATACCACTTGAGCATTTTTTCCGTCTTTTAAACAATTGATTCAATAATCTGGAAACAAATGAAAGTGGCCATTCTATTGATTTACCCTTCATGATTTCTACTTCTACTCTGGCTATTTCTGCATACTAGAGTTTGAGTTGTCTAGTCACTTTGCTCGACAAACTGGACACATCTGAAGTGAATTTCAATGACTAAAGTGCGTTGAGTTATTTCAGGTTTTGAAGTGTTGACGCAAAGAAATTAAGATATTGATGCATTAATTTAATGCGTATTCTTTTCGTATTTTTACTTCTCAACAGCAAAATTAATAATAGTTTGAAAATTTATGAAAATTGCTGTTGAAAAAAAAAGTAACCTCTTTCAGAACGTAACTGGTCTACTTACTTGTCCGTACACTTACATCGATCTTGTAATATTAATTATTTTTAGACTTTCGCTCTAAGTTATTTCAAATAATTCCTTTTATTGATGAAAACAATTGCTCCAAAATATTACGTACTCATGTTTGTAAAATGAAAACTAATGTACTTACTGTAAAAGCGATCTCAAATTCATTCTCTCAGATTGTTAGGCTTTGTTTAGCTAATTCATAACTTTTACCATTTAAATCTATTTTTAAAGGAAATATTTATAACTGGCAAAATTATTCGGCGTTGCTCGCTTGAAAAAATATATCAGACCCAAGGCCGTAGTCAGAAATTTTTTTCAGGGGGGGGGGGGGGGGGGGGCTGACTTTGAAACACTTATGTTGAGTAAAGTTTCAGGGAGGAATATATGCTACATTGCGAAAAATTTCGTAGTTTCTGGGGGACCCGGGACCTCCCCCCCTCTGGATGCGGCCTTGATCAGACCCATAAATGCTAAGGTGCATTCAGAGCAACTTCTATGTAACTTACTAACCACGCCTTCGTAGTGACTGATTGCCGTTTTTTATTGCGTTATTAAAAGTGACTTTTCCTCAGACGATCCTGTACTAGCCAAGAGCTGTCATCGCTGTTAGTTCGATAACCATAGCAACAGTCTATTACCAGAGGCGTAGCTAAGGGGGGCCAAAAGGAGACAGCTGTCCCCGGGCGCAGCGTCAAGGGACGCCAAATTAATGTCAATTTATTTTATTTTTAAATGCGAAAGGAAAATTATTTGAACTGAAAAGGTGTGAATATGTTCGAGCATTTTTTTGAGCAGCAGAGGGAAAAGAACCGGACTCCCAGAGAACCCAGGAAAGGTCACTTGAGAAAGAAGACAAACAAATAATTTTGCGAAGCCAAAGTGTCCCATTTTGTCTTTCAAAGTGAATGGTCGCTAATAAAAATGCAGGTTAAAAGGGCTGCTTTTTAGAGCTATTTGTCATTTAGGAAGCATAAAAGTTTTTTAAATTCCCTACCAGGGGCGCCCCTAGTCCCCAGGGGGGCAGAGTGAGGGGGAGCAAAATCTTCAGTTGTCCCCGGGCGCTGAAAACCCTAGTTACGCCTCTGTCTATTACGATGCAAACGGAATGCCTCCGTCGCTGTTGGTGTGAAAGCTTAGCATGAAACCTGGTTGCAGAAAATTAAGAATTAAGATTCAATTTAAACTCTCGAGCCTATTTTTGCAACAAGTGGAATTAATTATCTCCGAATTCTGCATTTAAAAATAGCTTAAGCTTAAAGCTTAACTTCATTCTCCCTAAAAGGAGTGAGATGCTGAACAATAACTCATGTTTTATTTATTCTAGAGTTTGTTAATAAATTGTATCCGAAGCATATTTTTTTATCAGCTTCAGAATGATGTTCAATTTTGGAAAGTGTAAAGATTTTTTTTAATTTATAATTGTCGAAACAAATCTTAAAATTGGAATTTAAAAAAAAAAACGTTAATTTGAATTTTTGACAGAGATTTCCTGTTTTTCCTTTCTCAGGGGGATGATTGAATTATTTGCTAAATTTTATTCCATGCCTAAATTTTACTGAACGCCCTTTTTTGTGGACACCCCTTTGGATATGGACAAATATTTTTGTCCCGCTAGTATAGAGGAGTTTTACAGCATATTCAGGTAATCAAGCTCATTTTGTCAGTTTTCGCCTTTTTTCCCATAGTTCCAGAGCTTTTTTTTCCCAGCTTTTTTTTTAGATCACTTTGGAAGCATCAACATTAAACTACCTTTCTTAACAACATCCATTTCTTTTTGGAACAACTTTTTGTAGGTGCATTTTTTTCCCTTCTCCCTCGTAACATATGAAAATGAACATCTTCCCTTAATGTTTCATCTAATCTGTTTAAGGGTTTTTTTTTTGTTTTTTTTTTTTTGCTTTGTCACAGATTGCTCCAAACTAAGCAAGATGGTACAAAATCGTCTTTCTCTGTTATAAACTGCAACAAATATCTCTCTAGATTAAAAAATGAAAAAAAAAAAAAGATGGTAAAAAATATATAAATATAAGGAATCGAAGCACGGAATACACACACATCAATGAGATGGCCCATTTCAATAACAACGAAGGGCGTTGTCTGATGCATGAGTTATCGTGCGACCATCACATAGTTGAAATTCAGAAATAGATCAGCTTTGATCTGTAATAATAAGCGGAGACAATGCTGCGCAACGCTATTTTCCCGATTTCTAATGTTCAGTCTCACCCAGAAAGGTCAAATACTATCTTTGGATTAATAATTTCCGAAAGAGCAGATTGATACCGAAGGCCAAATTCCTCAAGAAACATCATTTCGCTATCGAAAGGGCTGAATGCTAAATAATTTAATGCTTTTCCTACGTTGTTCTATGATTTCGTAAAGTGTTTACATAAATGTTCGTGAGTGTTTCACCGTATTTATTATGAGCAGTGGCGCACCCAGAATTTTGCTTGTGGTCAGGATTACTGATGAATTGGGCATTAATTTTTCCGTATATCGGATGTCCGTCTCTGTTTGAAACCTCTAAATTTTTTAACATCCCGCAACTTCTAAATAAGCAGTAAATTTGTAATTTACAGATATTTTCAAAACATGCTAATCAATTGAATTTTTAAAATCAAATTTGACATGCCAGACAACCGGATCTTTCGTGCAGTTGCAGAATCGGATTTCGGATACCGGATATGCGAAACATTTTTAGAGAAAGCAGGCCAGTCTCGCTCGTCCCCTCGTCGGTAAATGACCTTTTACATGTTTTTGAGCGAACAATGCTTAATGAAAGAATCATAAAACTGTTCTTTGATTAGTTGCCTTTTTAACAATAGTAAAAGCAGTATAAAATAAAAAAAGAAAAAAAAGGAGAATTTCTACATACATTGTAAAATCAAAGTTTTTACTAAGATACGATTTTTATCTGGAACTAAACGTAAACGAGCCTATTTTCCTATGAAATTTTTTGTTCTGGATTTTTAAGGATATTTCTGAATGAGTGAATGAATAAGTAAAAGAATAAATGAATAAATGAATGAATGAATGAATGAATAAATGCATGTTTATATATATTTTATTGTTTTTTACCTATAATATTTATTGAAAATATACTCTTTGCCCCCTACCCTTTGGAAAATTTTGAAATGACGGGTTTGTTTGTCAGACCTAAAATTTTATTAATGATGATGAAATTTTGTGAACATAATGTGAATAAAAGAGTTACTAAAGAAAATGTGAAGATTGCTCTTTAATATAGGTACAAGATGCCTGAAAGAAAAAAAAAGAAAGAAAAGAAAGATAGAAAATTAACCAGTTGGGATTAATCATTAAACTTTTACGAAGAATGAACACACCCTACGAATATCGCAGAAAATTTCGAGCTTTATTATCGCTTAAATATTAAAGGAAATTCGATTTTAGCGAAAACGTTCGAAGTACACCGTACCCTGTGACCTTTGATGATCCAAAAAGGTAAAGAACAGGGCGTTTTCCCAATGATTATACAGATGAACACGCTGAAAAAATGACCATAAGAAAGACAAAAGAAAAAAAACTTAACTTTAGTTACTTTTACTTTCTCTCACGTTTTAAGCATAGTATAAATTTTAGCTTGCTTAAAATACATAACCACAACAAAAACTCATTCTCTTTGCTTCAGTTATCTGGAATCAGACATTCATGTTTGAATATTTGAATATCTTATTTGCTTGAATAACATTTTGAAAAGTGATATTTTAACGCATTAAACTATTTAGTTGAATTTAAAAAACAAGCCGTTATTAATGCTAATAATATTGTTGATTTGATCTTTCAAAAACTTTTATGTGATTGTCAAAAATCCATTCTCCTTTCTCTTGATTTTACATTTCAAATTCTAGGGAAATAAATAAGTGTCTATTATTAATGCAAGTTAGTACAGTGTTACTTTGAAAATTGGCTGAATACTTTTGTGAAATTACACAAAATTTATTCAGATTCACAAAGAGGTTTTTTTTTTAAAATGGCGATCAAGGGCAAATCGATCAGTCATTTAAACGTTATAAGCGTTCTAAACAATCTCCTCCATTTGTTTTATCTTACCGTCTTTGTCTTTCTAAGTATTCTCAATGTGTAGTTCGTGTCTTTAGTCTTAAAGACTTATCTAGGTTACGCAACATTTACAGAGCGGATGTCATGTTCCTCATGTTGATAGTAAAGGACAAATATTTTTCTTGTCTTTAGAAACATTTTATTTTAATCGAGTAATATTAACACTAGATTTACCGGGCCGTTTTCAACCGTTTCTAAACTTTCATTTTTCACCAAGTAACCAAGTAAAAAACTTTCAGTCACATTAACTTGCTCTACTTACCGTGTTTTAGGAAAAGTCAATGCAATTGAAAGTTGCACTATAATTAGTAAAAAATTATGCAAAGTGGAAGTTTCGAAACATCTCAAAATGACTGATCTGGAAAATCTAGTGCTAAATAGGTTCGACGAAATAAATACGCAAAAGTATAAAAGCACGCAAAATGTGGTTTATAATGATACTGTGTCTATGCTTTTAGCAAGTGTACACGTACATATTTGTAAGTATTGTAAGCAGCACTAGCACGGCGTTACCCGTTCTATAATGTTTTTAAAAAGTCCTCTGCGGTGATTTTCAGCAGATATGAAAGGCAACCTGTATTCTCATCAAGGCTTTTGTGCAGGCCTTCTGCGCATAAACGTGCTAGATGGGAGCTTCGAAACTGACGACAAAATTGAACGAACACTATGTATAAAAATAAATTTAAAATTTTCTAACCGAATTTTAAGAAAAACCTCTTCAAGGTGCATTGTCGGATCTTTTTTAAACTACCTATGAACAAAGTTTCAAATGTTATGGATTTGTCTAGATATATTACGCACGCACATATACAGAGTTTCTTTTTATATAAGTAGAGCAATTATCCAGGTCCCTGGGTACTCCGTATACACCACAAGCCAACCAACTTGGCGAACTTGACCAACTCGGCGAACCTGTGCAGTAATGTAATTATTCTAAACTAATTGTAGTTTAAAAAATAAGAAACAGCGATGTCAACTTTCTTCTTTCTTTTTTGGTTGTCTTCGAGTTGAAGGTTTCTAAAGTTCAAGAATAAATGGAAAGAAACAAGCATTTAATATAATATAATAATAATAATAATAATAAATCAGCATTAAATCTTCTCTTCACTCATGTGCTTAAACGATTATGAAACATCGCACTTTAACTTGCACTGACCGACCTTGAAGGATATAGAATTTAATGAACTTCAACTTTCCCGAATGAACGACACGAGCTGTTGTATTCATACGAATGACTTCTATTCGGTAGACCAATGGTTGCTTTTATTTTTGTTTCCATGCATTTAGTTGAAGAAGTTAAACAAATGAAATAGTCTGCAAAATGTGTTTTTATATTGTATGCATTTCATTTGCCAGTATTATATATTTTAGCAAATTGATTGTAGGTTATAGTAGTTGCATGCTTAGGTATGCGTTTTAATTTAAAATTTAGGAATTCTATAACAATTTCGCTCATACATTAGTTCTAAAATAAATTTTAGTTAGAAAATTCCTGATAGTGTAAAGTTAGAGCTAAGTCGCGATTTTTATACTGCTTATTTACAGTAAGTTGTTGAATTAACGTGGATTGGACATACAACTTTCAAGAAAGTGGACGCCAAATAAAAAATAGCAAATATTTAGACAAAAAATATTGATTTTTTAGAAGAAAAAAAAAAGTCTGGTACAGTTAAAATCACTTATAAATGCGTCAAAAGTACCTATATCAAATTATAAAAATATGTGACTGTTGACCTTAATTTGGAATCCTACTGCAATAACTAGTAAGTGATTCTTTCAGTGAAATAAACTCATCTATGAATTTTTATAAAGCGTTCTGGAATCACTTTCACAATTTTGAACTTATCATAGCCATAATTCAAATATCTTTAAAAATTTCAAATAATAATAATAAAATAGTAAAAAGGAAGAGAAAATCAGAAAATAAAGAATAATACAAGAAATAATTCATTTATAAAGAACAGTGGCAACTTTTCGCCTTGTATTAATATGGTAAAATGTCAATACAAAAAAAATCTATCGACATTTTTAGGTATACAAATGATCACATATCACATGACATGCATTTCACATTTTCGACTGTCAATACGCATTCATTAACTCAATTATTCATTTATTCTTTTTTGAAAATCCAGGTAAAAAAATTTCATGGGAAAAGAGGCTCGTTTAGTTCTGGATGAACTTCGTATTTTGTACATGTTCTGCGTCATAAGATTCTTCCGATAAAGTTTGTTCCAAGCAAATCTATCCGTTAGATCAGGATTTATATATGATTGAAATTAGGCGCAAATGTTACATTTTTTGAACTGTTCAAAATTGAAAAAAAAATTGTTCAAATTAAAAAATAAAATATGGGAATGAGGTGCGCTCGTCGAGGTTTTTCGAACACTTTTTTTTTTTTTTAATAAATGTGAACAATTCCTCAAAAGTTGTTGTTGGGGGGGGGGGGGGGGGGGATCGGCAGACCGACGGACATATTTTTTACGTCTCAAAAACCTACTTTCAATTTTTTTTAAAAAATTTAAATTCATTTTAGATTTTTTTTTTCGTTTTTAACGATATTTTAAAGATACATCGAGCCTACTTGAGCACTTTTTTTTCTTTTTAAAGTAGTCTAAAAATGAATTACTACGATCTAATTCTCTACAAATGAATACATTTTTAGTAGGTTTTATTATTGCTACACTAAAGTGGTTTATACCGAAATCTATCTAATTTTGCTGTAAAAATAAAGAAATATATTTTACTACACTGCAAACTACGCTTTTGATTCTGAAAAACAATTCTTTACGGCTCTTTACTCTATTAAAAGCCAAAAAATTCGTGATAGATAGATTTGAAGTTCTTTGCTTAAGTTTGTTTATTGGTAGGTGATTTTTAACTCGTTTTTTCCTGGAATAAATTAGAAAGAGCCTTCACACTGTTGACGCTCCGGTTTCAAGTACCGAAAACACGTGCTTCGTAGGGGTAAACATTTCATCCGACACAACTTGTATTGCGCAATGACATCGCGCAGATTCGTTTTTCGTCTGATCATATTTGGCTAATTATCGCTTTTTAAAAAATGAATTTTGGTGATCGCCATAGCGCTTTGGGGCGGGAAGTTCATATCTTTTTAGTGGGGTTGCGACATCTCTCTGGGTGGGCACCCTTGATTTAGGCTCCAAAAATAAAAGCTGAAATGGCTTTAGAACAACGAGAAGACTATATGAGGCAGTGAGAAGCAAAGGGATGCAAGTGACAAAATTGAAAATTTGGAGATTGGTGCAAATGACAGGGAAAGCACCATTCTATATCGTGACAAGAAATGTTAGTGATAGCTCTTCAGGTGCTCCGCTTCCACGTGATTTAGAAAAAAAAAAAAAAAAAACATTAAAGGTCCCATAAGATCCAAACTTTGAACGCGTTTTTCTCGGAATCGTTTTTTGTCACTTACATATCCCTTTGCTTCTCACTGCCTCATATGACCTTGAAAAAAGAGAAATTAACTAATTAGTGTACTACAAAGTAATCAACTTTTTGAATATTTCCCCAACAGCGTAATTCTTTAACACTTTCTTTTCACATTACATTACTCATTACATTTTTGCTGAAACATTTTGAGAATTCAAAATTTAATACCAAAAATTGCTAAAAACATCTAGCTGTATTGAGAAAAATAACTGGGGGGGGGGGGGGGGGGCAGGACTAGACGGTTTTAGTGCATACAATTTCAACCGTACAAATGTATTCAAATAAGGGACGCTTACTGTACTCGTTAGTAAGATAATAATTAGAAAAAGTTAAATTGGAAAAATAAGTTCATTTGTTTAACTACTGAATAAAAAGAAATCCAGCGTGATAATTTTTGTCTAAAAGTAACAGCAACAGCAAAAGTAACAGCAAGTAAACCAAAAATAAACTAAAATATTGTGAGTTATTAGGAAATATTATGAATTAGCTTTTCAGCAAATAAGTAAATCGACAAATTAAGACAAGCAAAAAATGTGTTATGAAAATAGATTACAAAGAAATTTTCCTGCGAAAAGTTCAAAAATAAATAATGCAATAAATTAAAATAATTACAAAAAAAAAAATACATAAAATAATGCTATTATAATAATAAAATTACACGTTAATTTAAAGCACAAATGAGCAAAAAAATGCAGACATATGTTTCGGGATTGCTTGGAATCCCTTTTTCAATGATAAAATAGACAGAAAAAAGGAAAACAACAAGAAAACCTAGAAAGAACAACAAATTAAAGAAATTTATGCCAGACCTGTGAGAAATAAGGAGTTGAGGAAGAATCATTAACCAAATTAGAACTATTCCTGTTAATATGATAAGCTTCCCAAAAGTCAAGCTCTAAAGGGGAAGAACATTTTTGAATAATTTTACCAGAATTGAAGTCAAAAGAGTGGTTGGAATTCCAACAATGTTGAGCAATGCTAGACTTATTTAACTCTTGCTTTCGTACATTACCTTTATGCTCATTTAAGCGAATTTTCAGAGCACGTTTTGTCTGCCCAATGTAAGAAAGGCCGCAACGGCAACTAATTTGGTAAATACCCCAAGTGTTAAGTTGATCGACAGGATCCTTAAGAGAAGAGAAGGAAAGTTTGTTACTAGGAGCAAAAACGACTTGAAATTGAAACCTTTTTAGGATTTTAGCAATACGGAAACTGACAGAATGAAAGAATGGTAACACAACCAAATTCTTTCTAGAAACCACATTATTGGGACCAGAAGTTTTCTTAGAAAGTTTGTTATGAATAGAATCAATTAAAGAGTGAGAAAATCCTCTATCAACAGCTACAGCTTTCAGATAGTTGAGTTCAATCTTGAGAAGCTCAGGAAAAGAGCAAATATTAATAGCACGATGGACCAAAGCATTAAAAGCCGAATATTTTTGGTTGGGAGGATGAGACGACAGTCTGTGAGGAGGTAAAGAAACAGCGAAAGGTTTACGATAGACAGAAGTAGTGAAACCAGACTCACTCTTAGAAATAAAGACATCAAGAAACGCGAGGCTACTATTAAGTTCTTTCTCACAAGAAAACTGGATATTAGGATCAATGGAGTTCATAATAGAAAGAGCATCATCAATACCTAACAAGTTACTGTCCGTTAGGACAAAACAATCATCCACATAACGAACATAAAATTGAAATTGCAATTTCTGGAACAGTTTTTCCTCAAAATAATGCATATAGAAATCACTTAAAATAGGACTAAGAGGACTTCCCATAGCCAGGCCATCTACCATAGCATAGAATTTACCATTAAATACAAAAGTGCTCTGTTGCAAGCACACACGAGTAAGGAAAACTAATTCCTCAATTTCCACAGAAGTAAAATGGAATTCAGAAAGCCTTTTCCTGAGGCAAGTCAAAGCGCCATCAACAGGAACATTAGTAAACAAAGAATTAACATCAAAAGAGGCCATAACTGAATTATTCGGAACGAAGTTATGAAGTTTCTTAACAAAATCGGTGGAATTTTTAACAGTGAAAACATTCTGACTCCTAAGTGGAGAAAACACAGAAACTAAATACTTGGAAAGTTTATATGAAGCAGTGCCAATATTGGAAACAATTGGTCTGAAAGGAATACCTACCTTGTGTACCTTTGGTAATGCATAAAAACGTGCACAATTAGCAACAGAAGGAATCACAGACCGTTTAGCAATCAAAGGAATAGAATGAACAGACTTAACAGCAGAAGAAATAGCTTTTAACTCTTTGTCACTAGGATCTTTATAAATTTCAAAGTAAGGACCAGAAGCAATTAAGTCATCAGTTTTTTCAACATAAGATGATTTATTAAGAACAACAATCTGACCACCCTTGTCTGCTTTGGTAATGACCAAATCAGAATTGGAAACTAAATTATTGACGCATCGTTTCACAGAATGGGTAAAACCAGTATTAGGAACTTTTGAATTGAAATCAACATTGGAAGCAATAAGATGCCGAACCGACTCTTTTTGAGTGGAAGTTAAGGCACTAAATTTGAAAGCTTTTTCAACCGGAGCAATAAGTTCAGAAAAAGAAGGCTTTTTAGCCAAAGCAAAATTGTTATTACATTTCAGAGCATTGATTTCATTACAATTCAAAGGAAATTTCGAAAGATTTACAACCGTGTTCCTATTAACAAGAGGCAAATCAGCCGGAACAGGAACATTTGAATCGTTACACAACTTAGTAAATTTCTTATTTAAAGTAATTTTGTGACTGTCGGATGAACGAAGAGCTCTTGCCCATGACATTCTATCAATAGACTCAAAATCGAAATTAGAATTAGATACAGAAAGATGTAAATCATAAAGTTCACGTTCTATGAACGAAAGTTTTTTCCTAGTTTCTTGGATAGAAGCTCTAAGTAACGCTAATTTAGAACGAAAAATTACCTTATCAACCCTAACAGAACGCGGTAAATTACACTTCAAGGTGATAAACTTAGGAATAACTTTCTTGCGCCTGCAAGACTGGAGAAATTTTATATGGTTCAAAAACCGAACCTTTTTAATCCGTAGATTACAAAATCTGTTAACCTGAGACATAACCAGAATCAAAACAACCAAAACATAAGGGGAAAAACAATAGCTAAACCGTTCAATAAATAAAAATAAACAGAAAGAACAAAATTCAAAAACAAGTGCGAAACATACACAACGTAACAATATGCGGAATGAATGTCAGAAAACAAAAAAGCGAAAACAAAAAAGCAAAAACAAACACAGTCAAGAAAGGCAATGAAGAAAAGAACAAAAAAACAAACACTCACCAAGCAGCGAACAGATGGAAGAACAAAAACAAAAGAAAGAAGAACAAAATTCAAGGCACGTTAAGCCTAACGGATAAAAATAATTTAACTTTGTGCAAGAAAACAATAATAATAAAATTACACGTTAATTTAAAGCACAAATGAGCAAAAAAATGCAGACATATGTTTCGGGATTGCTTGGAATCCCTTTTTCAATGCGACAGGGAGCTTCTAGATGCAAAACATCCAAATGAAGCAGATAGAACAAGAAAAACAAAGCTTATATAGCCTTCTATCCAAGAAACTAGGAAAAAACTTTCGTTCATAGAACGTGAACTTTATGATTTACATCTTTCTGTATCTAATTCTAATTTCGATTTCGAGTCTATTGATAGAATGTCATGGGCAAGAGCTCTTCGTTCATCCGACAGTCACAAAATTACTTTAAATAAGAAATTTACTAAGTTGTGTAACGATTCAAATGTTCCTGTTCCGGCTGATTTGCCTCTTGTTAATAGGAACACGGTTGTAAATCTTTCGAAATTTCCTTTGAATTGTAATGAAATCAATGCTCTGAAATGTAATAACAATTTTGCTTTGGCTAAAAAGCCTTCTTTTTCTGAACTTATTGCTCCGGTTGAAAAAGCTTTCAAATTTAGTGCCTTAACTTCCACTCAAAAAGAGTCGGTTCGGCATCTCATTGCTTCCAATGTTGATTTCAATTCAAAAGTTCCTAATACTGGTTTTACCCATTCTGTGAAACGATGTGTCAATAATTTAGTTTCCAATTCTAATTTGGTCATTACCAAAGCAGACAAGGGTGGTCAGATTGTTGTTCTTAATAAATCATCTTATGTTGAAAAAACTGATGACTTAATTGCTTCTGGTCCTTACTTTGAAATTTATAAAGATCCTAGTGACAAAGAGTTAAAAGCTATTTCTTCTGCTGTTAAGTCTGTTCATTCTATTCCTTTGATTGCTAAACGGTCTGTGATTCCTTCTGTTGCTAATTGTGCACGTTTTTATGCTTTACCAAAGGTACACAAGGCAGGTATTCCTTTCAGACCAATTGTTTCCAATATTTGCACTGCTTCATATAAACTTTCCAAGTATTTAGTTTCTGTGTTTTCTCCACTTAGGAGTCAGAATGTTTTCACTGTTAAAAATTCCACCGATTTTGTTAAGAAACTTCATAACTTCGTTCCGAATAATTCAGTTATGGCCTCTTTTGATGTTAATTCTTTGTTTACTAATGTTCCTGTTGATGGCGCTTTGACTTGCCTCAGGAAAAGGCTTTCTGAATTCCATTTTACTTCTGTGGAAATTGAGGAATTAGTTTTCCTTACTCGTGTGTGCTTGCAACAGAGCACTTTTGAATTTAATGGTAAATTCTATGCTATGGTAGATGGCCTGGCTATGGGAAGTCCTCTTAGTCCTATTTTAAGTGATTTCTATATGCATTATTTTGAGGAAAAACTGTTCCAGAAATTGCAATTTCAATTTTATGTTCGTTATGTGGATGATTGTTTTGTCCTAACGGACAGTAACTTGTTAGGTATTGATGATGCTCTTTCTATTATGAACTCCATTGATCCTAATATCCAGTTTTCTTGTGAGAAAGAACTTAATAGTAGCCTCGCGTTTCTTGATGTCTTTATTTCTAAGAGTGAGTCTGGTTTCACTACTTCTGTCTATCGTAAACCTTTCGCTGTTTCTTTACCTCCTCACAGACTGTCGTCTCATCCTCCCAACCAAAAATATTCGGCTTTTAATGCTCTGGTCCATCGTGCTATTAATATTTGCTCTTCTCCTGAGCTTCTCAAGATTGAACTCAACTATCTGAAAGCTGTAGCTGTTGATAGAGGATTTTCTCACTCTTTAATTGATTCTATTCATAACAAACTTTCTAAGAAAACTTCTGGTCCCAATAATGTGGTTTCTAGAAAGAATTTGGTTGTGTTACCATTCTTTCATTCTGTCAGTTTCCGTATTGCTAAAATCCTAAAAAGGTTTCAATTTCAAGTCGTTTTTGCTCCTAGTAACAAACTTTCCTTCTCTTCTCTTAAGGATCCTGTCGATCAACTTAACACTTGGGGTATTTACCAAATTAGTTGCCGTTGCGGCCTTTCTTACATTGGGCAGACAAAACGTGCTCTGAAAATTCGCTTAAATGAGCATAAAGGTTATGTACGAAAGCAAGAGTTAAATAAGTCTAGCATTGCTCAACATTGTTGGAATTCCAACCACTCTTTTGACTTCAATTCTGGTAAAATTATTCAAAAATGTTCTTCCCCTTTAGAGCTTGACTTTTGGGAAGCTTATCATATTAACAGGAATAGTTCTAATTTGGTTAATGATTCTTCCTCAACTCCTTATTTCTCACAGGTCTGGCATAAATTTCTTTAATTTGTTGTTCTTTATAGGTTTTCTTGTTGTTTTCCTTTTTTGTGTCTATTTTTCTCCTTCCCCCCTCCCTCCCCTCCCCCTCCTTTACATGTGTACTTTGTTTTGCATTTTGTTTTGGTAGTTTCTGTACTTATTTTTATTTCAATTTAATTCTTTGTATTTATTTTATTATTTTTGCAATTTTTATGCATGCTGTCGTCTTTTTTGCTTTATTTTTATTGTTATTCCTTTTTACTTCCTGTACTTTCAACTGGATTCGTTTGTTGCTCTCTTATTGGTGTCTTCCTGCTACTTCTACTTCCACTTCACGCTGCCTTTATTCTCATTGGTTTACAGATAATTCTTAGGCTATATAAGCTTTGTTTTTCTTGTTCTGTCTGCTTCTTTTGGGTGTTTTGCATCTAGAAGCTCCCTGTCGCATTGAAAAAGGGATTCCAAGCAATCCCGAAACATATGTCTGCATTATTTTGCTCATTTGTGCTTTAAATTAACGTGTAATTTTATTATTATTGTTTTCTTGCACAAAATTAAATTATTTTTAATGCTATTATGTCAAAATGTCAATAGTTACGGTGCGGTTTATTGCGTATTTTTTCTCACGAAGTCGAGATTTCCTTTTATGCTTTGTTATCTTTCTCTTTGTGTTACGAACAAAGTAGTAGAGAATATTTTATTATACGTAAATAAACTAATATGTCATGATGACGCATAAATTTAACGTCCACATTATAGTTGTCGGAATTTTCCTTCATTAAGCTTAACCTTTTGCAGTTCATAAATTTATTGCTTTTATGGGATCATTCGATAAATGACATTATGCAATCAATAACTCTAATGATGTCAAGCCTTTTCTTTCTTTTTGTCTTTTTTTTTTTTTGCTAACTGAAACGCAGTTGCAAAGCTTTCACAAAATTAAGTTAGATATTTTTATTCTGGAATTATCCGAGAAATGAAGTTATCAAGTAACAACTCGTTTCCCTCCCCCCCCCCCTTCCAACGCAAAAAATTTCACAAATTTAAATCTATTCTTTTTATTTTTAGAAATGCCACAGCACGAATTGACTGAATTATTTAGAATTTTACGTCTTAAAATGTTATTATTATTGATGCTAAAAAAAAATCTTGTTTACTTCTATGTTGTTTGTTTATTTACTTTCTAATTCCACATTCTGATGTTTCAAATTATACAGAGATAAATAATTTTAAAGAACGAAAGGCACAAAATCACATTTTCGCAGGTAATGCTTACAAAATGTTTCATTTATTTTGATTTCCCTTTTCTTTAAAATTGGTGAAAGCATTACTTTCAAGTGACACTGTACATACAATATGAAATTTTTACATCAAATTAAAGTTGTGAATTTAAACTATTAAAAATAGTCATGAATGAGTACGATACACTCTTCTGCAAACTTGATAAAAGTACAAAGTGTATTGTTGTGCCCACGAGGAGTGGTCATGGCTTAGACTGCTCTAATATTTTTTTTTTAGGTAGGTTGGTGGGGGATCTGAGTCTTTTATTTTATTTATATTTCTGAAGAGGTTATCGTTCTTGGGGGCGGGCTCCGTAGCTTTTGAGGTGATGCACCGCTCATGAGGTGGATGGAAACATTGGATTTTATGCAACAGTATGAAATAGTTGTACTGATAAATACGGTTGTAAAATACAACAAGAAGTTCCGTCTAGAACTATACGAGCCTACTTTCCCTTATACACCCAATTCAAATTTATAATCTAGCTATCTCTCTCTCTGTCTTTCTCGTTTAGCTTTAGTTCTTAATTGCTTCAAATATACCTTTTTTCAATGGTTAATACATATTCATTCAATCATTATGTATTAAGTCATTCATGTATTTATTTACTCATTTATTCATTCATTCTTTTGCTTATTCATTTAATCATTCATTAATTAAAAAATATTCTTGAAAATCCCGATCAAAAAATTTCATAGGAAAATATGCTCGTTAGTTATGGATGAACTTTCTATTTGTACATGTTTTGCGTCATAAGAGCTTTCCGATAAAGTTTGTTCCAAGCAAATCGGTCCGTTAGATCAGAAATTATATAGGATTGAAATTTCCCCGTATGCGGCATGTTAATTTTTTTTGAACTGTTCAAAAATGAACAAAAATTGTTCAAACCAATATTTCACGCCAAGAACTTCTTCCAGTGAGCTTGTTCATGGGAACTTATGTGTTGTACCCAGAGTTTACATAATTTGCTTCATTTTCACCCATAGGCGCTAATGTTAAAATTTTTTGAACTGTTCAAAATTGAACAAAAAATTGTTCAAATCAAAAAGTAAAATATGGAAATGAGATGTCCTCGCCAAGATCTTTCGAATGTAAAAAGAATTTTTCGAATCGGACAATTCGTTCAAAAGTTATTAGGGGGGGACAGACCGACAGACAGACAGACCGACAGACAGACCGACAGACACACTTTTTCCCCATCTCAAAACCCTACTTTCAAATTTTTTATTTTTTAATCTTTATTTTATTACTTAACTTATTTTTGACTTTTCTTGATTTTTAACTATATTTTCACGATACATTAAGCCTTCTTTCATGCTTTATTATTATTTTTTTTTTACTTTTACGTGAAAGTAGGCTAAAAATGGTTTAAATGCGTTTGTGTGTTGATGTTTGTCATTTTTCTGCTATTTTGCGGACTACCCGCGAAATTCGCTTATCCGTGGTCATCGCGCCACCCTATTCTTCGGATAATCGGGAGTTTACTGTACGAAACATTTTTGCTTCAGGCATTTGCTTCAGAAAAACAGAAAGGCATGATCTACTGAAAAAAGGGGACCACTGGTTTAGGGAATTGTTTTTTTATTTACCATTCTTAAAAAAAATATTACGTAGCTGAAACATTAAGACGTAGTTGGCGGTATTTGGCGAAAATTCATATTTGCATGGTAACCCCAGAACGTGCTCAGCTACGCAAGATCATAATCACTTCAATTTGGAACGAAGTCTTCCGCGTACGTTGGTCGTTGTCGCGGGCATGGGATAAACAATAAAAAATGTGCTTTTGTATGCTGACAACAGGGTAAGTTTTCTTATTTTCCCAAATTGCTTTTTATTCATAG
This sequence comes from Octonoba sinensis, assembly GCA_038502835.1. Taxonomy (NCBI): domain Eukaryota; kingdom Metazoa; phylum Arthropoda; class Arachnida; order Araneae; family Uloboridae; genus Octonoba; species Octonoba sinensis. The sequence continues at coordinate 49,032,168 of CM076600.1, forward strand.
AAACGTGCTATTACGTTCGTAATATATGTTTGTGATGATGGGAAACAATTCGTTTTATTTTTATTTTGATTACCTAATTTTCTAAAATTATAATTCAGTTGAGCAAAGCAAAAAGAAAAAGAACATCTCATTTCAGTCGTGTTTGTGAAAAAAAATAAAGTAAAATAAATAGAATAATAAAAAGAAAAAAAATAGAGGTTTAGATGGAAAAATATTAGTAATGATAACGCTAAAACATGTGAATATCATGAATTATCCTGAATTATATTAAAATCGAAGTTCATATTATGTGTAACTTGAGAACTTTAAATTCAAATTTGTATTTACAGATTTTTCCTCTTCAAAATTATTTATAAAATAATAATAATAACCAATAAGGAGATAAAAAGATCGAGGGGGGGGGGGGGGGTAAACACTCATTACTTATTATTTTATTCGTATTCATAGGTTTGCTCCTTGATCGTTTATGTATACTGGAATATTTAAATGTGTAAAATGTATGACAGATTTTCTGCTAAGAATAACAATAATTTTGAAAGTTATTTGATTCTTTTTCATTTTGAAAAAGCTCTATTGTTTCATTTTGTTCCTTTTAATTTTAAAATAAAGACAATTATAAAATTTGCATTTAAGAAAATCTCTCAATTTTTAATGTTTTACTGAAACAAAAGAGTTCGCCCTCTTCGAATTTGCTTTTATATATTTTTTATAATAACTTAATTTATTTCTTGTATTCTTTGTCTGTCGTTTCCGTAGTTACATCAAATGATTTCAGTTCATGTTAACAATTTTGGAATTTGTACTTGTTTCCATGACCATTCTTCTTCATGTATTTTTGTGATGTAAAAAATCAGTAGTTCATTTCATCAGAAATATAATCAGCACCATCATTTCTTTTGGTGGCAGCAGCTAATAATTTTCATCAAAATCGCCTGAATTTTATTTGTTATTTTAGATCTAGCTCTTTAGTTGCAGTTCCGATTATAACGGTTACTAATTTTCGTGATAATTTCATTTATCAATATATTTCATCGGATAATTATTTTATGGAAACGTTCATTTTCAGGTACGATCACCTAATCAGATAAAAAATAAAATGTACTCCATGTGAAATTCGTATGTGAAGCAATTCAACTACCCCTCAGGACTTGAGCAGTTAACCCCGAAAAGCACGATTTTTTTTCTGAAAAACTAATAGGGATCATTCATAAATGATGTCACGCTTCGAAGGGGGGGGGGGGAGGGGGTTTCGTGAAATTGTGACAAGGGGAGGGGAGGGGGCAACAAGAAGTGACATCATGCATTATGCAACATAGCATAACATGTGACAAAGGGGGGGGGGGTCCGCTGAAGTGTGACAGATTGTGACAAAGGGGGAAGGGGGTCCGCTGAAGTGTGACATATTGTGAGAAAGGGGGGGGGGATAAATATCTGGGGAAAAAGCTTGACATCATTTATGAACGGCCTCATACAGTGTAAGTTATTTTTTGCAATTTCAGGTTGGGGGGTGGGGGGGTGACTAGGGAGCGCGAGGGGGGGGAGTTACAATAGAGAAAAAATATTATACAAATAAAGTGAACGGATCTCAGACGGGCATTAGAAATAAAATAACGCACGGGAGTGGGCAAATTTTCCGATAGCTTTCGCCCGTGTCAGACACGGGCAAATGCGTTAAGGGGTTAAGAAATGAATCGTGCTTTCAAGATCTCGGGAAAAATTCAGAAGTTTTTCATGAAAGAGCAAAATAATTTCATTTGTTTATTTTATTTTTACCACCATTAGCATGCTCGTATCATCCCGAAACAAGATTTTAACAATTTAAGGGGACGAAAATTGATTTCAGTTGTATATAAATAAAATAAATAAATACAACATTAGAATAATGTTTTTGATAAGAAATTGATTCATAAAAACGGTACACATAATTTTTTTTGTAAATATGCGATTTATTAATACATTTTGTTCATACATTAACAAACATTAAAAAAAGCGCTTTTTATGCAAAATATTCTAAATGAAAGTGATAAAAAATAAATCAATGTCAAATAATAATGCTTTGCGCCGAGCCAACGGTTAATGTTGCAACACTTTGTATGAAATATAGCAACTGACAATCCCCAGGCAATGTTTTTTATTTATGCAAACGGTATTTAGCTAAGACATGACCTAAGCTTGAAGCATTCGTCCTTAACATATCTCATTCGTGATTGCATTTTGCCCAGTTTCATCAAATTGTATTTTATTCTCAATGAAACGAACGGAGAAGGTTAAAATTTCCAATAAAATTGTTTAACATATATTTTTTAATGAATTAACTATTATGATGAGTTTCATTGGTGAAATTGCAGTGTTGAAATTTCAGACTATCATGAAGTTTTAGAATAATTCAGAAGATTATCTTAAAATTCGTAGAAAGAAGGTAATAAATATGCAATGCAAATTTCATGCGTTGTTTTAGAGGAAAACTAGAGTCGGAAAAAGGTTGAGTATTTCGCAGCATAATTGTGCCAAACTGCACATTTGATTTCCATTCCAATTAAAGATTATATCAAGTACTCATTTCCTTCCAACCTTGACCTTTTTAGAAGGCACATGTGCTCTGTCAGATTTAGTTATTCATGCATTTCAAATTCTCTTTTCATCTCCCGTTACCGTAAAAGTTGCTGGGGTTTTTTTTTTTTTTTTTTAAAGATTGAAAATAAATAAAAATAATACAAAATAACGAAAATTAAGATAGAAAATAAATACGACTTTAAACGATATTGTATCCATTTAAAGCCCGAGCTTACACGATTGTGCGAGTTAAAAATTTAGTAAAATTAAATTTTCTTGTATTGCCGAATGCAATAATGTCGAAAACGAATGATCGTGCTGGTTCTTGGAAACGATGTATTACCCATTTTCCTCAACACGTGGCGGTACAAGTATCATATTAATTTTTCAGGCATCGCTGAAATCTTTGTCTACACGTTGTCTGTTTGGTACGGTAAAAGTTTCAGGTCTTAAAGGAATAAAAAACTATTCCTAACAAGAGTCCAAAAATAAAAATAATTAAATCTTTGGGAAGGGGGGGAGATGGATCATGATAGGGGCGAAATGTGTGTCTGTTTATCTGTCGCCTCCCCCCATTGGCTTTTGAGAGAATAATCTGATACGAACCGGGGCCATCGCGATGTCAGCAGTTTCTCCCTTTCCTACCGGGCCTGCTTCAAGATTTGATTGCGCAATCCAAGTGATCCCACATTCTGCAGCACTTCATCGTTTCACATCGCATTTTTTTTTTGTTTCATACCGACCAAAATTTCTCAAGCTTTTGCTGCCTGTACTTAATTTAAGCACATTTGCAACAGAAAATTAAACACATATAACTATTTTGTTTTTTAAAACAGAAAAATATACTTAATTGTTTTAATCTTATTAGATTGCTGATAGGACTTTAGTTAAAACTTACAGTATTTGGTAGCTTTTATTTTTGGAAGTCACTTTAACTACTTATTCAGTAAAGCAGAAACAAATTATGTTAAAATGAAATACTTTTAAGTGAAGTCATCTTTTGAAAAAATATCCTTAGGAAAAAACAATAAATAAATAGTTATGGGTATAATTATCAACTTTCAGCATATGTAATTAATTTTCAGCATATGTAATTATTTTTTCATTATAAGTGTTCTTTTAAACTATAAAAAAGTTTGATAAAAGATCTAAATTTATATTAAAAAAGTATAAATCTATTTTTAAAATAAAATTCACTTTATTCTTAAATTTTGTAGTAGTAACATTAAAAATAATTCTTTTGAGATTTAAAGTGTTCTTACATGACCAAATTTAGAATTTTTCAGCACTTTTACATTTTTTAAACATTTTGAAACATAAATATGATTTTAAAATTTACATTGTAATGTAGTAATGTTAAAGTTAAGTTTAATCATTAATTGAGTCAAACAACCTGAAAAATTCAAACATTAATGAGAGCAAATTGCATTAGGAAATACTAATTCTAGTTTCAACTAAATTGTCCCCTCAACTAAATTGTAAAATTTCAAGTATTAATTGAATTTTCTCAATTTGAAAATTTGTTCTCAATTTTTAAATGATGTTTCATTTTCAAAAAATATACATAACACACATAGCATTTCAATTTTTTTATTTACAAACATATCAAGTTAGCGAATAAAATTCATGAATCTAATAATAATAAGATTAACTGCCGGATATAAAACTGCAATAATTCACCTTCTACAAAATTATTTTACATGTAGTCACCCCTCTTTTTATCATTTTTCTAATGTCTAAAGTTAGGTATTTGAGTTTCACAGTTTCAACCAACACTATTTTGCAGCATAAAAACTAAAAACAAGACAATTGAAAAAAAAAAAATCATTGTAACAAAAAAATTAAGCCACATCAAAAATATACACACTTGCATTTTATATTTTCAAAACATGTAAGATTTAAAATTTTCAGTCTTAATCAGTAAATTTTGCTCCTAAATTACATTTCAATTACCCTGAGCAATTGGTCAAAACAGATGATTTCCCTTTATTGCTACTAGAAGTACAATAATTTTTTGCTTTTGTATAATCATTAATAAATTTTTTGGCTATTCCGGATAAACAATACTCAATATGACTTAAGTCATAAGTTCGACAATTATATTTAAATAAAAAATCCATCCCCATAATTTCCATTTTTTCTATTGTAAGCTGTACTATTAAATTCCTAGGCTCAGGAAATTTCAAAAATAACTTCTCTTCTCTTTACTTATTAGATTCCGGAAAAGCTGTAAAGCATATACTGATACATCTATAAATAATTTTTTGGGAAATTTAAGTCTGCCTTTATCGGTCAATAACAAAAGTTAATAAATATCCGGGCTCTCCAATCCCAATGTTTTGTCAGATATTAACTTAGCATAGAAATGCAATCTAAACAATGCACCTTATGGGGTATTTTATAGCCTACATAACCAGCTATATAAACTAAAACTGACATTTCATCATTGTTAACTTTATCATCAATATTGCAGCTAAATACATCATAGAAGTGTTCTGGTATTTCCACTTCAGAATTGGCAGTTAATTCTCCACAATTAAAATTCTTTAAATTAAACTTGCCACACCCCGCCAGCTAGCTCGTATGCCGTCCTCGCGCAGGTTGGAACTTGGAAGGAACCATGGGATCACTTAGATGACTCATCCTAGCGATTCGCACGCTTGAAGCAGGCCCGGTAGAAAGGGAGAAATTGCTGACTTCGCGATGGCCCCGTTCGAACATGATTTGATCTTGTTCTGAAGTTCTTTTAGAAGGGTCCCACATTCCAATGTTCATTTCCTTTTTTTTTTTTTTTTTGACGAATATTTCGTTCCATGTAGAACAGCTCGGAAAAAAAATGGTTCTACGGAGAAATACGTTTAGTCGTTTGTACACTTAATTTTATTTCATTGTCCGTAATAAAATGAAAAGTAATTCGACGATATATCCAGACGGTATATTCTGTGCTTTGAAACAGATGCGGATACAAGGGAGAGGCAAGGGGGCTTCTCCTCCCCCTTCCCCTTAAAAATCAAATATTATAAAAGGTTATATGAATAGCGAACTAACACTTTCTATCTTCCCTGTAAAGAACAAATTTCTCGAGATATAGGCCAGAGAAAATATTTTTTCGCAAAAACAGTACCATGTTTTGAGAAAAAGTATATTTTGAAAGAATGTTACATTTCGAAGGCTGAAAACTTAAATTTCTGCATTTAAGAAATAAAGAGAAATAGAGTCGCAGATAAACTGCTCGATCGAAATCTTGTTTCCGCGCCTGTTTTAAAATGTCTTGATTTATGATTGAACTCTCAACCGTGAAAATTTTCTGAAAAACTATATTTAGTTTTAACAAAATTAAGCCAAATTATGTAATGAAAGCAAGATTTCAAAGTCTAAGTGAAGCGCTTTCGAAATATTCAAATGCAATTCTAAGACTACTGTTAATGAATTTCTAGTTCACGTTACTTTATGTCATTAATTTCATGTCAATTAATTAAATGAAGCCTTCACATTTTTCACAATCAATATTTTATATTTCTGATACATATTTGAATTATTTACTGTAGCGTTTAATAAAAAAATGACTTAACCAAAATATTTTGAATGAATGTTAAATAAATATAGGGGGAAAACATTTGTACAAGAAGTAAACTACAATACAAATCCGACGTGGGTTATGCTGCTTCCAAAGTTGTTCGATTATGCGCTAATTTTTAATTTATGTATTGCCGAGGTTGGTTTTACTTCGTATGCTCTGAAAAATATAAGGGAAAAAAAAAATCAAACACAAGTGAACTTTTTTTTTTCGGAAAAACAGTACCATGTTTTGAGAAAAAGTATACTTTGAAGCAATGTTACATTTCGAGGCTGAAAACTTAATTTTCTGCATTTAAGAAATAAAGTTTTTGAATAACTAATAAATGTATCATAGTAAATATATTTAAATACCACCACCTGGTAACAGTAACTGTCCACTAACAAAAATTAAAATAATTAAAAAAAATAGATGCTACTGTTGTGAATTAGAATTTTCAATTTATTACTTCGTGACAAAAACTAATCACACAATTTAAAAGTTGAATTCTGTACTAATATTTACTTCAGGAGTTAGGTCTCTAAAGGATAAAATAGCTTTTACTATTTTTCGCAATGAATCAAAATATAAATTTGCAGTGTTTAAGAGCTGGAGTTTTGGGCTTCTGAGTAACTTTTACCTGAACGTTAAAGATATATCTTTTGAAAGGAAAAAAAAAAGCTATATCACCGAAAATTTCATGAGTAGCTAGCTAAATTAAAAGGTCTCCTAAAATGTTTCTTTTCCAAGCGACTTGGTGAAATTGCTTGTTGGACCCGAATCTCTGACCACTTCTCCGCGGTAGGTCAGTGGGCCAGAAAACTGCGGGCACTTGCCAAACATGCCGCTAGACATCTTTCCCTTCTTCATATCATTACTCACGCTATGATTTTTTTTTTTTCCTCTCGTTAGAGGTCTTCCCTCGCAAGGTTAATGATATTAGTATAGATTGAAGTGGACGTCCGGGTAAAGGAAAGTTTTTGGGTGGTTTCGTCTCTTTCCTTTTTTTGGTGTTCGTTGAATTTTAAACCATGCTTTGCAATTTTTAGATACAAGAATGGGATTAGTTGAATTGAATAATTTTGCAAATGAGATTTGACCTTCTTGTTTTTATCTTTGTTACATTCAAATTCGTAGCCGGTAATTATATTCGGAACATTTCCTTTTCCCCCAAATGTTTTTCTATATATAGTAGGGCACCAAGAATTTTGCTTTGGTTGGGGGGGGGGGGGGTCTATGGTCACGATTAGGGATGCATAGGATATTTATCTTGCCAGATCTTAAGATATTCGTTGTCTGTTTAGTGTCTTATACGTGCCAGATATCCGACTCTGGAGTTTGAAACCTTACATTTATAAATATGGCTATACTAGAATTGGCAATATTGGGGAAAGTCAAGGGTGCTGGAGGGGGGAAGGGAGACAGTCAAAACCACACCTAGTTGCACCATTGGGAGGAAGGATAGGTTTGAAAGTTAAAATGTGGTCACCAATATACGCCCATAATTGCAAAGAGTCCACATAATTTCAGCGATTGAAGAAAACATCCCTTAGCTTAGGAAAACATCAAAACTTTTGGAGGATAAATATGTTTGCAAGAATTTTTCGTATCGATATGAAATCTAATACAAAATTATATTGATATTATTTCTAATTACATTGACAGGTATTGTTTGCGACAAAAGTCTTTGTATTTAACAGAATGGAAAAATTTCTACAGTCAAATAAATTCAAACCGAAAATTTAGTGTTCCCTTTACATGAAACTGGTTGATTCCCAAGAGACTAATTAGAATATTCTCAAGTCACCCTATTCACATAATACATATCCCTGGTATAAGTGTATATCAGAAAGCATTTGTACGAATTTGAAGAAAAAATAATAGAAGTAAGAATGTGAAAAGCATTTTCATGTGAAAACGTAAAAATCTATAGATTTAAAACGCTTGTGTGTAGTGGGTCTTTATTTCTTTCCTAAAATATCGCGGCACCCAGTTTAGGAAACATTGAGTCAAGTTACAAATAGTATAAAAACTTATAATGTAAAAAAAATGTAGTTTTCTTTCCAAAAAGGCAAAACAGAAATCCACCTTCCATTTTCCTCTGAAAACGACTGTTTCTCTAACGGACAATGTCTCCAGTCAAAAGTATAATTAAATATTTAGAAGTTTCTACACCTTCTGAAATATTTAGTCTTAACCTTCTCGTTTATTTGTCATAAAATCATTATTTGTAATCTTTTGATTGCAATCATTCTGTTCGTGTCCGTTTTGTCCTTGAATACTGTGCCATGTACATTTTTGTATTTCCTATTACCTATTCAATGCGAATGATTGTGGTCAGTCAAATAAAATTGCCTTTTATTATTATACGTTACGACACATTAAATGTTCCATTGTCAAAGACAATGGCTGAGCTAGCAAGTTATAAAGTTCTTGCGCTTAAGTACAATTTATCTGATTCTTATCCAAGCCGGGGACTTATTATCTAATCTAAAATTATAAGAAACAAGTTTCCGAACACATACAGGCATGCCTCGTTTGCTTGTGTTGATATTTTTAGAACGTTCATTTTTTCTATTATATTTGGGTATTTCTAAAGTTCAACCGGCGGTTCTTAATTTGCCACTTGTTGTCCATTGATGTTACGTTTTGTTGATCGGCCAGAAGGGTCACTCTTCAATTCTTTTTTTCAAGCTGATGTTAAGAAAAAAATATATTTATTGAATTTTTTGAATCACGCTCTTTTTAATGGTTGTGAATCGTTTCATTATTTTAAATTTATCTTTATTATTTATCCTCATGGTCTAGAAACATCATTATTGTCTTGTAGAACTATATAGCAACTTGTACCCAAAATTTTGAGACTATATATGGTAAATATTGGATATCCTATAAAAACCGCATAGTGCTTTTAATTATTATTTTAAATAAACAGCTAAATTGTCAAAAATGCGTTTTTTTTTTCATTATTAGGAAAGTCTTTTTACATTTGGTGCACTTTGAACATCCCTTTCAAAATTCATTTGTTTGTTACAAAAATAATTTCTCATGCGGCTCTGGGTTTCTATAAAAGAATTTCTGGCTTTGAAATCACTACTAGTGATTATTTTTCTGAATTTTATCTGAATTTTTTTTTTTTTTTTTTTGAAAACAGGCAACAGGATGTTCACCATCGCAGTTATATATGCAAAGGGAGTCATAAGACCCGGACGCATATTAAGCTCCGGCTCCTGTGCTTTTTTTTTAGTTCCGCAGAAAATTTACCAAGTTTTGTTTTTCGTAAAACGTGTGATTCATTCATAAAATGTGAAACATTACGTAATGTTAATTAATCATTAATCATTATTGTTATTATTATTTTGGTGAAATTTACGAAAAATAACTAATAATGATACCACAAAGATTTTCTTTCCTCCAACTGTTATGAGCTAAAATGCATTCTCATGTTTAATCCACAAGGATGATTCAAGATATTGAAGTATGTTTCCTGATTTGCATATTGAAAGTTTAAAAATGTTAGGGGAAAAAACGATAATATAGGGGAACGATAATTTGGGGAAAAACGATTTCTGGCTTTAAAGAAACGCAGAATATCTACTATACAAAGTTAGAGATATTTTAGCTTAGTTGTTTTCATCTTTTTAAGTCTTAGGGGGCTTTCACACCAAAAGCGATAAAGACAAGTTTTTTTCATTTTGGTCTTTGTCGCCTTTGGTGTGAAAGCACTCTTATTCTTCTATGAGCGTCGAAAAACTTTTAATCAGGCACCTTTACTTAATTATTTAACAGTATTCATTATTACATTAGTGTTAGGATTAGGATATGAAATTATGTAACTTAATTGTCTACTTTTCTGTATTGATTGAGCAGAAATCGATCCTTGTGACAAATATTTTTTACATTATCTGTGACACAAATAAAGCTGAGTGTGAAACCTATTTCTATGCTTGAAAAAAGGGAATATGCAGAATTTGTCGGAGGGGGTTGGATAAATGCGCGATTTTTTAAAGATATAACAGCGGACCTTAGTGGACGATAACTTTAACAAAGTATACGGGTGAACCAAAGAAAGCTGGGAAAACGTTTTACTCATGGTGCGAATTTCGTAGTTGCTACAAACTTGAGACCGGTGGTCGCCAAACCGTCGATCGCGAGCTACTAGTAGCTAGCGGGGAACTTTTCTGCAGATTGCGATCGCACTCAGGTGGTCGGTCTGCGCATTATTACACTGACGATGCAATCGCTGGTGAATAACAATTGTTAGTTGATTTTCGAAATTCGCAAATATAGTTTGCTTTCGATTTACGAATCTCTAGTTTACGAACTTTCACGATTTTACAACCAGTTCACCAGTCTCTAAAAATCTTCCCTTGAAAGAATACTTTTCAAACTAACGAACCCCCGATTTTATGAATCTCTAGTTGACGAACTCTCACGATTCTGCAAACAACTCGCCAGTCTCGAAAAATATTCTTTTGGAAAAATACTTTTCAATTTAACGAACCCTCAATTTCACGAATATTTTCGTGGTCCCAAAACTCAGCGTCAACTGTATTCGCATTGGCACAGAAAGAAACGTAGAATCTCTTGTTGGTAAAAATGTAAAATATACGAAAAAGCGGTCAATATAGTAACTTACTTTCTTCTTTTTACTAGGGGAGGGAGGGGGGGGGGGGTAGCTCGGAGAAGAATTTGAAGACGGTATGGTTGCTCAGAGGCTTCATGAGTTGGCACCACTGATTTAAACAATTGAAAGTTCTGATTTTTTTTTTACCATAAACGTTTCGCAAATTGAAAAATGCTATTAAATATATATAATATTATTAAAAATATATTATTTTATAACACTCATAGTATTTTTTAAATTATGCTATTCAAATATACTATAAATTGCTCCAACATTTGGAATTGCTCCAACATTGAAACCAACTAGAAGTTGCTCCAACATTTGGAATGTGATGCAAACTCTATTTTTTATACCGTTGGTCTCATAAAAGCCAAACGCACATTCAAGAATGTATCGTAACCCAAATTCATTTAAATTTCAAATTAAAGGTTTATTTCTGCAGTCGTGCTCTCTGAGAAGAAAAATTTTGTGCTCAGAACAACACTGCCTAATAGCATTCTGTGATTTCTTTTTTTTTCTTCTTATTTTTTTTTTTTGCTACTTTTCTTGTAATTCGCGTTGGGAATAGCTAATAATGTATACCATTCTATACCATTCACTTTAAAATTTCCAATTTGACGAAGTAATCTGGTGAGAATATTGCGATGTAATTACACTAAATGGCTGAAAAAAAATTCCTCTGTGAAAGAAGGAGATAAAACAGCTTTTGTTTTCTGTGGTGTTTTTTTCGTGGAAAACGTATTGTTGCTCTAATTCCTTTCGATGTTTAGAGACACACAGCAACTTATGTATCATGGAAGCTTCTTCAAAAACTTCCTTAACCCATTGTGTAATTAATCAAGACACGTACTATCGTCTTACACATGAGTGAATGCATTAATTGGTGCAGCATTGTGCAATGTCTCGAGTCGGAGACAATACAGAAATTCAGACGGATTTTAAATTAAGTTGCTAACCTGACCTAGTGGAGGTCTTTTTACCATTTTCTCCTCGCGTAATCGCCAGGTGTGCGCCATGTGATATTATTTAAATAAACTAGAAAAAAAAACTGCTCAGTTAATTTGTTATTCATGGTTGATTTTAAACTTTTAAAAAGTTCAGCAAAACCTGGTGAGGCTTAAAGTGTTGATGCGCGACTGACTTAGATTTCAACTACAACAACAAAATATGACCTCGTAAACTCCAATACTTAACATTTTTGATATTTTTAAAAAACTTGTTGAGTGCCCTTAATGCCTTAATACTTCTGTTTCCAAACATTTCCATTTCCTTTCTCCCTACATTTCAATTTTTGCGTTATGAGTAGTTTAATGCGTGAACTCTGCAATAAACGACCAAGTTACACAGCATTTTACGACAGAGCCATGGGTGAATTCTTGCCCGATTTCCTGTGTCTTTTCGAACGCCTTTCTGGCAAAGACCGATAAAATAATCGTGTTTCCGCGGTTCACTTACTTGCGTGGCGGAACTGAGAGTTCGAATTATCTTAACAATTTTCCGAACCTTTTAAACATCAATTTTTTTACATTCCAGGATATTTTCTTGTCTTCATGTGTGTGGGTTAATGGGCAAGGAACACGTTGGTCTCGTGTTCCAATGAGCTTAAAATAACTATATTATTAGAAAGAGACTGTTTGGTGTAGACGCCCCGGGCTTTTGTGCTTACCGGTAGCACTATTTTCTGTTAGATATCACCTGGGTAATATGATTGAACTTCTGGTTACTCGTCAACTTTTTTCGGCAAAATGGCAAAGTATGATGAATGTCTGATGGCTAACTCCTCGATGGTGAAGAGTTTGACAACTAAGAAATGAAGAAATCTGACAATTTTTTTTTCTTTCGCAGAAAAAAAAGGGGGGGGGGGATTTTTTACTGTTCTATAGACATTTAAATCATTTAAGTTTAACCCCTTGCCACCATTTAGCTCGACCAAACTCGGGCGTAATCGGTAGTCGTCCGATTATCCCTTCATGAGTCTGACTCGTGATATTCATGTTTAACCCGATTATCCCTTCACGAGTCTGACTCGTGATAATCATGTTTGCGTTAAAATCTTCATCACGAGTCAGATTCGTTAAAGTATGGCAAGGGGTTAAAGTAGTAGCAACAAACAATACCCAAGATCGGACTAATTAATAATGAAAACAATTATTTCTCCAAATTTCTGGAATGAGGTAAAGAGGTTTTGTGTGCCACTTAAATTAGATTATCTGCATTTTAAATCACAAGATATAATTGTATAAAAAGAACGGATAAGACAAAGTTAATTGAAAATAACACACTAAAATACGAAAATATAAAAAAATAAAATTATAACTGTTGGAACAATAAATAAACTGCTTTATTACTTTATACAACAGAAATTCCTTGCAAACACATTGCAAGGAATTTTGGACCAACTATTGTTTTGTCTTTCCTTCAAATGAGCGAAATATTTTTTTTGGTGAAATAGTTTAAACTGAATTCGTATGTTTAATGCTTATTCATTACTTACATATTTTTACAAGCAGTTTTTTTTTTCTCTTTCAAAAGAGATATTTCAGCTCAAAATATTTTTTTCCTGGAAAACATCTCAGGCTCTTGGACATCCAGGCTTTTTTGCTCTCAGTTTCTAGAGGTCTGGCATCGAATTTATAATCGTGTTGAAAACTATTCTCAAGCCTCTGTCTAAGCTCAAGGTCAGCGATACTTCTGAAGATCGGTGTAAATTCTTGCTTAAAGCTATAAATAGAGATTTGTCTGAAAACAAGAAGTTTTAAGAGCAGTGCTTCGAAGAAGTGGTATACGAAAGACAAAACCTTCTAGGAACTTCCGGCTTTTACCATAAATTTTGCTTCAGAAGTTTATGTTTATGATTCTTTTTTTATGAACTGTTTATAAAGCATCTCCTAACTTAGAGGAAACTTTGTAAATTGTCTATGTGGAGCTAGTAGCTCGCAATTATTTTTAAAACTGATAAATGTACCTCAGGACCAGACTAACGTAAGTTTCAAAAATGGCGATTTTGAACCGAGTTGATGGATGCTTTCGAGCTATATCTTTTATCCCATTTTCGCATTATTATTATTATTACTGTTAATATTATTATTTGTTTCCTAATTTTGAGTGTAGAACAGTTCAGAGAATAGCTGCTTTCCAGATGTAAATCTAAGGGGGAGCTCTCCCCCGCATTTGTCTATTGAATTGGAGGAAGTCAAGAAAGCGCCCATCAGGAATAGCCCTAATTTTCCCATAGGATGGCCTAATAAAATAAAATAAGGTTAAATCTTTTTCTTTGTGATTCGTAATCAGAATTCATAGACATGGATTTTGCTTACCATACATTATTACTGTCAACTCAATAACTTTATTTTTTCAAGCAATGTTTTATTTAATTTATGTTACGAGTGTAAAATAATGCTTGGTTTTATTGTGCCTTCTGTTGATGTTATCCGAAAAATGTGGTTGTACAGTTTTTTTTTTTTTTTTTTTTTGTCATCCATGAATTTATCTTGAATTATTAGTACTCCATTTGATGAGCACTTCTGAATTTATCTTAATGTGAAATCGTAAAACATTTTTATGGTCGAATAATTTATTGCGGGGATGAAACACTTTATACATTTTTTGTCGTAATGTATGACAAAAAATGTACTCGGACCATAAAAAAATTGTAACGTAAAAGAAAAAAAAAGCTGGAGCAGGCAACTTAAAAACGTGTCTGCTCTGGACCCCTGACAGTTATCCAACTTGCTTTGAGAAATAAAATGTACTAGCTGATCCCCGCAAAATGTCTGCGGGCTTTAAATTCAGCAATCAAATTTCGCTGAAATTTCTGTGAAAACACAGTTTTCAAGTTTTTGCCAAATATAAACATGAAAATGATGGCTCGATATAAACAAACTAAGGTGTTGCCACTCCAAAGAATCGGAAATTAACCATTTTAAAATCGTAAAAAACGCTTTTAAGTTCGAAAGGCTTAAGAAAAGATCGCTGGCTAGATATAAGCATGAGAATGATCGCAAAATATAAACAAATTAAGGGCCCCTCTAAAGAATCGGAAATTAAAAATTGAGTTACGAATGGAATAACTTTTTAAGAAATAGAAATAAATTTGTTAAAGTCCGTAAGTTACGAAAACAAATACAAATATTATGTTACTCTTATATGCTAATCATTAAACAAATTTACTTCGTTTTACCATAGTTTGTTTTTTGCATGATATCAGTATCGTATCGTACCGCAAAATTTAATCGTAGTCGGTACACGTTAAGTGAAATATATGTATGGATTTTATTGTTTTTAATATAACGTAATTTGAAGTGACTGGCTTTTATTAAATACAAAAATAAACAAACAAAACATTATTTATTTAGACTAGAAAGCATGAATCTACTCATGAAAATGTAAACTGAAATTCAAAAACAACTTCCAACCAATAACTGGACAATTAGAATGGACAGTCTTTCTTTGATTGACAAACGCTTAATCTAACAACCAAAAGATTAAAAAGCTCCGATTTTTTCTTTCTTGCTTCACTAATAGCCAGCTTCTATCGCTCCAATTGTCTGAATGAAACGAAAAATGCTATAAAGCGGATAAATCGTTTTATTTTTTGTTATTGTGCTTTGTATAAGTGCTGAGAGCGAGCGCACTGCATGGCTTCGTGTGCGGTACACGTGACTCTGCCATTGTATTCGTTAATGATTTGCATCTTTTGCTGATGTCATTCTTTCGCAGCCTTTCCTCGTCGAAAGCTTTCTCCCATCGAAATCTGAAAGTGACCTTTCAAGTTAATTTAATTGCCTTTTGAATAACTTAATTCGAATGTCACGCTGTTTTGCTATAAACAGGGTTCATATTCCACCTGGAAATCATGGAAAACCTGGAAAAGTCATGGAATAGTCGGGGAAATAGTAAATTTTTGACAAAACCTGGAAAAGTCAGGAATTTTTTCCGCTTACAGGACCCTTTGGAGGGAACCTATGCTCGTCGCGGCGTCAGATTCTTAATTAACTTGCCTTCCTTTTCCCATATAGGTTTTTTCTTTATATAATGGTGTTTATGATATTGTCATGGCATAAAAGTGTCTACATCAGCATTTCTTTAAATATTTTTTCATGCGTTGTTATAGAGTTAAAAAGCTAATTTGTCCCCACTGGGATCATCCTAATTTTTATTTTTATTTATTCTTTATATTTTATGTTTTATAATTTTAAATCAGATTTCGAAAATTTAAAAAAAAAAAAAAAAGATGGATACAAATATTAAAGCTAATATCTTTTGGCAATATTGTGTCTTGAAATTTTGCTTTTGAAATTCTATAGACTATAAATTCTATAGTATAAGTTTGTTATCTTAATGAGCATCTGTGGAATTTTTTAATATGAGGTTAATATAATTTTATGGTATAAAATGTTATGGCGGGCTTATTTAATGTACAAGTAGTGCATTTGCTGATAAATATTTTTACTTGGAACGTTAGCCTGGAATTGTGCTTTGGATCTACCTGGAAAAATCATGGAAATTTTTTTGGCTGTTTGAGTATGAACCCTGTATAAATTTCACACCTTTTATACTTGTTATCTTTAACTCAAAAATATGACAGTTCCAACTAAACTCTACTGAAATCGCCTTTTTTAAAAAAAATATTTTAATGGAAATTAGTTAGGACTTTCTGTAATGAATGCATTTAAAAATACCATTTGATGGACTGTTACTCTTTTTTGATGTAAAT
Organism: Octonoba sinensis; assembly: GCA_038502835.1. Lineage (NCBI taxonomy): Eukaryota > Metazoa > Arthropoda > Arachnida > Araneae > Uloboridae > Octonoba > Octonoba sinensis. Next base: position 49,048,620 of record CM076600.1, read on the forward strand.
TTTTATTTCATGTTGTCATCATTTCAATGTATACATGTGCGTTCATACTGAAGGATCTGGTTTGAATTGCGAAATTTTATGATACGTGATGGATGATCTTGAGGATGTACTTTTTCTGAAAGGTTGCTCTTTTACCAGAACTTTGTTAATTTTTTGTAGATATACACCGATATTTTAAAATCAAGAAGTGGAATAGAGAAACAGGCTATGATGAAAATATAATTCCGCAAATTATACAATATAAGTTACTACTCAATAATTGATAATTTTAAATTTTCATTCCATTCTCTTATTTTTTTATTAATCCCCGCCCTTTTTGCGCATAGGTTTCCAGCTTGTAGAAGCATATGGCGGAATTGTTAGAGGGTAAGGCCGAATATTAGGACCAAGACGAAATCGGAGAAGCGAAAAAACATTATATATTCTACCAAAATTGATTTTAAATTTCTAAAAAGTATATGTATTTTTGTCCAGTATATCATTGGTTCGATACTTTGTATGAGGATTTATTATGTAAACAATTCCATTTTTGCCAACTGTACACATTGACAAAGCCTCTATTTTTATACAATTGGCGAAAAGGTTCCTTATAACTACGAAACATGTGTACACAATTTTTATTAGAAATATTTCTAACAGCGTCGGATCTGTTAATATGTGTAATTTTTTGTGTTTCCATTCCACTAATTGCATGAAAATGTTTCATTTTTATCATAGTATTGATACCCAATCATCAACTACAAACAATAAATAGTTTTTCAATTTCATTTAAGCACCTACTATTATTATTTATTTGGAGACGTCTGCTAGTGTAAGCTAATTTGGTGACCTTCGTCTAAGCAAATTAACAATCAGTTTTGTTTTGCAGATCCTACATTGCTGATTTTAATTCCAACGTTTGGTGCAGTTTTTCTTCTATCTGACAGGTCTTGCATTCTACCTTTGAGGGTTATGCTTTAAATCTGAGTTTTTTTGCCTTGTACTTTTCATTTTATTTAATCTTCGATTACGGGAAAAGAAAATGGCTAACTTGGAAAAGGAAAATTGTTCTGACATGCCATTCATCTTTATAGCACCGGTGACCTTGACAATGGGAAAAAAACAAAGGTAAGGCGAAGAACGAGAAACACGAAGAAATTAACCATGCTATGTTTCTATTGTGTTGGAAACCTTGAAATACGAAGAGTAGAAATTCTTGGGCCAGTTGAAAGTATCGGTATACATTCCCATGGAGTGGATAAACCTAATTTTTAAATATATAATTATTTACCACCGTTTCTGTCATTAATATCAAATTTCATTAGTCACGGATAGGAAAAATGGCAAACTTGAATATATGCTTACTAAGTGCGCGTGATACACGATTTTTCGAAAATATGAATGGGCATTCGAATCGCATATGTAATTCGAATTATATCTCGATCAATTACGGTGCATAGTAATTTTATGCGTGCGATAATCAACCTTATTACTCATCCACGAAAGTTTCAACTGGTTTTGCTGGAACGTGATTTGTCTTTAAGGTGTAAATTTTAGAGGTGAATACGTTGAAACGATCTTTCTTGGGTGAAAATTATAAGAAATTTATTTATTAATGATGCCAAAGCTTTTTTCCTGGTTGTCAAACTACTTCAAACTCAAAATGTTAACTAAAATAGCTTTTCTCAGGCAGATATTAAAATAATTTTTACTTTTTTTTCTTTCCCACAGAGGACATGCTTTGTGCGTGTTAATGCTGTTTAAGAAAAAAGAACTATTGTAAAAAGTAGCTTAAAAAAAAAAAAAGAAAGACAGCAGCAATTTTTTAAAAATGTTGCCCAAATTTAGCATTTTTGTGGCAGTTGAAGAACTGGAAGATGTCAAATTTAATTTCCCTAAAACTTTTTACACGTGGTTTCCTTACCAATGCACAACTTTTCGACGCTAGAGTATACTGAAAAAAATGAAGAAAAAAGAAAAAAAAAAAAATGCTCCTCCTTACTGGAGAGTTTTAGCAAATTTCAATTCTTCAAAGATGGAACCGTTTTCCATTTTTTCTAACAGAGAAAGAATTTTTTTCTAACAACTTCTTGATTGCGAATGTTACTGTTAAAAATTTCAATTCCCTTTTCTTTTTTCGTTGAAATACAGTAGCAAAAACCATTTTGAAAATTTATCGCGTTTAGTTGAAGACAATGGGTTCACCATCTGAATCTCGGAGTTTTTCTTCCATAGATAAAGATAAGAGAACTTATAAATCAAGATGTTTTTATAAGAGTCGGAAATAACACACAGGTAGGGTTTAAAAAGGCACACGTAAAGGATTTTTCCTTCTCTCTTTTAACATCTAAGTTATTTTTTCTTATTTCACATTTTATTTGCTAAACAGCTGTCATTTTCGAAGTAATTTAAGGAATTTACACCCTGAAATGGATTTTAAAGCATTTTATAAACTACTTTTAAATGTTTCATTACGTGCACGTTTTCATTTCGTAGTTTACATTACACATGTTTACAATCCAAATAAAGCGAAAGCATACATATTTTATACTCTGATAATGTGTTTTAAATTTTTAAGTCTAAACGTTTTTCTTATTTCCACTTTGTGTTTGAATCATCGCTATAGCTATATAAGTTACTTTCGAGTTGACAACTGCAAGCTTTAATTTTTGAATTTGTCCCACCCATCTGGGAACATTCCCCGTTCCCCTCCTTCTCTAATTTACAACTATATTACTAAAGCGACATCCTTTAAAGAATGAGTGATAAGGCTGAGTTGTCTAATAATATGAATTTGGTAGAAAAAGTTTCATTGATGTTTTATCCTTTCAGGCACACCTCCGCTTTTTTTCCTGCAAATCTCTTTTATTGGACTTCCCGCATCAAAGAATAAGATTAACAAAATCCAACTTTCTTTTTCTTTAGTTCTCTGGAGCGTGGAAATTCAGCAAGAATCTCAACACTCCGTACTAATAAAAGAGGAACTAGGATTTGTCTTAATGCGCTTCTCCCACATACATATCAGACGCGTGCAATTGTTATTTCATAATGCCTTATCTTTTTATTTTGTTTACTTCTTCTTCTCTCTGCTTGATGCCTCGGCATTATGATAACGACCACTGTTGAAACGCATTTTTTTATTTCATTTTATTTTATTTTTTCCCTGGGATTACTTGGCAGTAGCACTTCCTTGTCATATAAAAATGTAGGAGAAAGAGTTTGTGTGAACTGGCCAATATCTCTCGCCAAATTTGGCGGAAAATCCCAAAAAGTTCCGAATATCCAGACATAAGGACAGAGGCGGACATAATTTAATGGAGGCAATTCAAGCAACGTCATTGGCCACGTGGCACCGATGAAAGCAGTGTAAACAAAGGAAGCCGTAGCATCGCTTTACATCGAGTTTGAGAAATCTAATTAAAAACTAGGCCTAAATAAAGTTCTTCTACATTACATAAAATTAACACTAAATAAAACCCTATAACTATTCTAATAATTAATAAATTTCTTGAATAATGATTAAATTAAATGTAAATACTGGGTTATAATCAGAAAAAGCTGTGAAAATAGTCAAATTAATTTTAAGATATCTAATTTTGCCTAGTGAACTCCACGTAGAACTCAATCGAAAATCTTAGTAAACAAAGAGCGGATATCATGAGACAACGGTGATCGTTCATCAGTCCCTCTACCGGTGAATTGCTATCATTGTAAAGATTTTTACTGATGTATCACCTTTAACAAAATCCCTCCAGTCAGTCCGGCAGAGGTGTTCGGGAAAACAAACAGACGCCCACAATTTTAATGTATTAAATAACTGATATAAAAGTATTACAAATTATGATTTGAACTATATGTTTCAATAAATAGATTTTTTTCTAATTTTAAATTTATTTTTAATGCGCAAAGTACAACGGTAAAACAGGCAATTTTGAAAATTGTGTCAAGTATTTGCAGTTAAAGTAAATGTTAAAAGGTAATCTTCTTAGACATTCATAAATATTGGTATAGATCAGGGCTAAATCCGCATGGAAGCTCACGAGAGCTTAGCTCCTGCACTTGTTTTCTATTTCATGTGAATTTTTACACATTTGCAAAATTATTTACGAAATAAATGAGTTCTGAAAACTATAGCACTTTCGCACTTCTTCTTACTGTTGGTTTTGTGATTCTTCTTCTTGTTATTATAACGAGAGTCACTCATTCCTTGAGCCGACAGACGAACTTTTTCCCTACTGCAGAACAGATTTAAATATTTATCTTTAAAGGTTTGTTAACTCATGTTTTTATAAGACAACGAGAGTTTGCTCGTTCCTGGAGTGTAGCCGAAGCAAGGAAACTTGTTGCTCTCAATTTCTACGTTATGTATTTATTTGTTTTTTTTATTTTTAAAGAACCATATTGTTTACCAATTAATGATGCCGATCTTGCAAACATAAAAAAGACTCATTTCAAAACTATTCATGAGTACAAGAGAAAACATTTGTAAAGACACAACAAAATAATAATTATTTCACTTAATAAAGTTCTAAATATGCTGCATAGGTAAGAGATATAATTATATTTGATTGTTTTATTTACATTTCGTATGCTTTGCATTAGATCTATCCTCGTTTTTTACTTTCCTTTTAAGATGTGCATCATAGAAGGGAAAATAAATATCATTCCTAAAGTTATCAACTTTTCTTTTGTTTACATAACATGAATAAATAAATAAATAAATGTCATGTTCAATGCAATGATAGAATTGTTCTCTGAAAGTCCGTAATTTGTTTCTGAAGCATGATGGTTTCAGAACACGTAAGAATTAAATAGCAAAAAAAAAAAAAAAAGATTTGCATAGATGTAAGTCTGATGTAATGCACGTTCAAAATATACATAATAAGATACCAATATTGCTACAAATAATGGCTACACAAATAAATGCAATCCACGTTCCAAAAATATTAATAAATAATTCATATTTCAGGTAGTTAAGTATTTTTGTTCGTTTTATTGTGCCCTTACAAATATTTTTTCTATCTCTTTTTTTAACCTTGATAACAATCTACGGTTTAATCGTTGGCGTTCGACTTTTCAAAATCTAAAAAGGAATCATGAACATAAAAAATTATTTGCTTTAAAATTTCTTCTCGTGTACATGAAATCATGAAATCATTCTGGCTCAAGATACAAATTTACATAGACAAAGATTATATTCATGAAATATTGCATTGCGTCATGATCGAACTAAACAATTTTGAAAGAATTTATAGTAATAATTTTGTGATTATTACAATGATGATTATGATTACGATTTCTGCACGTGTTAACTGAGAAACTGTTGTGAGACATGTTCATAAAGATGAGCAAATTCGGGTACCAACAAATATAAATTAATAAAATGTTTGAGTTGAAAAGTTCTTTACGTATTCAATAAGATTTTGCTTCGTACTAAGTGCTGTTTGATTTCCCGGTACCAGTGTCATGCGGATGCATGTGTTTACGAGGATGAAACTGAATAAATTAAAGGTTTATCTTACTTATTCGCATGGAAGTTTATTTATTTTAACATGTTTTCGGCATTTCTTGTTTTGACTGTCTGTGGCAAAACTAAACAAAAGGTTGTAAAATTTAAAAAATAATGATAAATAAGGAGCATAAAATAAATCGATTCTGACCTAAAATAAATTTTGAAAGTGGAAGATGAAGAATTGCAAATCCAGTTAATCATGATTCCAAATTCGATTGAACTAAAGATAATAAAAATAACTGTCGATAAAATTTAATGCTCGAGCATTGTCAATAAATAGAGGGTTAAAAAATAATTAGTTAATTAATTAAACATATATAAATAAGATAAAATATATATGTTTATACGATTACTGTGTATTAAAAATGTAATCGGATTATTATGTTTGGTTTACGACTTCTTTTTTCTTCCGCTCCAATAACAATTGATAATATGATAAAATTGTTCTAATCTTGCTATTACACTCATAATTACCGTACTTTGTGTCAGATTAAAGATACAGGTTTTTATTTCGGGGGGAAAATATTTTAACCTAATTCAAATTAGCCATTTATAATTAAATTATAATACAATCATTTTTTAAAAAAAAGATACATGCAAACCGGAATTTCTTATGTAAAAAGTATTCTAATGTTAAGAAAATGTACTATCTCCGGGAAATCTGGGGTTTTTCTTCGTGATTTTTTTTAGTGCGTGAAAGAAAATACCTTTCATTAATGTCGTAAGAGAGAGTTTGATTTACGAGATTACGTAAAAAAGGCTGTTATCTCTGCTTAAATCCTTTACTCACTGGTGTGTTTCAAATGACTAGGGAACTTCCAGGGTGAATTTCTGCCGTTTTCTCTTGCTTTAAATACGGTTTTGATTTTAAATTAAAAATCTTAGTACTACTTCGGAAATATAGACGTATATTTTTAGTTGCATTGTAAAGAAGCTTAGAGAATTATTCCAGTTTTAGAAATACGAAATATACTTAAAACTTTATTTTTTAACGAAGTATCGTTCAATTTTTTTCTGTGGAACTTACAGTACTGCTTAACATATTATTACTATCTTTTCTCCCTTACAAAAATTTGTGATCCCCTTCACACTTAAAGCTTGGAGAGAAGTCTCCCCCTTCATTTAAGAATCTGAGTTTTAACCCTTAGTATGTTTTCTGATACGTGGCTTACAACAGAAACAATTAAATACTAAAACGGTGTAAAACTATTGTTTTATTTTATTTTTCTCGTGAATTGGTTAGAAATATTTGTATTTACTTTTGTGAAAGTGGCAGCGTGTAAGATTCCATTTCCCCTTAGCGGTGCGGAAAACAATATTTCTCAATTCTTTTTAGTTTATTAGGTCTGTTGAGTCAATATCCAAACATAAAAGTGTTCGAGGAAATCTAGAGACGATATTTACTTTACGCCTTTGAGAGTACACATTGACCTTGAATAGCTATTCATACATAAAACGATTTTTCGACCCTTGGACGGAATTTCTTTCCAACAGAGTTTCAGAAGAAGCCGTACTATTCTTGGTTTGGTATGCTTTTAAAAATATTTATTTCAGTGTGTATATCCCCCCCCCCCCTTCATTTGTGTGTGTGTTTACATGTGTTAGTGAGTCAACAACTTGATATTGTTTCTGTTCGGGGTTTCTTAGATCACACTGTGTTTGATTTCTTCATAATTTTCGTTGAAACTCCCAGCATTACCGACTTGTATAAAGCTTTTATTTTTCTACTTCATATTCTTAAAAATGCTGTTTTGTAAAATATTCTTAAATTTTTCATTAGAAGGTTTATGAAAATAGAAAAAGGATTTGTATTAGGAAATTAGATGTTCAGTTTATGACCATAACATGGCAACTGGAATTAAAACATCCATACAACTAGTTCACTTAAAGTTCCCGTAAGTTCTTCATTTATCGGTTTTATTTAATCAGCTCATTATCTGTCTTGATTGTCGAAAGAACTAAAATATTTTATTCGTTTAATTGTGAAAACAAGCGATGTATTTTCGTCTCATGTAACATTAGCGTGGGTATTATATTACATATTAAGTAGTTTCTTAAACTTAGTTGCGATAATGATCGACCTTGAAGTTCTATAAGGCCTGCACAATCGAAAAGTTACGAAACATAAAACTGAATGAGATTTAACCTCTTCAAACCCCAGTACAAAGCACAAACAATTTTGACGCAATTTTTTTGTTCTCTGATTTAAAAAATGATTACAAAACAAAATAACTAAAAATTTAATTTTTTAAATTTTAATTAATAATTAGTTTAAATAATAATTAATGCCCAATTTCCATGTTTAAAACGAAGTAAACTATCTGTTGATTAATTTAAAAAACAATTGGGTGTTTTAGCTTTCAAATTGCACAAACGGTAGTTAATAAACACTATTTTAAAATGTACCCAATTGGGTACACTTGGAATGAAGAGGTTATATACTGAAGTCTTAGAAAAAGTATGAAAGTGTTCTAAAACTCAGCAAACATAATTCAACAACAACAACAATAAAACATGGTGTGCAAAAGCAAATGTACGTCTACAAAGTTTACAAAGCGTATCGCCTTAATAAATGTCGCTACTTTATGGAAGACTGGTTTTAATGGATGCTATCCGATATTTTTAGATTATATACCGATCTAGATGTAATCCTATTGAGTCACACAGCTCGACAGTTTTATTTCTATTTCCAACGAAATGGTTCATCGCCTCACTTTCTAATAAATTGGAATATAAAAACCAAAAATATATCCTAACTCTTTGATTTCGATAAATTTAAGCTAAATATTTCTATCCTCAAATGTATGCATTTAAATGAATGAACTGTCCCAAATGCTCATATAGTTGATAGTTAGTTCAATTGTTTTATATTTTTACTAACTGATCCCCTGCAGAACATCTGCGGGCTGTAAGTTTAACAATAAAGAATCAGAAATTAACCATTTTTAAAAACGTAAAAAAACGCTTGAAAATTCGGAAGGCTTAAGAAAAGATCGCAAGACATCAGAATGATTGCTCAACATAAAAAAACTTTGGTGTTGCCACTCCAAAGAATCGGAAATTAAAAATTGAGTTATGAATGGAAATACATTTTAAGAAATAGAAATAAATTTGTTAAAGTCCCGTAAGTAACGGTAATAAATACGAATGTTATGTTATTTTTCATTAAACGAATTTTTAAATATCGTTTTAACATAGTTTTCCTTTTGCATAATGTCAGTATCGTATCGTTTCGCAAGATTTAATCGTAACTGGTTCACGTTAATTGAAATATATATATGGATGGTTTTATTCATGAGTTCCGAATTTTTGCTATAAAAATTTCGTTTTGACCACGAACGTTGTTTCAACCGTTGTTGGTTCAACGTTGTTTGAACCTGCTGTTATGTAAAAATCACTGTAAAAGAAAATGTTGCCAGTAATAATAGTAATGAGTGGATAAAGATAACAAAGAATGCCTTTCACAACGAATGAGAATTGACTCACTGGTAAATATTTCTCACATCACCTATCTTTCGTTAAACTGTTCCTTTGTATCAACTTTATTACCAATTTTTGCTACAAAATGCCTAATTTAGAAGATTAATAGATTCTTCCCCCTCAATAGTTCTTTTAGCTCTAATACACCATACCCCGCGATGTAGTCAACGAAGCAATTCCCTTACTAATTGCCCCGCGTCTACATGCTCAAAAAATGTAAAAATCGTGAATTAAGTCTTTCACGGTAGCAAAGAGCCTAGACTAGGTCACCAAACAATGGTGGGTTCGCAAATACAAACAGAGCTTCTGGAGTTAGTTCATACAAAACAAGTCTCATTATGTGAAAAGCCGTAATTAAAATCCTCTCTATCTATAACTATATCTGCCTTGCTTTTCATATCAGGTGATGTTCCACTTTCCGAATAAATGCTTCGTGGTCAGCTCATTAGGTTTGCATGCCCGTTCTATCTTTGTTAGTAGACCATTTTTAGCACCAATTTCTCGTCCTCTTCTCTTTTAATGACAGCATCAAAAGGGAACGTGTGCAGAACTCAGATATATCAACTGCTGACATGGATTCAGTCACTTTTGTTTATTTTATGCTCAGTTTTTTTTTTTGTTTAACCCCTTAACGATCGGGTAATTTTCAAGAAAACGGTCCTAAAAGTGCCTACTTTTTTTATCCCTGAAAATTATATAAAAATATGCGTATGCACAATATAAGGTAAATGACCCGGTAGTGGACACAGTTAAGAAAATTTTCGTTCTCTTTTACGCGGCAAAATTTTTTCAAGGGACTTGCATCAATATTTGCATATTTAGCATAATCGCCAACTATTTCTTTAAAAATTAATTAATTATAAAATGTCAGTTGATGAAAAATTAGGTTTTTTACATCAAATATACTAAACGCTTCATTTGTATCTATAGTGGACATTTATAAGACACGTATTTGCATTAGTAGTGGACAGAAATTAATATCATCTATTTTATGCTCTTAACTTGGGGAAATAATTTTAACAAGAAGTTCCGTCTAGAACTATACGAGCCTACTTTCCCGTATACACCAAACTCAAATTTATAATCTAGCTATCTCTTTCTCTCTCTTTCTTATTTATCTTTAGTTCTAATTATTGAAAATATACCTTTTTCAACGGATAATACATATTCATTCACTCACTCATTCATTCTTTCATTTATTCAGCCATGCATTTATTCATTCATTCGTTACCTCATTCAAGTGTTTATTCATTCATTTACGCATTCATGTATTTATTCACTCATTTATTTATATTTTCATTTATTCAATAATTTATTCATTCATTCTTTTCCTCATTCATTTATTCATTGATTTATTCTTTCACTCTTTCATTTATTCATTCATTCATTATTTCACTCATTGAGTCACTGAGAAATATCCTTGAAAATCCCGATCAAAAAATTTCATAGCAAAATAGGCTCGTAAGTTCTGGATAAATTTTCTATTTCTACATGTTCTACGTTATAAGAGCTTTCCGATAAAGTTTGTTCCAAGCAAATCGGTCCGTTAGATCAGGATTTATATAGGGTTGAAATTTCCCCGTAAGCGCTATGTTAATTTTTTGAACTGTTCAAAAATGAACAAAAATTGTTCAAATTGATATTTCACGCCAAGAGATTCTTCCAGTAAGCTTGTTCATTGGAACATGGATCTTGTACCCAGAGTTTACATAATTTGCCTCATTTTCGCCCATAGGCGCTAATGTTAAATTTTTTTGAACTGTTCAAAATTGAACAAAAAAATGTTCAAATCAAAAAGTAATAGAAATGAGATGTCCTCGACGAGATCTTTCGAATGCAAAAAGAATTTTTCCAATCGGACAATTCGTTCAAAAGTTATTAGGGGGGGACAGACCGACAGACAGACAGACAGACCGACAGACAGACAGACAGACAGACAGACAGACCGACAGACAGACAGACCGACAGACCGACAGTCACACTTTTTCCCCATCTCAATACCCTACTTTCAAATTTTTTATTTTTCAATCTTTATTTAATTACTTCACTTATTTTTGACTTTTCTTGATTTTTAACGATATTTTCACGATACATTAAGCCTTCTTTCAAGCTTTATTATTATTTTTTTTTACTTTTACGGGAAAGTAGGCTAAAAATGATTAAGGGACCATTCATAAATGATGTCACGCTTTTTCCCCATTTATTTTCCCCAAATCCCTAACCTTCTTATGGATCGGCTTTAGTAAAGACCAGCAAATGTGACCGTTGTGGAGGCAGCTATTAATTATTACGATCCTTGTACTTGCATAGATGCTCCACGCCAACTTGAGTTCTATGAACCAGCACTAAGAATCGTTCGCTATAGGTTCTGATAATTTCATTCAAGTTTAATGTTACATTCGCTTATTTTAGGAGCTTAAAGATCTAAGTGTCCACTACTAGAGCAGTGTCCACTACCGGGGCCGTGGTAGCCCAGTGGTTAGCACGTCGGACTTCCGCCTGGAAGGTCGCGCGTTCGATACCCACTGAAGACCACCATGTATACTTGGGGATATGTGCATGTAAAAAATCCGTAGACCCCACTACCTCTCCCCGTGCGTAAGCAATCCTAAGGCCTCGGCTAACAGATAGGGGTCTGGTGGAGAAAAGTGTCCACTACCGGGTCATTTACCTTATATATTAATTTTTAATTTTTGATTTGTTTTTAGCTTGAAATTTTAAACTCTCCAGCCCGGAAATAGCACGGGAGCGAGCAGGGCCCGATTAAGACAGTCGGGGCAAGGCACAATATTATTTTGGGGCCCCCTATGGTACAAAAAGGAAAAATACTGGGTATAATGTGTAAAGTTAAATAAGCTTGGAGATTATTCTATTAATACTGGGTTCAGACCCAATTGGAAAGGGGGGTGGGGGGGGGCGGGGGGGGGGGCACCTACTGACACGACATCCTACATTGTTTTTATTCAATATGATTTTTGTGTTATTCATTAAATAAGCAAACTTTTTTAATACACACATTGCATTTGCACATTTTACTGCTGATAATATTAAATAAATAAAAAACGTCGAGATGCCTCAGCGATTAAAGGATACTATTTAGCATGATAGTCAATGATGATATTGATCTGATGGTGCATAGTTTATCTTGTTTTAAATACTTTTAGCTTGTCATTTAAATGAGTTAAGAGCTTTCCATTTTGTAAAAAATTATTTTTAAGAGATATTTTCACACACATAAATCTTTCTTACAATTTGGGGGCCCAAGGCCGTGCCCTAGTTGGCCTGTGCGGTAATCAGGCACTGGGAGCGAGAAATAGAAGGCGAAACCTCAGCCCGTCATTTTCACAGGAGCGAGAGGGAAGGGATTAAATGTAATAAGTTATAGGACCGTTCAGAAATGATGTCACATTTTTTTCAATATATTTGACCCCCCTTCCCCTTTGTCACGAAGTGTCACACTTCAACATACCCCCTACCCCCTTTGTCACATGTCACGCTATATTACAATAACATATCGCCGTTCCGGAAGAACAATGACGTAACTTCAAAAATGTGTCAAATGCAAATAATTCCATAGACAATATCAGAAGCACATCCCTTACACAGGGGGAGATGGATGTAACTGTAGAACGACATTTTGTGTCTTCTAGAACAACGAACATTTTTTAGAGAAACAATGACGTAACTGCACTTAGGGGTTGAAATTAGGGTGATTAAATCCTAATCCCTGGTGAATGAAAGTAAAGTATATATCCTACATAGTTACTCCCAAATACCATTATTTTCTGTCACTTACGCCCTTTTCAATAATACGTTTTATACAACTGCTAATCGTTTTTTTTTACTCTCCTAAAAATTTAAGTTTTTGCATTTGCGTCAATGTTCTTCCAGAACGGCGATATGTACTTGGAGTGTTGCAGTTCAGAAACAGAGAAAGCACTACGTTATCAAATCACATTATTTTAGAGCTTTTAATGAGATTTTTGAAAATAATAGGAATAATGATTATGCATTTACTAATTTGTATAAAATAAAACTAAGTTTACTGCAAAGGAGATAATTAGTATTAATAAAAAAATATTTATTGTTCGAATACTGAAAAAAATGCCCGCGCTATTTTATCTTAAAAATGTAAAGGCTCAAGATTTCCTTTCAAACTTTTAATTAGAAGTAAACTTTAACCTTCCTCAACATCGGTTCTTTCGATACAAAATGAAATCGTTGAATCTTTAAAATCAATAAGTCATGGAAATAAAAAGAAAGAAAGAAAAACTTGCTGATTTTAAATGTTAAAGCAAAATGTGTGATGTCACACTTTATTGAACCCCCCGCCCCCTCTCGAGGCGTGACTTATTTATGAATGACCTCTGTCGAGTTGCACGGAATAATCTGTTATTTGGTTTAATCAAGTCTATACAGAACATTTCGAACTTTGATAGTATAATAGAGCATCAATAAAAGTAATTTTTAGTAGAAAATGATACATTTTGCTGTTATATTAGTAGCAGTTTATTTTAATAATATTGGCTGTTTTGACAATATTATAACATGCATGAACAATATTGTAACATGCATACACAAATTTGTGTATGCATGTTATATATTTATTTATCGATCTATCTGTATATCTGTTAGGGAGAAAGTTGTAAAAGAATAAAGTTCTGCGTAGCATGGTATATTTAAGTGTTTATAACAAATCTTATTATATCTTGTTATGTAATTTAAGAAATATAGAATTCCTAAATAGACGACGAAACGTATTTCAAATCTCTCAAAGAAATATTCGTAACTCAAAATTCTAAAATTAAAAACTAAAATGAAAGGATTTTACTTTTTTAGTATCATTTAATTTAAATTTTCCAAATTATAACATCAAAATCGTTTAACAACGTTAAATGGTTATAGTAATCCAAAATATTTTGATTACAGCACATCGTTAAAAGAACTTCTTACCTAGCTAATTATTCCAAAAATAGAAGTAAATTTATCCAATCAAAATATTTTCATTTCCGGAATGTGAGTCCGCAAATTCTCTGCTAATATTTTTTCTTTCTACAAAAGTTAAAACTTCCTACTTGTGTAATATATGGTAATTTGAAAAAAAATTTTCCTTTTTGGCCTTTTTACATTTAAAACAGTACCATGCTTGACTTCTTGATTTAATACATTTAAACTTTCATCGTATTTTGACTTACAGCCCATTGTGGCTCTTATGCCAATAAACATAATCAGTGCGACTTATCCACCATAATTAATGTTTAGACATAACTGAAAAATGATTGGCCGTGCTTAAAATAAATAAAGAAGTAAATAATTTAATCGCGGTGTCTAATGTTAGCTCTAAAAAGGGAAATTACCTCCTTTTCCCCTAATGATGTATATTAAAATGAGAACAGCTGTTAGTTTCTTCCCATTTGGTTAAATATAAACACACGTAGAGAGGAAGACAACTGTTGCCTCTCTAGTCGTTTGTTGTTTTTCAACCTGAGCACGTAAATCGTTCACAGTGTCAACAAAGCAGAATCGGCCCCAGCCCACACTACTCACCTTAGCGCCAACTAACCAAACAAATCGAATCATCTAAACTTGACATTCTTTCGAATAATATCACCTCAGTTTAACTCGTTTCCATGACAACCACCTTCTTCATCTTCAGGCATCACCTGGAGATAGCTATAAACTTGGAAAGTCTGCGCTTTCGAAGCCTGAGGCACACCTCATCCGTTGAAGAAAACAAATAAACGGAACCCCGCTCATTTTTTTTCTTCTTCTTTCTTCTGATGTTAAGTACCGTTGCCAGTGTAGCGCTCGAGCGTTGGTTCGTACGCGCGCGCTCCAGTCCGTTGTTGGGGCATGACAAAAGGGAAGAAAAAGCGTGGATCCGTCACATCCCGCCAACTGATGATTCGGAGAGGGGATGCTGTCGAGCGATCATTCGTTTTCATCGAGTGTAAATTAGTTCTCGTGGCTTCTGAGTGCTGTACGTGACATTTCTTTCTACTCTCGAGAAGCTTTTGTGGGAAAATTGGAATTTAATCTTGGCTCTCTATTCTCAGCAGATTGGATAAATCTACTTACATTTTTGGAATAATTAACTAGGTAAGACTTTCTTTTAACGATGTGCTGTAATCAAAATATTTTGGATAATTATTTAGCATCAGCATTTAATGTTGTTAAATGATTTTGATATTATAATTTGGAAAATTTAAAATAAATGATACTGAAAAAGTAGAATTCCTTCATTATTGTTTTTAATTTTAGAGTTTTGAGTTTATAATATTTCTTTAAGGTATTTGGATTACGCCTTCCATAGGAGTTCAAATGTTTAATATTTCAGATTGATTTCGAACATCATCATTAATTTCAGTATTTTAACTATTTTTCTGAAAAAATACTTTGTTCTTTCATAATAATTTAAACTCTAAATAAGAAACTAGCAACCACTTTTTATATTCGACAGATATTGTTTCCTAAATATATTAAAAAGTAGTTAAAATCAGGAACATGTAGCGGTTGTTCATCTCCAAATATAAGTACTTTTTTCCCGTTGCAATGCAAAAATATCTACCGACGGCTCAAAATGGAGATATATTAAATATAACCCTGTTGACTTCGACGTTTTTAATTTTTTTAAATTTGTAATAGTGAAGCGCTGTACGCATGTATTTATTGCATCAGGAAACTATTTACAGGAACTTTTTAAAAATAATATTTGTACTTAAATATAAAATTAAAAATTTCGAATAATAAAAATATTTCTTTTGAGTATATATGTTTCATGCTGACGATAGAAAAATGAGCGAGATCAAAATCGAGGAATACGCTGTTTCCCCATAAACAACTCCTTCTGCTATTTGATTTTTTTAAAGATAATTTATTTCCAATTCAGGCAATTTTCTATCGCCTCTAAAATGGGAACATTTAAAAAAATTATATCTTTCTTTTTTTGTTCAGTTTTAAGTCAAATAAATAACTGTTTCCATACGATTATTTACGTACTTCCAGCCACCCAGGCAAACAGAAGGGGCTGACGCCGTAATCTACCCCTATCGCTGCCAGGAATAACGCTTACGAGTTCATTTTCTGTCAGAAGTAGAACAAAATGTTAAAGAATGAAAGGTAAAGGCTTAAGCATGATTTAAAGTTGTCACTTATTATTGGCATATAAAATTGACACAATTTAAAATGGTATCTTTGTTCGAATTCCGAATTTTTCATTTTTACTGCGTCTCATTTCCATAACTAAGACAGACGTAGGGCAAAAGAATGAAGTTTTTATTACGTTAATAACCTAGATGTAATGTAACAGTCAACCTAGATTTATCAAAAAAAAAAAAAAAAAAAACCATAAACAAAAACAAATTAATTTGTTTACAAAACAAATATTTCACATGTAACAAATTATATTCATAGTTTATTTTACTATCGTATAGTAAAGCGTTACAAGTTCGGTGTTTCATGTATCAATCAAAATAATAATTGGATGCTAAAAAATATTCAACTAAAAAAAGTTTATAGATATTAATTTTTATTTTTATTTTTAATTGAAATGATTTATTCGTTAATTTTACTGTGATGAGTTCATGCCTGTGAAATGAACTTACGAGCTCAATATGGTGCCAATGAGGGTCCATCATAAAGAGTTTTCGTTATACTATTATGAGCATTCAATCTGCTTTTGGGAGCGGGAGCGCCTAGTTATTGCTCCGGAAAGCGAAACCTATTGAGTGTGCGACAGCTGCTGTCTGCGCAGATGTTCTGGCGGGATTCTGGCGCGTGCTGCTGGGGGAGGTGAGGTGGGACGGGGGACGACGGAAGGAAAACGCTTCCATCCCTTTGCTTCCTTTCGGAAGCGGAAGAGAGCGTGAGATGAGAGACGGAAAAGTCCAGTTATGTCCAGACGGTGGTCAGTGTTACGGACGGATGATTGTTGACAGTTGCTGAGAAAAGCACGCACTCCGTGGTGTGAATTGACCAGAGTTCTACTTAACGGACTGGAAAAAAGCAGGCTAATTTTGATTTTCTGTTTTTTAAAATCTTTTATTTCTACAGTGGTTCCCACGCGAGCAATTAAACTCGCAAGGTAATTTGCAAGAAAAAGGCCAACCAACTTCCTTGTTTTATTTATCTCACTTTTCCCCCTTTAAATCATTATCTTTTAATAAAGTTATGTGAAAGTAATAGAGCTAATCTCCAAAATTGAATTCAACTAATCCAATGTCTTTTCTTTCTTTATCTTTTCCCCACCCCCCCCTTTTTTTAATTTCACGAAATATCATTTTAAAATACATTTAACAACAGGAAACAACAATACATTACTTGCTTGCCAAACGCTACATCATGGAAAGTCTCAAAATATCCACTGTCATAACAACATAGTTTGCCTTGTTTTATTATGTTCAAGGTTAACCAAGAAATGTATAAAAAATCTTATTTTTCACAGCTTCTTTTAATGAAATACCTAAACCTTTTTGTTCCTGAAAGCATCCATTAACCATGAAACACAAATAAATAATCATTTTCCTAAAATTTCTAATAAATTAGGTATATAAATAAACAATATGATTCTCCAAAGCTCCTATAAACCAAAACTATCAACAGCCCTATTCCAGATTTAAATATTGAAGAAACATAAATGATGCAACGCGTCACTTATCTCCAATTATAATATGCTTATGTATGGAATAAAATATAACGCAGATGAAAACACTACTGAAAAAATAATGTTACAAATGTAACGTTAACGACAAAAGAAAAATGCTTCTGTTTGTGACCAAGTAATTTAATTACACAATTGTTACAAACTCAAGGCCGTCGGTCTTCAAGAGAATAGAATATTCCATTTAGTCCGTTCAAGGTTAAATGGGATAAAATGTCTATTCTATTTGGAATGTCATATTTTATTCTGTTAATATTATGTTATTATGTATTCCTATTGCTATCACATATTGTTTCGAGGCATGATTTGTCAATGGAACAGCTCTTCTAACGGAAGCTCTTTTCAAAGCTTATAAATTGTTTCAGAACTTTTTCTGATCGTGGCACAGTACGAAGAATTGAAATTTTCTCACGGCACCCTACGTCACATAATAACTATCAAGGATTTTTGCATATTCAGGTGCTAGCGGTATCGGTCTCTCCAGAAAGTAACGGATATCCGCTATCCAGCAAATTTGTAACTATCGGAAATTCGATGCAGCTTGTCCGGCATGTCAAATTTGATTTTTAAAATTAGATAAAGAAGCATGCTTGAGAAATATATGTAAATCAAAAACTGACGATGTATTTGGAAGCCGTGGGATTTTTAAAGTACGTATATAATTTATAGGTTTCAAACGTCAGAGCAGGATATCCAACACAGATCCGTCAGACGATAAAACCCGGATATCCGGTATCCGCAAAAATCAACACCCAATGTATCCGTAATCCTGACCTTGACCCCTCCCCCCCCCCCCTCCACCCAAAAGAAGCAAAATCCTGAAGTTGTTGAAAGAAAAAAAAGGAGAAACTCCAGCTTAGGTAGAAGTTTGACATGTCTGGAAGAATTACCATTGTTGCATCAAATTCAATTTTGGTGAGCTGTCGTAGTTTCTCGATGGTACAACTACTTATGTCATTGTAAAATTCTACTCGTGAGAGTCCAACCACATTGCGACGGGCTTTCGTGATCGTTTTCTCTCTTCACGCTGTTTAGGTTTCGGCATACTTTCTCCACTTTTTTCTTGAACGTCTTCTTGCGATCTGGCTGCAGTTTAAAATCCTTCTCAATGCGACTGTCATATTATTGTTTGAACTAAAAGCGGGAAAATATTATTTATTACTTGCTTCGTGAACAATCTTGTCATTTGTGGTCAGACTCGGATCATACCACACGAAAATCAACTGCTTTTATCAGGATCTTCAATGGAAACGTCATCAAAGAAGATTCATAAATAACGTTGTTGTTTGATCTTCCCTTTATTGTAACACGACTACTGATTTTTTTTTTACCTCTGTCTCCCTCCAATCAAGTAAGATCCTAGAAAAAATTTCGCGTCGCTGTTCATAAAAGTTTTCGAATTTCACATAGGGTTAATTCTAAATGTAACAGACCGGACAAAACACACTATTTTTGTTACATATCAGTACAAAATATTAAAATAATTTAGTAATTTTTGCTGTTCTTACACGTCTTCATGCCGACTTTTAAAGTAGCAGAAGAATTTTAGGCTAATAAATAAAATTTTGAAGCTAAATTTTAAAGCATGCCGTGATAGAGGTTGACATATTTTTTCTACTTTCTCGTAAAAATAAAAAATAAAATGAAATAAAGTATGAAGGAAAGCTTAATGTATTGAGTATATAATTATATAAACCCTGGACATAAGATCCAAGTTCTTATGAACAAGCTTATTGAAGAAGCTCTCGGCGCGAAATATTTTTTTATTTGAACAATTTTTGTTTATTTTTGAACAGTTCAAAAAAAAAAAAAAACAAACATAGCGCCTATTTTAATCCTATATAAATCCCGATCTCACAGACTGATTTGTTTGGAACAAACTTCATCGGAAAGATGTTATGACGTAGAACATGTACAGATATGAAGTTCATCCAGAACTAAACGAGCCCAATTAGCTATGCATTTTTTTGATCGCGATTTTTAAGGATATTTCTGAATGAGTAAACCTATGAATGAATAAATGAGTGAATAAATAAATAAATGAGTGAATAAGTGAATAAATAAATAAATAAATGAATAAATAAATGAATGAATAAATAAATGAACGAATAAATAAATAAATGAGTGTATAAATACATGAATGAGTAAATGAATGAATGGTCGCATTCATTTTTCTGCTATGTTCTCTCCAGCAGTTTTTATGTAATAGATATATGGGTCTGTGACGAGATATTCATTTTCTATTACGCTCTTTCTATCAACTTTAATAAAGATAGATATTGCGTTATGGCCGCATTCTTTTTCTGCTATGCTCTCTCTATCGGCTATTATAAACAGATATGCTGCTTTATGGCGACATTTTTTTTCTGTTACTTTCGTTCAATCAACTTTAATAAAAGATAGATGTGTTATGGCCGTACTCATTTTCTGCCATGTTTTCTTCATCTTTTGTATAGTGTATACTTTCATGGATGTGCGTTTTTTCTCCACTTTCTTTATCAAATTTTAAGGGAAATACGATAGCGTATGGTAACAGAGGTGCGGTTATTACCTTTCCTGAAGTGAAAAGAAGAAAAGTGCGAACTTTCTGGTCAGCCACAAACATAGAAACCCAATTGCGTGATTTTTAGCCGGTCACAGACATAGAAACCTAACCACGTGATTTTTAGTCGGTAACAAACAGAGAAATCCGATCACGTGATTTTAAACCGGTCACAAACATAGAAGTCCAATCACGTGATTTTTAGCTGGTCACAAACATAGTCACGTGATTGAAACCCAGTCACGTGATTTTTAGCCAAAGAGAGATTTTGACGCCCTTGGAACGACGCGACGTGAGAATATCTCCTTACTTTTCTCCTTCAACGAAACTTATGTCACCATCCTGCATAAGTGAATCTGCAACAGTGCTGCCGTTATAGTCTCTTTAATAAGGTCTTTGCAAGTGGCCATAAATTTAACTCGGCGCCTTTGAGGGACATTACTCCGGCCTCTCTTGGTGTTCTTAATTAAAGTTTATTGCCTCGTAAAGTTTGTGGAGAGTGACGGGCGTAGTTCACATTTCCACTTTCACCTTCCGCTACCAAATTCGACTGCCTCGATGCGTCTTGGGATATTATTTCAACCGAAATCAATCCAAGTTTTGAAGCTCGAGAAACAGTGGCGTAGATGAGGGGGGATTTGGGGATAACCCCCCTGAAATGGTGAAGATTGTCTAGAATTTGACCAATTTTTCCTGTAAAATAATGAAATTAGCTCACTTCTCCCAAAGAACCCCCCCCCCCCCCAAATGCGGGTCTAGCTACGCCACTGTCGAGAAACGCATTTTCAGTATCTAATTTTCCAACTGTTACAAACGCATTTGGATGTACTATATATGATCCGTTCTCTCAAAAAGTAATTTTGCCGACTGTAACTATCGTATAGCTTTCTTTTTTCCTGATAGAGTCGTAACCTCCTTTTGAGCTTTTTCCATCAACTAGCGTCTAAGTAATAGTAAATCATTAATCAATAAATTAAATAAAGTAGCGTACAATTACGTGAATAACGAGTCCGTATAAAATGAAGTGTTTTCCTTGTTATTATGAGTTGAGCGACAAACTGAAATCAAGTTTCGATTGATGTTAGGATCGAAAGGGAATTGAAATAAATTAACTCACTGAATGTTCTATTCACCTGCAGTATAATTTGTTTATCGAACAATTTCATGCATTAAATGCACGCATTCTTAAATACAGTCGAGATCTGTAAACTCGGCCACACCCTGACAAAGTGGAAAATTTCTTTGAAACTTCTTTCTTATTGCATAGAAAAGTACCCAGTTTTTGCTGTCGGCTAGTCTCTTTTCACTGTAGACAGCTTTATGCCTTTAAATATTTTCCTGAGGTCTTTCTTACCGGTCAAATTGCTCTACACCGACAGTATATTCATTAATTTTCATTTTCATGTACTAAAAGCTCTATGCCTTCCCAAAGTTCGTGCTTTTCCTTTTTTCAAGGGTATTGGGAAGTTTACTCTTTGTTGTGTCCTGCAGCAAGCCATACATACAAGTACAGTATTGTATTTTCTGAGGAAACACTCGTACTTATTCTCGTTTAACCGCATTCCCGACAACCCAGTGTTTTCGCAAATTCGGCCACCCTTCGATCCACATTAGGACTAGTTTTCGGGACTCTGTGTTTCAATTGAATGTTCATCAGGTGTCCAATACATGTCTGATAATTGGCGATTAGTTGATCTTCTGGAAGTATTGCTTTTGTTTCAAAGTTTTTTGTTTTTGTAGTTTGGCATCCATTTATTTTAGCTTATTGAGTTATGTTTCCCTCATGAAGACAATTTAAAACCCATCAGAATGGGGAGCGGAATAAGAAGCTAATTAGTATTAAAACTAGCTTTTTGGCATGAACCTTTTATAGCATAATTTTGCAAGCAAAGTACTTAGTGCGTAACCATTTAGGCAGCGAGCTGGACTGCCATTGTTTGTTTTACCTTAAAAGTAAGTTATAAATTTTCACTTTTTCAAAATGTCAGACTTCTTAATTTTGTCAATATTCATTCAAAAGTTCCGCTGTTTTGTCGAGTCAATCTTTAGGAAGCAAAGTAAATGACGTTAAAAATCTTTTTTATAGCTATCTTATATATTGCTGCTCGAATAAAGTAATCTTCAGTTGAAATTTCGCACAATTTATCTGAGAGCTCTCCAAATAAACGAATTAATGTCTGAGGTTTCACGGACCTTTTTATTGCTACACTGTGCTTTTAGTCAACTTGAAGATGAACTGAATTCAGCTAGCACAAGATTGTGAGGCCCTACGTCGAATTTAAGATTAGACGGGGTAAGTAATACTATAAAATTTTAATTCTTAAAGCAGCATTATATTTTTCTTTTTCTGGTTCGCCAATTTTTTAATGGTCAAAGACAATTTGGCCCCGTTCCAGACCTTTGAGAAATAGAGAGAGAATAGTTCTTCTCGGAAGGTTTTACTTTATTTTTTAACAAGAAAACTAGTCCTTATAGCTCCATGTGATCTTGTGTTATGACTAAGGCTTTTTGTCCACTCGTCCTGAGCTCTATAATTAAATTCAACCACTTCTCTCACGACAACGAAAGATAACTTTGACGCTTTGCGCTTAAAAAGCAGAGAGTTGTGAAGTAAAGATCGTTGCAAAATATTGTTCAAAGATAAGACTCGCTACCTGGTTTTAATAATCATTCCTTTTTTTTTAAATAATTTTTTATTGCATTTTTCTCAGACTTCTTGTGATCAGATTCATATTGAATAAAAATGTAAGCTGAATGTCCTGAACACAAAAACATCTCCACTGAAGAAGCACATTTTATTTTTACTTTGTATTCTTCTTTCGAAGGTGTTGTGCAGTGCGGCACACAAAGCAAAATGATGCATTCCGCTTTGGTGCTATTGTAACTAATTGCTAATTAAAGCATCATAACTGTGTACAGAAACTTTTGCAGAATCCTCCTTTTATGTTTTAATAAAAACTCGAAACCTTTTTTTCCCTCCTTAATTTATTGTAATCGTTGGTCACTGGGAGGGGCATTGGCTTATTTGGCTTGGGTGCGCCATTGCGTAGGAACTTCTCGATCTTTCGCAGATCCACTAGTGGTCCAGATTGAAGAAGCTTTAAATTCCACACCCTCTTAATGCGTATGATAAATTCTACGCAGGATTTAAAGAGTGCAATAGATTCCCGCAAATCTTGTCCCCAAATATTTTAAGCGTTGTTAAAAAATCATTTTTTTTTTAAATGTACGAAGTAGAGTTTTGCTCGTACAACAAGTTATAGGCATTCTTATCTATTAAAATCCCAAAAGAACGTTAAAACTAAATAAACATCAATAAAAACTGCAGACAAGTGTTCCGGGGGTTACAAGGAACCTCTTTTTCAAAAGAAATGAGCTTATCAGGGTGTCTGCAGGTCAAGAAAGTCCCGAAAAAGTCACTAAAATTACGCATAGTTCACAAAAAAGGGGTCACCAACGGGACCCAGTCCCCCGTAGAAGGTATCGGATACCTGGTATCCGATAGGTTTTTAAATATTCGGGATCTGCACGAAATATTTGGTTATCCGGCATATCAAATTTGATTTTTAAAATTTAATTAATTAATATGTTTGTAAAATATATGTGAATTACAAACTTATTAGGTATTTGGAAGCTATTTGAAATTTAATAATATGCATAGGATTGAAGTTTCAAACATCAGAGCCGGATATGCGGTTCGCATACGTCATACAAGGGACACCGGCTATCCGATATCTGGCCGAATCAATATTCGATGTATCGCCGAACGGCCAAGAAAAAACCCGAAATGGTCATGAAATTTCAATTTTGAAAATCTGTAGACAACTTGTTTATGGATAAAAAGACACCGAACAGAAGCGACGAACGGAACAATAAACAGTTTAAATAGTAAAACAGGATTAATTAACAACCAGTAAGATAATTATAAATCTACATAGATTCTAAACTTTCTAATCAAGGGGGAAAAGAACGCGCTGTATATTCCCTCAATGAGTTTCTGCTTCATTTACATTGAAACTTGTAAGAATCTTTTTATTTTTTGTGTTTTTTTTTAAATTTAATGTTTTGTTTCTTTGTTTCGGATAGTATATTATGATAAAAGAGAATAATCACTCAAGATGGCGATGTTTTGTGTGTAATTTATCTGTTTCCGGTGATACTTTAAATAACTCGCTAAGAAATATCAATTAATTTCACTTGTTAAATTTTAAAAAAATCCTTCAACAAATAGAGAAATTACACTACTGGCCATTAAAATTGCTACACCAAGAAGGCGACATGCTACAGACATGAAATTTAAACGACAGGAAGAAGATGCTGTGATATGCAAATGATTAGCTTTTCAGCTTGAAACCCGAATTTCTTGAAAATTTAATCATTTGTTACTTCTAACATAATATATGTGTTCAATAAATATCATTTTGTTATCTGCATTTCTTCCTGGTGTAGCAATTTTAATGGCAAGTAGTGTATTGTTAAAATTTCAACTTTCTTTAAGTTCAAACAGATTTTTGCTTCCACGCATTTCAGAAAGAAAACACTGATGCTCGAAATTCTTAGTAGTTTATTAGTCGTCACTTTATCACATAATGATAGGTATATTTTCGTTCACTTTGAGAAAATTGCATTTATTTTCCTATTTTGAATTCACTTATGTTACAGTTCTCTGGGTTCACGTATTCCCTAAGCACGTAAAATGAATATTTATTTGTTTAGAAATTTATTACTACGCAATTATGAAGCATTACCTTCGGAGAACGTATTATTATAGTTTTCGTGCGAGGATACCCACATAAAAAGCATGTATTTATCTCAAAATATCGTATGTGCTGCATCGTTTTTGGCGTGTTTCAATTATTTGAACATAAACATAAATGTTTGTAACCAGTCTATATTATATAAAAAAATATTTAGAGTTTCTCATTTTGTTTATTCAACTTGTCTCGCATCGTTGGAACTTTCCTCATTTTTCTCTTTTTCTTTTTCTAGAGATCTTTTGGAGCGTATCATTGTTAAAAGTTAGAACATTCATTTTCCACCAAATGAAGAAATAAAATGATATAAAAATCTACTTTTATCACAAATTTAGCAAATCCATTTTACTTCAGTGTAGTGATTTGCAAAGGGACTTTGAGGGCAGTGGGTTACGTGAAGTTCTCGAACTTAATGGAGTGTATCTGTCATTTATTCCCTGAAAAGAAAAAAATATATATATATACTTATTTGATTTCTTTTATCCTGAATTAGATTACGCATTGGGGAAAGAAATGAAGAAACGCTGAGGAGATTAAGTGTCATTTTAACTTTTCTTTACCATCAAAAGGGTTCTGATGAAGGGATTCAATGATTTGATAATGTAATTGTTGTTCTCAGGGGCTCACTAACTGGGACGGACTAACTAGAGCGCCTTGAATACCAGAGGGACGACATTAGTTGTGATTTTCCTTTCTGCGCATACGCGGCTACAAACTTCGTCCACATTTGCGAGCGTTGATTGAATTAATTTGTACGAAAGCCGCAACCCTTCTGTTGTTAGCGTCACTCTGATATTCAAAGCAGTCTATGAGGAACGGAATCCGGTTCCCTTCCCTCAGAAGGCATCGCATATCCGGTATCCAACAGTTTTAAAATCATAAATCGTAGAGACATGTTTTCAGCGATTTTGTTTTCAACGACGTTGAAAGCATAATCATGTTTTACCTACGCAAACCTACTTGATGTATACCTACAGGTGCATCAGCATTTTGTTCACCATTATTTTTGAAAACAGAATTTTTGAAATAAATGGAAAAGAAAAGAAAAGTGCGGTCAACGCATAATTGAGAGATACCTTTGAAATTGACGAATAAAAGGAAGTTAAATCACATATAATTTTTATATACTTTTGGAGAGCCATCGACACACAACTAAGCGACACGTACATAACAGGCGATGCATAACTGAGAAATTACTGCATGTAATATATATCAGCTTTGCTTCTGGCTCGCTATAATGCGCATAGCTCGAAATTGTAAACCGGGGCGGAAAGTTCTGTACTTGAGTCCTAAATGATTTATTTCAAGCAAATAATCCAAATTTCAAATTCAAACAAAAATAATATAGCATTCAATTCATTTATAATATTAAACAGGACCGTAGTTTGCAGCAAGGATATCTGTGTTCTTGGGACACAGGTTCAATGCACTCAAAGGGAACCCTTAGTGTGTATTATATATATATATATATATATATATATATATATCAGTGTTGGTTTGTCTCAAAGAATGAGCGATGCAGAGCACCTCACATATTTAAGCAAAAATATGTAATTGTCTCATTTTCAAACCTTAAAAAAATTCTTTTTTGATCTTTAAATCTTTCAAAAATGTTTTACTACATTTCTGTTACATATTGCTTTAGTTAAATTTTTGCTGCTTTTCACATGTTTAGGGGATAAGTTTATTTTTTCCGTTTCTGCTTTTTTTTTCAAATTTGTCTTCTTATATATAAACACAGTGAAACCTGTGTAAGTTGACCACTTGCGGTGCAGCACTTTAGTGGTCAACTGAGATAGGTGGTTAACTTATAGAGGGTGGAGGGTTTTTTTTTGTCATTTCTTAAACTATGCGTTTATTCATTTGTAACTAATCAAAATATAACACCATGTATTAACGCTACTTCTAAAGCACGTAGTTAAAATAAAAATTAATATGTTATTAATTATGGTAAGTTACTTATTTGATGGTAAAGGTTCCCTAAAAATACATAATTTTTCAAAATGGCAAGATTAATTAGAAGAAAAAGAAGAAACTTATTTAAAGCACAAAAGAGTGCTCACAGAGGCTTACACGTGGTTTAGGCAAACTTTATATCCAGCCAAGTACTGGTCTAACATTATGGCATAAAAAATATCCTGGAGAAGTTATTTTAGTTTTTTTTTACCTTTGCAAAATAAATATAATAATAATTAGGGCGGTCAACTTACAAAAGGTTTTTTTATAATACTCCCACCCAAATTTGGTGTACATAAATGGGCAATATAGACAGGTGGTCAACTTAGGTGGTCAAGTTAGAAAGGTTTCCCTACATTAAATAATATAAGGCTTATTCCATTCTTGACAAAAGTGGTCAACTTAGACAGGTGGCCAACTTACAAAGGTGGTCAACTTGACAGGTTTTACTGTATTATATATATATATATATATATATTTGTTTCGTGACATTACTTGATGGGCACTTTGCAACATCGTGTTTCCTCATCTTATTCCCCTACTCAGTATTTTCGAGTTCAGAGTTCCCTTTGTTTTTTCCGTCTTAAGGATCAACAACCTCGTGATGGGGGCGCTAAAGAAAAAAAAAACTTTTTTTTTAAAAAAATGTTTTAATACGTTTCAGCTCAGGAAAGTAAACGCTAATGTACAAAGAATGAATAATGCGCTGTGTCATTAAACTTGATAACTGGTCTGACTTCTGGCACTGTTGTTACACCGAACAGAGAACTTGGTGTAATTTTGAGACATTTTGGAGTCGCTTAAAATAGCACTTTTTTTTATACCACTCCTGAATAGAAAATGCCGCGGAACCAAGATTTGTTCTAATCTTCTTTTAGGTTTGTGTTAACGTTGATAAGACTTCGGCAATTCTTTTATGGAAACCTTTTAAGATGGAAAAGAAAGAAACCTTTAGATCACCCTACTTATCCATCAATTGCCTGGCTAATAGGAACAAGTCGGGGATTTTTACTGATACATTTTTTTGCGCCTGGTTCTTTTATTGTTTTTGAGCTGTGCGCATGGGTACTGAAATGGGTCATCTCATTGTAATTCGATGTTTAAAAATAGTTCTCGCTACTGATGCCTCCATCTTTTATGGCTTTTGTCTCTGAGTTTTTCTTCATTACGGTTAACTCGTCGTTTCAACGGTATGAAAGAGCGTGGATAAATATGGATGTGTCTAATCATAGCTTGAAATTTGGTGAGGGATACAAGAAAAAAAAATAATGAACACGATAACTGCGAATCGTTTGTCTTTGGTTGTTAGATTAGCATCTAATGTATTGTTTCGGCAGCATTATTCGAGATTACAGTGTCGATTATCCTTTTATATGTTGCAAGAACTTAGTCATTTCGTTGGTGGATTTTTTTCTTCTTTCAAAGAGGATGCCGTTGGGTGTTGCTTCATTGTTTTCGAGGCATCTACCAGCCGACCATCTCAATGAGTAGCATTTTATGATTTATCTTTCATTTGCAATTTTAGTCCTTTTTTTTTCAGGTTCCCGGTAATAAAAGAAAATAGAAATCGTCATTCATCACTGGCTTATACAACTGTTCACTGAATATTTTTTGCTTTGATAAAATAGTATGCTATGACTATCATGAATTTTCAGTAAGCTTACAATATTTCCTGTCATGCGTAAAAAGCGATGCAAATAGCATTGAGTGCCATTGGAGTGATATTATAGCTCTGCGTTTATGAGCTGCTGTCTACTAGAACCGCATCACTTCAGCGCTGTGAGCAGAAAAAAAGAAACTCCGCTAACAGAGACAAGTCTCCTATTATTCAGCTTCTTTTACGCTTTATTTGGGAGACGGAAACTCTTTTCCGGGCATTAAATAATAGCTGCACTTAAAAAAAAATTTGAAAAGGCGAATTTGTTTTACGTTTAATGAGTAATATTATAAGCAAATAAACTTTTTCATTCATGTCAACTCGTGTCATGCTGCAGTATGAAAAATATTTTGAAATAAATTATCCAAAATTCGTTCTTCTTCCTCATTGGCGCGCCAGCCCAGGGTGGGCCCTGGCCTTCTTCAGAATATAGTTCCAGGTTGCCCGCTTCTTGGATAGACTCTTACAATTTTTAATTAAAAGAATTTAAATCTGCTTCAGGGCACTCGATCCACGAATCCTTGGTCTTCCCTCTTTTTCGTGGTCCTGATGGTTTGGCCTCGAAGATTATCTTGGTTGTCCGTCGCCATTCATTCTATTCACGTGACCTGCTGACCATTCCAATCTTTGGACATAAATGAATTTTATAATGTCTGGCTGAAAGGCCTCACCGGTGCAATTTTAGTTTTAATTTTTCATCGCAACGGTAATAAACAACTATTTATACATAGATCAAAATTTCCGCAACAGTCGTCTCTGCGAAGGGGGCTCTTTATTTTATTTATTAAGATCTTTGTCATCCAGGGCCCGACTAACAAGTTTTCCTGCCCGGGGCACTGTCAACTTTTCCTGCCCCTTTGGAATGATCGACTTACATGTATGCATGTACTACGATCAACGTGAAATTGGTTATTAAAAGAACAACCTCTTATTATGAAGAATTGCCAGTGGTTATTATTAATTAAACTGATTATTTTATGTTACATTTTTTTTAAAAGGAATTTAAATTATATTCTGGAAACATTTCCTGCCCTTTAAAGAGTTCCTGCCCAAGGCACGGGCCCCAAACGCCCGTGCGATAGTCAGGGCCTGTTGTCATCCAGTGCACATATTAGTCAAGGGCTGTATTCATAAAAAACTCTTTGTTCATGTGATTATTATTATTATTATTATTATTATTATTATTATTATTATTTTGATGTGCTCACTTACTGAGGTTTTATTATTAAAACCAGAGCCTATAACGGAGGTCTCTGTACTGATATGCCAGTTCATTTTCTCCAGGTCTTTATTTTTACTTAATGCCTCTTTAATCGAGATATTTACCAATGAAAGCTCTTTCAATTTTCTGTTTATTGCGGTTGCTTTTTGTGACATCTATTACGGGATTTTCGTCAAAAAGTTCTTGACTTGCTTTCATATTCTCTTTTTTCGGAACTTTATTTGCACTGCTTGCTTCAAATTTTGAAGCCTCGAAAAAAAAAAAAAAAAAATCGGTGAAATCGTGAAAGTAGAGACCCACTTCTCTTGCAATAGTTTATAACCAAACTTGAAATAACCTCCAAAAATAGTTCTTTGAGCTCGAAAGCAAGTGTTGAAACGTTTGTATATCTTCTCGCCAGGTGCTAGCTCAGGTGGAAAAGGCGGGAAACTCGACCTTCCAGGGTCAGGGCCGCACCTCTCTCTCTCTCTCTCTGACCTTCCTGTGGGGGTGGTTAAACAACTCTGCGCTCATTACATCCTTCGTTCGAAAATCCCGACTATATTCTCTATTTGGACCTTTTATTTGAGATGCTTTGAAATGAGAACCCTGGGAAAAGACCGTTCTTTCTGAGAATTCTTTTTTTCTTCTTTATTCTTTGTGTGTGGCAAAAATCGAAGGTTTGTGCCTTCATGCATGCGCAGGGATTTTGTTGAAGATAAAGAATATGGAAGTTGGCGGCATAAAAGAATTTTTTTTTTCTTTCTGCGCGTTATAAAGTTTATTCGAGTTGAAAATGGAATTTAATGATAAGTTTTACGGCCTGTTAGGCCTTTTAAGTTGATTGGATCTGCATGGTGCAATTTACTTGCAAACGACCAACTATGTTTGATGCGGATGCGAATTATCCCCAAGGCTAAGCATTGTAAGTAGACTTT
This sequence comes from Octonoba sinensis, assembly GCA_038502835.1. Taxonomy (NCBI): domain Eukaryota; kingdom Metazoa; phylum Arthropoda; class Arachnida; order Araneae; family Uloboridae; genus Octonoba; species Octonoba sinensis. Next base: position 49,079,298 of record CM076600.1, read on the forward strand.
GAAATTTCGAATTTATTTGGTGATGAGATAAAGAAATAATGATTACGTTTACTGCATCAAATTAGAATAAAATTTCTAGAATTACCATGATTTTGGAAAATAAATAAATACTAATAATAAGAAGAATAACATTATTTAGTGTGATTTTTTAAGCTACTTATTCTACTTCTTACTTATTTTTCTTAAATATGTTTTAAAACTAGAATTTTTATTGGTATTAATGTTATTTATTAGGTTTTTTATTGCTAAAAAGATATCACCACACTCTTTTAAAAGCTCAATAACTCGAAGAGAAAAATATCTTGATATATATGTATATATATATATATATTATATATATATATTATATATATATATATATATATATATATATAAGAAGAAAAAGGAAATAGAATGGGAATTTGCGAAGAAATTATGTAGAAATCATGTGCAGTTAAGAAAATTTTCTTATTGTTACTTCAAAAACAAAAAACATAAAAGGGGAGGGATTCCGCTTTTTATGGTTAATATGGTAATCATGGTATTGCAATGATGTTTGAGATTTTTTTTTTAAGAATTGCTATTAAAAGAGTAGTTGACATTCTCAATGGCAGTAGCTCTTTCATTGTATCTGCATCGGTGTCTGATGAATTCGCTCTTCCAAAAAACGTTTTGGAATGATATTACTTGTGACAAAAGTCCTGGTATGTAAAATCCAATTATACACATTAGTGCCAGGCATGTTTTCTCACATCCGTAAATAATGTGATACCTTCAGAAAAAATGAAGCTGCAACTTTTATGCGGGAAACGTGTTTTGGAGGGTTTTTTTTTTTTTTTGCTTCACTACCATACCTCTTAATAGACGGGAGTAAATGCCGTAATCAAGTAATTAAAAAAGAAGTAGCGGTAAAAGTTGTGGATTTACAATTCCTGATGAGGAAGGATCAGACACTACTAACACTTCTGCAAATATTGATTCAGCTTTTCGCTTGGGAGTTTACATTTATTATAATTAAGTAAACAGCAAAAGAAACGTTAAAGAGAAGTGATTAATGAGAGAGTATTAATTCACTTTTACCCAACCGTTTTTTTTTTTTTCAAGGAACTTTGGCCAAACTTTGTTTTTCTAACATCTTTTTCGGGGGTCAAGAAATACATGTTAGTGTTTTTTTTTTTTTTTTTTAAATTTCCTTGAATTGATATAAAAAAACTAAGTCTTCTGTATACAGGACCATGGCAAAAAATGAGTTAAACACTAACACTTCCACAGTTGTCCACTTAGCAACTTTATTTATTAATTTAGTCTCAACTGTTTTTCTCTTTTAATATTGCTAGGATGTCTTCTTTCTTCTTTTTTAAATATTAAATAAAAATTTAATAAACTGATCAGCTTTTATATGAATTGAAATCGAATTCGAAGTTGATTGATTACAAAGGAATCTCCTCTACTCAGTCACGCTATAAAAACGGCATTCGAAACTGACAACCGGAAGTACTCCTACAGCTGAAACGCATTGGATATTCATGTGATGTAAAGAAATTTGCGCCGTCCGAACTGCTAGCTTCCGACAAACCCATTCTGTTGGAAGTAGTGCACTGAACCGTAAACCTGGAAATTGGCGGGAAGCCCTCTGCGTCTAATGACTCTCGCAGACCATTATGATATGCGTTCAGCATATCACAGGGCAGTGGTAAGAGCATGAAAGTAATAAATGAGAATAGACTTGGGTGATAGCCAAATTTTCCATCTAATATTTACATAGTTGCGAAGTCTTCCTTCCTTCTGACAAGATAGAAAGGGGTAGCTGTAAAGTTTTTTTCTCTTACAGTTTTACTACATCTCGCAGTTCCTCAAATTGTTGCCTTTTTTTCTCTGGAATTGTCAGTCTGTCGTTAGTTGGTGTTTGTCTTAACTGTGCCTTTATTCGTGAAGTCTTTTTTTTATTCATATTCATTTTCATCTTGATATTTATTTATTTAATTTTTTGCATGAAATAACTTTTGTAATAACTGTTTTCGGTAACTCTATTCTTTCAAATCTGCTGGGCTTCAGTAGGTGCTTCCGTTTGGCAAAATTAAAAGACAGAAAAAGAAACCATCATATTTAGTTTATTCTTTGTCGAAGCATCGCAGTACATCCCCCCAAAAAATAATAAAACGTATCCATACATAATTTTAACAAAAAAATTAAACTCAACCTTTTATCCAGTTAAACTCTCAACCATCTTTGGGTATTATTTTATGTTATGCTTATTTTACATAATCAATGCTTTTTAAACTGAAACTTTTCCAGAATACTATTTTAACTATTGCATTAATCCAACAACGAAAAGTACATTAGCATTTTTATTAGTAAAATGATTGTAAAAATTTTAGCTTTGCAAAGTACATTTCAGTTCTTATTAATAAACTGAACATTATTAAACAGGGGTACCCTAAAAAGGGGGGGGGGATCAAGGCATACACTGTGCCATTGAGTTTTTGGGGAGGTGTCGTTTGGGGGATTTCACCTACTGGCCGATTTGGGGGGTTCGCAATTTTTAGGGGGGGGGGAGTGCCATAGCTCTGAGGGATAGGTGGGCATCCTTGTATTATGACAACGACGCCATACGCATTATGTTTACAAGCCGTATTGCCATCTTTATTAAATTAATCGTGGTTTTAATTTTTTTAGATAATATTAACTATGTATAATTGCAATTTATTCTCTAAAAGTTATGACACTATAATTTAGTTTATTTATTGTTTTCATCATCTTTCTTTTTCTTTCCTTATTTTAATTTTAATAATAGCATTATTTTAAGCACTATTAAAAAACGGTTTTGTTGCCTTGTTCCATCGCTCCTATTTCGCATTATTAGTTGTTCAGACCAAAAGTTTGAAAATTTTACTACAATTGGGTTTGGCGGTCCAAATCTTAAAAGATTGTCTTGGAAAAATTGAAGGCTTTAACCTTTTAAAGATAATATTGACATATTTCACCTCCGGATTAGTTCCCACTTGGCCCCATATTTTAAGGGGCCCAGTTATGGGGTGGACCCTCCAATCTATCATATTTGCTGCTGGTCTCTGTGGTTAAATGGAAATTTCGATATCCTGTTGACTCCTCTGACTGGGCGAATTGGGTCAGGAAGACGAGCCCTAGAGGTCACTAGCTCGTTAATTACTATGGTAGCGTGATTAGTGCGATAACTGTAACTGTGTTCGGTCTGCTAATGGTCTCACGATCGGCGTGATATGATAAATCTATTGTATGACAAAGTATTTTTCTTAACTTCCTTTTTTTTTTTTTGTTGAATTTCAAATTAGTGTCCAGATGCGGATACTGAAGAAGAAAAAGCAACAAAAGCTTTCAAATAAAAACTTTTAAATAATTTGTTAAGTTTTTGCTGAGAGTTTATATACACTCAGTTGTTGAGAATTTTTATCAGTTATTTTGTTATTCATTCTATCATTATCTTTCATCCTACACTGTCAAAAGTATAGATACTTCAAAGTTTGATGACAATACTGCTACGCTTTCACGTTTATCACAGAAAACTATGAATTTAGGATTTGTCATCAGCTTATTAACATTGAATAGCATGTTAAACAAAACAAGTAAAAATATGCAATTTAGTGAAGCCGTATACTTTTCTTTTCTGTCATTTTTTTCCCAATAATTTTAACCAGTTTGAAGGGAAAATGTAATGGGTATCATTTCATTTTATGATACATAATATACTTTTGTTTTGGTCAAAATTCAAACCGAAGTTGGATTTATTTCAATTAAGCTAATACCTGGTTCCACTAATACTAAACGTATAATTCAATATTGTTATTATTGGCATTAATTTTTCACATGTTTATATCGAAGGAGTTGACTATGTGTTTCTTCAAACTTTTTTTTGCAGAGATTATTGCAACAGTTTTTTTCAGTATAAATGAAAAATATCATAATGCTGTTCGTTTACGAAAGCCGTGCATATTACTCGCATACGCCTCTATTCCTCAAAGAAGGTGATGCGCCCAAATGGGCACTTCAAAGTTGTAGTTTAGGCGTGCATCTACTGTCCCCCTCCCCCGGGTTTTGATTGATATTTTGTGCCTTTAGGATTGTTTTTAAGATTTTTTTATTTATTTTTTTATTTATTTTTATTAATATACCAGACAGTAAACTGTTTATTTCAAAAAGACAGCGGTTTTCTCAGAATTATACGTTCTCTTATGGAAATAAGCATAAAATAAGATGTGGAAAAATAATGTCTGAACTCTGATTAGCGGAAAAAAATGAATATTTTCTTCTAATTTTCTCAGTGTTTTATTTTTTGAAAACTACGTTCCTTAATTTTTTTTTTTTTTTTATTTTATGAATTTGAATTGCAAAAATTTTAGATACGACCCTTTACAAATGCAATCCAATGATTAATCAATCTTCGGTTTTACTCAGATTTTATTGAAAATGAAATGAAATATTTTTATCCGTGAAAATTTTTACGTAGAATAAAATACGACGCTCAAACTTTTAAGTTAATTTTAATTTTTATAAAGTGCTTTGTGAACTAAAATGGATTAAGAAATCTTTTGTGAAGACAAATAAATATTTTGTAAATTAAGAAGATGTTCTAAAATTTTAGATATTGAGTTTTACTTTTAGAACTCAATTTTTTATAAACCATTAGTGGTTTTGAACGGAATTAAGGGGGAAATGCGTGTAAAATGGCGTATTAAGAGCACCTTTCATGAATTTTTTTAACGTATAAAGAATAAAAATATTTTATTGAGATTGTGAGGTCATTTTATAGATATATTGAAGAACATTTACTGAAATTTTTAAACATCTTTCTTGAAAAATCCTGGAAATATGGGCTGCTGCACACTGTAAGTCGCCACTCGGGTCGGTAGTTTGCGTACATCCTGGAGGTCAATTTTTATCTGAAATCAATTTTTTTTAAATCTATTTTTTATTATAAGTGTCTCTTCTAGTTGAACTAAAATCAACACAAAAAATGGAAAATTTCTATTTTTTTTTAGAATGGGAAGATTAAGTACGATTTTTAAGCGTTTTTTTTTTTTTTTTTCCTGTTTTACAATAAAAAAAGTAAAATTAAAGATATGTTTATGATTCTAGTTCAACTAAAGCGTGTATATATAAAGCAAATCTCTGCTAAATTTGATAAGGATTGATCAAAAACTGCGAGCTAGAGTGTACGCAAATTCGAAAAAAGTAGTTTCGAGAAAAACGCATTTGAAAAAAAGAGTGGTATTGAAGGTAAATTTAAGGCAGTAATGAATCATTTTTTTAATACTTATAGATACTAATACTTATAGAAATTTCTATCAGAGGTCTCAATTGTTAAAAGAAATAAAAGGACATCTGCTAACGTTCTCTAATACCCTTTAGGTCATTCATGAGGGACTACCTGCTCAACTGCTCCAAAAGGGGCGCTCGCTCAAATGCTTATAACTTTTAAACGATTTGGAATTTTGCTTTGAAATTTTCAGGGTATATTATTGAATAGTTAGTAGAATCGATTTATGAAGATTTTTTTTTTTTTTTAATTTTTTGAGACCTTTACACGTATTTCCCTCCTTAAATGAACTAGAGTTCTGATCATTTTTATGACCTTGAAGAGAAAGTACCTAATAGTTCTTTCTCAAGAGATTCGATACACTAACATATTGTTTTATATGAAAATAATCATTTTTGTAATTAAAAGAAAGATGTATCTCCTCAAACTTCTTATTAATAATATCGTTACAGAGCAAAATTCGTAGTAATAACTCTACTGCATTTTCAATGCGAGCAAGTCTTCACAGCAAACTGACTCTTAATTTTCATTACACTCCCCGTAAAAGCTAGGCAAAAAAAGGGCATTAATGACTTAAGTATTCCATCGATGCAAACTCCCATTTATCTGCACCAGACCACACCTCTCTTTATGCCGCCTGATCTAATCAAAATCGCATCGCGTTTGTTTTAAATACCTCCTCAATCCCATCTCACCTCTCAAATGTATTCCATGCACGGACATCATGCATTAGGGAGCTGACTTATCGTAATCGGAGTCCCTCAGTGATATGTCATTGTTAGACAGACCTGGATAATGAAACGGGGAGTACTATTACATACGTGTGAAGAAATTAAATAATTTCATTTAATGGATTTGAATCCTGGAGCAGTTCTTTCTCGCGTGAGGATGACCTTTTCTGGATACATTCATTTACTCAGCACATACGAACCGTTCAATGAAACTAATGAAACTTGAGATTCGGTTCATTAAATTTGATTGTGTTCGCGTCGTCATTAAATTTGTAGATGATTATCGTTTCTGATGATATCTTAACTATTTTACACATTTTTTTTTGAGCGACCGTGTATTTTGTGAAGAATGACATATTAAGAGCAAATTTTTTCAATGAAAATGGCTGCAAATATTTCCGGGAGTGAGAGGGGGTGGGGCAGAATACATTATAATTTTTTCAAGTTCAGGGTGAAATTGCCCCTGCTATACTTCCTATACGACGGGCCTGAATAGCGGATTTGTTCTTCCTTATTGAAGGTATTCCTTAATTTATAATAGCTGAGCTCTGAAACAAAAAGCAAATGGCAGCATTCCCCGGCAAGTTCACTATAATTTTATGCAGTGTTTAAAAATTTAATGTGAAGAAAATTCATAAATATTTAATTGTATTTTAATTAATAATATACAAAGAAACATTTTTATACATAAGCATTCATTTCAATAAATTTTCTGCCTGACTAAGTAAATTTTAAGAAATTTATGTGTTATAAAAGCACTGTGCAGGTATATACCTAATAAAGACATGAATGTCACATAAGGAAGCCATCATGCAAATCTCACACGCGTTGCACAAAAATATTTATGTTGTTGTTGTTTCTAATGCCACTTGGATATCCAAGCTCCTCTTCGCAGAGCGAGTAGAAATTAAGGCAGTAAGGAGCGCCTTCCGTTTCTAGATGAGCACCACAACGGTGGAAGTACGACTTGGCTCATTATGTACTTGGATGACACCGGATGGCGTCACCACAAATACGCCACCTTCCTTTTGTGACCTAAGAATGAATGGAAAGTCTCCACCCTCCGGTACCCTCGGGAGTTCATGGTCCACGGATTTTACATGCACTTATCCCCAAATGTACATGGTGGGTCTTCAGCGGCTCCGGTATCGAACCCGAGATCCTACGATCCGAAGCTAGGTATCCTAACCACTAGGCTACCACAGCTCGAAATATTTATGTATACACTCTAAGCAATTGACCAACTGCGTCAATCAATTTATTTCGTCATATTTAGTGTCAAAATTTTAATTATTAAAACATACCATGAAACCTCTTGTGAATAGACTATGTTGATCTCTATACTAATTGTAAATTATCGAAATGTGCTAGCGACTTTTTAAAATGCAAGGACCGTTGGAGAAGAACCCATCTATATAACGTTTCCTGAATTCAATCAAATGAGTAAATAAATAACATTTGAATTTCGACAATACATCAAAATTTATTTTTTCTACCTTTAAAAAGTTCATTGATTTGTCGCGCACACAGGCTTGGAATGCTCAGTTTAAGAACTGTAATAATGATTCTTTAATTTCTAAATTTTTCTATGGAAAAGCAAATGCACAGAATTTCACCCAAATGAGGAGCAAACAGTCTAACCGTGTTTTCTCCAAAAAAAAAATAAATAAATAAAATAATAATAATAATAAAGTTACTGGCTTTTCTTTGAACTCCTCATTAACTGGCACAAAAGTATGTTGTTACAATAGCTTAAGTTACTATGTATACGTATTGAAGTATCCGGGCTGTACAGAAGAAAGATGAATCACGCAAAAAGATGCTTTTAGAGGGAAAAAGAACTAAAGTTGCGTTTTTAATCAATGTGTCAAATTTTAAAATATACAGAATTCTTAATAGTAACGTAGAATGATAAAAAGTGATAAATTAACTAAAAGAAGCTTTATGACTACTGCTTAACATGAAAGAGCAAATCTTTTTATGAATTGAAAAAAAAAAGTTCTTTATGACCCTGAAACACGTGTAAATAGTTTTGTAGTTTTGTGATATAGTAACGTTGATTTTATTAACCAATTAGACATTCCCCCTCAACATTTATAGCATTGTTAAAGTTAAATGAACGGTCGTTGAACTTCTTATAATCCCAAGTATTGAACAATTGCATTAAACAAAGTACTAACGGGTTTTTGCTTTTGAGTTCATATGGCTGATTGCATTGTACAGTGCTTAGGTTTCCGATGGACCATAACATATGGAAAACATCATAAAGAGCGGGGAAGACATCCCAATAAAACGCTTTAATCAAATATGCATCATTTCCCTTTCCTTTCTGCTATCCATGCATGCAGGGAGTAAGTGGTTCTTTCCGAAGCATTGATCAAAAGGGAACAGACTTCGACCAGAGGCATTTCCTTTTTTTCCCTTTTGGGAGGAAGAACATAGCGAACATTTTAACACTTTATCTACTGACGGTATATAAGCCCCACTCCCTTTAGAATTCCACCTAGGAACCATTTTTACGAATATTCCGATAGTACTTTCCAGGAACACTCATTTAATTTCGCTCTCTCAGGACACATTTCAGCAAGGGAGCATTTTAGCGAGGAAAGAGGACAGCTTTGAATTTCTGTCGGCTGAGTATTTTCTTTATGTAAATCCCTTCATTTTCAGTGTAGTTAAGCCCCCCCCCCCCCCAAAAAAAAAAAAGAAAACTTACTTGAAAAAAAAATTGCTGCTGGTCATAATGCAGTAGATAGGGTCAGGCGGGGTAAAGTGACCATACAGCAAATAACCGCCATATTCACCGTCAACCTAACTCCACGCGTGAAACCACGAGATCCGTTAACTCGGAGTTGGGGCTCAGCGCTGCGAAGTTAAAAATCGGTATTCACGAAGGAAAATCAACCTGGGGTTTTCCAACCACGAAGTTAGTCAACTCGACGCCGTGTGGGAACGTACGGAGGCCCGTTATTGGTCAAAACTATCACCTGATTTTCTTCATGCTTTTTCGCTGCGCAGTGTACATTTCGTTTCCCGTTTTTTAAAATTCCCGTTCTCTGCGATATAGCGATGAATAAAACACGAGTGGTTTTTAGCCCGTTTGAGAAGGTATTACTTCTAGCACTCGTGGAAAAAATTTAAAAATATTGAAAAGTAAAGAATCCAATAAAATTTTTCTCGGAAAATGAAAATATAGATATATTTAACGAATAGGAAATTATAACTAATTTTAACATTGTAATATATCTCTTTCTGACATTAGAAATGTACCATTCACAAGCGATATATATATAATATAGAAATGTATCATTATGAACCAAGCAGTAGTGTATTATTGTATCTTTTAATTTTTTATTTGAATATTCTTTCATTAAATCAAGGCTGTAACCAGGGATGCCCACGAACCCCCCCCCCCCCCGAAAATTTTCGCAATGTAGCATATATTCCTCCCTGAAACTTTCTTCAACATAACTGTTTCAAAGCCTCCCCCCCCCCCCCCAAAAAAAAAAAAAAAAAATCTGGCTATGGCCTTGCATTAAATTTATGAGAGTATTTAAAAAATGCATTTGATTTCAGTTATAACTATTGTAAATACTTTATTCTTACAATCACTTCGCATTGGCAAAGTACAGTAAAAATTTGGTTTAAGTCTTACAACTGCATGAAACGGCAATTCAAAATTATGTGATTTGGGGTTAACAAGAACCCTTTTTCTAATGCAAATATGAATTCATTAATACAAAATACATATGGCGAATATTTTGACTTTTTCAAAAACCTTGCAGTTTACCTTTAAACACAAAACTGCCATTAGCATTATGGATTCATTTCATATGTCTTTTTTTTTTTTTTTTTAAAGAAGCTTTTCACATATTCAAAACCTTTGTTAAATTTAAAAAAAAAAAAAGAAAAAGAAAAGAATATACAAGCAAATGAAATTGGTCAATGACATAAAACACATGGTAAAGGTCAACAAGTTTATTTTATTCGACATACATAAATCAAAATATTCCACATGAACTTCGCAGGCCCAGAAGTAACCTTGGCAAAAAAAATCAGGACGCATGTTAAATGTTCAGTATATACATGTACCCTTTAAAGTAGAATAAAATTATATCAAAAAGCAACAAAGAGAGAGAAAAATAAATAATTAAATAAAAATACTAAAGATATATTACCCCCCATTGTTTGGTATTTCTGTTCAATTAGGAATCATGATAAAGTTTCAAAATCTTTAATGAAGTAATAGCTCCCGAGAGAAAAACATTATCGGAAACACACAAAAGTGACAAAGAAATCATTGAACAATACTAGTTAATAAAATTAAAACAACTCTAAAGTTGTATTTTTTGTAAGGCCTCTTCAGAAATTCAAGATCGTGTAAAGCGAAGAAAGCTCTAAAATCTCAACATATTCCAATTTTCGCAACATCCAGTCCGCCATTGCTAATGTTTATATGTACTGCGCATGCGCTCAAACCTTAACTTTGCTCTGGAGCTTGGTTGAGTTACTCGACCTGGCATGGTTTCGGGAACCTGTTTGCGCGTAGTCAAAGTTGATGGTGAATAGGAAATCCGCGGTAACTTCAGGTTGGAGACCGGTTTCGCGTCAAACCATGAGGTTAGAGTTGACGGTGAATACGGCGGTAAGAAGCTATAGCTTCCAAATAAATATTGGAATTGATGTACCCTAGGGACCGTCCATAAATGATGTCACGCTTTTTCCCATATATTTGACTCCCTCTCCTCTCTGTCACAAAAGGTCACACTTCGACACACCCTCCCTCCTTTGTCACGCTTCCCGCTATGTTGAATAAGCATGATGTCACACTTCTTTTTACCCCCTCCCCTCCCCTTGTCACAATTTCACAAATCCCCTCCCCTCTTCGAAGCGTGGCATGATTTATGAATGATCCCCTATCTCTGCTCCCACTGGAATGAGTTTAATATGATATGATAGAGGACACGGGAGGGGGGTCGAATCCTGCCCCAGAACTTTTGCTTTTAACCGTATTGCCTTAGTACATAGGCCTCTGGCCGCAGTGCTTGGTTCTTTTGAGCCCCCTCTTTTTTTTATTTCAACCATATTGCTGTTCCTAGTACACTGTTAAAGAAAACCAGAATTTTCAGAGTTTTTTGACTGATTTTAACGGAAGATTTCCGTAGTGCTTCCATGCATGGTTTTTCCTTCCAAAAACGGAAATATCACGTCTTGAAAATACGAGAACGGAACGTTTCCGTTTTACTGTTGCTGTATTTTCACAACCTGATTTGGATAACGGAGAAAAAAGAAAGTTCTGTTAAATTTCGGGAAAAAATTATCAGAAACGGAATATTTCCGGCAACTCTGCTGCCTTACTTTTCCGTTATTTTCGGGAGATTTTTTTTTGCAGTGTATAAAAATATCTACGCATATAGGGATTTTATGAACTCTCTCCCCCAGAGAGAGGGTTGTGCTAGTGTCTACAATCAGCAGGGATTTGTCGACGTTACAACTGATGTGTTGTAATATACAAGTACACCACTATAATGCATACATTTTAATATGAAGTTTACGAGGATACATGTATTTTCGCTGATCTGGAGCGCGAAACATTGAGCTGATACTATTTCTTAGTACCATTTTTTTAAAAAGTGCTTTCTATTTCAAAAACAATTTGGTGATTTACGTCAACTTGTAAAATCGGCTGCAATTCGACAAAATGATATCGTAGTTTAAAAATCTAATTTAATCAAAAGAAAGGGAAAAAAAAAAAAAGAATTCAAGAAAGAAATGAAGTGGCGAAAGTTTAAAATGCTTTTAAGAGTTTGCGAAACTAACACAAATCATTCCGAATTGATCTTAACATTTTGTAAAATTTACATTGTGAATTATAAAATTGGCCTCAAAAATATTTGTAAAATGGTTTAACTGTTCATAAATCGTTATGTTCGTGTTATTACTATTTTATTAAGTAATATACCTTAATATATGTCTTAAACAAGCACTTTGGTCTCCTCTTCCTAACCATCCTCTTAAGCATCTGTTCTCCCTCTATGTTATTATTATTAAAGAAATTGCGGAAACAATGCAAAGCACGCAGCGTATCACCTGTTGATTGAAACATCAGACGCATCCCTATTACCTCTTCAAACTTCCTTGTACGAAGTAGCCCCAAGCAGCGGCTGCTTTCGGACAATGAGTGATGGCAAGGGAAAAGCAGGAATAAGTAATAATGGAATAAAAAAAAGCTCGCGTTTGCACCCCGTTCTTGGGATTCTGAAGCAAGTCCGTTGAACCTTTACGAGTCGCTTTCGCGGCAATGACCACTCATTTGGTCCAGAATGCCGAAATCGGAAGTGGGTTCCCGAAAGGGAAAAGCGGTTGCACAAAGACAGCTGAAAAGTCGACGAGCACGAGAAGAGTGGTGATTTACGGACACGCTATTGGAAAGAGTGAATAGAAGGTGAAAGATTGAGATCGTGCGGCAGGAAAAGTCGCGAGGTGATGCGCTTTAATGCCACACTGGAAAGTGAGGGAAATATTTCGGGAGCTTTTGTTGAATGGGATCAACTGTCATAAGGCTACGACAGGGCAAAATTAAGGGTTTGACCTCAGAGACGATTCTAAAAAGGTTTTTCGTCTCTTTCTTTTTTCACTCAGCAATCAGGATTGCCAAACGTCCCGGATTTTACGAGACAGTCCCATATCTTGAGGAATTGTCCCGCGTCCCCGGAAACTTCCATGCGGGACGACACTCAGAGGCGTAGCTAGGGTTTTCAGCTCCCGGGGACAACTGAAGATTTTGCGCCCCTTGTGCCCCTGGAGGCCTGGGGCACAGGGGGCGCCCCAGGATAGCGGCCGGATTGTTTTTGCCGGATAGCGGATATCTAAATGGCTCTTGCGTGACGGGTCAGTACCGGATATCCGGCTCTGATATTGCAAGCCTGTAAATTCTATACTATTCCCCTAAAGGGAATTTTAAAAACTTTTTTGCTTCCTAAATGATAAATAGCTCTAAAAAGCAGCCCTTTTAACTTTCATTTTTTATTAGCGACTATTCACTTCTAAGGGAAAAATGGGACACTGGCTTTGTAAAATTATTTGTCTGATTTTTACATTATTATCATTTACTACATTATTTTATCACATTATTTGTCTGTATACATTGGTCATTCCCGATATGGTTTGCGGTGCTCCCACGTTTTTGTCGAACATATTCACACCTCTTCAGTTCAAATAACTTTCTTTTCGCATTTAAAAATAGAATAAATTAACACTAATTTGGCGCCCCTTGACGCTGCGCCCGGGGACAGCTGTCCCTCCTTGCCCTCACCTAGCTACGCCTCTGACAACACCATGCCCAAGAGTCCCGTATTCTTACTGGCAGGATATTGTTTTTGCCGGATAGCAAATATCTAAATGGCCCACGCGTGACAAGTCAGTACCGGATATACGACTCTGATATTTGAAACCTGTAAATTCTATACATTTTTAAGCATCCTGGAGCTAACAAATTCGCTGTAAGTTTTTAATTTACGTATATTTTAAAAATATGCTAATTTATTCCATTTTTAAAATAGAAATTGACATGTCGGATAACCGGATCTTTCATGTAGTAGTGGACGAATTGGTTTCAGGAAGATTAAAAGTTGGTCTGATACCGGATATTCGATCCCCCCCCCCCCTCCCTCGTCGTGCCCCTTTTGTCCCGTATTTGCTGTTTTTAAATCTGGCAGTCCTGCTCAGCATACACAACACACAAGCATATAATTAATATTTGTGTATCCATATTAGCGGGAAAAACGTACAATTAATTGCACGACATTCGATCCTGTACTTCCATGGCAGTATGAGTGACTGAAAACTTTTATAGCATTCTTTGCAATGAAGAGATAGGCTAACAAGGATGAAAGTGGAATATCAACTTTTATGGGCTACATAAGCTGATATTTGCTTTGGTTTAACCGAAAAAAAAAAAAGAGAGATAGAGAATTGGTTTGGGAACTGATTGTCATATTTTATTCTGACCAATGTTCAGAATAGTTTTGGGAAAACAGTTATTTAATCCACTTTTCCGCGTCATATTTACTGACTCGTGTCATCCTAAGTGACTGACGGTCTAAATTTCAATCCAACGAATCCGAATGAAAACGTACGCCTGCTATCAGTTTCTATATTTTTAATGTACCCTAACTTTCGATGTAGGTGATGCTGAACACTGTACTATGAGTTAAGGCAACGTCTTCTATCCTGTGCTTTGCTCAATTTTTGTACAAACTCATGTAATTTTTTCTGAACTTTAAATTACGTAAAATTTAAAAATATTAAAGAACTTTATTTGCATCTTACTATTGGAAAAATCGGAATAAATAAAAAGTCAATTAAATTTTTAAATGGAACGTTGCTGTTCCAGCCAATAATTTTACATATAAGGTTCATGCAAACAAGCACACAGACATTGGTACTGCATTTAAAAAAAAAACTCGACAGCTTAACTATTATCTTACTACTTCTGTTATTCTTAGTCGAATATAATTGGTGAAAGTTTGACGAAGTGAAGAAGAAAAACAGCTTAATCAGTATGTAATGATCTAACAGAATATTAAAAACAAATAAAAATCAATTCTGTTAATAATGCAATCAGTCTTCTTCAGAATAGAGTAAAAATTGTTTAAAATTTGACATTATCAGGCTCTTAAGAATTTTTTATGCTTATTTCTAAGAAAATATTCTTGCTGCTTTCGTAAAAAATATTTAAAATTGCATCAATTTTTCTACAGGCCATCACTATAAATGCCTTTGTTCTTTAAACAGCAGCAGTTAAATCAAGAAAATTGTGATAAAAATTGTTTACTTTTTTTTCTTCGACAGTTCATATTTTTTTACCTAATTCTTTATGAAAGTGGGGCACTATTATAACAGTTCATACGTTCGCCTGTGTATCATCCGTGTTTCTTCAAATCACAGAGCAGCAAAACATCAAGATGTTTACATTTATGTCTGAAGAAGTATTGACATAATTTGATATTTATGTGTTTCACAAGAAATAAAATTAAACTTGATGCTTTCTCAGCTAGCCAAAAAGAAAAAATAAATAAATAAAAAATTTTAAAAAATAAATAAAAACCACGAAACTTGTTCCAGTACATATACCAAAACAAACGCATTGGTATGTAATAAAAATGATTGCATATTCTCGCTTGATTTTCATAAACAAAAATACACAAACTTAATTCATCTTTTAATTATTGTTTTCGGAAATAATTTACACTAAATCAGTCAAACGACCTGAACTTGATGAATGGCTTGAAAAAAGAACAACTACTGATTCCTGTTCAGCTTTGATATGTAATTCATCATTCATCAGCTTTGGTCATGATCATTTTCTATTTCTACCATTTGTTTTTATTTAAAAAATACTTTAGACTATTAACTGAATGAAAATTTTGTTTCTCGCCTACAATAAGTTTACTTCTTTAATGTTATGATAATAATAATAATAATAAAAGAAGAAGAAGAAGAACGAGCAGTAACTGTTCGTAAACTGAAAATTGAGTTCAGAACCTTCAAATAATTTCTAGTTCCAAAAAGTTTTATTTTTCTATTAAACACACATTACTTTTTTTGCTAACGGTCTTTAAAAGCAAATGCTGACCTACGCACCCTCCAGAGGCTGTCAAGGGCGAGTTATGCTTTCTAAAAAGAAAAATTCTTCACTTATCCGTTTCTGAAAATTCCGAGCTATTCTTGAATACTATTCAGAAAAGACTTTTATTCAACGTCTTAATTTTTATTACTGGAGTTCGCCCAACAGTCGTAAAAAAATATATTGGAGTAAACTGGGTTATCAGTCACTTACTAGCAGTCTCATTAGAGTTCAGAGGAAAATCTAGCTTGTCCCACTGAAGGCAATTCAAGCAGCGTCATTCGTCCCGTGGCAGCGGTTAAAGCAATGTAAACAAAGGAAGCCGTAGCATCGTTTTACTTCGAGTTCGACAAATCTAATTAAAAACTAAGCCTAAATAAAGTTCTTCTACATTGCATAAAATTAACACTAAATAAAACACTATAACTATTGTAATAATTAATAGATTATTTTTATAATGATTAAATTAAATGTAAATACTGGGTTATAATCAGAAAAAAAGCTGTGAAAATAGTCTAATTGACTTTAAGATAACTAATTTTGCCTAGTGAACTCCATGTAGAACTCCATTGAAAATTTTAGTAAACAAACAGCGGATATCACGTGACAACGATGATCGCTTATGAGTCCTTCTAGCGGTGAATTGCCTCCATTCCTAATGGTCAATCTTTTAATAAGGAAAAAATATATATATTTTTGTAAACTGGGTTGTCAGTCACCTACTAGCAGTCTCATTATAGTTCAGAGGAATATCTAGCTTGTATCAATTAATTTGCACAGCATAGTTTAGCATAACTGACAGCAAAAAATGTATTCAGAAAAAGAATTTTATTCAGCGTCTTAATTTTTATTACTGGAGTTCGACAATAGTCGAAATTCGACCGTAATAATTAAGCATTGAAAATATTAGGCTATTTATATAATCATATAAGTATTATGCATCAAATTTGTAACGTCGAGTTTATTTTGATCATCTTCACTTAAAGCAAACGTATTGCAAATCATTGTAGCCGCAGGGCCAATTGCGCTCGCAAATGTAGCCGTTTGAACTTCTTCCGATTTCGTACTACGTTGAGTGGCAGTTGAATAAAACTTAAAAGTTTGCTCCACACACTATTCTCATTTTCCATTTGTTTTAGGGAAGCCTTCACTCAAATTCTGATTATAATTGTTTTTAGTATTACTGCTTAATGGCAACAGAATCTTTTTAAGAATGAGTTTCATATTTATTACCTATTAATTTACTCAGCCAAGGCATGTTGCCATCTGCTATCCATAACAATATAACCTTACAATTACAAATGAGGTTTTCCTGAGAGAAAAAAAAAGGGGAAATAACTAACTAATAATAAACTGTGTCCAAAAGTTTTTAATTTATATCACTAAAACTTGTCAGTAACTACTATAAAAAAATAGTAGCAAAATCGGTTGCAAAACAGAGGAGGAAATGGCTCTTAACAGTTTTGACTTTGCCTATTTATATATAGATTATATTTCTTCTCGTCAAAATCGTATTTATTATAACAGTTCTATTCGGGAGAGGTCCAAGCCGAAGAGAACTTTCCAAAATGGGAGTTTAAAAATATAAAACTGTTTATTTAAAATATATGAGTCTTCTAGTTTCAAAACCAGCTACATCCAAAAAATGAAATTGTTCACGGAGGGCAAAAAACTAATATCTAAGAAATTCGGATTTCTAGCTAAAAGCATTGGGATAGACTTTTAACTTGCTGAAATTTGAACACAAAAATAATTTTTCCTTGGAAGATATTTGGAGGGAAAAAAAGAGCTGATAGGCATGGTCGATGGGGGGATCTGGTTTTGTAAAAAACCGGCACATTTCAAACACCCTTTTTAGCATGATGTAGCTACTGTAGCTACTTTAGAAACTTAAAAAATTAACACCACATGAAAATTACTTTAAACTTTTAGCAAGTGTAAAAAAAGTTGAAATCGAAAAAAAGTGGATGTATCTGGTTTTGAATCTAGACGACTCATATAGTTAATCCGATTTCTTCTGCTGATTAATCGGTTATCGGTAATCGGCCAAGTTGCTTATCGGTGCATCCCTACTTTGTAGTAAATGGCAAAACTATTCCCTAGCTCGCCTAGCTGTAAAGCTAAAATTATCATTGAACTATTCCCCGACCTAAGAAAAACCAACTGGTGACCAACCACTTCGTCAGAACGAACAATTTGAGAAACATTGCTTTAATAGGTATCTTATTTTCAATGAAACTGAAATATGTTTTATGTATCATAATTTTAATACAAGCCATCAACGCATTTTTTTTGTACCAAATTCATATCATTACTGTTGATAATTATGCACTGCCATAAGTTTTACAAATTACAACAAATACTCTTCTAGGAGTGATATTTTAAATCTTAAGACCTTCCGGTACAGTCATTCATGGTAACTTTTTGAACTGTTATGTATTTAATGTATTTGACTAAAAAAAAAGAAAAAAGAAACTAGGAGTTCCAGTGCTGCACTCAACTATGTTATAAAATCAGTTTTCTACTCTTAATTTTTAAATTAAGTCAAATATATTTAAAAATAGGACGTGGTCAGGGCCGGCGCGAGGTAATTTTGCGCCCTAGGCAAAGTTGATTGATGCGCCCCTTTCTTACAAACTTATATTTTTTTAATTAAAAGAAACAGTAATAAACAAATATTTAGTGTTTTATGTATTAATTAAACATTCTTCAAATTTAACACATTTATCCCAAAATTTTGGCCGCTTTGTCCAGCACTTCATTCAGCTGTGCTTCCTTATCCCATACAGAGTGTAGAAGGCTCCCGATGCTGGTTTTGTGTCTGGAGATCCATTGGAAATTAGAGAATTTTGAACAATGACCCCTTCACCCCAGGGGTGGGAGGGTGCATAATTCTAACTAACTATAGAGAATGAAGGTATATATGCCTTTGGAGTTTGAATGTTTGAAAGCTTTGTCACTGGAAGGGAGTGATCAACTACACATACCGAATCACATCTTTTCATTTTTTAAAATTATATAATTAACAACCGAGCTGCCTTAAAACAGTAGTTGGATTTTTGTGCCCCCTCAAGGTTTGCGCCTTAGGCAGCTGCCTAGTTTGCTTTAATGTTAGCTCTGGCCCTTTACGTGGTTTAAAGTTGCTCGGAATGACTGTAATAATATTAGAAATATTTTAAACTTTTATTGAAACTTTTGAGTTTTTCTTTTATGTTCATTGCCTTCTCTCTTGGCTGGTGATACTGCCTGGCTGAAGATGAATGAAAACACTTTATTAAAACTTTAAAAAAAAGTTTTAAAATCGCTATTTTACCGAATTTTCCTGAACATTGTTTCTATCAGTTAGTTTAAAAACATAGGTTGAGCGACTTCGTCCTAACCTGTCTCTTCTACCTAATTGGAGAAGAGGGTCAGTGTTCCTTTGTTTCCCAGATATTTTTTTATCAACCGTATCTTCAGTGAGAAATATTGATAGAAACTTCCGATAACGTTTTTTCTTTTTCTCTAAGACCGAGGGAAAAAAACGAGAAGCTATTCGCTTGAAAGAATTTCGTTCCAGTTTCAGTGTTTTCTAAATTCATTTCCCAAGAACATTTCTTAAGAAAATGTTGACATTATTCATTTGTGTACATAAAGCTTGCTTTTTCCCCCTTCCTTTTACAAACAGTAGCAAATGATTACAAGAAACTTGGTTTTCATTTTTGCTTTAAGTTGATTTTGAATGGTACTGCTTTGCTAGTACTATTCAAACAATATCAAAATGCAACCTAAATTTCAAAAACACGTTTTTTAAATCTCCATTACATAATATGGGTGCCTGAGAGCCGTTTTGGGCGGGTAAGAGAAGAGGAGAGCTGTTATTAATTTAACATCATGTGCTCCTGAAAAAAAAATCTCGCTCAAAACGTTATGGATTTCCTGGAAGTTAGACGTTGTCAAAAGGGTTCCGTAAAAAAGATGATACTTTAAAACGCGCGAAGGACAATGAAGAGACATGGCGTTTTGCTGGACCAGTTTTTTATTTTTGCAAAAAAAACTACGTCCCCCCCCCCCCCCCCCCGAAAAAGAACTTTCTATTTTTTGTCAGTGTATCTTAAACTGAGATAACAAGTGCTGCTTTGGAACAAAAAAAATGTAGGAGGCATGGTAATAAAAGAGGATTTTAAGTTTTATTCTACCTGTAGAGCATTCTTGAACCAATTTTCTAATTTTTTTTTAGTGCATTGTAAGATTCTTTTTTTTCCTTTTTAGTTTTAAAAACAATTAAATTTTAAAACCCTTATTTAATTTCATCTTTATTTTGTAGTTCTTCCCTCTGCGATGGTGTTCTAAGGCATGGCACGATTGGCAGCATACTACCAAGAAGATTTCCATTACACTCCTTTCGGATATGGCCCCAAGCAGAGAAAGACATATGCCGTTTATGAAGAACCGAAGTTTAACAACCACTTTCATGATGGATACAGGTTGAGGGAGTTAGGAGCATCCGATCCAGCCTTGTCTCCAAGTGCACAGTACTTGTCAAATACAGGGACAATGACTTTGAAACAGAAACCCTATCCGTATGAATCTCAGTTCGGTAGAAATTCGCAAGCCGCTGTCATAGAACATGCATATGAGAACATAGATTTTATAAATTCTACTATCCATCCTGGTGTCTATGAAAATGAATCAGTATACCCCCACGATGGGCATGTTTTGATAGAAAATCACTATCCTTCGCTTGTGAAATCTCAGTACAAAGACAAAATTAATAAAAGACTGTCTTATAGTGAGTCATGGGATAATAATTTGCAATCTCCAAAGAATTATATTCCTAGAACAATAAATAAGTATGAATCTCAAAGAGGTTTAAAAGGCTTCGACCCTTACCGTGAGGAGTATTTTCCTGCTAACCATGGCTATGTTGAACGCACAGAACAGAACTACCATTCTCCTGTTCCTTATCGTGATGATTTGATTCATGGGAAGTGGCAACAGTGGCACTGGGCTTCCCCAGAAACGTACACAAATCCTGCGTTGCTCTCACCGCCATCACCTCTAGATTCTGGCTTAAGTTCTCAATCAATTACCTCGAGTCCAAGCCTGGAAGCCGAACCGTTGTCTATGCATTCCGGGTCCATACCAGTTTCCGAATTGGATCGTCGTCATGCCTGTTGCTGTGTGGAGAACTTCCGTCCAGACAGCCGACTTGTAGTGCCTGCGCGTATGGTTGCCAATGGGAGAAATTCCCCTGGCGCGTATTCTACTTTGTCAAAGCACAAGAAAATGGTTGACGATAAGTTTTCAAAAAGTGCAATTAATGACGGATATCATAATGGACATGTTCGGTATGGAATGATGGGGATTATTGGGGAGACTTCAGACGGCGAACAAATCATGCAGCCTGTTGTACCAAAGAGATCGAAGCATCATTCTCATAAAGTAAATCGTTCCCCTTCTAGCTGCTGTGACCACCCCCGCCAGCAAAATTCAAGATATAAATCGCAAACATCAAAATCTTATAAATGTGTACCTGATTATACTAAGCCTTGTGTGGTAATAACAGAAGCGTCAGAGAAAAGTACTACTAGTGCTTCCTCTCCAGATCAAGAACATTCTGATAAAAGTCCTGAGCCAGAATCGTCAGTGAGTTTAGCAGTTTCAACTTCAACTTCCAACTCGTCATCTGTGGCGTCTAGCAGTAATGAACTCAACAGGGAATCTGAACTTCGGAAATCAAAGAAAGCGATGGAAAAGGAAATCCGCGAACTAGAAGACATGTATAAAAAATGCAACTTGAGTGACTACGAACTGCTCGAGAGAGCAGAACGAAGGGATCTGCCCACACCACATCAGATGAAAATGGCCCACACGACTAGTAACCTAACTCGCAGCAAAAGTGATACATTTTATGAAATGTTAGGCCCGAGTTACCGCAATCCCTATGAAAATCATCAACGAACACCACCCGTCAGACGATCAGGAATACCGGACCTAATAGCAGACGATATGGCTCTGAGGAAGCACTACAAACCCACAACGACCACCTCCTTCAATCCCGTTGAGAAATCTATCACGTACATGCTATGTTCATCACACTTCACCCCAACCGTATCTGCTGGCAGAGATATTCTTTTCGAGAACTATCCGGACGTGGAATACGACGACTTTTCTTATCGCAGACATTATTTTGGAAAGAAAAGTAAAATTCCTGACCCACAGCCACCGTTTGGGATTCCGTTGAGGCCTCCACCCCCGCAACTAGTGTTCACAGATTATTTGCATGCCCCTGTGCCGGCTGCAGAGCTCCAACCACTTTGTCACCCTCGTGGAAATCCAGATGTCGTCAGAGACGACTTGGCATTTAGGAATCTTCGGAAAGAAGAACCTGAGAGATTGTACTATGATATATCCCAATTCTATAAGAAAAAAAGGGGATAAAATTCAATTTTTGAAAGTACTCTTCGCATCTAATGATGAACAAATGTTTTTTTTTTTTTTTTGGCTAAATTTTTAGCCATTTGCTTTTTTCGACTAGTTCAAAACACAAAACTTTCGTAATTAATATCAAGGAAAGCGAAAATAAATAAATAAATAAAAGTAAAAGATGCCTTGGGGTTTAAAAAAATGAATATTCATTTTATCAACTTGTTTAACAATGAAAGTAATTCATTAAATGCAGTTGAACCTCTTTAATACGAACACTCATTGAGACAAAAGCTTTATATCCACCAAGTGGTTTAGGCGTCAGAGCAGCAAGCTCCCGCGCTTGGAACCGGGCTCGATTTTCATCCACATAGCACTTCTTCCGATCAAGTTCTAGTGCTTCCATCCCATTGTTTTAGTCCCATAATATGTTTTATTTAATGAAATAAATATAGAGGAAGACAGAGCTTAGTAGACCACTTTTTCACTTCTTTTTTCTTTTTTAAGAAAAAGTGAAGAAAAAAACTATGTACTTGAAAAAAATTACATACATTATTTAAAACTTTGTCGTCATTTTCTCACTTTTGCACAGCATTTGGAAGCATTCTGGGTAAAAATAAATAAATTGTGAACACTCATAAACTGGACCAACCTCTGTAAGCGATGATTGCCCTGACCCCTTCTTTTTTTTAAGGGGCGCTTTCGTGTTTAGCTTCTTTAGGCAAGTATAACTGCACAAGATGGTCGACTCTTACGTCACAATCACAATATAGGTCATTAAAAAAATCGAAATTGTTCAAAAAGAAAATCGCATCCTAAAATTTCAGCGTTTGGTTTTACCGATTCTGAATCTTAAGATTAAAATAAAAGAATTTTTTTTTCCTGCTGAATACGATTAAATATCACCACGCATTGGCTAGTCAAAATAGAATGTTATATGATAATGTCTCAGAGTTTTTAAAATCTTTTATGAACGGAAAATAATGTACAATTATGCTTGATGTACATAGTCACGTGCATGTATGAATAAACATTTTAAGAATCTTCTTTTTCACACTACTACACTCATTTGTCACCTATTGAGCATATCTGAGCTCATTTGAGAGGATAAGTTCTACAACCTTCGAATGTGGTCGAATTAAAGGTGCATTTTTACAGGTTTACAGCAACTGTTTGAACGAGATGCTGCAGAACGTCTTATATATATATATATACACATATACATATATACATAAAATAGCTATTTATTTTAATTGCATGTTACATGGCCAGATGTAAAATCAATACAAAGATATTTTCAAACCTAAAGCTATATTGTATTATTTTCTTATATCAAGTTTTATTTTCAATGAAGTCGTAATTTATACTTAAAAGATTAAATTGTGTGTCCACGTGTTCACACTAAGTGTGAGTAAAAGGATTGAATTTATTATAATATATATATTATGTTAAGTGCAGCTGAGCTCCCCAACAACGAACTCTCCCTATAGAGAATTTCTCTCTATAACGCAGTTTGTAATGAAAATGTTTGAAAACTTTCATAGTATTCTCCATACAACGAATTGGTTGTCTCCCTATAACGACTTTTTTTTCTACATACGTTGATCTTACCAATTTTTGTCATTTCTGAAGAAAATTGCTAATTTCTGAGCAAGCGCTTACAAAGTACTTAATATAAAACAGAATTTTTCAACTAAAATAAACACAAGTACGTACATACGAGTACAGATTATTTAAAATTGGGGAATTGTGTTCATTTTTGAGCATTTGATTTTTTTAATAAAAATTAGAAAAATTTCAACAAATTTAAAGAATATATTAATTTTGTTTTTAATTGAAATTCGTAATTAAAATCTTCTGAAGTTTACGTATTTATTAAAGTATTTGCTCCATTTGTGTAAATAACAGCAAAAATCTCTACGCATAACGAAATTTTCTTGTGGGACCGTTCATAAATGATGTCACACTTTTTTTCCGATATGTTTGCCTCCTTTGTCACAAAAAATGTCACACTTCAACATACTCCCCTACCTCCCTTTGTCATATAGCACGCTATTTTACATAAATATATGTATTTGCAGTACAGAAACAAAGCACTTATGTTATTCATCACGTTTCTAATTTTATTTTTTAATTTTTAATGACGTTTGAGAGCATAACAATCCTTCCTTTAAACTTTTGACTGGAAGTAAATTTAAAATTTAATCTGCTCCGCATTGGTGTTTCTCAATACAAAAGGAAATCAACGAAACTTTAAAATCAAATTATGAAAATCAGAAAAACTTAAAAAAAAAAAAAAAATAATAATTAAAATGTTTTTATCGAAACCAAAATT
This sequence comes from Octonoba sinensis, assembly GCA_038502835.1. Taxonomy (NCBI): domain Eukaryota; kingdom Metazoa; phylum Arthropoda; class Arachnida; order Araneae; family Uloboridae; genus Octonoba; species Octonoba sinensis. Next base: position 49,103,672 of record CM076600.1, read on the forward strand.
TGTGATGTCACACTTCTTATTACCCCATCCCCTCCCCTTGTCACAATTTCTCGAACCCATCTCCCCCTCGAAACGTGACGCTATCTATGAATGACCCCTATAGCGAATCTCTCAACTTGAACCAATAAGCGATTTTTTTGTTGGGAGATCGTGATTCACATTTAAGTTTTGAATGAAATCTTTTCTTCCCTGCCGTGTTTAAATAAAATTTCCAGTTTCAATTTTTTGAGAACGCTGAAACATGAAATTGTACAAAATCTTAATGTTTCATGCTTTTATGTCACGTTCAGTGTATATTTTTTGTATGTGCATATCATTTGTATAAAGTTGATGTCTAATAAATTTATTGAGATGTTGTTTTGAAGCCAATTTTTTCAGAGACAAAAAAATTCAGATACATAAAATGTTTTTGCAGGGCTTAAAAGAATCGCGCATTTTGTGTACTGTACAGAAGAAAACTGGAAAACATGTCCCGCTGCGACTTTCAGGTTAAGTTGTAGATGGTCCTACTGTTTGAATTGAGTTGGATTTGTCCTGTTGCTTGAGTGGAGCACAGTTGTAGGGGCCCTGCTGCACTCGTAACTAGTTGAGGGTTTAGTGACGAATTCATGTAGAGCAGACTTAAATTTCTTTGAAAGTTTGTTTTACAAAACGGTAATGCATTTTAATTTCGGTAAAATCTAAGACATTTGTCGCTGTATTTATAAACAGAAAATATAAATATTTTTGTTTCTAGTGAACTTTGAGTGTTTTATAAATTATTTATGATAAAATTTCATTTAACAAAGTGGGATTTAGCTCTTTTATCTGTTGTACGTAAAGATATAGTTTACCTAAATAGTACTACCTCAAACGGACAAGCTGAATTTTTTTACGAATGGTTTCGCTTCCCAGTAAGTTCATTTACGCCCTGGTTAATTTTTATCGTTGCCAAACAAGGAAAAAACTATCATATTGAAAAATCAAGAATAAAAACTAATGTTTACATCTTAAATGAACATTTATAACAAAAATAAAACCACTTGCAGCTTTTTGTATGATGTGAAAATTAAGAAGCTGAAAATTTACTGAAAAGCGTCCAATAAATCATACGTAAAATTCTTCTAAAAATAAATTTATTTCAATTTTTACTTTACTTTTTCGACTCCTTGGACCAGCTTCTCCCAAAGTACGGTACGCGTAGGGCACGAGAAGAGCTTGGTGGGGTTGCGCGCAGCAGACAGAGAACTTCCAGTACACGTCTGTTTTATAATTTGCCTCAACTTATTGTTACAATGCAATAAAATTTCATTGTTTGACATTAAAGATAAAGTGAACTCCACCATGACAAAATTAAATTTGTAGCAAAAGATAGTTGGTGATGTAGACGTTGACTTATTTCCCCCCATTCTCGAGTTAATTTCAAATTCAGGTCACAAAATAGTTGCTGATTCTCAGAAATGTATAACACGGTATAATGGAGAATTATCAAGTGGGCATAAAAACCTTTTTAAATTTATTTCATTTTTATTTTTGCGAGGGGTACTCGGCGTTACAGAAATTGCAGAAGGGTAAGTGTTGAAAGTTTGGGAAACACTGCCTTAAACCATAAAACTAAAAGTAAACTCGAAATTGCTCCGCCTTTCTTTATTTTTATTTTTTTGCGAGCATTTATTATTATTATGACTATTATTATTACTGTTATTATTTTATCTGCTCAAAAACTGGCCTTAAAATATAAAAGAAAATCCTTTTTATGCATATTCTAGATCGAAAGTTCTTCTCGATAAAATTTGGAAAGCAAATCTATTTGTTAGACAGTTCAGGATTTATATATCATTCAAACTTCTCCGTAGAATGAGGTCTTTCGAACAAAAAGGCTTTATTCAAATTGGGCCATTCCCGAAAACGTTTTTATGGGGGGTGGAGACAAACATTTCCTTGTTTCATAAACATTTTCTTTTTCTTTTGACCAATATTTATTGGAAGTGATATTTTTACAAGATATTAAAACCTTTTTTCACGCACTTACCTTCTTTTCCACGGAAAAGTAGGCTAAAACTGCATCCTACTTTTTTTTAAAAAGTAACCCATGTTTCATGTTAAGACTAGAAAACTGTCACAAGTGGAAAAGTTAAAATTGAAATTGATCACAAATAGTAGTCTGTTGACCAACTTAAATTGGGGATTGAAAAAAAGAAATAAGCGTAGAAGATTGAATCACAAGCGGAAAAGTAAAAAATATATAGTTGACGACAAGCTGACTATTGACCAACATTAAACTTAAAAAAAAAGCTAAAGTTGACCACAAGTTGATTGTCGAACAAACTCTAAACTTAAAAAATAAAATAATAGTAGCAAAATAAATAAATGAATAAATGAAATACTAATTTTAAAAAATAATAATAAAGACATCAATTCCTCGATATAAGAAACAAACGGAAGCAAAAATGTTAAAATTTAGATACGAAATGTAACAGCAGCAGCACAAAATTTAAACAATAAGCATAAAACATAAAAAAATTGCTTAAACAAAATACAGTCTTTTTTTTTTTTTTTTCAATACTATTAAGCACTTTAGAAGTAAAATGTAGAAGCTCTAAAGCATTACAAAACAATAAACATTAAATGCATAAATATTTCTAAGGAAAAATTTTATAGTCAGGAAAAAGAAAAGCCTTAACCACTCTGCGGTTTACGACGAGATATCTAGTTCATTTAACATATAACACTGGGATTGATCAACCACAGTCTGGTTAATAAATCGTCAATATTAATATATATTATATACTAGCTGACATGCCCGGCTTTGCGCGGGATAATATTGCATCATTCGCAGGCTAAGTGACGCATGTCAAATATTCTGTTGTAAATATGTAAGGAAAGATTTTCTTAAAAAATCCAAGAGTAGGAGATGGGCAACAGGCCTTAAAAACCTTATTTAAACAGTAAAAATCATTAAAAAAACACGATTGCATTGAAATGAACAGCCCAGAAAATTCCTTTTAGGTAAAATAATAACACTAAATAAAAATACACATTAAAATGCCAACAACAGTTCATAAAAATTACCATTCGAGTAAGGGCAACAGTAACTAAAATGCACATATGCAACGGGATAATTTTGCCAAAATGATATGAAGACGTAAAAATCGCAATTACAATATCTACCATAATACATCTAAAAATTCCTATCAGAGTAAGAGCTGTACCCTGTTTAAAAATGTCCATCAGATGAAGAACAACTGTCCCTGTGAATATTTCTGCTACAATAAAGAAAAAATTCCTTAAAGCTCCCCATTTTAATAAAGACAACTATTCCTAAACATTCCTAATAAAATAAGGACATGAGTCCCAAAAAATCTCCATTAGAATAAAGACGTCAGTGACTAAAAATACCCATTAGAATATTGACCTTCAAGAGCTACTATTCCTAAAATTACCAACAGTCCATCTTAAATTCCCCATCAAAATAAGGACACCCGTTCCTAAAAATCCCACTTGCAAAATCGTCAAAACATTTCCTGAAAATTCAATTAAATATCACTTTCATAAAATTCGCATAAAAACGAAAGAAAGGAAAGCATTATTTCCAAAGGCAAATACACATTTAAATTAGAAAATGTTCAATACCGAACCAATTCTGACGTGTGAAATTTAAATTGATAGAAATAAATAACTAAATTCTGTCCATATGGCGCCAAATAGACAGTACAAAAAATAAATGTTAGAAATAAATCACTTGAGTAAAATATGGAATCAATCAAACACGCTATGTAAAAAAGTTAAAATGAAGCAGAAGCTCACCAAATTGCACTGCCGTAATGGTAGCATTTCGTGAAATACGCCATGATCCTATAGTGTAAATCACGTATTGAATTAAATGAGAACAATATTACTGATAAGGATTATTTGCGCGGTTTGGAAAAGTTACGAAGAGCAAAATATTATAAAACCTTCCAACCTAGTTTTTACCGAAGGAATTAATATTAAATCGGTAAAAAAGAAAGAAAAATAAACCTCAAGATAAAGTAATTGAAAATCGCCTGCAATAAATAATCCACAAATATGCAACCAAATGAAAAGAATTTTTAGAATTTATTTCGTTGATAAAACGGATACTCTACCATAAGAAATAATATGTTTCGTGAAATTGTTGAACTGGTGCCATAATATTAAATCGCCAAAAAAGGAAAAAGAATCAACCTGAAGGTAATTAAAAATGGTCTGCAGTTAATAATCCACAAAATATGTATAAAAATGAAATAAATTTTTGGAAATTTTTTTCGCTCATATAACGGCCTGAATAAAGATAAAATAGCATTTTTTCAATCCTCCGTTAACAGAAATCATGAAGTTGGCGACAAAAGTACTATTTGTTTTGGCGAAAACACGGAAATTGAGAAGATAAATTCAGAGGTAAGCCTCGTTTTAAAATTCGAAAACTACTTTAAATGAATATTGCGCATGTTCTATTTGTCCTACGAACTGCAAAAAAAAAAAAAAAAAAAAAACATCTTGTGCAGTTCTTTACGGGCATTCATATGCTGCAAAAATCTAACACGTGGGACGTTTCTTCGATGACATAAACCCAAAATCAACAGTTTTGCTTAAAATTGGAATAAAAAAAGAACAAATTCGAATTTTAGGAAAAACGCTTCTAGGTGCACGAGGACCTGACCCTAGGTACCTGTAACCAAAATTTCGTGCTTCCAGCCCGTTCCATCTCGCCAGGACGCGATCGACAGACAGACACACACACAAACGATATAACAACTTAATACATATTGGGTGCGCCTCTTTTTCTATCCCGTAGAAATTGTAAACACATGATAATATAAACTGGGATGTGCTGAAAATTTAACAAAGCATCACTAGACAACTAGACATGATGCAAAGCTCATAAAAATATTCCGTAGAAGTCAAATTACCTCGTTTCTAAATGGAATATAGAGATTTGATCTTGGAAGACGAAATAACTCGTCTTACGATGAAAGTGTTAAATCATCAAACCGCATCGACTCGTTGGTCGCGAAATATGAAGATATAATGTAACTTACCAGTTAAAATACAACAGATTTTTCACAAATTCAACGAAGAGAGTGAAACTAAAGGAAAAATGTTTTCATTGGTAAAAAAAATAATTAATTTCTTTTTCTTACCGTAGAATGTAACAAAATCATAATATGGCTATTATACCCATACATCCTTACACGATGATTACATGGGTGATTCTAAGCGAAAAAAAAATTTCGGAACTTCACGCAAAACTTTTGGAAAAAGTATGAGCCATCAATTTTAAATAAAAAACTATATACAGTAAAACCCCGTAGAAACATGTTTGGCACCCGCGTTATAACATAACCGCCCGCCGGAACCATATCCAGGAAATAATATTCGCTTTTGTTGCATCATTTTTAACCTTTTAACTGTCACACCCGAGATTATCTCGGGAAAAGCGCTAGTATTCCAAAATGTTACGCCCGGGTACTAATCGGGATGTTTTTTTTTTCAGTGCATCGGTACACTCTCAACGACTGTTGAGACTGCACAGCAGTCGACGAAAGACAATTTATGTACCCAAATCATCAAAATAATTTGACAGTTAAAAGGTTAACTTTATCAACTGAACAGTCCTTGACAGATTGAGCTCCGCCAATGTCTAGAGAAACAAGTCAGGGCGATTGCACCCGACTTTGAAATCAAGCTATATGTTCTAGAGTGAAAGGCAGAAAAAGCATGAAAATGGTGTAAATCACGCCTATCAATCACAATAGGACTTTATCTGTTAGCGTGTCTGGTGGGGGGAGGGGATGGTAGCTCTTAGGCTAGAATATTTGTGTGCTTGGGTTGGCTTTATTTACAATGGTAAATAAGGAATCACCTTTAAATGGCAATGATAAAGGGTGGTTTTAACGTCGGGGGACATGATAGTCCCCGCGGTATACTGAGGCGCGGTATATCGGGGTTTTACTGTATTTAGGTTAACAATCCCCGCCCCCCTTCAACACAACAGTACATGCGCAAATATATATCTAAAGTCAAAAATAATCCCTCAAGTAATTAAATGAAAGATCTAATATATTAATAGGGGAAAGTTGGATAAAACCGGGTAGGTGGATAAAACTGGGACCCAGCAGTTTTAGCTTGATTCGTATTGCCATTTGTCGGAAAACGCTTGGAACTAGTTGCAAACAACCGCCATGTTACTTGGAGTTAAATGAAAGGCAGTGTTCAGCAGTTGTTTTAAATTATTAAACCAGGTTTTGCATCACGTTTTTGACCTTGGCATTCGGACAAGACCGGGTAGTACCCGGTTTTGGAGGTTTTTTTTTTTTTTTTTTTTTTTTTTTTTTTTTTTACTGTGTGAAATATAAATTGTTTAATTTGTAAAATATAAATCTTAAAGAATCATCTCATAAATGGTATAAAATTAAATTTTTATTACTTTTTAGGAGGGACTTCGTTTGAATATACTCTACTATATTATAGTATCCCACTTAGTACAAATATAAAATTAAAATTATTAACATTTAAAATAAAAATTATCTTTAAAAAATTAGATCGTGTTTGTCAGGGTATTCCAAAAAATGTTTCTTCTTATTTTTTTTAAAAGTAGGGTAGAATGAAAAAAATTAATCCTTTTACAAATTTATAATCTTGTTAAAATAAAAATTGCACCCATAAAAATTAAGGCTGCTCATCAGTCAATTTCCTAATTCAGCTCACTAATGTTAAGTCTATGGGCGTGTGATGCATTCGTATTTTTTAAAATATCTCCTCGGGAAATTAATATTTTTTACTTCATTTTTCTGTGTACTCTTCTTAAAGGATGTCTCTTTTTTTATCTCTCAATATTTTCAAAATATATACTTAATTTCATATGACGTGTTAAAATAATGCACATACAGTTCGCCAGCTTTTAATACACAAAATATTAAACTAAGCATATATTTTAGAAATATTTTGAAAATTAATTAGAACGAAGACATCTTTTCAGAAGTGTACGCAGAAAAAGGACTAAAAAATACAATTTGCCGAAGAGATATTTTTTAACCCACCTCTCAGTATAGGAGGGCCATTGTACCAATTTATTGTTACAACTAAATATTTCAGTAGTAAGACAGCAACATTTTTTAAGTGTTCCTAAACACACCCGGTTTTATCCGACCTGGTTGGATAAAACTGGGTACTTTTATACTTAAAAAAAAATTTTATTTGCCCTCCAAAATATTGTTCTTTCACATTGAAAAATATTTATTTCTGTAACTAAAGAACTAATTGATCATTCAAATAGAAATTTAAGAAATTTTATTCACTAACTGCTTAGGAAAAAAGAAAAAAACACTTTGGGACCCAGTTTTGTCCAACTTTCCCATACCAGAAGTCTTTTTTTCTTCTGGAAAAAGTTATTGTGTTGATAGTTTTTAAAATACAACAAAATATTTAGCTTGTCTGAAGGTAGAAAGAAAAGCACAGATATTAATTGTCAAAGAAATCTTAAGCTTAATAAATAAAATTTTTTTCGGAAAACCGTTTTTTTTTTCTTTTAACTTTTAGGACAGGTGTTCGAAAATTTTCGGAAATGTCGGAGAATTTCGGATCAGACTCACCTATGGACGGTTTCAAAATAGTCAAGAAGATTTTTTGTGAAATTAATCTACTTGTTTCCCACATTTTTTTAACGCAATAAAATTAATAACATTTTTAATGAATTGAGGCATGTCAATTGACATGTGCTTTTTTCCAATGGAGAGAATGGCTTGCGTGTCCTCGCTTATAGTGCTTCTTGAAATGTTTTGACAATGTATTATAATATTTGAAATTTTAAGCAGTGAAAAAGTAAGGCAATATAAAAACGTTTGTTGCATCAATCTAATTCATTTTCCATGCACAAAACTTGTTTCGTTTACGCGCAATGCACTTGCAACTATTAAAATTTTGATTCAGATATAGCACTTTTTCAGAAAATTTGAAAAGTATTCTCTATTCACATAGAACCAAATATATTGTATTTAGGTAGAATAAGTGACAAAAATCCACCTGGTGGTAATAACTTAATTTCGCCATAAAGGGATCATTCATAAAGGATGTCCCGCCTTGAGGGAGGAGGGGGGTTCGTGAAATTGTGACAAACTGTAATAAAAGGGGTAAGAAGAAGTGTGACATCCTGCATATGCAACATGCATAGTGTGGCATGTGACAAAGGGGGAGGGGTATGTTGAAGTGTGACACTTCGTTACAAAGGGGAGAGGGGGTCAAATATATGGGAAAAAGCGTGACATTATTTATGAACGGTCCCAAAGTGCCGATACGACTTTTAATTTTAGCTCTGCATCATACTTATTTTAATGAATTTTTTTATAGTGTTGAAAAACACTTCTCTCCATTACATCTCATTGAAAGAAATTGTGTTGTTGCATGTGAAATTAATAAATTAATAGTTGCATCAGTGGTGTAGTCGAGGGTGGGGGGGGGGGGGGGGGACGGTGTTCCCCTACCTTTTTATTTTAATGCAAGCGTCCACCCACATTTTCGAAACTTTTAACATAAGCGTCCCCACAACTTTTTTTTTCAGGACTACACACCACTGAGTTGTATAGTTTGAAGATATGGAAATTCAACCTTGAGATAATTAAGTTAGGTAGATACAACCTTGAGATAGGTACATAGGTAGTGTTATAGGTAAGCTTCATTATTTGATAATTCTGTAACAAAATAGGATACTTTTCGACAGGAAGAGAACTTTTGGTTGCCTCGGTTAACTGAACAGCTCACACTTTCAACAGATAGCAATTTTCAAGTACAAAATCGATTAGTATGTATTTGATAGATTTGATATTGTAAGTGCGTCCGTAATGGAAGATAACAATTGATATTTACTCGTTCCAAGCGAAATTTTTTCTAAAATTGCTAATATTTTTTATGTTATTTTTCTTGATTAAGAAAATGCAACGGATCACAAATAAAATAAGTAGGTATTATTTATAATCATTTAAATTATTTTCATGTTTTAAACTACTCCCGTACCAAAACATTCCTATTATGCTCATAAAAACGAGGAAATTCACAATTTACAAATTTTTTATGCCGTTTTAACGTTTTAAATTTAAATGAGTGCATACCTTAATAGCCCACTTGGGGGCCAATGTAGTTTTAAATATCACGTGTAAAAGATTGAAACCAATTGCAGACAATATAATGTAGTTGAATTTAGTTATAGTAACCTCGTTTAGAGTGACAACTCTGTTATAAAGTCAAGAAATTCTGGTTCCTTTTCGAGCCTATACACTTAAATGTGTATCGCCTACCTTATATACAGTTTCAAAAATATTTTGGGCCTTTGAATGACGTTAGAACAAAGTTCCACTGTAGGTTTTGACAATAATAAATGAATACATAATATATTACAGCTCTAAAATTTCAAAACATTGCATTAAACTAAATATAGAACTGGAGAGACAGTCTGAACGCAGCGGTCTTTTGACAACTCGAAAGAAAAAATCCTACTCTGCAAGAATCCCAAGTTTTTATTATAATTTCATGAAGGTTTTATTTTCAATAAATAAGCACTTTTGCATCATAAATTAAAATTTTATGGAGAATGAAAAGCTTTCGCATCAAATTTAATGATTCAATTTTTTCAATGGTTTCATCAACGAATCGTACAGCGGAGGCATCGTTTTTAAGTAACGACCGAGACGTCTAATGGACATCACGACCAGGGACTTTTTAAAAAAAGCCATTCTATAGATATCGCGATCATATGTCTTCGATTTTCGGGCACAGGATTCAAATTTTGATTTTTTGTAATTATGTTCCTATCTCGAAAATATTATTAATGCTTGCAGACACAAAAAGTTGGAGTGCATCATAGGAGCACCAGTGAGAGTATTTGATCTTTGAAATTTAAGTATTATGAAATGTTATATGCATAACAATCTTTTCAAGAAAATGTAATGTGTATTTGCTAATATCTGTACACGATAAAGTTATAAGGATTTTTCTCATACTTTCGTAGCATCATTAACTTTTTATTCCTGGGAACTTTTTACAACCTCATTAAGGGTGCATCTGAAAACTCCGAGCGTCCGGTCGACCGGTCGAGAACGTGACGTCACGATATTTCTCTGGTCGATTCGAAAACGACCAGAGTTTTCAGACACACTCGCGGTCGATGCGGTCAGTTTTTGTTTGCAAAAGGAAGTGAAATTCTTATGTAGAAATTGTGGCATTTAAATCAGATTTAAGAGCGATGTATTACTGGAATTAAGTTTTTTTGAAGAAGAAGAAAAAGAAACAAAACGAAACACACACATACAGATCGTTGTTATTTTGATTTTGAATAACCGAAGAGAGGCCGCAATGAAAATTATCATTCTGCATCGTCGTACGTATTTATGAATGATGTTGTGATTTTACATAAAGCTACCAAAAAAAAAAGTATATATTTAAAAAAAATCGGAAGTATTAAGCACACAGCTTTTCGTTATAAGTGAATATGTTTTACAGATAACAAATTTTGGGAAAAGCTTCAAAAACAGTAATTTTATTTAATGTGTTAACTATTAATCTTCTTATGGATATTATTACCGCATTGATACATTTATAAACGAAAAACGTTCATACGATGACAAATAACAAGCAGGTGATAGAAATTATCATAACATATTCTTTGTACATTATGAAAGAAAATGAAGAAAACTTTTTTAAAGCTTGTATTTTGCAACATAAAAATGGTAAATAAATCTTTTGCGATATTTCAAATACATTCGATCTATTAATAGTACGATTTACAGGAGGAGCCAAGAGGGGGTTCTCCCCCCCCCCCCCCTGAAATGAAACAGAGGTTTTTTTTATACGAACATGTAAATGGCATGACACAAGTAAAATATATTTTCTACGGCATGAGACAAATAAAATATATTTTCTATGCAATGGTGCACATTCTTCTTTCAAAAAAGCCAGAGCCCCCAAAGAACAATGACCCCCTCCCCCAAAAAAGGCTAAAACATTCTGAAAGTACAACTCCTAAAAATTTCAATAACACAACCTGTGCCATAACCCCTTTACCCATTGTAAAGATGGGGTAAGCCAAAATTTAAATGGTTCATCCCAATTTTTAATTTTAAAAGTTTTTAGCCTAATAAATTGATATGGAAGCCTTTCTTAACAAATTATGTAATGTTTTTCATAGATAGTGGTTAGTGTTACTGCAGGGGCAGGGTTACCCTGATAGGCAAATAACTGATGCATTTTTGGCAAATTGTACCGTTGTGATTTAGTTCAGTGGGAATAAAATGAGGTATAGTCATACGGGTTATGACACCCCCTCCCCCTGATTTTGAATAAAGATGGCATGAAACTTCAATTTCGAAAATATTGCAGACCCTCTCCCTCCACTTCAGCTTGCATAATACAATTCTAGGGTAGTAATGCTAATTTTTTTTTTTCAATTACAAATTTCTGGACAAAGAAAGAGGAGGGGAGGACTGGATGACCTGTCATCAGTAGCCGGATTCACCTGGATTCTCAATTTTAGTCTGTCTTCTACTCTACAATAGTAAAATAATTGACAAACTTTAGAGCCTGATGATTAGTGATTATGTTTCTTTTCATTATTGGTAGGAGTGCGGGGATGCTTTGTTGTAATTTTAAAACAAGTTAGGGGGCGCTTGTGTTAAAGTCAAAATGGAGAGGGACGCCATCCCCCCTTGACTACGCTACTGACTGTTACTAGGTTTTAAGCTAGTATATAACAACACAAGTGCCCTCAATGTTTTCCTTTTTTCTGCTTTTGCAATAGTAAGCGTTCCCCGATTTTTTCTCCAGGCTGCACCGCAGCCATCAACATTTCCTGTTAAAACAGAATTTTACTGCAAATTATTTGTATTTGCCGCACATGTTCTGAAATATTTTACATTTCTGAAATATTTTACTATAATTATGCTGTAAATATTTACAGAAATTATTTTCAAGAGGTGGGGGGTAGCATTTGTGTGCTATTTAAAAGACTACCGATTTGGCTATTGTAAAAAAAGGTAAAGTACAGCTGTTTTATGTGCAGCGGCTGTGCCTCAGCCTTGCAACCTTAACTGCAACCTAAGTGAATCTGTTCAACTCAACTCGAGTTGTTACTTTGTTTTGATTCAGTCGAATCTCCGGAGCCATGCTCGGCGTTAGTGTTTTTGGCTTGTCTTATCTCTTAAAGTTGTAAATAGTTTTGTCCATGTAAATAAAGTGTTTTTCTAATGTATAAATGATTTCTACACTGCTTACTGACCCGACAACTGGTGACCAACGGACGTTTTTTCCGATGTAGTCGGATTTTTGGACTCTGAACTTTCTCCGCGCCACTTCCCTTCATGTACGGTAGAAAAGCTTACACTCCGGTGGCGACATTGTTTTCTCTTCTCTTCAAGGCCAGTCTACAGTGACTTTTTAATCGTTCGCTCACTCGTGATTTTTCGTTCTTCTTGTTATTGAAAATGTCTCCCCCACTGGAAGGACAACAGCAGGTAGCGCGTGTTGCTTTGCGCCTGCCCCCGTTTTGGAGGACCAACGTCAGGCTATGGATCGCGCAGTGCGACAACGCTTTTTCGTATAGCGATATCACCAAAGATGACACCAAGTACTCCGCGCTCGTCGCCAACATCGACGCGGAAGTGCTTACACTCGTGTCCGATATAGTGGTGAAGCCGCCGGCAAGTGAGAAGTATAAGACCCTGTGCGATCGCTTGATATCAGAGTTTGAGGATTCTGAAAACAAAAAGCTGCAGAAACTGCTCACAGACCTCCAACTTGGCGACGAGCGTCCGAGCCAACTTCTGCGAAAGATGAAGGACGTCGCGGGAACACAGATTTCCGAAGAATTTCTTCAGAAGCTGTGGTTGCAGCGAATGCCAGCCCAAGTTCAAACCGTGCTGTCTGCTTCTAGTGAGCCGCTGGACAAGCTGGCGGTGATTGCCGACAAGGTGGCTGAGGTTGTCCTGCCTACTCCAATTTGTGCTACCTCAAGTGCGCCCACAGATTTTGTGCAGCCGAAGGCTGGACCTTCCGTTTCTAATGAATTCCTCCTCCGGAGAATTGAGGAACTTTCTCTCCAGGTTGCCGAATTGTCGAGAGGCCGGTCCCACTCCCGGCAGCGTTCTTGGAGCCGCCAGAGATCCAGCTCTCGTCAAAAAGGTGAGAGAGTGTGCTATTACCATAGAAGATTTGGCGACGACGCTCGCAATTGTGCCAAACCTTGTAGTTTCAAGCCAAAAAATGCACCGGCCCTGTCATAGCTGGGATGACAGAGGCACCTGGAAGAACCAGCCGTCTGTTTGTGTTTGATCGAAGAAGTGGACAAAAATTCCTCATCGACTCGGGCAGCGAAATTTCGGTGCTTCCTCGTACTCGAAATTCTCCCAAGCCTGTATGCGCGGACTTTGCCCTTTTTGCCGCCAACAACTCTAAAATTCCTGCATATGGCATTGTTAATCGTCAGATTGACATTGGGTTACGTAAACCATTCATGTGGTCATTTGTTGTTGCTGATGTGACTTCTGCTATCATCGGTGCAGACTTTTTGCAGCATTTTAATTTGTTGATCGACTTAAAGAAACGACGGCTCATCAACCCCGAGACAACTCTCCATACAGCCGCTTCTCGTGCAAGGGTTTCTCAGCCCTCAATTCTAACAGTTTGTGAATTGGTGGACTTAAGCAAGGTACTTTCCGAGTTTCCTGATATAACCAATCCTACAATGCTTGGCGCTTCTGCTCCGCACAATACCGTGCACCACATTGTAACCCGTGGGCCACCTGTTGCAGCCAAGCCCAGACGTCTCCATCCGAAGCTGCACGACGCTGTAAAAACAGAGTTCGAGTTTCTCTTAGCTCGCGGTATCCTCAGACCCTCTAAAAGTCCTTGGAGTTCACCGCTACACGTTGTGCCGAAGCAAGACTCAACGGTGCGTCCTGTGGGTGATTACCGGAAGCTCAACGCCGTTACAGAGTTTGATAGTTATCCAATCCCTTATTTACAAGATTTTGCACAGGCTTTGCATGGTAGCAAAATTTTTTCAAAAGTGGATATTTTTAAGGCATTTCACCAGATTCCCATTGCTGAACCTGATATCCCGAAAACAGCAGTGACAACGCCTTGGGGCTTATATGAATATACCCGACTCTGTTTTGGTCTCATGAATGCTCCACAAACCTTCATGCGCTTTATGCATGAGGTTCTCAGAGGTCTCCCATTCTGCTATGTGTATTTAGATGATATTTTGTGTTTCTCCAATGATGCAGAAGAGCACAAAGAGCATCTTCGCACCATTTTTCAACGTCTTAGCACATATGGCCTAAAATTAAATGTCTCCAAGTGTGTTTTTGGTGTAACAGAATTAACCTTCCTGGGGCATCTCATTACCCCTGAAGGAATCAAGCCGCTCCCTGAGAAAGTGAATGCTGTACTAGAATACAAACAACCCGACACTGTTTCATCATTGCGGAAATTTCTTGGGTTGTTGAATTTTTACCGACGGTTTTTGCCACATGCCGCAAATCAGCAGTACCTCCTACACAATTTTTTGAAAGGATCTAAAGGCAAGAAAGATTCCAGGAAACTCGACTGGACGCCTGACGCAATTGATGCATTTTGTCAGTGCAAACAAGCGCTGGCGAATGCCACTCTCCTTGCCCATCCTTCGCCTTCCTCTTCTCTAGCGCTGCACGTCGATGCCTCTGATTATGCTATTGGCGGGGCTTTGCATCAAGTTGTGGATGAGGAACTGCAGCCTTTGGGTTTCTTCTCAAGGAAATTGACACCAGCGGAGAGCAAATATAGTGCTTATGATCGTGAGCTCCTTGCCCTTTACTCCTCCATCCGGCACTTTCGTCACATGTTGGAAGCAAGGGAGTTCATCGCCTATACCGACCACAAGCCACTCACTTTTGCTTTTCGCCAGAAGAACGACAAGTGTTCTCCTCGTCAAATTCGCCAGCTCGACTTCATTTCACAGTTCACCACCCAAATACGACACATACAAGGCTCCAAAAATATCGTAGCTGATGCTATGTCGCGAATATCAGCCATTCATGCACCGTCACGGATAGATTATGCTGCTATTGCAGAGGCCCAGTCGAGGGATACAGAACTAGCCTCCTTGCTAGATTCTTCTCTTGTGCTCAAGAAGGTTCCTCTTCCCGACTCTGAAATTTTCCTGATGTGTGACCTGTCCACTGGAACTGCACGCCCTTATATCCCTAAGGAGCACCGCCATAGTGTCTTCTCCGCAATTCATAACCTTTCTCACCCAGGCACTCGTCGAACAGCTCATTTGATAAAACAACGTTTTGTGTGGCCTTCCATTTCAAAAGACATAGCCAGGTGGGTCAGGAGTTGTTTACCTTGCCAAAAGTCAAAAATCCAGCGCCATACCAAGGCACCTCTTTCTTCATTTCGTGAGCCTTCCCAGCGGTTTGAACATGTCCACCTGGATCTTATTGGACCCCTTCCTCCATCAAATGGGTACTCATATTGCCTGACCATGGTTGATCGGTTCTCGAGGTGGCCAGAAGCTCAGCCTCTAAAAGATATCACTGCCGAAACAGTTGCAGAGGCCTTCTTTTCCTGCTGGGTATCTCGTTTTGGTGTCCCTTTGAGAGTAACGACTGACCAAGGTCGTCAGTTCGAGGCTTCTCTGTTCTCTTCTCTTACTAAGATGCTGGGCATTGAACGGTGCAGAACCACTGCTTATCATCCTCAAGCCAATGGCATGGTAGAACAGCTCCATCGTCCTCTAAAAAGTGCTATAAAATGCTACGGCACTGAGCGTTGGACAGAAGTGCTTCCACTAGTTCTCCTGGGCCTTCGTTCATCTCTCAAAGAAGATTTAAAATGTACTCCAGCAGAGTTAGTTTTTGGATGCTCTGTGCGGTTACCTGGAGAATTTTTTGTTTCTTCACCAACTGAGGGTAGTGGTGCAGATTTTGTTGCAAAATTGAAATCACAGATGCAATCTCTTCGACCACAACCACCTCGAAATCATGGCAAACGCCCTACATTTATCCATCCTGAACTCTTCACTTCCACCCATGTTTTTCTTCGCCGGGATATGGTGCGGCGGCCTCTTCAACAGCCTTATGATGGCCCTTATCTTGTTCTCAGCAGAAAAGAGAAGGTGTTTTACCTTGACATCAATGGGAAGCAGACTCCTGTCTCAATTGACAGATGCAAACCCGCTTTTCTGCTCAATGATATGCCATCCCGACCAATAGCCCGTCCTCAACATTCAGCTGACCGACCACAGATTCAAGATGACCAGATCTCACCTGCAGAACCACTAGTTCAGTGTGATCCATGCTCCAATATACTTACTCCCTCTGCAGAACCCCCACCTAACACTACAGAAAAGGATAACCGCCTTCCCCAAACAACACGTTCAGGACGACATGTGCACTTCCCTAGCCGGTATCGTTAACACTGGGAGGGGAGTGTGCAGCGGCTGTGCCTCAGCCTTGCAACCTTAACTGCAACCTAAGTGAATCTGTTCAACTCAACTCGAGTTGTTACTTTGTTTTGATTCAGTCGAATCTCCGGAGCCATGCTCGGCGTTAGTGTTTTTGGCTTGTCTTATCTCTTAAAGTTGTAAATAGTTTTGTCCATGTAAATAAAGTGTTTTTCTAATGTATAAATGATTTCTACACTGCTTACTGACCCGACATATGTATAATTCAACTAATATTTACTTCTATGTAACAGGAAGTGAATAATACTTGTTAGGCATCAGTCAGAAACTTTATGGTTCATTTAAGACTAACTTGTAACAAGCAATTAGTAGTACAATGTATTTTCTCCAGCTTTCAATTTTAAATGAATAAATCTTTCTTCATAGGTTCTGGAATTATATATTTATTTCTACTTTAGCTTTTCTATTATGATTGATGAAAACATGTTTATATTACAACTGCATTTTGTCTTTCTAACTGAGCACTTGAGCCCTAGATAACTGTTAAATTTTACAGAAATTGAAAAAATATATTCTTACAACCAGATTTATAGAAATACAAAAGAAATCAACAGTTTCTAGGACCAAGGAGGGAGGAGGTTGTGCTTGTCAGTTTATAATAACTGCTTGGGGGAAAACTATTACTAATATCTACAAATCTACTGACATAGAAACTTCCTTATTTTTAAGAGTAGCCTGAATTAGATTTGCTTAAAACAATGATCCATGATTCAATTTAAAAGTTACAAAATGATGAAAAATATTAATGATCTTTATGTTTGAGTAAATACTATATTTAAAGTCATCATTCATAATCCTGCTTAGAACTTATGTTTTAAATCATTTAACATTGTGGGGTATTTCCCCTAATGAATTATAATAAAAAGTGATTTAAAGAATGTACTTTTTTGCATTATTTTATAAAGCATATAAATTATCATTGTTGAGATATCTAAAACCAAAAAGGGGTGACAATAACAAAAATGAAAACTTGAAGATGCAAATGATAGGATGTATTTTGTGGCAAAACATGTTATGCTGGATAGTCTACTTGATATAGACTATTACGCTAAGTCTATATCAAGTAGACTTAGCATGTATGAATAAAAGTGCCTATATTTTTTGAATTTTTACTCATTTTACTCAAAATCATTTCTTTGCATTCCTTTGCTTCTTGCTGCATCATTTCAATTAGGCAAAGCATTTTTTAAAAATAAATTTCTAAAAAATTCATTGAAAAATTTAATACTTTATTACAATATTTATAAAAAAAACTTTTTATGATTTGTGGAACAATGGAACGTGTTTTTTTCTGTCATTGTTGAACAATGATAACTCATATTTGTGCTGTAATGTACTGTCATGGTCATAGTAGTTCCTGCATTGGGTACCTTCACACCAAAAGTGACAAAGATAATATTCCTGTCTTTTCTTAGCTGCTCAAGCGCGGGGCATATTTTTGCCTTCAAAAATATGCTCTGCATTTGCACAGATGGGAACAGACAGGCGTTTTGTCTTTGTAGCCTTTGGTGTGAAGGCACCCTTAGATATAGGCTTTATGCATTACAGATACTGTTTTTATGCGTTGACTTTTCAAACTCCTGTTATGTTCATTAGGGGTCACTGATAAATGTCAAAAGTTCTTATGGCATATTTGTGGTATAGCTCAATGCCCGGCCATCATGATGTGAAGCCAGTTTTTAATCCAAATTAGTTTTTTATAGGCCCATCATATATATATTTTTTTTTGGGGGGGGGGGGAGAGAGATGTGTACATAATTAATGCATATTTTAGGTAAAAAAATAACAATATGCAGAAGCACATGCATAAATATATTGTATTTTGAGAATCAGGAAGGGGGCAATTGTACAAATAATGGCTTATTGACCAAATAATGGACCTGTTTTTCTACCAATTTGAACATAAGCTTGTTTGCTAATAGAGAAATATGTTATTGAATGCTTTTTGAAAATCAATATAAACATGTACACACTTTTTGTTATCTAAAGCCATGATAACCTTGTCATATTCTACAGGACCTACTCTTCCTAAAATGATACTGCAAACCATTCAACAGACCACTATTTGTCTCCAGAAAATTCATAAACTGGGTTTTTGTCAGAATTTCAAAAATTTTAAAAACCACTGAAGTTAGGCTTACATGGATATAATTTCTTGCCTTAGCTTCAGACCCCTTTTTCTTGAAGAGTGGCGTTATGTTACACAGCTTATAATCCCCTGGCACAATCCCCAAGTTAAAGGAATAGAGATTGAAATTTTTAAGATATCATCCACTAATTCCTCTACACATTCTACTAAAATTTTTAGATAAATATTATGAGTTCCTGAAGCCTTATTTGCTTTAATCTTTTTCAACTAAAATAAAACATCCTCCCTTGAAAATACAAAATCCTCAAGCTAAATGTTTACTGGCATATCAGTTATGTTAGCTGTTCAAATTCAGTTTCTGCTAAATATGCTGGGGAAAAAATTATTTGGAGTATTAGCTATTTTCCCATCATTTTGAATTAAGTTCCGGTTCTTATCCACCAGTAAGCGTACTTGACCTTTCAAGCTTCCCCTGGATTAACAAAAATAAAAACCTCTTTGGATTCTTGTTGATATGCATTATTTAATTATTTTATGCCTGTACTTTACATATTGGTTCAAAAATTAGGACTACAAATTAAAATAGTTAGATAACATCCACTAATTCCTCTGCACATACTGAAATTTTTGGATAAATGTTATGAGCTCCTGAAACTCCATTTGCTTTAAACTTCTTCAAATAAAATGAAACATCCTCCCTAGAAAATACAACTTTTATGAAAGAAAAGAAACTCCACTATTTGTATGCTTTATAAAATTGATTAAATTAGTACTCTAAACAAAAAATATATGCAATTTTATTTTTAAAAATCTTTTTGTTAGCCCAAAAAACATATAATTGACAGAACATGGTATGTATTTTAAGAAATTATTAAGTTGCATAAATAGCATAACATTTTTTTTTTTTTTTTTTGCTGTAAAACATATAGCTCTGAAGTGCTACAAATTGTAAGTTATCAAGTTTTAATTTCTTTTATTGATTAAGTATGCTAAGTTATTAGCAGAGATATATTTTGAAGGTGCAAATCAGAAAAATAAGCAGTATTGTATTAGTAAAACCTGGATTTCAATGAATTTTTTAGAAATTTATTTTTAAAAAATGCTTTGCCTAATTGAAATGATGCAGCAAGAAGCAAAGGAATGCAAAGAAATGATTTTGAGTAAAATGAGTAAAAATTCAAAAAATATAGGCACTTTTATTCATACATGCTAAGTCTACTTGATAGCTGCATCCAGCATAACATGTTTTGCCACAAAATACATCCTATCATTTGCATCTTCAAGTTTTCATTTTTGTTATTGTCACCCCTTTTTGGTTTTAGATATCTCAACAATGATAATTTATATGCTTTATAAAATAATGTAAAAAAGTATTCTTTAAATCACTTTTTATTATAATTCATTAGGGGAAATACCCCACAATGTTAAATGATTTAAAACATAAGTTCTAAGCAGGATTATGAATGATGACTTTAAATATAGTATTTACTCAAACATAAAGATCATTAATATTTTTCATCATTTTGTAACTTTTAAATTGAATCATGGATCATTGTTTTAAGCAAATCTAATTCAGGCTAATCTTGAAAATAAGGAAGTTTCTATGTCAGTAGATTTGTAGATATTAGTAATAGTTTTCCCCCAAGCAGTTATTATAAACTGACAAGCACAACCTCCTCCCTCCTTGGTCCTAGAAACTGTTGATTTCTTTTGTATTTCTATAAATCTGGTTGTAAGAATATATTTTTTCAATTTCTGTAAAATTTAACAGTTATCTAGGGCTCAAGTGCTCAGTTAAAAAGACAAAATGCAGTTGTAATATAAACATGTTTTCATCAATCATAATAGAAAAGCTAAAGTAGAAATAAATATATAATTCCAGAACCTATGAAGAAAGATTTATTCATTTAAAATTGAAAGCTGGAGAAAATACATTGTACTACTAATTGCTTGTTACAAGTTAGTCTTAAATGAACCATAAAGTTTCTGACTGATGCCTAACAAGTATTATTCACTTCCTGTTACATAGAAGTGAATATTAGTTGATATTATACATAAAACAGCTGTACTTTACCTTTTTTTTACAATAGCCAAATCAGTAGTCTTTTAAATAGCACACAAATGCTACCCCCCACCTCTTGAAAATAATTTCTGTAAATATTTACAGCATAATTATAGTAAAATATTTCAGAAATGTAAAATATTTCAGAACATGTGCGGCAAATACAAATAATTTGCAGTAAAATTCTGTTTTAACAGGAAATGTTGATGGCTGCGGTGCAGCCTGGAGAAAAAAATCGGGGAACGCTTACTATTGCAAAAGCAAAAAAAATAAAAACATTGAGGGCACTTGTGTTGTTATATACTAGCTTAAAACCTAGTAACAGTCAGTAGCGTAGTCAAGGGGGGATGGCGTCCCTCTCCATTTTGACTTTAACACAAGCGGCCCCTAACTTGTTTTAAAATTACAACAAAGCATCCCCGCACTCCTACCAATAATGAAAAGAAACATAATCACTAATCATCAGGCTCTAAAGTTTGTCAATTATTTTACTATTGTAGAGTAGAGGACAGACTAAAATTGAGAATCCAGGTGGATCCCAAAACTTTTCCCAAAATTTGTTATCTGTAAAACATATTCACTTATAACGAAAAGCTGTGTGCTTAATACTTCCGATTTTTTTTAAATATATACTTTTTTTTTTGGTAGCTTTATGTAAAATCACAACATCATTCATAAATACGTACGACGATGCAGAATGATAATTTTCATTGCGGCCTCTCTTCGGTTATTCAAAATCAAAATAACAACGATCTGTATGTGTGTGTTTCGTTTTGTTTCTTTTTCTTCTTCTTCAAAAAAACTTAATTCCAGTAATACATCGCTCTTAAATCTGATTTAAATGCCGCAATTTCTACATAAGAATTTCACTTCCTTTTGCAAACAAAAACTGACCGCATCGACCGCGAGTGTGTCTGAAAACTCTGGTCGTTTTCGAATCGACCAGAGAAATATCGTGACGTCACGTTCTCGACCGGTCGACCGGGCGCTCGGAGTTTTCAGTGCACCCTAAGAGAGCTTTCCAAATTAAAATTGAAAATATTAAAATCTTTATTAAAGTAGTTTTAACCTTATTAATGGAGGAGCTCTGTTCCTCCTCGGCCTCCCTTGAATACGTACTGTGTACGAAATTTGCTTTCTGTCGACGAAATGCGATGTCTTTAAGATCAAATTCTCATTGTATTTGAATGCTATCTTTTAAAGACTAATTTCTCCGTACATTTCTCTGAAATTGAACATCGAATAATAAGTTACAGAGTCCCATCTAAATTCTACTATTTGATAACCAAATAAGTCCACGGGCCACATACCATGTCCAGCGTGCTCCATTTACTATATTAGCAGACGAAATTTCAAGGATTTTCTTTCTGTTTCAAACCACAATCTACTCCTTAACCGTAGCTGTTAGGTTCAAATAGGGCTTCTGTTTATGTGTGTAGTTATTTATAGTTATTACGGAGGAAAATATTTTAGTGATATTTTAAATTGTTATTTATTTTTACTTACTGTCATTTAAATTTGCATTTCACTGAATATTTCAAAGAATATTCTTCAACCTTTCTATACAGCAAATTCTAATTGTAAAGGAAGCATATGGTGAAATGATTTATGTAAGTTTATTTCATTATTAAATTATTATGCTTTTCAAAACTTGTGTCATTATAGGATTTATCTGTCATTCTAGTTTCTCGTCCAAAAGGTTTATTTTGCAACTAATTTTTCTGCTTATTTTTAAGTAGTATTCCTCCGTGTTTTAGACACGTTTTAATGATCATTGGTCCATCTTTTCAAAAATACTCCTTGAATATTTGTTCTTATTTCCAATAATTCTTTTAATTTAAAGGAACATAGTTTTCAGTAATATGTGTTCTATTTTTTTTTTCTTATAATCACAAATGTTCCCGAAATTCAATTGTCAACTGTTGGTTAAGTTGAAACAGTGGTACTTAAAATAACACAAATGTTTACTCTCACAGGTCGCTGGATATTTTAAAACTGAAAACTTGTAAGCCTAATACTTGACATGACACTCAAAATAACTTAATTAAAAATATTTTTTAGCGATGTTGATGAAAAGTAGCTATTGAAGTTACATGATAGCATTCAATAGGAGATTGGTAAACATATTTCTTTTTCAGCAGCTGCATGCATCAAAATTTCATTTTTTAATAACATATTCTTTTGCCTGTTTGGGAGAATTCAGACTATGCAGGGAGATAAGTTTTGAAGACTATAGTGTTTCACAATTTTTTTGTTTGAAATTAAGCCTTGAGGCACAAGTTTGTTAAATATGAATTTCACTAATGCTATATTATTTTGAAAAATGAACAGGATAGAACACAATCAAGTTCAAATGCAATTCAGATTGAAATTACTATAGGCAGTCTCCTTACAAGGTTATGTTAAGTATAAAATAATTTTTACAAGCACTTTTTTTGCAACACAACTTTCAGGTTATGTCAGTGGAATAATCCTTTTTTACAGATTTTTAATAATAATTAATTGATTCAATAATTGTTAACATATTTTAAATAATTATTAACATATTTTTAATAATGATTATTAAACTGTCAATGATTAGAATTTGCAGTATGTACTTTAAACAAGAAAAATACCCGAAAGAGAGAGAGAGAGAGAAAGTTAAAAATAGCTATATATGTATTTTCTCTTCAGTTTTATTTTTAATAAACTATAATTATCTCAGAACTCTCTAATTAAAAATACTTTCTTAATATTGAATTAAAGTAATTGAGCCATTTATTTAAAAGTATGTAATTTTTTCACAGAAAATATCTTGAATTTTATATTTATGTCTTATTATATTAAATTAAGAGATTATTTTAGAAACTGATATTTATAGACTAGAACTTAAGAATTCCTTTTATGTATTCCAAAATGTTTTGATACATGTCTTTAAGACCATCTATGTAACAGCTCAAGACATTGAAATATTGTACGACACTGATAGGGCTAACTTTTGGCTATAGAGGGCCTTAATAAATTCAATTTGGTTATATAAAGTTGTTGTTTTTTTTAAAAGATGAACCCTTACTGAGTAATTTTAAATATTATGGCTATTTATAGTATATTTATATGTCTTTTTTTTTTTTTTTTTTTTTAATTATGTCTACTTTATCCAGGGTTGGAAAAAAACCTATTAAAAAAAAAAAAAAAAAAGTTTTTTTTTTTTTGGTTTAAACCAGGTTTTTTTTTTGGTTTAAACCGGGTTTTTTTTGGTTTAAATAGCATTTGAAGGAAAAACAATTTGACTTCTGGAAAATCATGGAGATTTTAGATCCTTAATTGTAAATAAATGTTATTGACAGTTAATTAATTGATAATTAATTAACTATAAGTTAAAACCATAAATTTTAATTACCTGATATAGGTGCATCACTTTAGTCGTCAACTTATACTGGGTGGAGATTTTATTATTTTTTTGTCATTTCTTACACTATGTGTTTATTCATTTGTGACTAATTAAAATATAACATCATGTATTAATGTTACTTTAAAATTTGTAAATAGCTAACAATTTTTAACAATTATCTAAAATACCATTAGATAAATTTAATCTGAATGACTTACAATGTATCCTATACAATTTTAAAATTAAAGCACTTAGTTAAAGATTAATGTGTTAATTTACTTATTTGACTGTAAAGATTCCCTAAAAATACATAATTTTTGGAAATGACTAGATCAATTAGAGGAAAAAGAAGAAAGTTATTTAAAGAACAAAAGAGTGAGGCTCATAGTAGTTTTCTAGAATAGTTAACTTAACAGAGGTTTAGGCAAACTTTATATTGATGTTTCATCCATCCAGACAAATACTGGTCTAACATTATAGCATAAAAAATATTATCCTGGAGAACTTATAATTTTTTTTTATCTTTGCAAAAATAGATAAATAAATAAATATAGTAATAATTAGGCAGCCAACTTACAAAGGGTTTTCTATAATACTCCCTCCGAAATTTGGTACTAGACAGGTGGCCAACTTACAATGGTGGTCAACTTTACAGGTTTTACTGTATTAACACGTTATAATACTCTACTTATACAGGCCTTTCAGCAAATTATTAAAGAAATAATTATTATGCAGGTTGAGTTTTAACAAAAGCATATTTTACTAAATTAATAAAAAATAAGCAAAAATGAAAGATACATTAAAAATAATGTGTGTTGATTTACAGTATCAGTAATATCAACAAATGATTACACCATAACACTTATACAAATCAGCAACATTGGCTTAGAAATTATCACTATTATTTATTTTTTTTTTAAATACAATTTTTCCTGATTAAAGAATAAATATATTTTTAAAAAGAAGAGAATAATTTAGGAAAAAAAGAAAAATTTGCACTGATTAAAAAAAAGTTTGTTATTTTACAAATTCAGTAATTCATGATTATCTAATGCTGTGCTTGCAATTTCTGCACAAATTGGATTTTGCAATTTTTTATAATGCAAAAAATAAATGAAAAAAGATTTAGGTTTCTTAAATATTGTTATCTGTAACATACGTTTGCAAATTGGTTATTATGAAGTTATTTTATTATTTCTAATATATATTCTTTAACTCCAGGAATTACAATTGCAATATCATTTAAATTTTTATGATGACTGAGAAGAGTTTTTCGCAAATTAGCTTCTTCAGAGCTAATTTTAGAAAAACCCAAATAGTCTGACATAGATAGTCTGTAGATACGAGATGAGAAAAATTTGTATTGATTAAAAAAAAAGTTTGTTAATTTTCAAATTCATTAATTATCCAGTGCTGTGCTTGTAATTTCTGCATAAATTGGATTTTGCAATTTTTAATGATGTGCAAAATTAATGAAAAAAGATTTGGTTTAAACCAAGTGGTTTTTTTAAAAAAACCATTTGGTTTAAACCTTGGTTTAAACCATGGTTTAAACCAAACAACCCTGACTTTATCTCATGCACAACTCCCTTTCCTCATGGGGTAAAGTGATAATGAATACATTCCAAAATAAAGACATCACAAAATTGCTTTTTACTCAATATTTTTCTACCTAAAATGTTATGCAATGTGTTTTTTAATAAGGTAATGTAAGACATCAACCAAAAAAAAATGAAGTTTTTGAATTAATTCTTGTATTTTATAACCACCAAAGTTAAAAAACAAGGATTTTATGACCACTTTACTCCACCTGAAACCTACTGCTTTTATAGCATGGACTAAAATGTGAGCTATACATCAACCCTAAAATGTATAACTTGTTTAATAGCAAGTAACTTAACCCTGCACCCCTATAATATTTCAATCTTGTATCCAACTGAAACAGATCCACATGTATTGTACACTAGTCATTAATGACATACTTTTTCTTCCAGATTGTTTTTTGAAATGATAAATAATGAAGTGAATTCTTCAAGTACCAGCAGTTCTGAAACCACCAAGTCCATTAGCATTTCGTCTGATGGCACTGTTACGGAGATTTCGAAGCACATTGAAATTAGAACACAAGTTTGTGAGGAAGAAGATTCTCCTGTCTTAGAAAAACATGGAGGCTCTATTTCAGACAGGTAATTAATTACTTTACATCAAAGTATTATGCAACTTAACTTTTCAAATTTAACTTCTGAAGTTTTGGACAGTTTTAATTATTAATGAATTTCAATCACATCAGAAAATATAGTAGTGCAGTATTTCAATCTTTAAATGATTGTAATATTTAGTGTCAGTGCTTGTCATTTGGTGGACTGCACGGGTAGTTGATGGCTCCCCATTCCCCTGGCTCCTAGAAAGCAATGTTCATGTAATATGTATTGATACCTCCCCCCCTCCCTGCTTGTCCATTATTTTTTAGAAGGACACCTGACAGCTTCAATTACTTAAATATTTATTGCACTTTGAAAAATGGTAAATTTAAAGTAGTTTTTTATGTGTTGAATTAAGTTAGCTTGAAAAAATTTGAATATGTAGATCAAAAAATAAACAAACCGAAAAAAATTTCATAAAAATTGTTAGTCACATGAGTGCGATTGCCCGGAAAGTTTTTCCCAGAGTGCATTTTTGATTAATTTTTACATAAATGTTGTCAGGAAAATATCTTTCTGTGTAAAAAAACAAATAAATAAAAATAAATAAACAAATTAAAAAAAAACAAAAATGCAAATACATCTTACGTTTATTTTGTTTGATTTTTTAAGGTAGTAATATTGTTTTGTGTTTTTCTGTACATTACTTTCTCCTCTTGATTCTTGGGCTATATCCAGTTCGCATTTCCAAATATGTGATTGCCTCTTCAGATAAGTGGTGCTACTGCAAAAATTACAATAAGATACATGAAAAAGATTGTCTGGAAAAAACTTAAAAAAGAATATAATTTGCATAAACAAGAGCTTTTGAAGTTGTCTGCTTTGTTTAAATGTTTTTTCTACTTCTCTCATGCATATTTGCGTGTTTCAAATATGAATACAAATGTATGGTTATTTCTTAACTTGAATAGGTTAGCTGCTCTTCAGCGTAGTGGGTCTGAAAACTGGAAGAAAAGACTTGGAGGAAGACCACCTATTTTGCTCAAACCTGATGGACCAGTTATGAGGGTAAAAGATAAAGAGGTATGCATTTTAGCTAAAAATCTTGATATACAGTAAAGCACCGTTTATACGTTTTTCAAGGGACCGAGCAAAAAAAACGTATAAATGAAAAAACGTATAAACGAAAATCACAAAATAAACCGAACATTTTCTAACAAAAAACAAAACAGAAACTTAAAATAGTATTATGAAAAATAAATAATGAATAATTTTAATAATACATACTAAACATATAATACATTATAAATTAGTTTATAAAGTAAGACATAGTAAAATGAAATGATGTATAGTATACTAACTTTTGTATTCCTGAATTACATTACAATCACTACGTTTCATATTCATGCAGTATGCCCAAAATATTTTGTTATTTTGGGTTGTAGCGCCTTTTTGGAATGCACAGAAAAGAGTTCCTTGTTCACAGTTATAAGTGCCATCTTGACATTGTCATTTAAATCACTACCAAGGAGATATTCTTGCATGATATTAAAACCCTCCAAAGCTTGCTGAAAACTTGGCTGTGGCTTTTCAGTGCAGTTATCCTCTTCTTCACTGCTAGTTTCTTCATTTGCGACCATTTCATCGACTGTTAGAAGCGAACATGTTGCAAGTTCCGAATCACATTTCACAAATTCTTCAAATGTAGTAACATCACTCAAATTTGACCAGTTTTCAGGTGGAACAAAATGCTCAGGTTCGACGTTTTCATTAGGAGTGACATCTACTGAAGTGAAAAACCCACCAAGATTGAAGCAGTTTCTTATTGTTTTCGGTAAAACACTTTCCCAAGCCATCATTATGAAATTCATAGCTTGCAAGATATCAATGCTCATTTTTTTGAATTCTCCGCTGTCTAAAGTAGCGATAGCTGTTTGCACTAAAAGTTTCCGATAATGTTGTTTAAGGGATTTTATGACTCCTAAATCCAGCGGCTGCAGTTTGCTGGTACAATTGGCAGGGAAAAACTTGACAGCTATATGTTTTAGAAAATCCGTATTAGGTGGAGGAGCTGGGCATTGATCAATGAATAAAATGATCCGCCGTTTCTCTTTTCGCATTTTATCATCCAACGCTTTTAACCAGTCGGTAAAGAAAGACATGGTCATCCATGATTTTGTGTTGGCCATGTATTTTGCTGGTAATGTTTTTACATTTTTAAAGCAGCGGGGCTTTTTTGATTTTCCAATGATCAAAGGAGGTAATTTTTCTGACCCATCTGCATTGGCACACAATAGCACGGTCAACCGTACTTTGCTCTTTTTTCCGCCATGACATGTATCCGATTTGAGTGCAAGAGTTTTAGTCGGCAGAAGATTGTAAAATAGGCCGGTTTCATCCGCATTAAAAATGTTCTTTGGTTCATATTCTTTTATCAGTTCAGGCAATTTATTTTGAATCCAATCATCCACTGTTTCACACTCAACATCTCCAGACTCTCCACTTACAGTTTTGCCTGTTATGCCGTGTCTTAACTTAAATTTATGAAGCCATCCCGAGGAAAATGATGCATCGCATTCTACATTTAACTTCTTCGAAATTTCTTTCGCTTTCTCCATAAGCAAAGGACCACTGATGGGAATTTTTGCACTACGACACTGGTTAAACCACTGTAAAAGCACTTTCTCTACATCCGGAAATTTTCCGTTTTGAACTCGAAGTTTTTTTGGAGCATTAGCACCACTTTGATTATAGCTTTCCTCGATGATCTTACGCTTATAAATTATCGTGCTTAAAGTTGAAACAGGTAAACCTAATTTTTTGGCTAGGTCAATTCTTTTTAAATGAAGGTTTTCATCCACTTGTTTCAAAATGCACATTTTTTCTTTTAGAGACAGAGATTTTCTACTACACGAGCTCGAAGCCATCGTGAATGCTAGTGAACGATAGATCCCAGAATTTTGTAAAGCTGGTAGGAGCAGGGTTGCCATAAAGTCCTCAGGCTACTTACTGAAATTTTAGGGCCCCTGCCATGGCAAAATTTCCATGGCAGCTACCTACGCTCAATCTCGGATCCCAGGAGAGGAAAAGCGCTTGTCACCTGCTATTTCTAGGTATTGCACCACAATCAGAACGCTCTTATCTGTGGATATTCGCATTCTTCCGGGGTATGTCTTTTATTCATTTAGCCAGGTGCGTGACCACCGCAAGTGGTCACAGCAGGTGTGGGTCAAGGTCAAATGCGATTTCTAAACTGTACAATCGCCAGCGAAAAATTTCAATGTTAAAAAGATTTTCTCTTTATAATTTGCATAAAAAAAACGTTTTTTTAAATGTTTTACCCCCGCAATTTCGGTTAAATATAAACAAATTATTTATTCTTAGTTTGTATAGGTATCTCTTCCGGGGGTTGAAAACAAAGAAAAGATTAAAAACCCCCGTTTTTTAAACCCGAGGAAAGGGGAAAAAATAAAGGGGTTTGCTTTAAAAAACTTATATATATATATATATATATATATATATATATATTTTTGATTGAATATTTAAAAATAAAACTTTTTTTTTATGTACATAAACTTATTTTGCTTCTTATTTAATGCTTTGATTTTATCCTTTTTTTTCTAAATATGGATTTACTGTAATTTTTGTAATGGATTGACTTGTTTCATGGCATACATTGTGCTTTTTATTTAAAATAATATCAATATTTTCTCTGTTGAAAAAATTTAACATTTTCAAATAAAATTCTGAGAGCAAAACGTGTCCTGTCCTCCAAACATAAACTTATGTATGAATGATTATTAACACTGTATCAGACTATGTCTGCAAGAGTCCCAATAATGCACAGAAAAATTATTCAGGGAGAAAGAAAGGGTTATTGTGCTTTTTCCCAAAGAATGATTTTTTAAATTCTAAGGTACTGTTTTTCTTCCTTTATTTCTTTTTTTTAGTTTTAACTTTTTACATAAATATGGTAAAAACACCATTTTGACACACAAACATGCAAACTAAGTTGTATGCATGTGTTTCAGATTATAACATAAGGTACTTTTTTTAATGCAAAGATAAATTGGCTTCGAAAATGTTAGTAATATTTTCTATACAAAGGTCAACATTCTTTACACATGCATTTTTTTTCCATGATGTATCAAAGAAACCAGCAGGAGTGAGGCCTCACAGCTTACTAGATAGGATCATGATGTTAGGGGAAGCTCAAGATCAATGGCGGAACAGAGTTGAGGATAAGGATGCTAATCAGTTCACTGTTGCTGGAAAAATGGTGCAGATGCAATATTCTCCTCAATCAAGTCCTATCATTAGTAGAAAAAAATATAGTCCTAAACCCGTTCAAGGAAGAAGTAAAACAAGTATGTATCTTGAATCTTTTTGCTCTAATTAATTTCAATTCATGTTTAATTTTATAGTTTGCTTAAACCACAGATGGTAAGGTTTTGAACTTATGACTTGGAATGACCTTGAAGTTTGTAAAGAGTTCATAATGAGATGGAAAAAAAACCTTTTTTTAGCCTACTTTCCCGTAAAAGTAAAAAAAAATAATAATAAAGCATGAAAGAAGGCTTAATGTATCGTGAAAATATCGTTAAAAATCAAGAAAAGTCAAAAATAAGTGAAGTAATTAAATAAAGATTGTAAAATAAAAAATTTGAAAGTAGGGTATTGAGATGGGGAAAAAGTGGGTCTGTCGGTCTGTCTGTCTGTCGGTCGGTCTGTTGGTCTGTCCCCCCCTAATAACTTTTGAACGAATTGCCCGATTGGAAAAATTCTTTTTGCATTCAAAAGATCTCGGCGAGGACATCTCATTTCCATATTTTACTTTTTGATTTGAGCAATTTTTTGTTCAATTTTGAACAGTTCAAAAAATTTTAACATTAGCGCCTATGGGTGAAAATGAAGCAAATGATGTAAACTCTGGGTACAAGATATAAGTTCCCATGAACAAGCTCACTGGAAGAAGTTCTTGGCGTAAAATATTGATTTGAACAATTTTTGTTCATTTTTGAACAGTTCAAAAAGTTAACACAGAGCTTACGGGGAAATTTCAACCCTATATAAATCCTGATCTAATAGGGCCGATTTGCTTGGAACAAACTTTATCGGAAATCTCTTATAACGTAGAACAGGTAGAAATAGAAAGTTTATCCAGAACTAACGAGCCTATTTTCCTATAAAATTTTTTGATCGGGATTTTCAAGAATATTTCTCAGTGACTCAATGAGTGAAATAATGAATGAATGAATAAATGAAAGAGTGAAAGAATAAATCAATGAATAAATGAATGAGGAAAAGAATGAATGAATAAATTATTGAATAAATGAAAATATAAATAAATGAGTGAATAAATACATGAATGCGTAAATGAATGAATAAACACTTGAATGAGGTAACGAATGAATGAATAAATGCATGGCTGAATAAATGAAAGAATGAATGAGTGAGTGAATGAATATGTATTATCCGTTGAAAAAGGTATATTTTCAATAATTAGAACTAAAGATAAATAAGAAAGAGAGAGAAAGAGATAGCTAGATTATAAATTTGAATTTGGTGTATACGGGAAAGTAGGCTCGTATAGTTCTAGACGGAACTTCTTGTTTTAAGTTTCTTTTGTAGTTTTTTTTTAAATTCTAGAATTCATACATACACTGCTTATTGCAAAAACATATTCTGTAAACAATATTTATATAAAGTTAATTCAGCAATAGCAACACTGACAAGAAAAAATAAACTAATCTAGTCCTGTTTCCTTTTAGCTAACATCCAAGAACTTTCAAGTTATAGCAGTTCCAGCACGCCATCTTCTCCTTATCATTTGAGCAAGAGCCAGTCTTCCTTAATTACATGCAGTAAGTCTTTTGTTACTAGTTTTAATATGTTATTGTTAATTTGGAATTAGTCAGATTTCTTTTCTGGTTATTTTTCAATTGCTATTCAGATTTTTCATTGATATTGCTTAGTTTTTGAATAATTAAACAGTTGAAAATGTATCAGTACCTAAATCTGTTATTATTCATGATATCTTTCCATTTAACATAACTGCCATAAGATAATGGTATGTGCAGGTCTGTCATTTAAAAAATTTTCAGTGGGGGTGAAAGCAAAATACATGCATATTTTCTTAAAAATACATTGTTCTCAAAGCTGGCGATTCTTGACCCTGCTAAATGATATCTCTGCGTATGGGTATTGTTCCAAAGCAGAAAGTGTTGAAAAAGTGGAATGTATATTGCTGAACAAACAGTGTCCTCATAGAACAATTGCAGATAAATTACTTAATAGTAATGATTAAACTTTGTGCAAAGTAAAAGAATTAAAATTACACGTTAAATTAAAGCACAAATGAGCATTAAAACGCAGACAGATTTAGTAATAACAATTTTGCTTTGGCTAAAAAGCCTTCTTTTTCTGAACTTATTGCTCCGGTTGAAAAAGCTTTCAAATTTAGTGCCTTAACTTCCACTCAAAAAGAGTCAGTTCGGCATCTTATTGCTTCCAATGTTGATTTCAATTCAAAAGTTCCTAATATTGGTTTTACCCATTCTGTGAAACGCTGTGTCAATAATTTAGTTTCAAATTCTGATTTGGTCATTACCAAAGCTGACAAGGGTGGTCAGATTGTTGTTCTTAATAAATCATCTTATGTTGAAAAAACTGATAATTTAATTGCTTCTGGTCCTTATTCTGAAATTTATAAAGATCCTAGCGACAAGGAGTTAAAAGCTATTTCTTCTGCTGTTAAGTCTGTTCATTCTATTCCTTTGATTGCTAAACGGTCTGTGATTCCTTCTGTTGCTAATTGTGCGCGTTTCTATGCTTTACCGAAGGTACACAAGGCAGGTATTCCTTTCAGACCAATTGTTTCCAATATTGGCACTGCTTCATATAAACTTTCCAAGTATTTAGTTTCTGTGTTTTCTCCACTTAGGAGTCGGAATGTTTTCACTGTTAAAAATTCCACCGATTTTGTTAAGAAACTTCATAACTTCGTTCCGAATAATTCGGTTATGGCCTCTTTTGATGTTAATTCTTTGTTTACTAATGTTCCTGTTGATGGCGCTTTGACTTGCCTCAGGAAAAGGCTTTCTGAATTCCATTTTACTTCTGTGGAAATCGAGGAATTAGTTTTTCTTACTCGTGTGTGCTTGCAACAGAGCACTTTTGTATTTAATGGTAAATTCTATGCTATGGTAGATGGCCTAGCCATGGGAAGTCCTCTTAGTCCTATTTTAAGTGATTTCTATATGCATTATTTTGAGAAAAAACTATTCCAAATATTGCAATTTCAATTTTATGTTCGTTATGTGGATGATTGTTTTGTCCTAACGGACAGTAACTTGTTAGGTATTGATGATGCTCTTTCGATTATGAGCTCCATTGATTCTAATATCCAGTTTTCTTGTGAGAAAGAACTTAATAGTAGCCTTGCGTTTCTTGATGTTTTGATTTCTAGGAGTGAGTCTGGTTTCACAACTTCTGTCGATCGTAAACCTTTCGCTGTTTCTTTACCTCCTCACAGACTATCGTCTCATCCTCCCAACCAAAAATATTCGGCTTTTAATGCTCTTGTCCATCGTGCTATTAATATTTGCTCTTCTCCTGAGCTTCTCAAGATTGAACTCAACTATCTGAAAGCTGTAGCTGTTGATAGAGGATTTTCTCACTCTTTAATTGATTCTATTCATAACAAACTTTCTAAAAAAACTTCTGGTCCCAATCATGTGGTTTCTAGAAAGGATTTGGTTGTGTTACCATTCTTTCATTCTGTAAGTTTTCGTATTGCTAAAATCCTAAAAAGGTTTCAATTTCAAGTTGCTTTTGCTCCTAGCAACAAACTTTCCTTCTCTTCTCTTAAAGATCCTGTTGATCAACTTAATACTTGGGGTATTTACCAAATTAGTTGCCGTTGCGGCCTTTCTTACATTGGACAGACAAAACGTGCTCTGAAAATTCGGTTAAATGAGCATAAAGGTTATGTACGAAAGCAAGAGCTGAATAAGTCTAGCATTGCTCAACATTGTTGGAATTCCAACCACTCTTTTGATTTCAATTCTGGGAAAATTATTCAAAAATGTTCTTCCCCTTTAGAACTTGACTTTTGGGAAGCTTATCATATTAACAGGAATAGTTCTAATTTGGTTAATGATTCTTCCTCAACTCCTTATTTTTCACAGGTCTGGCATAAGTTCCTTTAATTTGTTGTTCTTTCTTGGTTTTCTTGTTAGTTTTCCTTTTTTTGTGTCAATTTTTTTCTCTCTCCCCCCCTCCCCCTCTTTTGCATGTGTACTTTGTTTTGCTTTTTGTTTTGGTATTTTCTGTACTTATTTTATTTCCATTTTATTCTTTGTATTTTATTTTATTTTTTTGCAATTTTCATGTATTTTCACATTTTTATGCACGCTGTTGTCTTTTTCTTTGTTTTTATTGATATTCCTTTTTACTTTCTGTACTTCCAACTACATTCGTTTGTTGCTCTCTTATTGGTGCCTTTAATACTACTTCTACTTCCACTTCACACTGCCTTTATTTTCATTGGTTTACAGTTAATTCTTAGGCTATATAAGCTTTGTTTTTGTTGTTCTGTCTGCTTCATTTGGATGTTTTGCATCTAGAAGCTCCCTGTCGCATTGAAAAAGGGATTCCAAGAGATCCCGAAACATATGTCTGCGTTTTAATGCTCATTTAACGTGTAATTTTAATTAAATTACTTAATGACTTAAAATGGGTTGGGTGCAAATTTAGATCTTTTTAAGATGGAAACTTTTCTTTCTTTCTTCAGAACATTGTGAGTGTGGACAGGGTTTGTTGATTTAAATCGCAGTTTAAATTAAGTGATTTAAGGAAAAAAATCTTTCATTTAAATCATTTTTTTTTTCTTCTAAAAATTGTTTAGTCTTAGAAAATGTTGTTCTAAATATAAATTTGTTATATTTACAATTTCTATTTCAAGCAAAACTTCATATATCCCTCTGTCTGTGTGTGTGGGTATTATATATTTCATAACTTTAGAACTAATTATTATTATTATTATTTTAAATTTTACAATATTATTTTTACCCTTCAGATATCTTAACATCAAAGCATAATTCATCACTGAACTCTTCCTATTGCAATTCTGAGTAATCATGATCCACTTAATATGTTTTAATTTAAATAATAGTATTTTATTAATGCTCAGTGGTTTTTTTGGAAGATTAGTAGAAGGGTTCATTTGTTTTGTGAAGATTTCTAAAAGCTTGATTTGCACATTCTTTTAAAATGTAATTTGTTTCTTGTGGTCTTTCTTTCTTATTATTTTTTGCCTATACCACTTAAAGCACTTTCTATTGGCTTTTATTTGTCAATGATGTCCTCATTTAACTTTATCTTGTTGTATTGTTACATGTATAATGCTATATGTGTATGCTATAAAGAATATTTTAATAATTCTAGGTAGTTCATCTGAGCTGGAAAAAATACAAAAAGTTACTACAGTTAATGTTCCTAAAGTTGATGATGAAAGTTTTACATCCTTTTTTAAATCAGTGAAAGAAAGAATAACTGCTAGTTCTTTTGAAATTTCTGATGAAGTCTTCCAATTTTTGTCTTCAGAAACACATGAATTGTAAGTTAAAACTGTTTATTCTTTTTTAAATTTAATGTACAAAGTAACTACATCATGATCTAAATTTGTTGTAACCTAGGTTTCTTTTGCATTATTTTTTTAGAAGTAGAGTACATACTGTACTAGTTATATGTTTTAAGATTTTCTTTGTAGTATGGTTTGTTATAGCATAATTCATCATTGAACAATTCCTATTGCAATTCAGAGTAATCATGATCCACTTAATATGTTTTAATTTAAATAATAGTATTATATATATAATGTACTGCAATATTGATAGACAATAATAATAATAATAGTAAAGCAATTACTGTCGAAAAAGGAGTTTTCTCAACTGAATACTTTCTTTTCCTCAAAGGAGGAAAATAACTTGTGTTACTTGTTTTTTTATTGTGGCATACATGGTTCTCTAGTGTTAAAAGTTTGACACAATACGATGTGCACAGCAATGTAGAACATAAAAAACTTTTGCAAGGGGGACAGCAATTTATAGTGACACTTAAGTACATTATGCACCATCGATTCCTTCAAGCTCATCAATGTGGTTCAGCTGCACTTAATCTGACTGAATGTATTGGTGTTTTAAAGAGGGCATGTACACTCCTTATAAAAATTCCTTGAAACTCCAAATTTTCATTTTCCTTCCCTTAAAACTCCTAAGGGAAGAAAGGTGAAAATCTAGACTCCTTATTTTATTTTTTATCACGGATCTTAGTTTTCTGTACTACTCGTTTCCAACTCGTATCCTGTTCCGAACTTGACTCGAATGACATGAACTCAGAATACCATCGCTGAGTACCAAATTTTTCTGAAAAATAACTTTTCAGTCTACTCAGGAAAGTAGAAATGGGATGTTAATACTAAAGGTTAGTTTTCTACCTAATAATAATCCATATATAAAAATTTTTAAAATAATGGTTGTATGGTTTTTTGTGGGTAGATCTGCAGAAATGTTTTGAGAGTCCTTAAAAACTCCTTAATTTTGACTCTTGAAAATTCCTATGCACTTTGTGAAAATATTGTGGGCAGATGAGGTCTAAAGTATCTGAAATAACTTTACCACTTATTCTTTGTAATTTTCCATTAATGAAATGGAAGTCTTTTGGAAGAAAATAATTCTTAAATTAAAAAAAAAAAAAGTCTTACTGTTTAGTAAATATAGTTCAGTTGAATATTGGCTTGCTAAGTTTCCTTTTTAAATCCTTTAGATTAAGTCAGAGGAGAGAGAAGTTAAAAATCCAAAGAAAACATGCTTCTTCGGGGAATCCTCTGCGATTACTTGCTTCTCGTCCAGATCTAAAACAAAACTATGAAGAAGTGTACAAAGGTGTTGCAGAGCGGGAGCTGGAACGTTTAAAAATAGAGAAATGTATGTATATTTTATAATTTTATTGCACCCTTTTGTGTTCTTATGATGATTTTATGTATATGTATTATTTAAATTGGATAATTTGACAATGTACTGTAAGTTGTTTTTTCAACACATGAATCATTTTCAGAACTGACAACCATTTGGAAATTGAAATGGTAAAAATAGAATTTCAGTTAATAAGTCACCATTTTTATGTTATAAAAACAGACATTGTTTCTGTGTATTACTTGAATAGTTTCTGTCAATTTGTTACTTTTATATATATTTACTTGATTTTTTCCCTGGTTGGATAGTAGACAAATTGTCATATCTGCCAGATAATTTTGTTTTAATTTATTCATTTAGTACCAAATAATTGAATGATAAGTTTAACACAGAATAATTGAAAGTGGTATTTAGTATAACTATAGAGTTCTTTTGTTTGTACCAAAAGCCAAGGAGCCCCTTAAAATGCCACCCCCCCCCCAAAAAAATTGGCTAAACCCCCTGACTCACAACCCCCCCCCCCCCCCCAGAAAATTTTTAATGACTTAGTCTATTCCATGTTCCCTCCCTGGTGGGGCCTCCTGATACAATGATAGTACAGTATTGGAGAGAGAGGAGAGATGAATCCAACTACAATTATTTAAAAGTTTTATAAGTTCCGATCCCTTCTTCATTGTGTGTCCTCAATTCATTGTGTGTGTATAAATAAAACTTTTTTCTATTTTTTTTTTTTTTTTTTTGTTTTTCCTTATGATGTCCAACTTGTCCATGCAGTTTTTTCAGAAATTGTTCCTGAAATGTAATTTGTTACTTTGCATATTATATCTAAATATATCTCAAAGCTGATTGGACAAGAACTTGGTTTAGCTACATTCACTTGATAGATTAGAATGGAGTTTAATTGTTGTTTAACTTGTTGAGTTCTAAACTAGTAAATTGATGTACGAATAAAAATATTAGTTGAATGCACCTACTTTTGCTTTTCTAATTACATTTTAATACTATAACTTATGTTAATGTTTCATGATTCCATTTCAGTGGCCAAAGGCTCTACATTAGCTCTTTCTGCTTTAGCTGGTCTAGCTAGCACAGTTGATTTTAAATCAGTTGCTTTAAAGAAAGGAGCTAGTATACCATCTCCTGATGAAAATACTGTTTCTTTGATACAAATTAAAGGTAAATGTAATTAGAAACTTTTATTTTATGTTCTTTTGGTAAAATAGTTCAAAATTATTATTGGTATGTTTATTTTTGAGAAATGAGCAACTATACTTTAGAATATTATAACTAAATGTTGCTAAATGTTGTCCTCTCCTCTTTGAGTAAAATATTTTAAGGCATTTTTCTAGTAAATTAGAATTTTAAAAATTATTTTTTTCTTATGTTGATGTTTTGTGGCATAGTTTTTCTTGAAGCAGGGGTTGCACCAGAGGAAAATCGGGCTCGTTTTTAGACCCTTCACAAAGTCATTCAAAATGGACCTTTCACAAAATTCTGAGGTACCAAATCATACTTTTCACAGAGGTTAATGTTAAATAAGCAACAAAAAAATGATCAACGTCTGTTTAAAATTTGATTTTTCAAAAAACTCTTTTTAAAATTAACAAAAAACGTACCCTGAAAAAAATGCTGGATCAACCCCTGCTTAAAGCCGTTAAAAAATCTCTTGGTATGTTGATGTAATTGGTAGATTATGGTATCCGTATGTTATGAATTAGTTTTTTTTCTCATGAACTAAATTAATAGCTGATAAAATAATAAATTAGCATTAAATTTAATAATAAATTTAACAGTAATTTTTTTCATTTTAATGCTTACAAGGGCTTTCTTAACAGGAAAATAAAATGTTTATTACAATATCTGATAAATTATGCAATCTGAAATGTGTTTAGTGGGACATGTGCAAAAGTGTAGAAAAACTGAAAAAATCTGTTTCTTTATTATAAAACTTTTCTATGCTTTTCAGATAGGGATGTTTGACACTTCAGAATATTTTTGTGCTGTTACTGCGCAAATTTTTACCCTGTCTTTATCATTTGTTTTGGAAATTATTTTTTAATAAATGTTTAATTGGCAACATTATCTTTTTTTTTTTTCACATTTCAAATACAATTTAAAAGTTTGGTTGACTATATTTTATTCTCAACAAATAACTCTTTGTTTGGGTCTTGTAATCATTAATGCAGCTTGCTTTAATAATTGCTGATTGCTTTATGATTAAAAATGCAAATGATAGAATTGTTTTTAAATAGCAGAGCTATAAAAACATATGCTCAAAAATTTTATTCAGTTCCTCCATTTCAGGAGTAGATTTTTTTTAAATGTTGAGTTAAAATTAAAAATAATTATGTATCTAAAAATTATTATTTATTTGCTAAAATAAATTAGAATGTAAATATTGAGGAGTAGGTGTTTAAAGTATTTTTATGAGCATTGTTTTGTCCCGCAGTGGACCAGTCGGTAGAAGCTTGGTTCCCACACAACAGTGTTTGGGAGGGTGACAACCTCCCTCGGCTGGTTGCTGTGGTCCTTGTACTCTAAAAGGGAGCTGGTGCATGTTAAATAGGTTGTGGCTCCAATGTCCTCCAAGTGAAACGATACCTCTGGGAGTGCCCATCCCATGTGAGTCTCTAGTCTGGAAGCTGGTTCAAAAAATTAAGAGATCTTTCAAAAGGGGTGGAAATCGGACTTCTGCCTAAAAGGGCCCCCATTAGACTCGGGAACAGCGTACCCATTCCTCCTCGCCATGCGCGAGGACACGACAACATGAGCATTGTTTTCATGTGCTATCCGAAGGAGAGCTATTTTCTATATTCACCTTACCAATATATTATTATTATTTATTTACTAAATTACTTTCTGATCTGTTAATATTGGCTTATTTCTTTATGAAAGATTTCAGGTTTTCCCTGAGGTGTCCTACAGGTTGTCATCCTGTAGTTTTAGTGTATGATGTTTTTTAACAATGCATACTCCTTTAAAGTCATAACTACTTTAAAATGAATTAGTAAATCAAAAATGAAATAAAAACTTTAATGCATTATCTATGTATTGAAATAGTATCGCCAAATGTTTAAGGATTTTATTTTTTCTATCTTTAATTTTCAATTCTGTACATTTTCTTCACTTAAAATTTGGATGAAAGTATAGACTGTTCAAGGGGAGAGGCAGTAAATTTACTTGGGTTACTATCAGTCGAAATTTGAAAGCAGCCCATTTAGTATTTTGATCAATCCTTTGTTTTCTATTTTAGGTCGGCGAAAAGCTCAGGTTAGGTTTGTTGAACCTAAAGGATCTTCTTTAAACCACGGAGACAGTTATGTTTTTGTCACTCCAACTCAAATCTATTGTTGGCATGGCGAATTTAGCAATGTCATTGAGAGAGTTAAGGTCTGTGTTTCAATATTGTTTTTAACGTGAATCAGTTAAAAATTCTGCTTCTTTAAAATGTTGTAAAAATAATTTTGATGTGAATGTTCTCTTTTTATCATTTACTTTAAAAAGTCCTGCTCCTTAAAATATTAATTGTTCAAGTTCACTTTTCTTTTAAGTATCACATTTATATTTATCTTTATTTCACATATACACATACATATATGTCTACACTGGTTCCAAAAACCAATGCAAATTTATACAAAAATAGTGGTAAGTCATTAAAAAAAAAAAAAAAAAAAATCCACATTACATTTAAATATGTTGTTAAGTAAAAAGTTCTGGATAAAATGTTAATACTTAAATTAGTGGTGCTGCAGTCAGAATGTGTCATTATTCAGGGTTCGTACGGTCCTTAAAGGTCCTTAGAAAGTCCTTAATGTTCATTTTCATTTTTAAGGCCTTAAAAAGTCTTTAAATAGTCCTTATTTTTTATTCCAGGTGCTTATTTTTTTTTTTTGTTAAACTAAGAGGTACCCATGCGCTCTATTTGTTTTGCTATGTTTTGTATTCTTCACAAGAATCAAACTTCTTTCATTTCAACTACTTAATCGAACCTCAAATTTGGTTTACTCGGGTCCGGTACTATCGCGGCTTTCGGACAGACCCAAAACGGCGGATTGACAGGACCAAAAATGGCGGACTTGAATAAACATCGCATTTTTACTACAAATTTCAGTGCTTTCTCAACTTTTAAATAAATAAGTAACTCTTGTTTTTTTAATTTTTTTGAAAAGTTGTAAGTAAATTGATGTGTTATATATTTTGACAAAAAGAAAAGGTTCATGGATTTTGATAAAATGCTTCAAACTACAACACCCAATTCAGTTAAAATGAACTTGTACCCACCCACATGGCAGCTCCCAATTTGCTATTTCCTGCAATTGTATGAAAAAGAAAATCGAAATCTAAAAAAAAATTTAAATATCAGTAAGGGAAATCGAATCAAAACACAAGCATTTGTACAAAATGCAATGGTGCCCAGTAACTGGGTACCATTTAAGACCACAGAACAATAAATCACACAAGTTCCCTCATTTTGCTTTTAAAAAAGAAAAGAAAAAGGAATAAAATTTGAAAAACGGACTTTTAAGGACTCAAGGGAAATTTTTTTATGAATAAACAAAAATCGGGAATTTTCGAAAATAAGCCGAATTAGGGATTCGATACTATTTATTAAATTTAGTTTCAAAGTAAATAAATATTTTTTTGCATGAATATTGTTACTAAATCATCTACATTTTAAACAATTATCAATAAGCAAGTGGTAGCAGCTCTTAATAAGTAATCAGCAAATAAATATTGCTTTTGAAACTTTTTTTTTTAATTTAAGGGGCGGGGGGGGGGGGGGGGGGTAATACTTCAAAGATGCATATTGTTGACATCTAGCTCAATAAAAGAGATACATTTAACTAATATGTAGGCAAAAAAATAAAAAAAACTTTCAGCTTTTTTTTGGTTTGTCCAATCGCATGAATGATTATCACTTCTTTATACTGTTAAAGGTAAAAGAATGATTTATTTTTATTACATCTTACACTATAATAACCGGAGAGTTGCCAACTCTCCCGATCGCTTTCTAGCTGATCTTTCGCTAAACAGTTTGTTCTCCCATTTTTTTTTAATCAAATAAAATATATATATCTAAAAAATTAATTTGTTTTAAAGTAATGTTTTAATATTTAGTAAATTTTTATCAAGTAATTTGGCTTCGCGATCGTTCGCTGTGGAGTTTTGTTGCGTGGGAGATGATGGATATTTGCTGTGTTAATCAAAATTTGTATCTTATAAAATTTCTTAATTTGCAGTAAATTGAAGGAATCGACCTCTTCTTAAACCTATACACCGTAGTTGCGAAATGCTCCGTTTTCCCCTAGTTTTTCTGTTGTTTTTTTTGTGAATTTCGAAAATTTAATTTTTTGCAAAAAGATCCGATTTTTCAAGCTGATGTACATTTATTTTTATCTAAAGGGATTGTACTACAAAACAAAAAATTTTTTGAAAAAGACATGTATTAATTTACATGAATTTTCATAACTTATAACGCGAAAATGTAAAAGCCTATTTTTCGGAAACTTGCTAACATCTAGCACGTGCTTCGCCGAAAATTGCACGCAGCTTTTGAGACTTCTATCTTTTTGCATCCTGTAAATATATCAATTATTTAAAAAGTTGACAGTTGTTTTAGTATTTGCAGCCTGTAGTCTGCTTGTTTTATTTTTTATTTAAAAATATTGTTCAATTTTTTGAAATTTTATTTTAGTTAAATTTTGGTAGTTACTATTTGTGGGTAATGTACAAAGTTTTAAGCTAATAAGCTCCCTTTTTTATTTGTATGTTTTTTCCAAAATGAAATATTTTTCTCAAGTTGAAAAAGTTTTTTCAGAATTTTTCATAGCTCTTCTAAATAATTTAAAAAAATTATTTATGTCAGAGATAAAAATTTAAGAAAGCCTAAATTGAGATGCTGGCAACATAAGTTAAGGAAAAAAAATCTAAATTAAACACAAATTCTCAAGACAAAGTGCAGCGTTTTCTTCAACATTTTTTTTAATTTAAATTGTTTTTCATTTAACTTGTATTTTATAGCATTAACCATTTTTGATAATTTTTCACTTACTTATATATGATTAATACTTGTGCTGTGTGCTTCTTATTACTAGCTTCAATAATTATTTACTTCCCTGACTGTATTGGATATTAGAAAAGCAACAAGACAAAGAGAGCTCCATAAAAGTGTTTGTGTTATGTTCCTAATAAGAATGCGATGTTAAATCAATTTCTTCTTTCAATAATGCTTCCTTTTGAAATACCGTATATTTTCGTGTATAAGCCGAGAATTTTCGGAACGTTTTTGAAAGCTA
Organism: Octonoba sinensis; assembly: GCA_038502835.1. Lineage (NCBI taxonomy): Eukaryota > Metazoa > Arthropoda > Arachnida > Araneae > Uloboridae > Octonoba > Octonoba sinensis. The sequence goes on from CM076600.1 coordinate 49,147,098, forward strand.
AATCGTGGGGGTCGGCTTATATACGGGTCCGATAATCTAAAAAAAAATTCGGTCTATATATCGCGAAATATCAACTAATATAGAGTTCTAATTATGCAATTTATGTCTCCTACATTAAGGAAATAATTAGCATAAAATAAGTAGAGTTTTAAAGGAATATACATATATTTTACAGCAGGATTTTGTGAAATCATCGCTAAAACAAAATGGCGAAATTTGCTCCCGACGATAATAATTTACTCGCGACTATCTGTGTATGCCTTTTCATTCCCGCTCATCCTTCTAATGTAAATGCAGAAAATAACTGAATTAAAACAATAAAAAAAGGAAAACTAACTAGTAAACGCAGGGCCAAAATGAATGAATAGGGGAAAATGCGATCTCTCGCTCAGCGCTCGCCTCTGATAGGGTTGCCAGAGATCAATCTGTCGCCATTGGCGCCTAGCTTCTCCCTTTCACAACGTCTTGACTGGAAAATACGTGATCTGGGTTACCTCCCTGGGGGAAATTTTCACTCCTTTTGGCGATTCGCTTTGAACTGTAATTTTTTTCCTTCTATTTTTTATCTCGGCTTATATACGAGTTTTGATTTTTTGGAACATTTTTGAAGGAATAATGCACTTTCAGCTTATACACGGATCGGCTTATATTCGGAAATATACGGTAAACATAACAGTTTGTATATTGCGAAAAATTTGTGAGGTCCTTAAAATTTTTTGTAGGTCCTTAAAAAGTCCTTAGAAAGTCCTTATTTTTGGTTTTGCCAAAAGCGTACGAACCCTGTTATTGAGGAAGGTGAAAATGTAGGCTTTAGAGTAAATCTGCAGATGTCAGTATGATAGCAAGGTAAGGAATCTGGAATGGCCACTCAGATGGAGGTGGCTAGATGGCTATGTGTGTGTCTTTTGTAGTTATTAGAATTCGACAACAAGTTTAAACTATAGATTCAGCATTTAGGAGATTTAGCCAAGGATGGGTAACTGCTACAACAATGCTACAAGTGTTGACAAGCAACAACTGCCATTTTGTGCACAAAGGAATAGAACACAACCTCAATTCCTACAAGAACTTCTGTTGCTGGAATTAGCAGAATGTTGACTGAAGCAAAATATGTCGTGTGTGTAGTCTGCTGTGCATAGAATGCTCCATGAAGGCTGTCGCTGAGCTTGCAAGTCGATTTTCTACTCCTTACTTTATGAAATAGAAGATGAAGATTTGAGGTGGGCATGTCAGCTTGTCTACTGGACAGCTGATCACATGAGGCCTGTTCTCTTCTTGGATGAATCCAGGTTTTGCCTGGATTTACCCTTTTTTAATAACTTTATTTTTTGACATAAAATAACACCAAGTTAATAATGTACTCTCTGTTGTTGTTTGCAACTTCCTCCCAACGTTCAACGAGTTTTTCTAGACGCTCAAGTCGGACGGAATAGTCGTCCAACTAGCTCGTAATTCGACGTCATTATTGAATGAAATGCAGCATACAGCATTTGAAAGTGACAATAGCACCATCTCTATACACGGCACAAATCTCTCTAGCAGCTTCTGTGGCTTTGGCACTTCAATTAAATGCAAAAAGAAGGTGGTGTAGGAAATGCTCGTTTTTATCGAATTGACCCTCCATTGAAATGCTCTAAAAAGTAACAAAAATTAAAGTCGACAAAAAAGTGAAATACACTATTTTATAGAGCGAAAAATTATCTTTCGATTAACACAAAAGATTATGCCAAAACATTTCATTTTCAACGCAAATTTTTTTAATTAAAAAAATGCGGGAACTTCTGCATCAACCCAATAGTTTAACTTAGTGCATCTCATAATTGGGGGAAGACTTGTAAAATAATGTTTAATATAAATAACTATAAATCATTAAATGAAACAAAATAGTCAAAACAGACAAAATTAATAGAAGATAATTTCTATTATATAGTTGAGCAATTGAAAATCCAGTTTCTCTTTCATCTGAAATTTTTGGTAATCTCATATGCAGCCCTCACATTTTTATCAGTACGTTATTATACAGCAATTGATGGAAATTTTAACCCAATACACTAAATGTTAGGATGTAGAAGAGAAATGTATAATAACCTTTACCAAATGACACTTGTATAAATATTGTATTAGTAAAAATTCCTTTTTCACAATCATGCTACTCCCAAACACATACACACACAAAATTGTCATTGGAAGTAGAGTATCCAAAGACAATCCCTTTTACCCCTTTATGTGATAACCACATTGATTTGGATTTGTTTTATAAGATATCCGATTTAAATTCTTATTTTAGAAAGGATTTTATTTTGATGCAATGTGTACCACTGATAAAGTGAAAATTAAAGGAAATATTATGGATATTTTAAAAAACTAACTCATTGTGGTTTTGCTTTGTTGAAAGGCTTGTTACATGACAGTAAATGCAGGTTTGTAATATACAATTGTTAAAAATGTCTTGAAAAATTATTCCCTGAACTGCAAAACATTTTATATTTGAAACATCCAATGTTAATATTTGTTTTATACAAATTTTATATGTTTACAATTTCTTATTCTAAGTGTTTTTTTTTTTAAGGCTGCAGAAGTAGCAAATTTGGTTCAAAGTTCAAAAGACTTGGGTTTCAAGAGTGTAAGTGAGGTTATTGTAATTGAAGAAGAAAATGAACATCATGCTGAACAACAACAAGAATTTTTAAAAGCTTTTCCTACAACGTTTGAAGACATACGGATTGCAGGAGCACCCGATGAAGATGAGGTTCGTGTTTTTATGATTGGTTTATATTTGTGGTTTAAAGTGTTAAAATAATCTAACAAAGTTAAATTGACACTGAAATAAATAGTGCAATTTTTGAACCCATATCTTTTTAAATGTTTCAATTTTGAGGGGGAAAGGATTATCATTTGGTACATTAAACTATTCTAAAAGAAGAAAGTGTTTTTGTTAATTTTCTTACTGTTTTACAATTTGTGTCAGAATTTAGCAGAAGATTTTACATTTCAAATCTTTTTTTCATAATGCATATTTCAATCTTTTTATGCTCTGTATTAGTGCAACATAGGCAATCAAAACTGAATTGTTCTATTTTTTTTCAAACTTCTAACCCCCTCTCCCCTAAATCTGGAAAAAGATACAAAATGTTTTGAATTTTCTCTAAGTATTTCTGAAATATATCTTAAAGAAAGGCTAAAAGATTAATATCACAAATATACAATAAAGTCTTACAAATTTGGCATTCTAGTTACCAGATTGTTGATATAATCATTTAGTTAAAGCACCCAGATTTTATTGCTCATATAACCGTAATATCCTCAGGTGCTCCGCTTGGAGGAAATGTGTGTCAAAATTCTCAAGTGGTAATGGCATCTGCGGATAGTGGTGGCTACATGAGAGAATGGTCGCCACACCTTAGAACCAGTCAGAAGATTTTTTTTGTTGTTGTTGTTGTGGGAAAAAAAAAGTTGAAAAAATTAATGCATAATTAATAATGCATGATCAAGGGGGGAGGAAAAGAAAGAAAAAAACAAAAAAGGAGTTGAGTTTAAAGTTAAAACAAAAACTCTTTTAGTCCATGGATGTATCAGCTGTTTTTGTTATATATCTTTTATATATGTAATATATGTAAATTAGCAACTGATATATTCATGGAATCATAGTTTAAAAAAATTTACAAGGCTTGAGTGTACTTCTAGAAAATTGTAAATTTCTGTAGTATTGCATGTCATAAAAGTTTTATTTACCTGATATTTACGGCACACATTCATTACTGTGAAATCAGATAAACTCATTTGTAGCTGCATGATATGGGTGTGTTTTCAGAAGGGTTGATAGAAATAAAACTTCCTAGTGCAGTCGAAACTTTTGACAGCGCATGGACATGAAGCGAAATTTCACCTTGAAATTTCATATAATAAATTAGTCCATAAAATATAATTAAAACTGATTGAACATTTGCCTAAGAATTAAAACACATTAGCTGTGTGATTTCAAGCAACAAAACTAACTAGTGAAGGTATACATGCTTCTTAACATGAATGATCTTAAAATGCCATATTTAAACATTTACTTGTTTTTTTTTTTTTTTTTTTCAGTTGTATGAAATTGCTATAGTGAACACAAATGCAGTGTATCAATTGGGTGACAACGAGCTCCTGCCTTGTGATGACCTCTGTGGTGCAGTGCCAAAAATAGAAATGTTAAAACCTGATTCGGTGGGCACTGTTTAATTATTACTTGTTATGTGAAAGATTCATATAATTGATATTTCTGATTTTTAATATTAAAAATATTTCTTTAGACTTTTGTGTTTGATTTTGGACCAGAAATGTATGTTTGGTGTGGGAAACTTGTGCCTTCTGAAACTCGTAAATCAGCTGCAGCTCTAGCAAAAGATTTGTGGGATCAAGGATATAATTATGTTGAGTGTGACATTAATCCTTTTAATGCTTGTTTTGGTATGTACTTTTTAAAAATTATTGCCTGGAGACTGATTAACGTTAGAATTTAATGTAAATTCAAGTCATCAATAATAAACAATGTTTTTACATTTTAAATAATTTTATTTTTGTGACTTTTAGTTTCAGACTTTTTATGGTTATTCTTTCTTAGCTCAAAATACATTTAAACAAAAAATAGCATAACTAAAAAATGTATAAAAGTTTTGTATTTAAAAAAAAAGGAAATATTTCTGTTTATTTTTCTTCAATTCCTGTTCATGGGATTTATTTTGTTTACTATATATTTTTGTGCCTTAAACTTTCTAGTGATTAAAAATATGGATGTAACGAATAATGATTTGGCCGAATACCGAATATTCGGCCTTTACTCCCAGGTCGAAACCAAATTATCGGCCTTTACTCCCAGGCTAAAGCCGAACAATCTGCCGTTTCTTCCAGGCCGAATTGGCCGAGTCCGAATATTCGGCCAGTCTCTTAGGCCGAATACCAAATATTCCGCGACCGAATATTAAAATTACTAGAAAATCATTGTAATAGAAATTATTTGTCAAATTTAAAATTATTCACAAAGTCAAACACCAACTACACACAATCTATGATGTATGATTTAATTCCGTTTGTCAAGAATTTGAAATTATTTAAAATTAATATATTTTCTCTATTGTTTTGAATGTAATAAAACTAAGAATTTCACCCACAAGTGAAATAGAAATGACAGGTTTTATGGTATTAGGCATTAGCATTATTTTAGTAATTATTTAATTTAAATGAAAGAACTACCATTGCTTAGTGAACGTTTACCTATTTAATACACGTGACTGGAATATATTTTCATTTTCAAAAACCACAATAACTTGTGCTATCTAAATATCCGTGATATATTCTAGGCTTTTTACATTTCTCTCTTACTCAATATTCACAATAAATCAGTCTACCAAAACAAAGTCTGACTTCCACTTTGTTAATAATAACAAAATAAATTTCTCATATTCTCCATGATAGTTAACTATTGCCAGCTTTTGGGAGCAAATGCTAAATATAAAATACAACTTTAAGATCTGTTTTTGCTCAGGCTTACAAAAAGTAGTTTTTTTGTAAATTATTTTTATTTATTAAAACTATATTCTTTTGCAATAATTCTAATACAATTTTAAATGTTTAAAATCTACTAATTTCTTTTTTGTTTTACATTTCTACTACAGCAGAACCATTCGGCCGAATAGTCCATCAATATTCGGCCAGGCCGAATTTGACCTTAACCAGTATTCGGCTAGATGATGAAATGACTATTCGGCCAGACCGAATATCGGCCAAAGGGCCAAATAGGCCGAATACCGAATAGTGGCTGAATATACGTTACATCCCTAATTAAAAATTACTGAATTCTATAAAGGAGTTAAGAAAAAATATCTCTAGGAAAAAGTCATAGGACAAGAAAATAAAAATTTGACTGGACAAAAAGGGTTCTAATAAAAATGATCAAACAGATTTTGTGAAAATATAAAGCCAAATATTAATCATTGTGAGTGAAGTACAGACCCTCAAAACGTTACAGCAAATAGCAATTTCAAACACACAGAGGAGTCCCTTATATTGCGTAGAATTTCAATCACTAAGAATTTTCTATTTTTCAAAAATCTGTGTTTTTGGAAATCCGAAGTGATGTCAGGCCTAATTACTTACAATTTTTGAGACTCTGCTGTACTCTCATTTTTGAAAAAATAAATATTCTTTGTAAATTGTTTTTGTATTTCCACCTTTTTTTCATTCATACTTTTGTGTCCATTTATTTCATTACCTTTCTTTCTTTAGAGGGAGAAATAAAAAATCAAGATGCTACAAGACCTTCATGGGCAAAATTTGTCAAAACAAGCCAGCATAGAGAACCAGTTCTTTTCAAGGAGAAGTTTTTCGATTGGCCAAATATACACCCTCTCATTACTCAGAAGAACTTCCAGAATAGTACAAAGGTATGGTTCTTGATTCTTATATATTCCAAATAAGCAGCGCATCTTTCAAATTGGTAACTTTTTAATTTAATGTGATTAAAAGTGTGCCTTTGAGTTTATCCTTTTTTAAAAAGAGCCCTCATGTGTTTTAAATTATGTAATTGATTAGCACAACAACTTTGCATGTTCCAAATGCATTCTCAAGACATGAATTCTGACACAAATCAGTGGCATTAAGTAGGATAGGGAATTATAGGGCCATTTCACAGTATTTTCTAAAAACGTAGAGTCCGCAACATGACACTTTTTTTGTTATAACTACGTAATTTACAGTTAAATTATCACTAAATTTTATTTTCAAATAATGTGCTCAACACATTATTTGAAAATAAAATTTGGTGATAATTAAACTGTAAATTATGTAGTTATAACAGAAAAAGTGTCATGTTGTGGACTCTACGTTTGGACAAAATACTGTGAAATGGCCCTATAACACTCATAAGGAATTAAAATTACATACACATCTCTCTTATTCATCATCTCTTTTATGTTTCTGTCTCAGCGTTACTTCATATTTCAAAAGTTCCAACTGAAAGTCATCAGTAAAATTTTTATACTTTACCTTTTCTTGTACATTTAAAAAAAATTATGTTTTTAAAAATGATCTTATTCAAAACGCTGATATACCTACTTCAATGCTTAAACAGTTTAATGAGATAGAAACAGTTATTTTAAATGTTGTCAAAGAGCAATATAACTAACAATCTTCATTTTTCAAGAACTTCAAAAAATTGTGAAGTATCTAAGTTATGTAATTTTTAACATTTTTGTTTTTCACTCCAGTTAACTCATTAAAATGGATCTACTATTATTTCCCTCTGAAAAATGGTATATGAATCAAGTATATATAAGTAAAATTTTAATCATCTTGTTTTCGGCACAACTGCAGATGCTAAATCATCTTGTTTTCGGCACAACTGCAGATGCTATATTAGTTAGTGCTTAGCATGGTAGGGTACATGTAAGTTTTATAAGCAAACACAATCTCTCCATGAAAAGTTTCTAGCTAAACCTCTTACGCACGTCTATTTTATGGTCTTTAGCGGCATATTGCTTGCAACAATAAAGAAGCATCTGCAATATAAGTGTAGTAATCTTGCTAGAGCTTTAGCACTTCTCAAAATTTATAACTACTTAAACCACCGCTTTTGTAAAAATGTTTTATTCAGTTTTGAAAAAAAAAAGTGACTTTTTATTTTTATTCATCTATTTCTCTTTCTTAGCCAATCATAGTAGGTTTAGATACAGATCTTATTGCATTCCATTTATGTGCATATTTCTTAAAATAATTGTAGTCGTTTCTTTACAGAATGGGACGATTCCTTTAAATATATCAGATCTGAAGCCTTGTGACTATAAAAGCTTATTAGAAGATAATGCTGAAGAGCCTGACACGATATTGGAGAATAGTCACGTTGGCCGTGGTTTGGAGTACCATGACGAGAAAGAACGACGCCATTTTAGAATCTCAACAATTTCTCTTAAACTTTGGCATATTTCGGAATATGGTTACAAAGTTTTACCTGAAGAGAGTTGGGGCCAATTTCACAATTCTGACTCATATGTTGTTAGATGGCAGTACATGATCAGCAATACTGGTGAGTGCTTGTTATTAATAATATTATTAGCTAAATTGTAACCCTGAAACACATATACTCAATATTTTTTGATATTTTATGCTTTAGTAATGTTTGTTTTATCATTAACAAATCTTTTCTTTTATAAGGCAATCATTTTTATGTCAGAATTAATCCAGTAATCAAACCATTTCAGGAATTAGGTTAAATTCATAGTGCTTTGTTTAAAATTTAGTAGAATCAAAAGTCCCATCTAAAGGCAATTAAAAGCTTTTCCTTTCAAGACATCAAAATGAGTTTTGTTAAAATGTCCTTCAGAGAAATTTTACTTATGTCAGGGTTCGTCTGATTTTGCCCAACCCCAAAAAAAACCCAGGTGGGTTTTTTCAAAATCATCACTTAAAATTTTCTTTTACCTAATTTAATTAATCAAATATAAATTGATTTTTACTAACACGATATATATGCCCATAACACATATATTATATGTCCATGGATACAAAATGTTTAGGGTCGGCTTAGAAATAAACACTGAAAAACCACATAAGTTTCAAACTTTTTTCTTAAAATTGTACTCCACTTACGTAAACTAATAAAAATATTGATTTAAACAAAATATATACATAATTTATCATGGGTATAAATTTCCAAAACTATTTGATGGTCTTATAAATTGCTCTATCAAGTAGAAAAATTAATTTTTTCTAGAAAAATAATTATCTAAAAATAGAAACAGTTTAAAAAAAGGAAAGAAAGTAAAAATAAAATTTCTCTCAATATAAGAGATAAGTTTCAAGATTAAGACCTACTCAAAATTTGCACTGTGAGGAGCTTGGGTCATATAAAAGCAGTAGGATAGTCCACAATTCTATGCTTATGCATTATAAGCAACTAATTCAAAATGTTATCCAATACAAGTAATTTATTTATCTTCTAAGAATTAAAATGTAGACGGCACAAAAAGAGAAATAGGGAAGGAGCAGTAATACAAAGGGATTAATCTTGCATTGTATTCTAACTAACTCAGTGGTTAGATAGCCCATCGGGGGCCATGGCCTACTGTGCCCATCCCAGCTTTCGTGACCGAGGGCCCTGGGTTGCAGAAGCAGATATTCCGGTCAAGTGGTCGGCCTGATGTGGAATCCCCAGTGTTAGTTCCCAAGCGTGCTTGGTCCTCATTTTATCCACTGAAGGGATGAAAGGCTGAGTCGACCCTGCCCAGCCTGGGAATCGAACCCGGACCTGTGGCATGGTAGCACGGAAGGCTATCATTCAGCCACTGGGCCTGATTTGTATTCTATACATAGTAAATTTTCTTTACTCCTGTTTTCCTGAAATTAAAACCAGAATAAATTGATGGAAAGTACCAAAAAAGGAAGAAAATACATGCTCAGAAGTGGTCTGAAGTAAATTTTTTAGTATTTTTAATCACATATAAGCTAAATTTATCGATAATTACATTAAAAAATGATAACTAAAAATCAAAAGTTAAAAATAATATTATTTTCCTGTCAATAAAAACTTCTTATTTGCAATTTTAATAAGGATTGTAAATAATACTTTAGTAAAACATGTACAATCATGTATAAAACTAATCCCAAATGCATTTCAAACTTTAAGTGTTTTTCAAATTCTATTGGCTTCTAATAATGACAAAATGTTGATCCCTCCCCGCTTAAATTTAATAGCAGATTTTGTAGATTTGTCTCAAGTAAATGCATGCCTAGTTTTAAAGCAATACAAAAACTAAATAAATTTTCATCTTAAAGTTAAACTTTTGTTACTTATCATATAATATTGTTATTTATAATATTCATTTCCATGAACTAATTTTAAAGTAGTTGAAATTTCCTTAAAAAATATATTGTCAATTTAAAAACAACGCGATAAAACTTTAAAAAAAAACATTCGGTTGGAGGTTTTTCGACCAGGCTTATGATGGGAATTCAAATAGAGGTGTAATTATTAATATAACTACCTGCAGAAATTTGCAATCATATGTATTTAAAATACTTTATTCACATAAATAAAATATTTTAAGCAAATTGAAAGTACAATATTAAAATTGAATTTGTGATGCATTAATATTAGAATGGTACTTGCAGCTTAATGAGAATGTTTCGCATCGTAAATAAGTTCTTTTAGAAATGCTTTTTATTTATCAAATTTGTAAACTGTCCTGTTAAAAGTGGTTCTCTACTGTGTATACAATTGATAAAAAATGTCAAAAGGAGCATCTAAAAGGCTTGAGTCTTTTGCTTTACTTTAATCAATGATATCCTTGGCTAATTCTTTTGGATAAAAACCTGGATTTCTGATTGCTCCACCTATTCCTCAGAATGAACTGTAGCATTATGAACATTATGATTGGCAAAGAAATTCTTTTAGGAAAGCATACAGCTATATTTTGCTACTTTAATTCTTCCTTTCCTTCGTTTTCTTTTCTTTCACTTTTATGTACCACAGTCAAAGGCCATTCTTTTAGCTGTATAATTCAATAAACTCCTGAGGCCATTTTCTTTCATCTTGCTGAGAGAGAAAGAAAAGCAACAAATTCTGAAAGTGATGCTCATTTATTACTAGGCACGTAGAGTGCTAAACCAAATAAGTAACATACAAATGCTAACAATGTCTCATTGGTCTAAACTTCTTATTTTTTAAATGTTCTATTCCTTGTTTTTATTGAATGCTGAAACTGCTGCAATGCAAGATAGAAAAAGAAGAAACAAATGAAATCTATGTCATTAAATTTTCAATTGTTTGAATCTCTACTATGCTTGAGCTTGTAAATAATAAATTGGCATTAAAAAATATCTTAATCCTTCCCCTTTTCAGTTATTATTTTTTCAGATTTTTTAGTGACAAAAGCATATATATCATTACAATTGTAGCATGCAAGCTCTAGAATATTTTCTGCATAAAGTTAGGCATTTCTAAATGGTATGCACTATATTTTGTGTTTCAGGTAGAACTTTAAAAGGGGAAACATCCAGGCATTCTTTCGTTGGTAGGAAAAGATGGGCCTATTTCTTTTGGCAGGGTGAAAATTCTACCATTACTGAAAAAGGGGCTTCAGCTTTAATGACTATTGAATTAAATGAAGAAAAAGGACCTCATGTAAGTAATTATTTATTTGGATATATAGTGTGAAACTTCTCTATAGCAGACACCAGCCGAACAAAATATTTGTCCGTAATAGTAGAGAGGTGTCTGAGAAATAGGTTTTTTTTTTTTTAAAGACATTTTTTTATGCTAGCTGTCCACTTAAGAAGGGTGTGTGTATTGTATTAATGTTAGTACTGTATTGTCCATTATAGTATAGGAGTGTCCGCAAAAGTTTTTTTTTTTTTTTAAAAAGCTGAATACTTTGCCTTTGAGGAATTGAAAACCGTCCACCTAAGAGGGTGACTGTTAGGAGAGCTTTTACTAAATTGTAATAAACAACACTGAACTCTTGTTTCAAACTGTGTTTTGAAAAGAAAAAACTATTATTTTGTAACTGAATGCCAAATGTACATTCTGTTTTCAAATTATTGCTTGTATTTTAATAGCAAAATTTAAAATAAATTTTATTTGCAGGTTCGTGTCATTTGTGGAAAAGAGCCTCCTTGTTTTTTAAATTTATATCGTGGAAAAATGATTGTGTACAGTGGTCGTAGAGAAGATGCTTTACAGAAGAAAAATGGTTTTGTGTTTTATGCTTTTGTGTCTTTATTACTATTTCTAATTTGTTTAATTTTTAGTTTGAAAAATGGTTTGTAACTTTATATAAACAGTCTGCTTTCTCAAACCTGCACAACTTGAGAGTGTGCAATTTGGGGATTTTAGTGGCTTTTATGTCATTGATTTGTTTACAAATTTTGTAATTTTACATTGCGTAATCAACTATAATACCTAAAGAAATTATTCTAAAAATTAAGTTTTTTTAAAAATACATTTTAGTTTATTTCTTTTGTTTATTTTTTACAATTTTTAGGCAATTCATGTGGTTTCTGATAATGGTTTACGTTTTTGTTTAGTGTCGCTATATAATTATATTATTCCAGATACATGATAGATGCTTTTATGATCAGATAAAATCTAAATGATGAAAAAACTTTAACATGATATATCAATATAAGGTACGCCAAAAAGTAAGCGCAAAGGGTGAAAAGTGTCATATGGCTACATCAAAGCATAGCATAAAACTAATTATGGTAGACTTTTTATTCAAATTTTTATTATGCAAATTAAACTTTAAATTAAAACTAAAGCAAAAATTGATTCATCTTTTTAAACATTTAACATTCATATGTTATTTTCAGCTCATATTCCTACTCAACATTTCATTGTAAATGTAATTGTTTACATCTCGGATCTTGTATGCATTTTCTAATAAAATTTAAGGAATCAATTCACAAAATTGGTATTAAGGTGTCCAACCAAGAGATCTGGAGCTTTTTGAGTTGCTCTACACTATAGTCTGTGTAATTAGAATAGGCGCATGAAGGTCGCGTTTGCTGCTTTGTCTCCATGGTAACTGCGAGAATGATTACATAGCCAGACTTTTTATTTTTTTTTTTTTGCACTGCAGTTAAGGCAATTGCATTACCAGACCTCCGATTCAAAATATTAGAATAGTTGAGAAAAAGTAATAAGAAAGAATTTATTTTCCATTTATTTATTTTTGATATTAAGGAAATGCAATTAAATTTAATCTGGAATGTTTAAATAAGATTTTAACATTTACAAAATATAAAAATACGATAAATTAGCTATACAATAGCTTTCTGAAACACATCAAAATGTCAGAATAATATCTAGATTGGTTGAAAATATTTGAAAACTTTGTCTGATGCAATATATTTTTGCCATTGAGAAATAAATCTGATTTTAATCCGTCTTTTATTATTATAACTAAAACAACAAACTGACTTATGTTCCCAAACCAAGTGGGGAAAAAGTTTCTAGCACAGAAACCATGGTGACCAGAAGGGGAAAAGGTAGAGTTGTGTGACCTTGACACGTCGATTGTAATTACACAGACTATAGCTACATTCCAACTTGTAAGTACTTCCTCTGGCTCCACTTCAGTCCTCGCACTTCGAATAGTTTAATAGAAATCATATTATTTATTGCTTATTTTTAGGTAACTTATTAATAGATATGTATGTGATAAGAAATCTAAAAAGTTGCTTGGTAGGAATCTTTATTTGTCAATAAATACATAATGTTTTATGTGCACTGTCAGTAACGAATTTAGGTTTGAGGACGCCCTAGGCCCGAGACGTATATATAAACATATATATACGTATATGTGTTTTTATTAAATAATGAAAACAATAACAATAATAATAAGAAATCTAATTCAGGTATAAATTAAACATATGCCAGCATTAAAAAAAGTTTTTTAAAATCTTTTTATTAGATATTTCAGATTTTAGTACCATTGAACTAGAGGGAAGGTGGAATGACTGCTGCCTGCACCTCTCTGTGTTAAGGGTGCGAGCCGGTTTTAGAACTGGTTTCAGGCAGTTGACTGGAGCGAGGACGGCAAAACATAGCGTCTTCCGTATTGGAGACACACGAACTTGAGCGATTTCAATCTCAACAAATTGAAATTTAAATGATAGTAGAGGATTCTTTTTTACAAAGATCTACCTGACATCAACTTTAGAGAAGGGAAAAAGAGAAATCGTCGATAAAATGCGGCAAATTTAATAATTAGCGCAAAATTTAATTTGATAATAAAAATGTGTTTATTTTCAGTGTTTTCTTTAATTTCTTCAGTTTTTTTTTTTGGTTAAACCTTAATAAATTCATTATACAAAGCATCAACTACCCATCATTTAACATATTTCACAAAACTAAAACATTTGTTTACGATGAAGGTAACTGTAAATTATATAAAGACTATATTTTAAACTATATTAAGGCAAAGTTATGCCTTGTTAACAAAAAAAAAAAAAGAATTCATTTCAGTAATAGTTCGCATACAATCTGCTTTAGAGTGCATTTATCAAGCTAACAATGAAAACGTATTTCTATAACATATATTTCTTGATAAAAAATGTAATTTACTCATTAAAAATTTATGTTTTTCAAAGCGATGTTTTGGAAGTATTTCCTCTTGATTCTTCCTTTCAATAATTCTAAAGTATTGAGTCTACATTTTTGATTAAATTATTCCCTACTTATGCAAACAAAATTAAGAAAGGAGAAAAAAAAACTTCCTTAAACTAAAAGAGAAATTTTATGCTTCATTATTTATTTAAACGTTAAATAGCACTTTGAAAAAAAAAGAACGCTGCAAATTCGTTTCCTCATAAAAATTGTTTGTTACTAAATAATCTATTTTCGTCTAAGCCTAAAAAGAGGAAGAATAATTTTGCAAACAATTTTACGATTGTTCTTCGCTATGAAATTCAACTCGTATTTTGAGGTATACCGATTCACAAGAAAAGATTATCATGCCGTCCTCGCTCCTGTCAAATGTTGGAGAAAAATCGGCTCGCGTTTTCTCCCTGCGCAGTCATTCCATCTTCCGTATAGTTCAATGTTTAGTACTAACCTGATCAATTATTTTAACAAAGAGATTCTACCCTCAAAATGGTACTATGTTTAGATAGTAAGAGCGCGCAATAAAATAAACTTTACAATTTGGTCTTACAGTTTACAGAAAACCCAGTCGTTTTTTAATTTTAGTAATCTTAAAAATTTTGGCGCCCCTCAAAATTTTCCGCCCTTAGGCACGGGCCTAAGCCTAAATCCGCCACTATGCAATTTTTCAAAAAAAAAAGTAAGAAAGAAAAAGGTGAATCAGCACCATAAAAAACCTCATTCATTTATTTTTAAGTTTATGGGTGTAATTTAAAAAATAAAAAAACAAAACTTTTGAGCAAAAAAAAAAAAAATCTTTGCTCCAGTTTCGTGTAAAATCGCTTTCAACTGCTCCGCAATCCTGCTCCAATCTCCACTCCTGATCCTTGATGCCGTCTTCCCCTTTATGAAAGGAAAATGACAAGCTCTTTATGAAAAATATCGGCCATTTTCTTCCGATGAAAGGTCATCCGTGTAAGTCGCACAATCGAAACTAATGTACTGCTGTGTAGTTGTCCAATAGTTTTTGTAGATTCGACACAGTGTTACTCTTGGCCAGAAAAACTGTCAGATATTACCACTATATTGTCATTCGTGTGAGCGTCCCATTTAACTAAATGTACTACTGCGATGGAATTGTTGTATGTAGTCTGTGTGCATCAAGCTTAAGCACTGTATGTTGAATAATTGCTTTGCATTGAAATACGGGCCCTATAAAGATGCATTATGCCCATTTCACTATGTATTAGTGATCTATAATGGTTAGATATCTTATGATCACTATATGACACAGTAGTGTAGCCAGAAATCTGCTCTGGGGGGGGGGGGACATGATTATTGTTCCGTGGAGTAATACGATACTGAAATGTGAAATATGTTGGAGAAACAAACTTGCATTTGAGAGTTGATATGGTACCTACGTCGTGCTTTGGGGTGTTTGCACATTGTTTTAAATTAATTTATTTACATATTTTAAAATATCACTTAATCATTGTGATCATGCATTTGTATTATTTTTCTAAATCTTCAATTTTTTATTGTGTTTTGTCATGATGACGAAGAATGTTGTTACATATGAGATGCAAAGTGATGCACCATTTTTATATGCAGATATGAAAAAATAATATTAGGTGTAAATGTCTTGCATGATAAGAATAAAGTACTTTTTGTTGTTGAATTTAAACAACAAATATTTAACGTTACTACATGAAAAATCTTACGACGCTTCATTGACAAGAAATATTTCATCAAATCTATAAAGAAGTAACCTCAATTCCTGGGCTAACATGTCGTAGCTATTCACAAAAAAAAGGTTTTGTTTTAATCGTAAAATATTAAAAAAAAACTCACCTTCTGGGGGGGGGGGGACACATGTCCCCTTTGTGCCACCCCTACGCTGCGTCACTGATATGACATATTATTAAGGAAGGAGATACATCTAAATTTCCTTGTCTAAATCACTACACACATTCACACAAATCAATTAATAAATTAAAATGAAATAAATAAATAAAAAAAAAATAGAAAGAAATTTCAAATATGAGTGATTTTTAATTTTGTTGACTAGTTTTATTCCTGCTTTGTATGTATGAAATGTGACATTAAATTTTTCACTAGATACTCCAGAGCAGTGGCGATTGTTCATTCTTCGTGGAGACATGCAGTCTGAAGCAGTACTTCATGAAGTTAAAGTATCTAAAGGAAATCTTCGTAGCAGGTCTTCTTTTGTGTTTGTCAATTGTAAGACTGGACAGATCTATGTTTGGCATGGATGTAAATCTGCTGATCATACGAGAAAATTCGTCTCCCATTGCGTGGAATCCTTGATTGAAAGGTATTTTTAATCATGTGGTGCAAAAAATACTAACTGCATGCCTTTCTATAACCTGTCTTTATTTGCAGTTTAAGCATTCATACATTATGTGCAACACATTTGAAAAATAGCAATTTAAAGTTATACTAATGTCTCTGTTATTTATGGTACAAATGTGGGAATTAATTCCGTGCAGGTGTTTCAAACTGTTCAAGAAGTATCTTTCTTGAAGTATTGGCAAAAAATAGGACACATAAAACTACTGCACTGAAGATGGGCACATTAAATGCTCAGATTTAATCAAGACCATAAATTTATTTGAAATAGTAAAACATAAATATTTACTAAAACAATCTTAAATAATAAAGTTTTCAATGTTGCTTTGCTTTTGTAAAAACTTGAAACATCTGGCTTTCACTGCATCTTATTTACAGGTCATCAGAATTAGGAACGAATTTCTTTTGGAGTTTATTCATGGGGCAGCAGGGGATTTTTTTTAAAAAATTTAATGAGTGTTTATGTAAAAGTCCCTTGAATGTAAAGATCTGTAATGCTACCTGCATAAATAAAAGGCAAAGTCCACATGTGTATCCGCTACGGACTAAAAAACTACTCTACTGATTTTGAAAAAGATTTCAGTCTGTTTTAATTAATGCGATAATTGTTTAGGGACTAATTTTTATAAAAACTGATGAATGCTACTGTTGCAGTTAAAAATCTTCTGTTCTGTTATGGAATAAATATCACTTGTCTTGTTTTATAAATTAATGTTCAGTAAATGAAAATAGAATGGTACTTTTAAGAGACTGGCATTTTTTTCTGGTCACCCAGTAATTAAAGGATGTGCTCACAGTGATTCTGATCTTGATTTTTACTGTGATGTATTTTGTTGGTTACACTAATGATCTGGAGCAAAAATATTGATAGTGTTGCTGTAAGATTCTTAGAAATTGCCAATGTTACAAGGTACAAGCATCCCAATGTAGAATACTCTATCCTAATCGTTCTGTATGTTTTATTCCAGAATTTATTCACCGACTTTCATTATTTTTACAGTGTACGGACTATTTTTAATATGTCATGTATAACTTATTCCATTTTTTTTCATTTGTATGTTCATTTCATATTTTTAATTCTGCATTTTAAATTTTTTTCTGGTTATTAGTTTTATGAAAATGTACAGTTCATGATTAATCTTAAACTCGAATTTATTTTATGTGCAATTAATAGTTCGTCTTTGCAATTTTTCAATTAAAGACGTCCTGCTGAAATGTGCTTTGATGAAGAAGCCAAATTAACATCTATTGAAGTAGATGAAGGACAAGAACCAAAAGAATTTTGGGATTGGTGTGATGATGAAGATGAACCTTTTTTTTCTCTGAAAGATAGTATGTAAAATAAATTTTTTTTCTTCTTGCACTAATTATTGATAATGTAAAAACTTTTTTTAGTGTATTATACTATAATTGTAGGTTCATGTTTGTTTATTTTTAGAAAAATTCCTTAAGATAACTTATTAAATAAAATATGCTAATTCTAATTTCTTTATAATAATTCTCAAGTTAAATTTTTCTTGCAGTTAATTATTGAATTTTTATAATTAAATAGCGGTTTAAAACAATAAGTTCTTAATTCTAAATTGTTTTTTTAAAATCATTCTGCAACAAATTGGCTTTTTTTTTTGCAATTAATTAGCTGTAAGAAATTATTATTGTTGCTGAATGGAAAAATGTTGTAATGTGTTAGCGGGTAGATGGCTAAATGTTGAACTTTAAACTGGAAGTTATCTTGTAAAAATATTCTTGTAAGCTATATTAACTCTTTCCTTCCAAAGCAAGAAAATACCTCGACCTTTGCTTCTTAAGCAGATAGTTGAAATCCACGAAGGAATGCTTTCCCCTCTTGGGCATGCAAGTCATTTCAGAACCCATAGATAACTACTCTACTGAGAAAGAAAGGAGTCTCCAAAGAAAAGGGGAGCAACTCTATAGAATTTCACCAGTGATGAAAATCTATCACTAAAAGATTTTAAATTTGTGGATTCAGATGAGAAGGGAATATTTTAAACTAGCTTTGAGTAGTTTGAGAAGCAGCAGTTTGGGCTATTTCAGCTACAGTTAGATTCAAAGAGTTAAGTTAAATAACGTTAAATAATGAATTCCATAGATATATCTACTTGTGAGTTTCTATTACAGTTTATTAAATATTTAAAGCATTTTGATTTTTGTTTTGTTTTTATGCATGCCAAATATTTTTTATTTTAGTCTATTCTAAACAGAGGTCTACACAAATAAGAATTTTGGGTTTGTGTTAAGGTTAAGTGCAATTCTTCGCTCACTTTTGTAGATAAATTATTCAAAATAGCCTAAGTCTATATAAATCAGACCTCTTCCATTATATAAAGTACTTCCCCGAAAAGTCCAAGCCAGTAAGTCATGCTTTTTCATTGAAACCAAAAGCAGTTCTACTTTTACTTCTGTTAAATAATTTTTAATTATTATTTATTGCAGCAGAATGATATTTTCATATGTTTTACTGACACTGCCGGCTGTCTAAGAATAAACAAATTAAAACCAATTTGCAGTTGACTTGTTTTGAAAGCATATCAACCTGATTAATAGGGGGGAGGGGATTTGATAGCAGCCTAATGTAATAAAATTAGTCATAAACGCTAAATCCTGTTGAGTTTGTGTGGACCAGATTTAAAGCATCTTGTAGTATCCCCCCCCCCCCCTCATGTATGGGAAAATTAGGATCTCAGTTTTATGTTCTATTTATGGTTACATTTTCTGAATGTATATTTAGGGCATGCTAAATAGTTCACTAGAAAATGTTATACGTTGATTTGAAATAATAGTGCATTCCATTATTTCGTAATATATTTTTGTCTTGATTCATTATTTAAATATATTCATATACTTTTAAAAACTTTTTATTTTAGGTATAGACCCTTATGATTTTACTCCAAGATTGTTTTTATTTGATAGTATGTCTGGTAGTTTATGTGCCAAAGAAATAGTTTCTCCTTACTTTACAAAAGAACATTCATGTCCTTTTCCATTCTTACAGACAGACTTAAAAAATGCTTCACAGCCTGGTAATTTTTGTATACATTAATACATATTTGATATGCTTGTTTTTATGCATGTGTTTTGAATAGGCTTTTTAAATTTATAAAATTATTTGTGGGATAACTTATTTATTCCTTTCAGTCCCAAGAATTTATGACTTATTCAAAAAATTTGAGATTCTCGAAATGTACTTATTTTTGCCTGAGACGAGAGTTCAAAAAGAAGAAAAATTATTTTGCATTTTTAATTGAAATTCAAAGTGGTACATTTCAAACTCTAATACAAAAAAGTGAATAAATACAATCTTTAGACAAATTTGCAAACAAACACAACATGTACTTTAGAGTCGTCAATATATACTTGACCTGTGTTCACTTCACCCAATTGATATGTTAGAGTCATAATATTTCAGAGAACATAAAAGCCCAAACTTTAAATCTAATATTTATCAAAACCAGCTGAACTGATGTTTTTAAACCTTTTTAACAAAAAGAAGTTAAACCAGCAATTTTATTTAAATTATGTTAAAATGGATTTGTATTTTAATGCTTTTTAATGTATGAAATAAAGTTCAATAAGGCAAGTTCAATAAAACTCTTTATATTCTTTGTAACATGTGACAACTACCATTCTAGTCACATGTTACCAAGAATAAAAAATGTTTTAAAATAGGAAAATGTGAAGAAATTGATGTTCATTTGGCATTAGAGACATTATTGAATGATTAAAAAAAGAAAAGAAAAAAAACTTATATACCAGTTTCAAATGTGAACATTGGGACGGAGAGGGATAGATGAGTAAATAATTTTAAAAACTTTTAATTAATTTCTTAAATGCATCTTTCTTACAACATTTTTATGTGCAGACATATTTATAATATTCTGCTTTAAACAATAATAAATGATTGATGTATTTCTTATATATTTTCTGATTTTTAATATATTTGCTTTTTAGAAACGATGCATATTTTCTTAAAATTGTTTTATGTATTGAATGATATATGTGTGTATTTTTAACTCATTTTTAGAAAGCTTTCGTAAATTCAAAATAGAAAAATTTTTCTTCACATCTCTGAAATATTTCAAATAATTGCATATTGAACTTTGGAAGAAAAAGAAAATCTAGGTTTTTAACTTCTGTATGCAAGACTTCAAAAATTCTGTAAAATCCTAAAAATGTCATAAAATTAAAAATCAAAGTTTTGGAGAATCAAAGAGATTTTTAGAAGTTAAAATAGCCTCGAACAAATTCAGTTGCTTGAAACAAAATAAATGTAACTAAAATCATAGTTGTACAAAAATTGGCATAATAGAATGCAAAAAAAAAAAAAAAAACATATTTTAATGAAAAAAATAAGCATTTATTTGAAAAACACTAAGGTTTCAAAATAATTCAATTTCCCAAAAATATAGGAAGACTCATATAAGAAACTCAATTGACTATTGGGAAAGGCTAGAAAGATATTTCATTATTTATGTCGTTATGCAATGTCATTGTTTATGTCAAGACCTTTTTGTCACAGATTGTTTCTATTTTATGTGTTCTTTTCATTTTTGCTTTTACTAAGCTCTAGAATTTTTAAGTTTGATAATGGGTGTGATCTCTTTAAATTTGGGCAAACAATATACTCATTTAACTTCATTTTATTTCTAAATTGCTGTATTATTATTATTTCAACTTTATTCTTTTAAGAATAAAAGTATTAAGTACTTAAAAGTTGTAAGGTTAAAATTTCTATTGAAGCCTTATTTCTTCTGGACAATCACCAAGAAGTATTCGTTTGGCAAGGGTGGTTGCCAAGTGATGATCAAGAAAGTGAAAATCTAGCTACAGGCTCTGCAAAGCTCAGACTGGATGTGAATCGGCGGTTGGTGATGGAAATTGCTTTGCAATACTGTCAAGGTAGGTATGGCAGCATATATTTTGCACATTGTCTCCTAATTTCTTGAACTTGATTTTTATTTTCGAATGAAGCTACACATTTTACTTTTGTAATCCAAATTTAAATCTGCCTATTCATTAATATATATTTTTTAATAGATTTGTGCTTTTATGTGTAAATAACTTCTATGATAGTAGAAACTTTTCAATCAAGTCTTTTATTTCTGCTCAAAAACGTTGTGTATTGTTTTTTTCCCTTAATGAAAATTATTACTAAAATTAGTTTTTCTTATTTTAGGTAATATTAACAAATGCAAAGTTTATTTATTTCATTTTTTGTAATAATTTGTTTTGTAATGTTTTTTGTAATGAATTTTAACTTTCTTTGCTTGTATTATGTTCAACAAGACTGAAGTGCAATTTCTTCATGCATAAAAAGATAAGGAAACACTTTTAAACTTTTTTTAAAAAAGTAGTCCTCCCCCCCCTTTTCTTTTCATTTGTTTCCAATTCTGGTGTGGCACAAAAGAGTAGAAAGTTTTTTTGAATAGGTTTTTTCTTTCTTTTCTTTTTCCTTTGAATAAACCTTGTTTAAGACTTGATTACAAAAGAAAAGATCCTATGCCCATCTGCATTTTTCCCATTAATTGATGAAAAAAAAAAATAACCCGAGAGAAAAGTGCTTACATTTAAAAGTAAAAGGTGTAAATTTCAGAGCAGGTATAAAACTAGACTGTACATAAGGGTTATTTCTAGGCTGTCAATATATAGGTGTTGTAAGCCACAATCACATGATCATTTGACAAGTTGATCAGTGTAATTTTCAGCCAATTGGTATTTCAACAATGTTTCTTGCAAATTTAGTTAAATAGGGGCAATTTAATTTCATGATGGTGACAAAGGTGTAAGAACCCTGCTTCTTTCTGGTATTATAAGATTTGCTTTGATGCTGACAGCTGGTTTCTACCTTGTAAATGGGAACAGAGCTGTCTTATTATCTATGTTGTATTGTCAACTTTTCATTCTTAAAAATAAAGGCTAGATGAAAGATAGTAATTCTATAATTTGTGCACCTATTTTCTGCTTATTAGAACATCTTTTTTTAGCAAATGCATCTCTTATAACTGAAAATATCTTTTAGATAGAATCGATTACCAAATATTTTGGAAAAATTACTTATTTTGATACATTCTATTTGTTCCTAATTGACATCATTTTCAACAACAAAATTGGCATTATAAGTTAATTTAACATTTTAAAAATTCTTTTATTACAGGGAAAAATTCTGAAGAAATACCGAAAGCTTTTGCTATAAAAGCGGGAGCAGAGCCTCTTTATTTTACTAATATATTCCCTGTGTGGGAACAGTGGGATGCCAAAGATGTTCCACCAAAAGAGGTTAGATATAAATATTGATGAGATGATTAATGTTTACTATTAAAGGTGCATTATTTTTAAATGTATTTTATTACATTACTATATTGTTAACTTTATTTATGACATACTACTTTAAAATATGTCTTGTAACAAAGTATGTATGCTTCGGGAAAATCGTGAAAAAGGCCCGGGATGTAATCCCCCCCAAGAATCCTTAAAGTCTGCTGGATATCTTTGGAAGTTCTTTCTTTTAGTCTCAATATATATATATTCATTTTGTGCTTTCAACTTGATTTTTTTTTGTTAAATAATCAAATTGTGCTGATATCATTAGCAGCATTTTTTTGTGTTTGCAAACTCCATTAATGCTCCTCGTGTGAGAATACTTACTATGATCATGTTAGGGATTTTTGTGCTCAAATCTATTCCCATCATTTATTAGATTTCTATTGTCAAGAAATAAAGATAGTAAGTGCGATGAAATTCTGTTTGAATAATCCATATATACATTTTACTTAACATGGACCAGTTACGATTACATTTTGCGAAATGATACGATACTGACATCATGCAACAAACAAACTATGGTAAAACGATATTTAAAAGTTTGTTTAATAATTAGCATGGAAAAGTATGATTTATTATTCATTATCGTAATTTACGGGTTAATAAATTTTTTTTTTCTTAAAATGTATTTCCATTAATTTTTAATTTTCGATTCTTTGGAGTGGCAACACCTTAGTTTCTTTATATCCAGCGATCTTTTCTTAAGCTTTTTGAATTTTAAACTTATAGCCCGCAGATGTTCTGCGGGAGTATTTTATTTCGCTAGGCAGAACAAACACACCATTAATGTTGTTGGACTTAGGTTTGACTTATTTTCTGTTGTGGTTTCAAGAAACCCTCAATTGCGTGATTTGAGCAAGAAGGTCCTGCCTCATAAAATATTGTTAGTATAGCTTCATTTCGAGCAGTTAATGATACTACTCTCTTTGCTAACTGAACCACCCTAAAGGCTAAAGTGGATAGGATTTTTCTTTTTATAAAGCCTTAAATTGTCAATAATATTAAGCACTATTGTTTATTGGTTCTTATTTGCATTTTGAATAAAAATTTGGACATAAGCTTAAAATTTTATTAAAAATTATTTGAATATTATTGCAGGCTTCAAAACATATATGCATCATAGAAATGTACTTGCCTGCAAATATGTAATTAACATCTTATAAATACTGTTACAGGAGAAAAAAAACCCCTTAAAATAATGACTAATTCTTTTAAAATTTCATAAGCAAAGAGAATTCGAAAGAAACTGATTAAAGTTGAGTGTGCAATAAACAAGTAAAAATGGGAAGCATATTAAAATTTTATTGAAGAAGTAAAATTTAGCATGTAAACACTTGTTTCATGGTAAGCTGAAGCTACAATCAAGAGTATAAATTTATTCAAATTATATTAGGGTTCATCTTTTGTGCATCAAAAGTATTTTCAGTGAGAAAAAGCAATTTAATAATACATTTTTATTTATTAATTTTTTAAATGTTTCAAACAGCTACAGGAAAACATAAACTAAATTTTTATTCCTGTTAAAAGTTTCATATTCTTTTGCCTTTTCAAAAACTTATTATTATTAATTTGTGATGCCAATTTCAGGATGACAAGGAGGACAAAGTGTTGTTTGTTCAAGAAGTATTATCTCAGCTGTCTCGAGATCGATATAGCTTAGAAGAACTGCAAAAGAAACCTCTACCTTCTGGAGTGGATCCCTTACGTCTGGAATCCTACCTTATGGATGATGAATTTGAAGTACCTTTTAAATTCTTTTTCTTGTAAAATTTGAAATGCTGCTTTCGTGTATTTTAGAATTTATAAAGTACAGTAAAACTTCAATATAACAATACTAAGAGGATGTACTTTTAATGTAACATATTTAAATTTGTCTGTTTTCTTTCTTTTATTGGAATTTGAAATTGTACTTTCAATATGGAGGGACACAAAATAACTTTTATTCATAAGTATCATTTTCAAAAATATAATTTTATAGAGGTTCAAAAGTGTGCGCAGATTATTGTTAAATTGAAAGGAGATTTACATTATACTGCATGTGATTTCATATGGCCTGCGAAATATATACATGTGTATATATATATATATATATGATATTGTTGAAGCAACATTTTACTGTTTTCCTTTTATAAATATTCTTCAGAAAAAAAAAATACTTAAGCATTAGTTTGGTTTTCTGGAATAATTTTTATTTTGGGACAATTTTCTTCTAAATTCATTGAAATTGTGTTTCTCTCTTTCTTTTTCTGGAGAAGAAGCATTTCTAAGATAAAATGTCAGTGAAAAGACTAAAAACAAGATAGTGCCTTTTTAAAAAATTCTGCAAGCAGTGAAATATGATAATCTAAGTTTGAAAATGTCAAAGGCTTTTCAAATAAAGTGTCCTTTTTCAATGCACTTTCAAAAGAAAATGCTCTGTACTTTTTTAAATCCATGACATTATGTTAATACTTAGCTGTATGAAATGAAAAGGAAGTCCACTTTATGCTCAATTCCTTGTTGGAGTAGTTATCTTCGTGATATAATATAACTGACCATTTTTTGAAAAATTATTGACCTTTGACATAACAAGTAGTAATTTGTCAAATATTGACACCTGTGGCCGAATTTTGATAATTTTGTATGTATAGTAAAACTTGTAATGTTTCCTCGATTTGATAACTGAATTTAGGTTATCTCCAACATTTTACAAGAATATACACATTTTGTATTTAGCTGATCCTAAGATTTGATTTTTTGTGAGAAAATGTCAATAACAGTAATACTTCATTGATCTTCAACCAGGCAGCAAAACCATCCAATAGAGGAGATAATCTACACAAAAAAAAAAATTAAGTGTCAGTAAAACTTGAAAACATTCGACGTTATTTCTGAACATCTCTACATTAACCCATTTGCATCATTAGCACATATATGCGCAGCCTCCCTAATTAAATTCCTACATTTGAATGATGCAAATGGGTTAAAAGAGTGATGCTAATATAATATTCATTGTATAATTTGTAAAATTTATAAAAGCATAATTATTGGCAGCATTCATATGAACTTGGCTTAAAGGAAATACACTGAAATTCTTTATTATAATTGTGATTCATTAAACTAATTTTCTTTAGCAAATATGAACAGTTTTATTGTGAATAAGCCCATGCTGAAACATTAGTCATAAATATTGGCTTCTGCTTTTCAGAAAGGTATTTTAAAAAATGTTCTGCTCTGATGATAAATTTCTGTTATAAGGAGTCAAAATTTTAAAATTAAGATACTTATTTTTATTTTAATTTCTTTCTATATTTGTTAAAGTCATCAACAAAAGTAAATATCGATTTGAATTTAGATTGAAATGTTTTTTTTTTTTTTTTGTATTCATTTAATTCAAAACAATTGCATAAATGCATTGAAGGAAGCAGTATTTAGAAAAATGGCGAAATGGTGTTCGAATTGTTCAGGCATCAACATAAATGAAGTAGAAAAAGTTTTGAACAAGACTCATTCTTGCTTTGATTTTCCTGGATGAAAGAAAAAAATGTCTTGCATTGTCCTGAAGAAGCGGTATATGGTTTAAATTCAGGAAATGTCTTCACCTACCCTAATTTTGAGTGCTACTTTTGCATAACATTGGGTTAAATTTAATATTAAGTTATTATACATAAAAAGAAACACTATGGTTCTTTTGTAGATCAAAGTGCAAGAATACCTTAAGCAAACAGATAACAAGTTGTGCTTAGAGCAACATGATTTGTTGAACAATCTTAGTTGCAAAGAATCATACAGGTTTTTGTTTGTGCATGTGTAAAATAATATTTTATGTACTCTAATTTTATTTTAAAATTCATTTTTGCTTTACATACCACTAAATTTTAAAAGAAATAGATCCCATCATGGAATTATTCATATTACCATTAGTAGTCAGAAAGCTGAAGAAAATATTAACCATTTGAATGCTGAAGAATTTTCTGATATATAAGCTAAAACTGTGGGAAAATGCCAAAAGTGTGGAGAAACGCTGTCACGCTTCTCATTTTTGGCACATAAAAAGCGAAGTGCGGCAGCGCTTAGCCGCACTCAAACGGTTAATATGCTAACCATTGATACCTGCTGCAGGAATACACTTCATAATGCTTCAAGGTTTATATTTGTACTTCAGGACCAGCCTATTGTTAAGTCCAAAAATATTGATTTTCTGATATTGTTTGATCGTACAAAAATTAACCAACAAGAAATTAGGCATACATATTTTATTTTTTAATGTTAACAGTCATGTTTTGTAGCCTACTTTATATAACATTGTTGTTACTAGGCAACAAAATCATTCTTTTCTGTGTTTATACTTGGTTTTTAAAGTAGTGATAATGTGACTTATGTTAGTCTGGCTCTGAAGTACAAGTGTATTTTATTAACCCTATTTTCTTCTGATTTGTTCCATGTTCGGTTCAATTGTCAATTATATTGAGTGTTGTTTTCACGGAACATTTTTAATGTATTCCCTCTCTGAATGTTACAGGAGATCTTCAAAATGAAAAAGGATGAATTTTACAATATGCCATCTTGGAAACAGTCTGAATTGAAGAAGTCCCATGATTTATTTTAAGTTTTATCATAAGTATTGTGCCAACATGTGCCTTTTGCTTCACTAATGAGTTCAATTGTAGTTTTTATCATAAGCCCATTTTAATTGTTTACGCATTTTATTTTTTGTTTGTTTGTATAAACGCAGTTCAAGACACGGCACCACTAATGCCATGCTGTGAAGAAAGTGACATAACCTCCATTTCATTTTACAATCTAAATACCATGTATGCATTTATGTTTCTACTCTTTACTAGTTTTACATCTATTTTACTCTACGACAACATATAGATACTAGTTTGTACAAATGCTTTTGCATTGAAATTTAAGCTAATGCTTTTAAACGTGTTTTATTGTGTATGAAACTATTAGCAATATTGAATATTTTTATATTGAATGCAATTTTAATACTTTGTGTATGTAATACGTATATTTAATTTTTAAAATGCAGTAATATTTTACTCGAGCTTAATAATCCTTGAGGCTGAAAAGATTCAGCACATAGTCTTAAATAATTTTTCAGAAATTGACCTTCTTCCATTAATGGATTTTTATATCTTCCAAATATATTAGCGGAAAGTTTCAAAAGAGCTCATTAGCATTGAAAATTAGTATTTTAAATTTTTGTATTTATAAGCATTGACATCATGATGAAGCAATATTTAATTAATTTTTAAAAACCCTTGCTTTTGAATAAAAAAGATTACTGCAAAATCAAAGAGTAAAAATAAATATTTGTATACTATACTATTAAAAAAATTTGTATAGATTAATTTTTATTCCTTAAATTATTTTATGTAGCTAGAAATCATTTTTTTTTAACTTATACAAAAAAAAGTTTAAAATTATTATTTTAGTGTTTAAGGAATGGTACTTTAGTAATGAGTTATTCCATATAAAATCAGCCAAAGGTCAGAACCTTGATGTTTCAGAAAGCAATATGTTTTGATTCACTTTTAGTATTTTTTTTTTTGTCAGTAAGACAAGCAAAACTTTTTAGGTTTTTGACTTACAGATTTTTGAGAAAGTAAAAATTTCATGTATATTTCAACGTTTCATCCCATGTAGATAAAAAGTTTAAAAAAGGCGAAGAAGCTGTTTAGTCAAAGAAGCTCTCTATGCGAAAATTTTTTTATTTTACATTTTCTTTAAACAAGTAAAGCTGGAAAATTTAATTTGAAAGAAAAGAACTAAAAGGAGTCTATCCTACTCTTAAATTTGTTTGTTCTCTGGCAGGTGTAACTCATATGTTTGTTTCCTGGAGATTCATCCCCCCCCCCCCTCTTTGGTTGATTTAGTATGGAAGGATCTTAATTTGGATGCATTTGTAAATATCCTTAATCAATGAATCAGTATTAAAAATGTGATAGATTAAAACTTTAAAAATATGTTTATCGCTTTTGAAAATGTATAGTAAAAGGTATGTTTTGAGTTATCATAATCGGGTAATCTAAAGTGAGAAGATACTCAAATACAGACCTAAATAAAATGTAAAACTGTTTGCAGACTCAAATAAGTTATAAAAAATTTTTGAAAAAAAAAAAAAAAAAAACGCCATATGCCGCCCAAGTCTTATATAAAATTAAAAAAGGTAAAATATGCGAGTGAAATGACATTATGTGACCAATATGGTTGCTGAAACATCAATGATTATTAATAAATGTGCCACTTTCATGTATAACAGAAGCTATTGCTACACAATCAACAAAATCAATTCAATACATGTATGAAATAAAACTAGGTCAATATTTAAAATCATTAGTTGTTTTTCATTAGCATGCATCTCAACAATTTAATGCATATAGTTCATATTTAAATACAGAATAAACTTTTTAATAAATTAAAGCATCTGCAAAGCAATGTTTTTCACGAGACTTTTTTTTTTAAATTTAATGAAATATATTTTTTTAAATATAAAAATTGTCTGCGAATTTCAAAAATGTTCACCGAGCACCATTCGCATTTTTGTTGATACCATCAAGGTCTGCTCAAGTAATAATTCCCATCCTACCCTTAAAAAAATATATCTTAAAATATTTAAAATAGATGAATAAATTGTAGGTACTTTGCAAAGACAAGTAAAAAAAAAGTGCTTTATTTAATTCTATTAAAATTTTTAGCATAAAATTATTGTGAAAGAGCCAACTTTTCTGCTCCAAGTGTCACCCTACTATTAATAATTGGGGACATTGGTGGGTGTCCTACTCTAACTGGTGTCAGCTAGTACGGTCGCTTTAAGTATGTTATATATATATATAATATCATTGGTTATGATTCTTTTAATAATAGGTAACCATAAGTGATATATTTTTGGCATTTTTATAACATTGAATTATTTATAGATTATGAGACAAAGTATATATTTTAACTTTTGCGGTGATTTTCTTAAAATATTTTCTAAATTTATAGTCTTTATTCACTGCTGTTTGTATCACTCATACAAGAGTATTTTTTAATTATTTTTTTAAAAATAGCTTAAAACCTTTGTTACATTTTATAAGAAATAATGCACAGTTGTTTCTTTGAAATATGTTTTACTTTTAAAATGCACGTAGGAATTTTTCTAATTTTATTGAAAATATTATTATATTTCTAAAAATAGGTTAACAAATGTACATTTTGTACATATATTGTGGACATCATTTTAAAAAATATATTATTAAAAATAATTTTTAAACTAATTAAATTTATAATGGGAAATATTTAAATGTATTAAAATGTGTACATTTCCCTTTTTTGTGCATATGTTTTCTTAAATTTGTAATCAAATTAGATAAATTATTCATAATATTTTAAAAATTTGTCATTTTTTCTGAACCATGACTTTTTGTCAATTTTTAAACATGTGATACTGTTTGTATGAGATCAAGTTTCTCATACTTCGTATGAATCGTTAACTTTTATCTTTTTTAATCTGTATTTGATAGTTTTT
This sequence comes from Octonoba sinensis, assembly GCA_038502835.1. Lineage (NCBI taxonomy): Eukaryota > Metazoa > Arthropoda > Arachnida > Araneae > Uloboridae > Octonoba > Octonoba sinensis. The sequence continues at coordinate 49,177,418 of CM076600.1, forward strand.
ATTAGTGGTATGTGATTAATCTTTTGCCTGTTGTAAATCTTCGTCTGTTCTTCCATTCTTTTTCAGCTTCCATTTTTTTTAAAGGTTGTCCGTGTAAAAATTGGTAAATTTCATTTGTGAGAAACTTTTAGGTATTGTATTTTTGTTTTATTTTTTTTAACAAAAAAAGATAAAAGGTTTTTTTTTTCTTTTTATTTATACACTAATTTATTTTGCAACCACTGAGGCTTCAGTTCTAAAGTGTGATATTGAACTTTTAATGAATTTTTCTTCTTTAATTTTTTCAATACTAAAGAATATTAAGTATTACAAAAAAAGAGTCTTTAATGATACATTTTTATACTCTAAGTTAGGTAATTGGACGCAAAAATACGTTTTTGTGAATGTTTAAATAATTTCCTCTTTCTAAGTTATAGTACTTTTATTGTACTTCCTAGGGTTGTTACTGCTTTTTAAACTTTTATAAATGTCCAAAATATTTATTTCCGAAATTTTTCACATAGTACTGAATTTTGCTCAAAATTTCTAGTTACATTATGTATTTTGCATTTTATGAATTTGTGATTTTAATGGATAAATGGAGCTTAATTACATTTAAAAAAAAACTATTTTTCTTTTAGAGGAGCAAAATTTTATAGTAAAATAAAAGAAGATATCTGCTAAGGATTTTAATGCAACTCGCATATAGATTTCGGAAAATGTTAAGTAGTTATGAATGATCATTACTGAAACATGGACTTCATAAAATTAATTTGAATTTTATTTGTGTTTTGCCACTTAAAAGCATGAACAGTAAATAATGCAGCATTTTTCTAGTATATGATTAATTTAGTAATATTTACTTACATTTTGTCTTAAATTTCCCCGATGTCTTTTTTTTATAATCTAAAAGAAAATTAGGAAAACTAATTCAAGCAAAAAACTTGTTAGGTTTACTAAAAATAAATCAACTTACTTTTAATACTTTTAATTTTATCATCTAAAAAAACAACTTGTATTGTGGTTTTAAATTGCAATTAAATTTAATCTCCTAACCTATGAATTTTTGAAATGAGAATTCAGTTAGTTCGAGACAAAATTTGAAATAAAAGCTACAGAGTAAGAGCACTTAATGCTATTTTCATCTCACTTGTGCCCAATACAAAAAATAGAAATTGTAATTATTATTTTTGATTATGATTTTTGGAATGAGAAAGGAAAGTAAAAAAATTCTGTTGATTCTTTGTTCAAACCACACATCTTTGGATAACTGATCTAATGCTCTGTCAGTGAGCCACACAGGCTTTGAACATAGACAGTGATTTTCTCTTTAAATGCAATTAGTTACAGAAGAAATTTTAAACAGGGGCAGTACTATCGGGCTAAACATGAGTTCTATCAACAGTTGAGATAAAATGAGAAATTGATGGTTAAAGTTTGACGTTGGTACATTGATTCATATGCTTGAATCAGATACCACTTTTTCAGCTTTTTTTTATGAATACTTATGTTCATGTGACCACGAAAACATTGCATTTAGGTAAAATAAATGGCAAAGAATGCCCTGCTGACAATAGCTCAATTTTGCTTACCAGTGCAGATATGACTTTTGTGCTTGCACAGTTTTGCTTAATACTAAAAACACGGAAAAGTTCCGCTACCTAGAAAGACTGAAGGGTCCAGTGTGGCCATTCCGAGAATTTTGAGCACAATTCTCTCTAAATTTCTTTTTGAATGAGCTGTGTGTTGTGTTGAGATGTGTTTTCTATTCCTTATGCAGCAGCTGAGGGTATGATAGTGTACTGACTTTTTTTCATGTCAAAATGTAAAACTTATTTCTTATTGAAGGAGCAATTGTCGTTGTCCAGCTAGTCAGCTGTCACATTTGTTTAGTATTTTCAATTGAAACCGGTTGTAGAAAGAAAGGTCAAAGTCAAACTAGACAATGATATTGTCCTGCTACAGCCATTAAATTAAATGAAGAATTTAAATGTCCAGTCTTCATTGTAAAAATACCTTAGGGCCCATTATAAAAATACCTTTGGGTCGTCCTTCTAGGCAAAGATTCAATGTTTATGTCTCTATGAAGATAAAACAAAAATCATTAAATAAGCACTTAAATAGGATCAAATTATAAAGTCAGAAAGTTACACTGCATTCGGTCCATTATTATTGGAATTACTGAACAGTAGATATTGTGAGCAGCCACCAGGGTTGGTTCGATTTTGCCCAACCCGAAAAAACCCAGTTGAAAAAACCCAAGCGGGTTTTTTCAAAATGGTTGCTTAAAATTATATTTTACCTAAGTAAACTAATAAAAATACTGATTTAGACCAAATATAATACATACTTTCATAATACATACATTATATGTCATGGGTATAAAATTTTGAGGATTAGCTCAAAAACAAAAACCAACTTGAAAAAACCCACAGGTGGGTTTTTTCAAAATTCTTGTTCAAAATTGAACTCTACTTAAGTAAACAAATAAAAATACTGATTTCTACCAAACAACACATACTTTCATAATACATACATTATATGTAATGTCTAAAAACTTTTGAGAATTGGATAAAAAATAAAAACCCACTTGAAAAACCCCACTGGTGGATTTTTTCAAAATTGAACTTTACTTATGTAAACAAATAAAAATACCTATTTTGACCAAACATAACATACTTTCATAATATATACCTTATATGTCATGGGTGTAAAATTTTGAGGGTTGACTCAATAATAAGAACCCACTTAAAAACCCTACAGGTGGGTTTTTTCAAACTTCATGCTCAAAATTGAACTCCACTTATGTAAACAGAAAAAAAAAAAAAAAAAAAGACTTAAACCAAATATATTTTTATCATGGATAAAAACTCAAAAATGCTAGATGGGTTTGAAATCGTTCTACGTAATCAAAATAAAATTTCTTTCCCACAAAAAATTCTCTATTGAAAAAAGTATAGAAACAAATGCCCAAAAGAAAGAAAATATCAGAATTTCACTCAAAATGATAGATATGTTTTAAGAAAACAATCTATGGCATCGAACAAAATGCTGGTCAAGGACGCACAAAAATATTTTTGCCTGTCGATTTTTTATATATTTGACTTGATTTTTTTCCGCAATGAAAATTGCTACAAATTATGCATCCCGGGGGACTTGTAATAATGTTTTTTTTTTTTTTTTTTTTCGCGTTTCCACCTCCAATGTTCGAGAGTTTGACGTGCTATATAGCACCTCCGCGGCATCGATGCATGTAAGAGATTGCAGTAATTTTGAAAGAAATTAGCTTAAACTCCTTCAAACATAAAATAACTGCAATTAACTAGACTTAAAAATAACTTGTTTCTTAAACCCTTTGCTGGGATTTTATTGAACACTAAAAGTACAATAAACAAGGTTCAAAGTAATCGACTTTTAAAAAGTTAATTTATAGTTGTAAAGGACAGAATGGAATAATTAATATTTAAAAAGCAATTATTTTATTTTTCTCAAATTTTTTTATTATTAAAACATAAAATGTTCTTAAAAGAAATACATAATATTTATTCTTTTTCACTTTTATTAATACCATTATGTGTAGGCAACCTTACAAATAAAAATAAAGAAAACCTCAAATTTTTGAAAAAGCCCAATTAAACCCGAAAAAACCCGGGTTTTCTTCAAACCCTGGCAGCCACACAGACCCCTCCATCCTTCTAGTGTTAATGCTGCTTCAAATTACTCATACTTAATATAAGAAATTCAGAAAGTAAGAATGCAATTAATTATAAAAAAAATTACTAACCATTATTTGTAGCTTGGGTGACCCAGTTTGATAGAATAATTGGAACGGTTATCTAAGAGTTTTTTCGTTGAGTCAGATTCAGGTAAATTCTTCACTTTTCTTTCTCATTTCAAAAGAAAATCTAAATATAAAAATTAATAATTGAATTCAATGTATAAAATCTTTGTGTATAAATATTTTTCTAACATATATAGATAAAAGAAAGGTTTTTATTATTAAGCACCATTTTTTCATTTAAAATTCTTGTTCTAAAAAGCAAGATGTATTTCCACTGTTTATGAAGAGTGCATTGTTGAAATGCAATTTGATTTATGTTCAATGAGCTCAATTTAGAATTTTTGTTATATTGTATTAAAATAAGTAGTTCCCTGGTGGACGAGGTATTTTTCATATTTTATTAGGCTGCAGGACTGATGTTACAGTGATTCCATTTCAAGTTTTATTGTGATCGCATAAATATTTGCAAGTTTATATTGGAACCTAATTGGGGAAAAAACGAAAGTATGATTATTTTGATGATTAAAATTGACTGAAGTAGCCAGATGTACAAGTAAACGCTGCAAACAACAACAACCCTTGTCTGACCCAAAGGGCACCATTGTCCTGTTTTGTATTGTGATTATAAGGCTGGAAAGTACTTAGTTTTAAACCTTATTTTAAACTCTTGAAGTGCTCAATGTTTTACCTAAAAATGGTGATTTCCTTAATAATTTTTGTTGAGAGTAGATAAATTTGGTTCTTTTTTGGGGAGTACAGTCAAACTCTTATTACAAGCCTGGTTTTAACAAGAACCCGAGTTTAACGAGGAAAATTAAACTAAATTGTTGGTTCATTGTTAGAAGTCCTACATATATATAAAACCTGATTATTACAAGCATGATTTGAATTTAACGAGGATTATGATATTTCTGCTAAAAATTTTCTCTCAGTAATAAGTTTCGAAATCTCATTGAAACTCAGATGGAAAAAACGTTAAATTTTACGAAAATTGGAAAACGGTACAAAAAAGGTTGAAATTTGCCTCAAGCATGGCTTTCTCTTCACCTTCAATTTCAACACTGATAATTAACGAAAAACAAAACAAAAAATTTTCCAGGTGGCCGTTTCCATTTTTCTTTGACATTAAAGTAATGGGGAAAAGAAAAAGTAATAATAATAAATCATTCTTTTTATTGCAACAAGATTTGAATTTATTGTACACCCGGTTATTACGAGCAACTTGTCTCAATTCCTTTACGCTCATTATAACCAAATTCGCCTGTACATGGAATCATTTGTGAAAATGTAATTTTTCAACTGGATTAAAGAGAAAAGCAACTTTTTATTTCTAATTCTTTTTTTTGAACAAGTATTGCATGCTGCTTTTCATTTTTATTTATTAAATAGTTTATTTATTGTAAACCAACTATTCTTTTTTAGTTTCCTTTTGATTTGATTCCTAAAAATTTCTATCATTGATTGAATAACTTTTTAAGTAGTTTACCTTTAGATTTATGAATGAATGGTCATCACCTTTAAGCCTCCTGTAATAAAAGCCCACTTTGACCAAACGCCGATCGTTAGGGTTACAAAAGCTATTTTGCCAATTGTTGTGCCAATCCATCCATATTTCTTTTAAAATGTGAAGAAATTTCTTAATAGAGTTTTACCGAGAGTCACACTGTGCCTTATTTGCCCTTATTTAGTAAACTCTTCAAAGTTACTATACTCAGCCTTTAAATTAATTGTTTAGAAAATATCAGTTCCATTTAACGCAATAAAAAAGGCCAAACTTACAACCATACTATGGTGTTGAGAGATGAGACATCCTGTATAAATATGCCTGAGTTATAACAGCTCGATTAGAAACATTTATTGTAACCCTAGTGCTGTATTATTGGTGACAATGCAAGTAGGAAACAAGTCTAAAAGTTGGTATTATAGAAACCTTAGTACGTCTTTGGGGAGACTGTTATAGTTTAACATTTAAGTGAATCATTTGGTTTTGGTGATATAAGGTAATATTCGTGTTTGCTGTTGAAAGAAAATCAGTCCTGCAGCTAATGAAGTATTCAAATAACAGTTTACGCTGTTAATAACTGTATTTTAGATGCTGGATATTAATATATTTACTTTTTGTATGTAAAATGTTTTGACAATATAGTGAGCGAATTGTAGATAATGCTCCATGCATACTGATTTATGCAGTGTAAAGTTAGCTGGCTAACATAATTATGCTGGCTTTTTTAAAGATTTATATTTGTATATTATATTAAAAGTGCAATTAAAATCAGAAGCAAACTAGAGTTTGTTGTTTTCATTTATTTTTATCACAGTATCATTATATTTCAAACGCAATGCAAATGTTATTGATGTTGATTGCATGATAGTAATGAGGTAGAAGAATTAAGAGAAATTTTTCTTAAATAAATTAAATTTGTAGAGTGTTATGCAATTTTACTTAAAATTTAAAAATTAAATTCAAAAATTGTATTGTCTCGTTAGTCTTTCGTTTTAATATTTGAGAAAATAAAATTACCGTTCATAAAGTTAAGCATTTTATATAACAGCTCATACATAATTTTATAATGTAAAAGAAAATTTGAAAAAAAAAAAAAAAAATTTTTTTTTTGAAGATTTTATTCTAATAAAATTCGAATCAATCTATTGTTGATAAAAAGCACTGCTCTCGCCCACAAAAGGGAGCAACCTTTACCCACTTCTGATAATTTTGCAATTTATACCAAAACAGAAAAATGTGCATGTCTGAGAGAAAATACTGAAAGAAAAACTTATCTGGGGGGGGGGGGGGATCATGGATGGAATGCGCCATTGACGTTTTCAGGAGGATGTTTTTAGAGACTTTGGAGCCGACTGTTGGGCCGTTTAGGGGGGTGCGCCATCGCTCTGAAAGGAGTGGACACCCCTGTGCCCAGTGGTGTAGTCCTGAAAAAAAAGTTGGGGGGACACTTACACATACGAAAATAAGCAATTGAAATCAAAAGGGGGGGGGGGACGCTTAGGTTAAAATATAGAAATTTGGGGGGACGCTTGTATTAAAATCAAAAGGTAAGGGGACGCCGTCCCCCCTCGACTACACCACTGCCTGTGCCTATCGTAATTAAATTACCATTTGTTATTTTGCTGTTAATTTCCTTGTAAATTAAGTTGAAGATAAAAGTTTTACTAATATTTCTTTCATAATGTTAGTTGCTTTCCTCCTCTTCCCCCCATCTTCTACTCCCCTGGAGGTGATAAATAGGGCATTTTTTCGCATATTCTAACTACTGCTTTTCCGATCACTTCTTTTCTCAAGGGTCCAGAACACACCTGCCTGCTGAGCGGAAAGAAGAGATTGAAAAAAAAAAAAAGAAAAGCGGGGGGGGGGGGGGGGGGGACATTTATTAGTAGAATTCACTTTTCGTCGTTTTACCCTAAATTAATGTCTCCTTAACCATTTCTTTCCTGTACACTTTTAGTTTGGGTCGAAATTACCAAGCAGTTCGATTTCCGCTTTAAGAAGACAGCGTACGATAACCATCTCTGGTGAACTGCTCCGAATCCTTTGCTGAAATATTAACTACAGGTGTCGCGATCATCGCTGCAGTAGAAGCCGCTATGACGTAAGATCCTACAGCGACGCATGCGTTCTCTCAATCGGCGAGTGAAGCGGTTTCTCCGCAAGCAGACTGCAACTTTTGGCTACCGTTCGCACAGAAATACACACACACAAAGGCCGTGAGCAATCATAAAGAAATACCCACGAGCGGCTGAATCTTCGATTTTTTGAAATTGCTCACCGCTTCCTCAAAACATTTCATGATTTACTGTTGCCCATAAGCTTCATAGTTACTACGGACAATCTCTCGATTTACCCTCTTTCACTCATTTTGTGCAAGCAAGAGCAATGATGCTCTAGAATCTAGATTCTAGAACAGTGTTTCATTTGCAAGATAAAACGACGTGTTGTTCACATTGACTGGGAATAGATGCATGGACAATAGAAATTATTTTTCACGATAAATGAAGACTCGGCTATTATTTCGGTATCGACTTTGGGAGGGGGCAGAATTTTAACGTGTAACTTTTTCTTCAGAATACAAAATATAACAAACGCTTTTATGTTAAAAAAAAGAAAGTATACGCAGAAACGATTGATAAAAATAACGTGATAAGATGAGGGAATAGTACGTTTCGAATAAAACTTTTTTTTTTTTGAAAGATCTTAGCCAGGACACCTCATTCACGTGCTTCATTATTTATGTTTGATAAATTTTTCGTTCCATTTTGCAGGGATATCCCCCAAAAAATCTACGGAGCCTCCCCTAAGGATGCCCCCGCCCAAAGTGCCCCAAACCCCCTGAAAACAACCCTTTTAAAATTTTCAACTTCACCAGTCTGCTCCATGACCCCCCCCCCCCCCTTCCCCACCCGGATAGGCACCCCTGCATTTTGGACGGCAAGAAGAAAAAAGGAACTTCTCAGTATTAGCTTTTGATAAATCTAACTGGCGGATTTGTTTCAAACAAACTATCGGAGGGAACTTATACGACACGTAAAACTTGCAATACCAAAAAAGAAAAGGAAGAGGATTTTTATTCGATAAGGTGAATAGCATTTTTTTTAATGATAAATAACATATAAATTTAAAAATTGAAATCAAGAAAATTGCAGACTTTATGAATATTTATATACAATATATTTTTTCTTTCAAAAAAAAATCCTGATGAAAAGTCGAAATAAATTTCTTTCTGGACTTAATATTGACGAAAATAAGGTATTGATTGATTGAACGGAAGGACTTACTAATTTTAACATGCTTGTTTTTTACGCAGTAAAAAGAGATGCAAACGATTTTACTTTTGTTCGTTGTAGGAACACTTTTTGAATTCTTCCAGTTTTTTAGGATGTATTTCAGCAAAGGGTCTATGGGTAGTATCATAGGAAATAAAGCGGGTAGCGTTAAAACCGAAGCTGTGGTTTTGAACTGACATTTTGTTCAGCTTACTTCACTTTTTTCGTTTTTGTTCCGCAGAAGCAGTAAAAATCGAAATTCTTAGAGTTTTTTTATGTGTAAGTTAAGAATTTAGAGAACAATTTCACCTGACATTTTAAGTTAACAATGGAATTGGCTTCATAGTTAAATTACTTTGTGGTACTTATTAGCTGTAACGAATTGAATTTCCACAGGTTGATTGTTTTATTTATGTAAATCCCTAATTTTCAATGTAGTTACTAAAAAAAAAAACTTCATGGAAAAAAAAATAATCCAAGAAAAATTAATCATGTTCAACAGTTTTATTTTTCTTATATCAGTTTCGCAATAGTACAAAATAATCCTTATAGAATTAAATTTACCTGGAGCATTAAAACATTTTCCCGGTTCGCAACAAAAACCTTCAAACACATAATATAAAAATTTCTCAATTGATATTCGTTCTCTCGTTTCTAAAAAATTGTACATTAGTAACTCCTCTCCACATGCACTCCAAAATACATTTCAACTCTGAGTAATAAATGGATTAGCTCTATGGGGAAGCACTTAGAGCAACTTTATTTTCGGTTATTTTTCTTACTTTCTGTTGGTAATATTCCGCACCCTGCCATTATTTTCACTCTCCGCTAAAAGTTCCACCTGTTCGTTAGATAAGATTTCTGCCCCCCCCCCCCCCCGGCCCCATTATTTATAGTTGATTGAATGTATTGAATGAAAGAAATCTTTATATATATAAGCGCCTTATTCTGTCTGTGTCTGTCCGCGATAGGATCCCAGGCCGTTTTACCGATCGGGACCACATTCGGCACGGTTAATGTTTACGACCCAAGAAACGCATCGCCGCAAAAATGAAAGTTGTGACTCAATTAGTTTTTTTTAATTAATTTTTTAAAAATTTTCAATGATTTTTTTGACCCGTTTTATTTTACTTTTGCATTGTTGCCCTCATTTCCAAACATATAATTACAGTTGCCGTGTGAACAAACAAATCAATGCAGTTGCCATTGTTATTGTCATAAATGTAACAAATATACTAATAACAATCGAAACGTTTATCTCCGTTAATGTCATATTGAGTGAGGCTTCGCTGTATTTCGATCTCCGTTAAAAATTAATGTATACGCGAATTTAATTTAATCCTTTCTTTCTTTTTAATTTATTTATTTATTGTCTGCCCTTTTCATATTTTTCTTATTAGAGTGGCAGCGCTCTTTTTCCCCAGTTACGTTAAAACTGTTGTTTTGAAAAGCATAATAAAATTTTCAATAAGTTCTTTCGATGATAAATATATATTTTTCACAAACAATTTGATTATATAGTAAATAAATGTATAGTAGTGTGGGGCTGTAAGCGAAGGGGCGTCCTCGCCACCTGATCTGGGTAATTCAGTTTGAATTAGCAGACACCTTTGCACAAATCATTTTAATTACAATTTATAATATCTAGAACAGCGGTCATTTCGTATGACTGCCGGGCGTACTAGTTATTTATAACAATGCATTTTTGAATTGCAGACACTTTAAGCAAACTAATAGATTAAAAAAATTGCTTGGTTGAACATAAAATGTTTTATAATTACATAGTAATGGCGAAGTTCTTCCAGAACCAGTCGAGTCTACTTTCCCGTATGCCAGCATCGATTTTCTTACGTCAGCTAAATTTCTCGCTCAATTGACTTAGGCTGCAAATTGTTTCAAATGTACCCTTCTCAACAGGGGATCTGGATCGGAGAGTGCAGCAGGAAAGCCGAGCAGTGAATCAACGAGATTTTGTTCGAAACTGGAGCAGAACTGGAGCAAATATGTTGTGCTCCACTGCTCCGATTTTTAAAAACCTTTTCAATTTCTTATCATATAAAAAATAAATTAACAAACAAACGAAAAAAAAATAATAAAAGAAGATAAATAATATAATCTATTAAAATTATTCGGAATGCGAAGTGGAACTGAAGCGGATAGGGAGCAAGTGTTTAGAAGTTGAGCAACTCAAAAAATTGTCTGCTCCACATCCCTGCCAACATTTTAAATTGGTTTTAAAGAAATATTAAATCGTCAAAAATGTTTGAAGTTACACGGTTTTATGTAAATTCAAAACATCGTTGCATTATCCAAACAAAACTATTGTTGCCAAATGACAAATGATAACTCTGATAATTTCCTCAGAGCCGAAATTAATTTTTTCCTAATTAACGTTATAATAAATTATAAAATGTATGGATTATTGTATTGTCATCGAAGATAAGCTTATGTGCAAAGTTTGAAGATAATTTATGCAGTAATAGTGGTCGAAAACCGCCTAACGAAATTCCGTGACAAGTCAAGTTAAATAAAAGCATGTAAAAAGAAACCTATAAGTTGATTTTAAAACGGTATGTGACTGTTTGAAACTGTTAGGCATTGTTTCAATGACTACTAGAGCCACCGCTAGTTTTAATAAATCCCAACCAGTAATGAACGGTACTTAGGATCATTTTAAATACAAGTGTTAGAAAACAAAATGATAGAGCTGAATTACAATAAAACAGTGCAAAAATGTTTTAAGTTACACTTTTTTATTAAAAAAAAACTAAAAAATTTCGCCATGATTTGAGTATTTTAAAATGCGAAACATTGTTGCATTATCCAAACGTTCCTAACAAAGCTATCGTTGCCATTCGACAAACAATAATTCTGATAATTTACTCAGAGCCAAAATTATTAATTTTTTTGCCAAATTAACGTTATAATAAATTATGAAATGTATGGAATATTGCATTGTCATCTGAAATTAAGCTTGTGTGCAAAGTTTGAAGATAATTTATGCAGTAATAGTGGTCGAAAACCGCGTAACAAAATTCCGTGACAAATCAAGTTAAATAAAACCGTCTAATAAAAACATTTCCTCCAATATAAAATTCCGAATATGAGTAGCTAAAAATAAATAAGTAATAAAACTTTGGGATGGAAAAAAAAGTCATCTGAGTAATCCCTTATGTCAACAACAGCAATAATAATTATTTTTAAAAAAGTGCATCGAATTCACTTTACTTTGTGATTCAATTAATCACTTTATAACTTTCGTTAATTCTGTTTACGGAGAAATGCACCGTAATTCATTAATTTCTTCAAGTTCAGCCTCGAACTTATAAACAACTTTTGGACATTTTAGTTTTTCTGTTTGACAACAGTTTGTTTTGTTTAAATAGTTCAATTAGCGATAATGTCTCCTGGGTGCGACTGATTTGATCACTGAGTGATTTATTTAATTTAATGCATTCGTAACATATATTATACACAAAATTCATCTTTCTGCACTCTGTAAAAGAAAATACTGTAAGTAAAATGCATGCACATAGTGTGCTCTATTTTATGGCGTGTTTCTATCAACAATCTCTGTAGAACAGTTTTTTCTGCATCGGTCCGCAGCAAAGCAGGAATTGCATTTCAGAGGCATTTCGCTCTTCACTAAAATTGTTTCTACGCAATTTGGTAGATATAATTAATAGGTTAATCCAGTGGAATTCCTAGCATGGAGGGAGGGGGATTTGTGGTGTCATCCCCCTTAAAAAACGTGTTATGCAAACTTGCAGTTTATATTATTTGCAGTAGTGCAAAAAAAAAAAAACTTGCGTCATGTAATTTTACTTATTTGGTAAAACTTTCATTAGACTGCACTTATTTTCTGTTACACATTGAAATAGTTTCAGTGAAATTGCATAATTCAAGTATATGCATGTTTTTATAAACTCATTTTGGGTGTCCCCCAACACCCCCTAAAAGAGTGTCCTATGCGGTGGACCCCCTTCGTAGTGACGCTACTGGTTAATTGAAATTAAATTGCGTAACATAAGCATTTAAACTACAATTCACAACGTTATAATTCATTTTATTATTCTTTAAAGGTTTTGGCAATTATTCATTGAAAATTTGCTGTTTCAACTGGCAGCGTATGCTAGTGTGGATTACTCAGTTTATATTTCGAGCCAACAGCGTTATACTATGCTCTTCATCGAGCAGAATTGTAAATTCAAAAAACTTTTACATCATTAATTTTTATTTTAAAAAATAGGAATTTCAGAAACATGGTTTCTTAGTTTCATGCATAAGTAGAGTAAGTCATATTTTGAAAAAATATATATTTTTAAAATTTTATGCAAAAAATTAAAATTAATTTTATCGATACGAGCCTACTTTTCCGTAACGCCCAAATACAAATTTATAATACATATGTTTATAATACATAATTTAAAAAAAAACATAAAGCATAGTTCAAAAAGTACTATGTGACTTAGGTCGTTTCTTCAGTGGACCTTCATATTAATAGTAGTTAGTTTACATAGATCGGTATTGTGATCGAACTTTGTCTTCAAATTTCTTTTTTACTGATCAAGGGAAAGCGTGATGAAATGAAATAAATATTACGCATTTCCTACAGTGTTTTAATTTTATATGTAAGAGGTAAGAAATGAAATTACGCTTATTCTACATTGCTTTAAATTTTTTAGATACTTTTCGAGAAAAGATAGCCTAATGCTGCGTTTTTAAAGCTAAAATTTCCTGGTTGTTTATGGAGTACTCTTTTTTTTTTTTTTTTGAAAGTTATGGAAATACTCCCTCTTTCCGAGACATCCCAGTTTAAACGATGGCCTCTCAAAACCATAAGATATGTCAAAGAGGAGTATTTTAAAGTCAATGAATAAAATTTTGTTGCTATTATAAGGATAAAAAGGGATTAATTAGGGATCATTCATAGATGATGCAACGCTTCGAGGGGGGGGGGAGTTCGAGAAATTGTGACAGTTTGTGACAAGGGGTGGGAAGGAGGTAGCAAGATTTATGACATCACACATTTTGGTTTAAAAAAAAAAATGTTTAGAATCAGAAGATTAAATATTTTACAGAATTTGCATTTATTGAATTTGATTAAATATATTTATTTTTATTTTTTTAAATTATCATATATATTACTTCTCAAGGCCTTTTTTTGGTCGGTACGCCATAACTTCTTTAATACTTCATCAAATTTCATGAATGAGGCATCATTTTAAAGCTTTCCTTAACCGCTACACCTAAAAAAAATACAATTATATCTACCGCTTCTCTTAATTTTGAAATTTAAAATCATTTAAGAAGAGGTCCTTTAATGGATGCCATATTGGTGTTGTGTATGTTGGCTAGAGGCCGAGCGGCCGAACGGTTAGAACGCAAGGCTGCTATACCATACCCAACGCCCGTGGTTCGAGTTCCGCGTTTCGTTTACGTTTTCTCCAATTAATTATTTTGATGGACCGTTGATTTTTGATAAACTAAATATAAAAGGGTTCTTTTATATTTTGTTTGGTGTTTTTATTTTCATGCAGTAAGTTTTAAAATTTACTTTAAGAATACATTTTTTAAATATATATTTTAGGTAATGGAACTTTTTCTTTAGTGTACTTTAATGCAATGAATACTACTAATAAAAATAATTATCATTATTATTGTGATTATTCTATTATTTTTAATGTCTATGTAATGGGGAGAAAAATTAACAGTTATATGTACTGATGTGTTCAATTGCATGTCTTCTTTTGTACCAACACCCTTTTGCCTTTTTTCTATTCTTCATAATGCCCTTTCTCCCAAATTAATGCGGAATTCCTGATTACTGATTTCATTTTGTATGGAAAACAAATGATTAATATTTAAATTAACTTCTAGTTAAAAGTTAAAATTTAAAAGGAAATCTCCTTGCACATTTACACTTTGGAGACAAAATAGCGCAAGTAATTTTTACAGAATTGTAATAGTAAGTATTTTTTATTGCATGCTAATTATGCCTCTTGTTTTGTAAACTTTAATTTCATTTTATAAACATTAAGTACAGATATAATCATTATTGTTATTCTCACAAATCTCATGAGAAGGTCAAAAATAAAATTGGAGAGGTAATTTATAACGTGGTGATTTGTTTCTGAACTGCAACTACATATTTTTATGTAATATAGTGTGACATGTGACAGGTGGGGGGTATGTTGAAGTGTGACATTTTGTGACAAAGGCCGGGGGGGGGGGCGGATGCATCCAGAAAAGTGTGACGTCAGTTATGAATGGCCCCTTCGTAACGAGCTTCATGAGTCAAGAACGATATTTTGTTCTTTAAATAAATTCATTCACCTCAAACAATTGCAAATATGGTATTTTATGTGTCTTAAATTAATTTTGCAACTCAACAGTGTTTACAATGATTCCTGCATTTGAATAACCGTTAGAATAAATTTCTTCTATGGTGAAAAAACCCCTATAAATCTCTAGGATTAACAACCTAAATACTAATAATTTGCGCTTATATAATGATTGTTTCTCTCATAAATTGAAAAATAACAATCATTCATGGTATTTTACTCCTTGTAAATAATTTCAAACATCGGTAATTATGAGCTTTTATTATTTAATAGAAATGATGTTATTCTGAAATTGCTTGATTTATTTAGTGTTTTTTCTAAACCAAGGATTTTACATGAGTGCAAAGAGCAAACGTTTGAAATTTCCTTTTCTTGCTTGGAAACTCAACTGCATTTAGGAGCTTCCTTCTTTTAAATACATATTACCGATCGTTTTGCGGAGATTTTATCGATTTGTCTTCCCATGTTTTATGGAAAAGCCATAGTTGTAAAGATACTGTCTCCCTCCCCTCCCCGTCCCCCCATTTCCTCTCTGATTTTTTCCCTTTTACACCATGATAAATGATTTGCGGCAAATGATGGGAAAACACAACTGAGGACAAGGACCTGCGCTTTTGCAATGAATTAAGACTCTGAAATCTTATTTGAAAATACATTAGGGGTTCATTCACAAATGATGTCACTTTTCGGGGAGGGGGACGGTTTCAAGTTGTTGTTGTTGACAGTTTGTGACAAGGGGACGGGAGGGGGTACCAAGAAATGTGACATCACTACATTTTGGTTAACATCAAAACATTTAAAATCCAAAGATTAAATATTTTAACACAATTTATTTTTAAGTTTGTTGTTATTTGGTATTCTCATTGATTTCAATTGTTTCGTATTGAAAATATTGATGCTGGTTAAGGTTCATGCAAACTTCTAGTTAAAAGTTTAAATTGAAACGGAACTCTCTTTTGGCATTTACACTTTTAAGACATACAGCACGGGTAATTTTTACAGAATTCGAATAATTACTCTTTTCACTACAACCAACTATATTTTCTGTTGTAAACCTGAATTATATACAAATTAAGCACACGTATAATCATTTCTATTATTTTGCTCCCAAATGTCATTAAAAGTTCAAAAATAAAATGGAAATGATCAGTAACGTAATGCTTTGTTTCTGAACTGCAAGTACATGCGCTTATGTAAAATAGCGTGACAAGAGAAAAGAGAGGGAGGTCTCTACCAGACCCCTACCTGTTAGCCGAGGCGTTAGGATTGCTTGCGCACGGGGATGAAAGATTGCAATTCAAAAAGATAAACTAACGAATAAGTCTCAAACGTTTACATCTGCAGAGAAAGGACAAATGATCCAAAAACCTATACTTCTTCAGTCTAAGACTACAAAACTTGTTAATTTCAGGCATAATAAAATGAACAGAGGAAAACATAATACAGTAAAACTTCTCAATAAGGGACATTAAGAGGACTGGAAATTTTGTCCCTTAGAAAGAGGTGTCCCTTTCTTCGGAGGTTCATAAATTGATGCATACACATATAGTGTATTAACTCAGTTTAACCTTTTAATAATAAAAATTTGTATTAAAGCTTAAAAACTGAACATGTCTCATACATACAAAATATGAGTCGAAATTATTGAAATTTAAAATTTTTTCATTGGAAAACTAAAATATTCGCATAAATGTCGTATTGGCAAAGTTTTGGGGATTACAGAAATTCATTTGAAGTAATCTATTAGATGGGTTTGTTTTAAAGTACGTAAAGTACGATGGGTAAAAACTTGTTGGTAGCAGTGTACTGTCTGTCAATGCTGAACCCACATGTATTTCATAGAACAAAAGAGGGAAAAGCCTTTACAAGTAGGTTTTAGCATGCACTTTAAAATACACTTGTTTCTTTGTTCATGCTTCTGTGACTCATACCAACACTTTCAGAAGCTAATTTTTAGAAGAAGAAAAAACTTTAGCCTCCCAGTAAATTTTTTAATCTATTTTGCTTGAATTTTGGAAATTTTTCTCTGAGAATGTCCCTTAAATAGAGTGCCCTTATTCAGAGGTAAATACATTGCAGTCCCTATTTAAAGGTCTCTTAATTTTTTGAACCAGCTCCCAAACGAGAGACCGTCACTCGGGATTGGCACCCCCAGAGGTATCTTTTCACTTGGAAGACATTGGCGCCACGACATATTTGACGTGCACCAGCTCCCTTTCAGCGTACACGGCCCCACAGAAACCAGCCGCGAGAGGTTGTCACCCTCCCAAGCACTGACCTTAGTCGGTGTTGCTTCACTTTCGGTGTTCTTCGGGAACCGAGCTTCTACCGACTGGTCCTTCGCTTGTCGATGCGAAGTATGTATATATATTTACAGCCTGGAACATGGCAAGTGTGTTAACACATTTGTCATGTTTTAGTTCCGTGCATCATTATTTTCAATTTGAGAATATATGATGGAGCTTGTAGATATTTTCGATGTTTCCTGTGAAAATTCAGACTTGTTAATATGACTGGCAGGTTCTAGGTCGCGTAAAAGCAGATTTTTCCCCCACTTCGAGGATACTGGAATCTATTAACTGGCACCAATTCATTTAAAACTGTCCACATAAGATGGGTGTCCGTTAGGAGTTTTACGGCATATAGAAGCTCATCTGATGAATCGGGAGCATTTTAAGATATGAGGGCATCCAGAAGCAAAGGGATGCAAGTGACAAAATTGAAAATTTGGAGATAATTAGTGCAAATGATAGGGAAAGCCCCATTCTATACTGTGGCAAGAGATGTTACTGATAGCTCTAACAGGTGCTGTCCCCCAATGTAATTTAGAAAAAAATTAACATTAAAGGTCCCATAGGGTCGCGTTTTTCTCAGAATCGTTTTTTGGGCACTTGCGTCCCTTTGCTTCTCACTGCCTCATATCCTTTTTCTTAGATTTCGTTTGCCAATGCTCATTTTGCAATCAGATCTCATTCACTGGAACGTTAGAAGAAACAAAGGTACACCCCTATTCTTTCTGGTACAGTCGAACCTCGGTAATTCAAACACGCTTAAAACGAATTACTGCTAAGACGAACTACATTTGCGATCCTCGTCCTAAAGTATTAACAAAAACGCAATTTTCTTCGTTAAACCGAACACGCTTAATTTGAACTATCGGAGAATCAAACCGAAACAAACAAAAAGCGTTTGATGCTGTTAACAAACAGCGGAAAAAAAAAAGGATAATTCATCAGAATGCCTAAACAATTTAGATATCATTGAAGACTTCTGGACCAATTGTTCAGAAAAGAGTAGGAAACAATGTGCTATAACCGAGTATTTAAAAAAATAATACGACATATTGTGAGATAATTTTGCGATTTTCTCTTGGTATGAAATTTTAGTTAATAAGCGTTTAAAGATGTTGAATTTTTACCTTTAAAACTTTTTATTTGAGAACCATAAACTGTTTTCTTCTTATGACAAATTCGAAATCTGTATATAGCATTGATTTACATATGCATTTGGGATTTAAATCAAGCACTGTGTACTGGAAAAATAGCATGAAATTCCTCTTTTACTCTCTAAAAAAAGGGATTTCATTGGTTTTCAGATAAGACGAACTACGGTTAAGACAAATTTATTTTAGAAATCCCATTGGGTTCCTTTAAACGAGGTTCGACTGTATTTCTATCTTCAATCAACATAAAAATTAATTTAAAGAGAAAAATGGCTAAATGTCCCAGTGTTAAAAGGAAGTCCTACTTATAAACAGTCTCTTATCAAATCTGTTGGGAAACTGAATCTAGTTATCAGAAAATGTTAAGGGAGGAACCATAAATCTATAGTGCAACGTGTCAACGAAATGTAATTAATTATAATGTATTAACGAAAAAAAAATCAGATGTTTGTCTTTTCAGATATCCTTATGCTCTGATATGAAAAGAACACGCCATTTAGAAGCACATTCTAAAAAGAAATTACGAGAAAAAGATTTTCAGAGCGTTTGGAACGATAATCGCTTCATAGATGAGGACACTTATTTGCCTAAAATGATAAGCAGTTAACTGAAAATATAGTCTCCATCACGCGCTCGTTCCACGTGTGGTGTTTTAAAATTTATTCGACAGTGCTCTTATTTTGGCAGTTATTATCCAGTTTTCTTAAACTGGAGCTTGATTAGATACTCCTGATCACCTCAAGCTGTACAATCTTTGAAAGCACGTGTTTTGTATTCAAGTTTTTTAGAATCTGTAATTCGTTTGGTGTTGCTCCAAGTCTGAAATCCAGTCAGCGATTTTCAAGCATGCCTCCTTTCAATTGCGCCTCCAGCACTGTTGTAAGTAAATTAGTTTATTGTCTTATTTCTGTTCTCCTTGTTTCTTAACCTCTTCATTCCAAGTGTACCCAATTGGGTACATTTTAAAATACTGTTTATTAACTACTGTTTGTGCAATTTGAAAGATAAAACACCCAATTGTTTTTGAAATTAATCAGCAAATAGTTTACTTCGTTTTAAACATGGAAAACATGGAAATTGGGCATTAATTATTGTTTAAACTAATTATTAATTAAAATTTAAAAAAAAAAAACATTTTTTTAATTATTTTGTTTTATAATCATTTTTTAAATCAGAGAGCCAAAAAATTGCGTCAAAATTGTTTGTGCTTAATTCTGGGGTCTGAAGAGGATAAGCTGCCTATATGGTTTTTTTATTTCGCAAAATCAAGTATTTTGATACTTTGTTGTGGTGATCAGAATATTTTTTTTTTTTTTTTGTTTAGAATAGCGTTTTCGCAGGAAGAATTGAGAATTTATGTAGGAGTTGTGCTATGTATGCAGTCTTGGCAGTACGAAATGAAAAAAAAGTGAAAGAAAAAATCATGCGTGTTTTATTTTAGAGGGAGTTTTCGATTATGGAGATTTTTTTTCACGACATTTGAAATTTCGTAAATTTTTTGGCGAAAGAGATTAAGTACTCCAGTTATACAGCTTTCAAATAATTTCAATCGGCAACCTTTCGAACCGACAGTTGAAACTTTGATATCTTTTGACAGCATTAATAAAACTCACAAATTTAAAAGTCTACCCTTTATCACAGAGAAAGGAAAGCTTGTCTCTAAAATTGTCAACAGTTCTTAATCTTCTACTTTCTAATTTATTTAGTCAAAAGAGCCTACTGGGATGAATAAAATATTCTATATAAAGATTTCAAAAATTTCTTTCATTTTTTCTTTCTTTTTCATTTAAAAAAAAAATATTCAATTTCAACTCTGCTTCTTCGAAATGATGGTTGCTTGACTAGAATTCATTTGTTCATGTTGCCAAATAAGTTTTATTAATATTATTTTAATTTTTATGAAAAACCCAAAAGTGGTTTCTTTTTTAATTATAACTTAAAATTGTATTACTCTAATGTAAATTTTAAAAAATGCTGATTTAACCAAATATTAACGATCTATCTAACTATATTTATACATATAATTTATCATGGGTGTAATTTTTTTAAATGTTAGAGGAGCATAAATTGCTCTGTAGAATAAAAAAATATTTTTTTCCTTAAAACATAATTAATTATCACTTAAAAAATGTACAGAAACAGCAAAAAACCAATAAACAAAAATCTCAATATGAGAGATAGATTTTAAGAGCAACTCAAATATTATACAGTGAGGCACTTGGACCACTTTTTGTCCATACAGTTCTGTGCCTATGCATTATATGCAACTAATTCAAACTTTTCCCAATGTGAATAATCTGCTTCTAAGAATTAAAAGGAAAATAGTATGTGTAGAGAAAAAGAGAAAAGGGAAGGAAAGCTAAGAGGGATTTACATTTATTGTGCTGCATTTTTATTAAATTTTCTTTACAACTGTTCAACAGACTTTATCAATAATTAATGAGCTATGTCAATAGAAACATTTACAAAAAAAAAAAAACTTTGTTTACAATTTCAACAATAATTATTCTGAATGCTTTGGTATAATTTTTTTATGTAATCTCGTATAAAACTAAGCCCAAATTCATCTTAAAGTGTAGTTGCTCTTCAAATTCTGTGGCTCCTGAAAATTATGAATGCACCCCCCCCCCCCCCACACTAAACTTTACTATCAGATTTTGTAGAACTGTCACAAGTAAATGCATTCTTAGATTTAATAAAATTAAGTTAATTTTCAGCATGAAGTTAGACGTTTGTTACTGATCATATTATAACAATGTTATTCATATTTATTTCCATGCACAGATTTAAAAGCATTAAAATTTCCTAAAACATTTTTGGAAAAACCCACTCGGGTAGATTTTCTCTGAAAACCCCAGTTTTTTTTCTCTTCCAACTCTGCCTGAAGTACATTCCTTATGAACCAGCCAGTAGTTTAAAGCGAATGAAATCACTGTTGACTGAACGAAATCTTCTTATATATAAGCGACTTATTCTGTCTGTCGATCTGCCTGTCTGTCCGCTATAGAATCCCAGACCGTTTTACCGATCGGGACCACATTCGGGACGGTTAATGTTTACGACCCGAGAAACTCATCGCTGCAAAAATGAAAGCTGTGATTCAATTAGTTTTTTTTAATTATGTATTTTTTAATTTTTCAATATTTTTTTTTTTTTTTTTTTGACCCGTTTTATTTTATTTTTGCCCTGTTGCCGTCATTTCCAACCATATAACAAACAAATCAATGCAGTTTCCATTGTTGTAACAAATATACTAATAATAATCAAAATGTTTCTCTAGCATATTGAGTGCGGCTTCGCTGTATTTACAATCTCCGTTAAAAATTAATGTATATGCGAATTTAATTTAATAATTTCTTTCTTTTTAATTAATTTATTTATCGTCTGCGCTATTTATATTTTTCTTATTAGAGTGGCAGCGCTCTTTTTCCCAGTTTCGTTAAAGCTTTTGTTTTGAAAAGCATTATAAAATTTTCAATAAGTTCTTTCGGTGATGAGTACATGTTTCTCACAATCAATTTGATCATATAGTAAATAAATATATAGTAGTGTGGGGCAGTAAGCAAATGGGCGTCCTCGCCCCCTGACCTGGGTAATTCAGTTTGAATTAGCAGACACCTTTACACAAATCATTTTAATTACAATTTATAATAACTAGTTCACTAGTTTCATTATGCTTGTAAAACACTCTTGCGAACTGCTAAATATATTAATGTGTGATACAATTACGCGGGGGAGAATTTCTTTTACGCTGAAGAAAAACGAAAACCTTGGAAAAGCATTTTATTTTCACGAACTAGTTCCCTAACACAGGAGATTGCTGAAGTTTTCCATTAAGAAATTAGATCTGGTAAATGTCCTTCCCCTTCTATCCTACACGAATGAACGAAACTAAAATAGGAATGGGTGGATTTTCTTTTCACGACGTTTATTTTAGCAACAAAGAATGCACGAATGGAGGAATAGAGGAGAAAAGGTACAGAATGGAAGGGAGATAAAGAAATTCTCTGATAAAGAATATCTATTTGACAAAAGATTTTGAATCAGAATAAACCCCATTGGGCAAGATAACTTTTGCCACCCCACTGCGAGATGAAGATTGCTGAAAGGCAGGCCCGTCATTTGGGGGGGGGGGGGGGTCAGGGGGGAACAATAGCTTCATTGGCTATAAGAATATAATGTACTGAACATCTGCGGGCTATAAGTTCAACAACGGGCTATAAGTCAAACTTAAGAATGATCGCTTGATCCAAATAAACCAAGGTGTTGCCACTCCAAAGAATCGGAAATTGAAAATTGAGTTACAAATGGAAATACTTTTTAAGAAATAGAAATAAATTTGTTGTAAGTCCGTAAGTTACGAAAATAAATACAAATTTATTGTGTGTTTTTTGTACTAATCATTAAACAAATTTTTAAATATCGTTTTACCATAGTTTGTTTTTTGCACGATGTCAGTATCGTATCGTTCCGCAAAATTCAATCGCAACTGGTCCTCGTTAAGTGAAATTTTAAAATTGCAAAAAAACACTTTAAAATTCGAAAGGCATAAGAAAAGATCGCTAGATAACGATCGCTTGGTATAAACAAATCAAGGTGTTGCCACTCAAAAGGGTCGGAAATTAAAAATTGAGTTATGAATGGAAATACATCGTATCGTACCGCAAAACTTAATCGTAACTGGTCCACGTTAGGTGAAATATATGTACGCAATGCTAACCACAGCCGTACCGTATATAGCATCTGAGGCCTTCACGGATTACCATCCAGATGTGAAATATATGTATAGATTTTTATGAATGCACACGCATTTTGTTGTTTTTTTTTTTATTGTAACATGTGATGAGAGCATATACTCCCCTTCCACCGCCTGAAAAATTTAAAATGAGGGGCCTGATGAAAATCAATATTTAGGTGCTACGGCGAAGACCGCTATGTCCACGATTCTCGTGTCATTTTTTGAGAAAATACTTCATACCATAGCCGAATGGTGCATCACAATAGTTTTTTCAAAATTCGGTTGTCTCGTACACAGGGGGATTTGCAAATGTGCTGCCTGTACGGTGAATCAAATTGCTGCTGGTGCTATATTTCTTGCAAAACTAAGGATATTTATTAAAATAAGGGAGTTATGCAAACAATCATCATAACCACATAAAATGCCATAAAAACTTAATTCTAATTGAAAATAAAGCTCACATTATATTATTATTTACATATTTTAGATATTCCATGTGTGATTCTTAGTAAAAAAAGAATTTCTGAACTTCACACAAAAATTTCGGGAGAAACGTGTACACGAATCTAAAACTAAAATTGTGTAATTAAGCGAACATCCCCTCCCCACCCGCACACATATAAGCTTTAAAAAAATCAATTATTTAAAATGAAATATCTGAAATAATACCAGAAGACAATTTTTTTTCAGAAACATTATTTTATTTTTTTAGAGTACTAAATATTTTGCTTGGCTCAAAGTAGAAAGAAAAACATAGATGTTATTTGTCAAGGAAATCTTAAAATTTATAAATTGAAAATTCCTTGAAAACCGATTTTTTACTGATTGTCGTAACTGGTTTCCTAAAATCTTCTGAAATTTCGAATCAGAATCACCCGTGATACATGCATCTAAAAAAGAACATTTCCGTTCGACAGCAATAAATTTTCAGTTCGAATTCATTTTATTTGAAAACTTGCCTCCGACAAAAATTTGCGAATGTATACTATAGCTAGCGAGCCGATTTAGAAATCCGCTACTCGCTGTGCATTTATTTTGTTTTTAAGCAGAATTTTCGCTTAAATATTTTTATCTGAAATATTTTATTCTCAGAAGAAGTGTTTCCTAAGATTCCACTTTCCAGACCATTTTTACGCCTGCTAATAATCACAGATAAAATTTAGTCGAAGTTCGTGCAATGATCAAAGTGCCTGTAATCTCTGCTTTTAACAGATCAAAACTAAGATTTATTTATACTAATTTTGATCAACGTAATCTCAAAAAGTATGAATAAATGAATAGATAAAAAATAAAATGACATGAAACATTAAATTTAAATTATTTTAGCAGTTAATAGAATTTCATGCGTTTTCGTTGTCAAAGTTTGAATTAAATACGTATGTAAAAAAATCTGCTCGTAAAATATAGATAAAATGGAGTTCTAGTTCTGAATCGAAAAATCCGGAATTTGTTGTTTAAATATATAAAAATGTTTTAATTGACTAGACAGTGAAATGCAGTCAAAAATACAGATGTTCTTTGCTGTCTGAGAAACGTCTGCAGATAAAAGGAAGACTTAACGCAGGCGAAGTTTCAACTTTTAATAAATCTACAAGTTGATGGTTAAGATATTATCATAGAGCTTATATAAACTCTATGGATATTACTACATGACATGGTTTGAATTAAACTGCAGATTGAATTGAAGAAAAATGCGAATTTTTTTCAGCGTTCACAAAATCTGCATCAGTATTAGAAAAACTGCAAAAAATATAGGTGCCGAATTTTTGAATATATATTAGTTGGAATGTTTTTTTTTTTTTTTTGTCAAGTATGACACGATATTGCATTTAAATTAGAGCCTTGCAAAAAGTCAATATTTTTGTATTTTTTGCAGGGGCGGCCAGAAGGCGGGGCGAGCGGGGCAGCCGCGCCGGGCCCCGCGCTTCTTCTAGGCCCCGCGCAAAACCTCAAAATCTTAATAAAAAAGAGAGAGAGAGAGGGGGAGAATTTTTATTATTAAAATTTCAGCTTTTCAAGTTCTTCTACATGGTTAGATAAGAGATCAGATCTTATAGATCAATAAATTTTTGGAATGTGTCTAGATTCTATTGGTAGTAAATGAATGTTTTTAAAACAGGAATAGAAATTTCATTTCCAGTCGGTGTGTTATAAGGCCAATCGTAAGCCGATTGGACCGATTGCTCCCAATAGGAGGCCCCCGCACTTAAGGCCCCGCTGCTTAAATTTTTCAGGGTGAAAAAATAAAAATAACAAAATTAAGTAAATACAAAAAATGAAAATTAAACAGCAAAAAAACCCTATGTACGTTTAAGAAGGTTACAAGGCGTCTGTATGAGTACCTCAAAATAGCCTTTTCATTCAAGAAATACAAGTAGTTTAAAGTGCACATTCTGATTTTCTCATATTCCACTACAAAATGTATGCTTTGATGAATTTGAAAATCGGCGTGTAGCTCGAAAACCAAGACAATTTCAGTATGAAGGAATTGGACCGTGGTAGCCTAGTGGTTAGCACGTCGGACTTCCACCCGGAAAGTCGCGCGTTCGATACCCACTGAAGACCACCATGTATACTTGGGGATATGTGCATGTAAAATCCGTAGACCCCACTACCTCTCCCCGTGCGTAAGCAATCCTAAGGCCTCGGCTAACAGGTAGGGGTCTGGTAGAGAAAAGTATGAAGGAATTGATGACGAATCTTAGTCTTCCGAAGATATTTTTCGGTTTTTCGTAGTATTAATCGATAATGCTATGACTTCTTTCGAGAA
The DNA here is from genome assembly GCA_038502835.1 of Octonoba sinensis. Taxonomy (NCBI): domain Eukaryota; kingdom Metazoa; phylum Arthropoda; class Arachnida; order Araneae; family Uloboridae; genus Octonoba; species Octonoba sinensis. The sequence continues at coordinate 49,203,248 of CM076600.1, forward strand.
GAGATTGAAAAAATTCCATTCCAATGAAGAAACATTTGACTTTCTATGTAGTTCAAATAATATTAAGAATTTATCAAAGATAGAGCTTAAAAATTGTTGCCATATTGCAGGTCAGGCTTTAAAAGAGAGTGAACTTTCTTGACGAACTGATAATTTGCCGTCGAGCTTTGCCAGTCAACTATTCAATATTGTAAACAGCACAGTTCTTATCTAAAAATAATTTCACAATTTCATTGAATTTTTTTTCTCTACAATTAGAAATTTTAGCACAGCCAATGCCCGTAGTAACAGCTGTGAGATGTTTTTCAAAGTTAAAATTAATAAAAAATTATTTACGATATACTGTGAGCCACAGTGCCGGTTCTAGTCTGGGGCAAGCCGGGGCCCATGCCCCGGGCGGCACTCCTGGGGGGCGGCAAATTTAACTGTGATGCAGAAAAAAAAAAAAATAGAAGAAGAAAGAAAGGAACAGAAAAAATATTTGATAAAGAAAATTTAACTTTTGGAAGAGAATTAATATCCTAGTTCGGCACTCCGATTTTATCATTGATCAGCTATTTTGCTAAAGATTAAAACCGATTAATAGACTTATTTATTTGTATAAACGTATTGGAGGGGGGGGGGGGAGGTTACGGGGCGATTTTGTAATGTCAAAATTTAAAACTTTAAATTTTAAAAAGTCAAGGTTTCTTCCCCTTATAATAGTGAAATGCGTATAAATTATGCTATGATCAAATAATACCCGATAGTTTTCTTTTTACAAACTCTCAAAGCATCCTTTTGGGAAAAGGTGGGAGCTTGTTTAGTGTTATTTGAGAAGGCAAACACGTGGCTCTTCGATATGGGCGTTATTAAGAAGGAGAAGGGGAGGGTCCAGCCCTGGATTAAAAATAAAAAAGCCGATCTTTTTCGGCAATTTTATGATTATTTTTATGAGTAAAAACGTTTAAATTTAAAAAGTTTTCGTTTTTTTTTTCCTACAGTTTTTGAAATCCGAAAAGCATCTCCTAAGGCCTCAAAATACACCACATTGCATATAGTTTTCAAAATCCCCCGGACCCCCTTTAACTGTCAGAATTACATAATTCTTGTTAAAGGGAGCTCTTCATGTGGTCCCCCCCCCCCTTTCCCCAAATGTTGAGCTCAAGGAGCCATGCTGTGGGAACATTAACGAAAGTTCTATCTGTTTATTAGTAGCCGAAAGTGAAAGAATCCTAAAAAATAAATAAACAAGAAGTTCCGTCTAGAACTATACGAGCCTACTTTCCCGTATACACCGAATTCAAATTTATAATCTAGCTATCTCTCTCTGTCTTTCTCGTTTAGCTTTAGTTATTCATTGCTTCAAATATACCTTTTTCAACGGTAATACATATTTTATTCAATCATTATTTATTAAGTCATTCATGTATTTATTCACTCATTTATTCATTCATTCTTTTGCTTATTCATTTAATCATTCATTAATTAAAAAATATTCTTGAAAATCCCGATCAAAAAATTTCATAGGAAAATAGGCTCGTTAGTTCTGGATTAACTTTCTATTTTTACATGTTCTACGTCATAAGAGCTTTCCGATAAAGTTTGTTCCAAGCAAATCGGTCCGTTAGATCAGGAATTATATAGGATTGAAATTTCCCCGTAGGCGGTATGGTAATTTTTTTTGAACTGTTCAAAAATGAACAAAAATTGTTCAAATCAATATTTCACGCCAAGAACTTCTTCCAGTGAGCTTGTTCATGGGAACTTATATCTTGTACCCAGAGTTTACATAATTTGCTTCATTTTCACCCATAGGCGCTAATGTTAAAATTTTTTGAACTGTTCAAAATTGAACAAAAAATTGTTCAAATCAAAAATTAAAATATGGAAATGAGATGTCCTCGCCGAGATCTTTCGAATGCAAAAAGAATTTTTCCAATCGGACAATTCGTTCAAAAGTTATTAGGGGGGGACAGACCGACAGACAGACAGACCGACAGACACACTTTTTCCCCATCTCAAAACCCTACTTTCAAATTTTTTATTTTTCAATCTTTATTTAATTACTTCACTTATTTTTGACTTTTCTTGATTTCTAACGATATTTTCACGATACATTAAGCCTTCTTTCATGCTTTATTATTATTTTTTTACTTTTACGGGAAAGTAGGGTAAAAAGGCCAGCGCCTAAAAGCTATATTTTTAAGTTTTGCCCTGCCTCGGAAAACTCCAAGATCCGGTACTGGTGGGCCAAGGAAAGTTGACATCTTTGGCAATCTTGGCGACTGAATCAGAATTTGTAAAGAAGTTAAATTGTGATAAGGGTTGTATATAAGGTTGTATATTTGCTTTAAGGCATTCAAGAAAGTAATTTTAGTAAAAGGCATCTTTGTGCAGTTTTTTTTAATAATTCGTCATTAATCTGTAATAATAAATTTTCCTTATGGAACGTGAATGCTTGTAATCAAATATGTTAAGATGTAAAATACTCAACAGAAATCAATATGTTATACAAGATAAAAATCGAAATTTGTACAAAAAATAAATTTGTGGTTGCTAACTACTATTCCATTGGTACGTTTCAACTTAGTTTAACGCACGAACATATATATATAGGCCCCGCAAATAATTCCGGCCCGGGCCCCGCTTTTGGTTGGGCCGGCCCTGATTTTTTGCAATAGCAAGATGGCGTGCCTTGCATTTTTGCTTTAATTTTCTTCGTTTCAATTCTGTATTCTTCGAGTTTCCTTTACTTCGTGATAGTAGGAAAAAAGCATGCATAATTTCTTTATTTACACTTATAGTACAAACTGAAGAGTATAAGCTTTTACTCTCCATTTTATAAATTTTCATCGTAAGATGGTGAAACAACAAGAAATGGTGTTTGTATGATTTTGAGGGAGGTAAAAATAGGAAAATTATAATGGAATTAGGATTACATATAAAAAGCAAGACCGCCGATCACTGAAAATGGTCTGTAAAATAATATTTGCATGATATTTTCTTGCCAATTCAACACAGAACAGAGCCAAATTCTAGATTCAAGAAGAAATATTTAAAATCAGTTTTTAAGAGCAATCATAGCCCTTCGTCACAACCGATCATGGAAATGAAATACTAGATGAGATAATGAAATAATATGATTGTTAATCTTTTTACTTTCGCCCGTTAACGTTGTTTTTACTCATTCTGAATACATGCGCAAAGTGAATTTCTCTCTTAACAAATTTCGGATTACTACTATATCAGCACTTTGAAATAAAATATAAAATTTAGACATTCCGCAGTATGTACCCTTGATGCAAACTTCATCTGCAATGATCTTTAAATGGTCTCCATATGAGTCTAATTTGAATGTCTTTCTTTCTCTCTTTCTTCTTCTTTATCTGTTTTCTTTTTCTCTCTTTCACTGCAGAAAAACAGTTCCTTGCTAATCAGAAACGTGTTTGTACAATTTTTGTTTCAAGTTTGTAGCAGAATAAAACTATTTTTCAAATACTCAATAATTCACTTATTTATTTCACATATGCACAGCAAACGTGGGTCATTTTGACTTATTCTCACTCGAGTCAAGTTATTCCTATGCACTTTGCAGTGAAAAAGCACATAACATTTCCATCAGAATGTCAGATATTAATATCTTCCGTGCCATTAAATATAATTGGTTCATTGCTCTAATGATGTAGTCATTTGGGGCTCCAGTTACAACTTTCAGAATAATTACATAAGAATCATCGTCCACTGTTGAAGTTGCTGCGCAATATAAATCAATCATAGAAAATGTTACGACATGGGTTAAAAGTCAAGATTTTCTTCCAATGGCATTTAAAAATAGTTTCCAGTGGGCGTCACAAAATGAACGTTTCGCTTTCTTCTGTATGAAGTTAAGCAAAAAAAAATGTTTTCATAATATTACAGCTCGTCAATTAATGATGGAGGATTTCAAATTCTTTTGTATCATTTTTGCAATCACTAAGATAATGCGATGAAATAATAGGACTTGAAAATTCTTAGAAGTTGCATAAAGGAGAAGTTAAAGTAGCCGCTCATAAATGGTGTCAATGTATTTGACCCCCCCCCCCCTTTTGACGCAAAATTTCACACTTCATCATACTTCCCTACCCCCTTGTCACATGTCACGCTATATTATATGAGCTTATCTTATATATAAGCTATATGATCGCAGGCAGCCATGCTTATATACATGGCTGCCTGCGATCATATAGCGGCTGTCCAAACGGGCGAAAAAGTGCGTGCAAGCAGAACTTACATTTTCTGCCACTTCAGTCAATTGGCGCTGTTACCATGTACTTAAAAGCGAGAATTTAAAGGTCTAACCATTGCAATATCATCGCTTTAAAGGCTTGAATTTCAAGAAAGATAAACATTTAAGTGTTGAGGGCAAAAGTAACTATCAAAATACGTTGCAGGGTTATGTATTTGCCATTAAAACGTTTTTAATACAGAGGAAAAAATAAAAAGATCGTTTTTTTTTTTTTTTTTTTTGGTAGTAACACATGCAGACTTTGAAGCTGCTCGTTAAGATACAACTTTTCAATCATACATATACTTTTATATATAATGAACAAAGAGAAAATTTTCTTCGCAATTGGCTGATCATATTATGCTTTCAGATTTATTTTTATTTTGAACGACAATAATTGCGCATAACTTTCTGAAATACATTTATCCTTTCACATTGTGTAGCACAAATAAATTGGCTAGCAGGTTTTTGAAAGCCGTATTGAATAGTCTTTAAATGGTTATTAGTTACTTTATTATTAAGCACATTTCACTACATTCATGTTAATACTATTAAATAACAGCAGTTAAAAGAAAAATGACATAGGTTATGATTAATAAAGTTATTTTAAATATATGTGCTAAATGAATTATTTCAATTCCATTTATTGTAAATTTAAATATTACAGGTAAGTGGAACAGTTAGGTTGTGAAGTGACTTAACAAATAAAGATTAGTTTGAACAATTATGTAATTAAGTAAACCATTAATGCAACAATTTTTTATTGTTAATGACAGACTAATAGCATAGTACTAATAACTAATATTGCATTGTATAGTATAGCTGACTTCAGTTAACTTCAACAGATGGATTATCATATAAGAGTGAAGAGTTTTTTTTTTTGCTGGTCTCATCCAAAGCAATTACACTAGCTAAATATTTAGAACAAAATCCTAAAATATTAAGTAAGAAAGGTCAAAGATTAGGCCTTTGTAAAAGAAAACGATTCAATAAAATAAACACTCAAGGGGAAACATGTTCAAATATTACAATTAAGTACAATAAATGAGAAATTAAAAATAATTACTTAAAACGCTTCATTATATGCAGTTCAGAGTTATCAAGATTATTTTTAAAACTTGTAACTGACAATACATGGGTGCCAACCCCCTAAGCAAGATGGTGCATACTAATAGGTACGAAGTCCCCCCAAAAAGACAACCACCCAAAAGGGCTAAAACTTGATGAAAGCATGCCCCCCTGTCCAGGGGAGTCAAAAATTTCATCAAAAAATTTAATGGCGCAGTCTACGCCATGAACTTCCCCCGTGGACACCCCTGGATAAGAGCAATTTTTCTTTAAATATCCCTTTAAGCATTTTTATTTAGATGACATACTCCTTGACAACAAAAAGCAATGAGTATTCTCAGTCGGGGGGGGGGGGGGCAGGACCGTTCAAAACTTTATTTTACACGATCGTCCCTCCACCACTATTTGATTACAATAACTTATGCTATTATCTGTAAGCCTCCCCCTCTCACCTCTTTTTTTTTTCTGAACTACACTGAATATTCTCAATTTTTAATACCAAGACTTTGCAACCGGCATTTCTTCGAGGAAATCTAACAAAAGCTTTCGGATTCTCTGATTTTCTGTAACCTGATTTTCCTTAAATCCTTTCTTAAATTAATGTTTCCCCACTTTTAAATTAGAAATCAGAAATACGCTTTAGGGCTCATTCATAATTGATGTCACGCTTCGCGGGGGGAGGGGGGGGGTTTCGTAAAATTGTGACAAAGTGTGATAAGGGGAGGTGAGGGGGTAACAAGAAGTGTGACATCAGGCTTATAAAACATAGCGTGACATGTGACAAAGGGGGGAGGGGGGTCAAATGTATCGGAAAAGAGCTTGACATCATTTATGAACGGTCCCTTAGATAGTTTCTTCACTTTTCTATGTTTAAGACTCTATGGTGTACAAAATGGGTGTACTCATGAACGCGTGGAGAATCAACAACAAATCTTAGAGGGAAGTCTCCTTTCCTTTTAGGTATTTCAATTGTAACTCTTGTTCATGTGGCGCGAGTTTAATTTTAAAAAGATACATTACTAGATTTATAATATAGATTCTCTCTCACTGATTCCCCTTTTAACTTTATCATTCTATACAAGCATAATAAATTTAAACGTCTCAGAACAAAAAAAAAAACTATATTTAAAAGCATAATCTAGACATAAGATGAAGTTCAAAGTTTACTTTTGAGTGGTAAAGAATTAATGAGCGAACCAACGTTTTTATAGCGCAAGTTTCAAAAATTACTCCATACACATGTTTTGGAATTAAAAGGAACCCCTTTATCAATGCGTAAGGATTTGACCTAAAAATGTAAGTTATCCAAGTGAGTGTAAATCACTCAAATTGCTTGCATCAAGATGCGTACAACGTTATTCATTGATAAAAGGATTCTTCTTGTCCCGAAATATGTTTTCTGAAATTTGGGCTATAATGACGTTTGTTTTCTTATTAATAACCTGAAGTACAAATAAATAAAACCAATGCATAAATAAATAAAACCAGTAAAGTTCGAGACATAAGGGGAAAATGCGTCAGCCCTCACTGGTTAAAAATGTCATCTTTAAAGCATCAAACTCACGATTTCTATTTACAGAATAATTGATTAGGTGACATGGAGTGAAAAAACAAATGAAATATATGCATATAAACCAAACGTGAATTTAGTAAATCCCTAAAATTATAAAATGTATGCATTCACTAATTTAATGCTTAGAAAAAACGCTCTACTGCTTTCTGTCGTTTTATTTCATTTATGATGAAAAATTTCTTTAAAATAAATATATATAGGTTAGACACAATTAAACATCGGGAGACATATTTCCGATCAGTAATGCATGAACTAAAAATTTACCAAAAAGAAATCTTCATGATGCATGCTGCAAACCCGGCAAAAACAATGCTTTCGTAATGTATTTCCATACAAAACTAGTACATGCTTGCAGCGCACCAGTGAGGAAAAAAATAACTATCGTTTGATCGCTTATTCCTTTGTTCTCGCGCCGCGTCTGGACAGCCGCTATATGATCGCAGGCAGCCATGATATAAGCGGCTTATTCTATCTGTCTGTTCGCTATAGAATCCCAGGCCGTTTTACCTATCGGGACTACATTCGGCACGGTTAATGTTTACGACCCGAGAAACTCATCGCTGCAAAAATGAAAGTTGTGATTTAATTAGTTTTTTTTTTTTTTTTTAATTTTTTTAAAAAAAAGTTTTCAATGATTTTTTTTATCCGTTTTATTTTATTTTTGCATTGTGTGTGGCCGTTCTTTCCAACCATATCATCACAGTTGCCGTGTGAACAAACAAATCAATGCAGTTGCCATTGTTGTAACAAATGTAACAAATATACTAACAATAATTAAAACCATTCTCGAGCATATTGAGTGAGGCTTCGCTGTATTTGCAATCTCCGTTAAAAAATTAATGCATACGCGAATTTAATTTAATCCTTTGTTCTTTTTTAAATTTATTTATTTATCGTCTGCGCTTTTTAAAGTTTTCTTATTAGAGTGGCAGCTCTCTTTTTTCCCAGTTACGTTAAAACTTTTGTTTTGAAAACCACAATAAAATTTTCAATAAGTTCTTTCGATGATAAATATATATTTTTCACAAACAATTTAATTATATAGTAAATAAATCTATAGTAGGGGGGCAGTAAGCGAAGGGGCGTCCTCGCCGCCTGACCTGGGTCATTCAGTTTGAATTAGCTGACACCTTTGCACAAATCATTTTAATTACAATTTATAATATCTAGAACAGCAGCCATTTCGTTTGACCTTCGGGCTTACTAGTATATAATATATACTTACAGTTCAGAAACAAAGTACTGCGTTATTGATCACGTTTCTGATTTCATTTTTGAACTTTTAATGACATTTGCAAGCATAATAATAATAATGATAGCATGTGTACTTAATTAGTATAAAATGAGGCTAAAGCTTACAACACAAAAGTTAATTAGTATAGAACAGTCAAATGTATTTATTATTCGAATTTTGAAAAAAAAATGACCCATGGAATTTGTAATGCCTTAGAAAATTTCATTTTGAACTTTAACAAAAAGTAAATTTAAACCTAAATCAGCATCTGTGTTTAAAGTAAATTTAATTTGCTGATTTTAAATGTTTTTATAGAAACCAAAATGTGCAATGTCACACTTCTTGTTAACCCTCCCCTCCCCTTGTAATAAACTGTCCCAATTTATCGACCCCCTTCTCCCTCGTGACATAATTTATGAACGACCCCTTATCACAATAGAAAAGTTCAAACTTGTCTCCTTTTGCGACAAACCCTAAGAATAGTTAAAGGTTGCCTAAAATTATAAAATGTCTAGACATCTTGCATTCTGTTAATTATTTTATTGAATAAAAAAACTGGTGTAAATGAAAATGTTCTAAGGTATAATTTAATAAAAACTAGTTCATGTTTTTCACAATAAGGGAATGGTTTCATGACGTCTTACTTATTAAAAGATATTTGAAAATTTTGTCACATCAATTTCTCAGTAATTGAATAAGGAACATCTAATCCTTGAATAAAACTGTTTATTTAATTATGAACTAGGGCATTATTTTTGAATTCGTCCTCTTGAATCACTCTGTCTATTGATGAAACCCGCTTTCAAATCCGTTGCGTAGTTTAAAAGCAGAGGCGTAGCTAGGTGGGGGCAAGGAGGGACAGCTGTCCCCGGGCGCAGCGTCAAGGGGCGCCAAATTAATGCTAATTTGTTTTATTTTTAAATGCGAAAAGAAAATTATTTGAACTGAAGAGGTGTGAATTTGTTCGACAAAAAAGTGGGAGCACCGCAAACCATATCGAGAATGACAATGTAGAACGGGAGTGCGTGGGAAAACAGACAAATATTTTTGCGAAGCCAGTGTCCCACTTTTCTCTTAGAAGTGAACGGTCGTTAATAAAAATGAAAGTTTAAAGGGCTGCTTTTTAGAGCTATTTATCATTTACGAAGCATAAACGTTTTTTTAATTCCCTTTAGGGCCGCCCCTAGGCCTCCAGGGGCACAGGGGGCGCAAAATCTTCAGTTGCCCCCGGGCGCTGATAGCCCTAGCTACGCCTCTGTTTAAAAGATCTCAGCGTACAGACACGGGAAGCTTCTTTGTTTTATATTCTTTTAAGATGATCAAAATGTTTTGTGCTAAAATACGAGTTCAAAGATAAACCAATGTAAAAAAGCCCAAATTATTTTTCAGAAAGAATATCGCAAATAGCTATTTCGAGGCTAAGAAAAAAAGAAGTGCTCAACGCACACTTTTTTTTTTCTACTTCAACCTATCTTTCGGTAGTTTTTCGCACGAAGATCGGCAGCCAGCATATGCTCTTTTGCTCTGAGAAGAAAATTTCCGATGTTAGAAGGATTAAGCAATCCCATTTGTTAAAATAAAGTGGGGAAAACAAATTTCGGCCTTTCCAGAATCGCAAATACATAACTATTGACTTTGTGCCAATCTAAGAATTCTCCGCAACAAATGAGCTCTCTCATGGTCAGGTGTCTCCTTGTGAAAGCCTCACTGTATTCATCTTTTCCTTCCAATATTTTTATCGTGTCGAGCAAAGTCACTTCATTTCGTTTGAAGCAAATACAGTAAAACCCCGTTAAAGCGCGGGTGTCGGGGGTCATGTTTGGCACCCGCGTTATAACATAACCGCGATATAATGAAACTGTACCGCGGAACCATATTCACGAAATATACTCGCTCCTGTTGCACCACTTTTAACTTTATCAATTACTCTTAACTTTTCTTCTGTTGTATAATTGTTTCTTTTTTTGTTTGCTGCCATTTTATTTGCTGTACTTGCTGTGCAAGAAGCACACTTCTCAACTGAGCGATCCGTCTATCGAGTGGTAGGTTATTCAGATTAAACTTTTCTGCTCTTTGAGACTCCTAATCTAAAACCATATCAACCGCAACAAAAACAATTGTCTTCTGAGAAAATGTGGCCTAAAAAATCTTGTTAAGTTATCAATATGAGATTATGAAAGGGGAGAGATTCTAAGAAAAGAGTAGATTTGTGTGGAAGGGGAGGAACGCCCTTTTCAAAGAAACAATGTTTTAAGTCTTTATACACTCTCACGAATTAGAGAATATGCTTACTTTTCAAAAATTTCAAAGAATCTGGAATATAAAGGCAGTGGTTTAAACGTCGGGGGACATAATAGTAACCGCGTTATATCCGATTCCGCGGTATACTGAACCGCGGTATTACGGGGTTTTACTGTACATACATACTTTTTATATATTTCAGGTAAATGCTGAAGACCATTATTTGCAGAAAAAAGAAGGAAAAAAGGTGAAAGGATGTGGACATCATTTATTGATACCAATCAGTGAATTGATTAGTAGAGGTAATTTAGATGCTATCTTAAGTATTAATTCATATTATTATTATTACAATTTTTCCATATGCGATTCATGTATTGTGATCTGAATCACATCGCTGCCACCAGAATGGCATTCTTACGTGCTAAGTACAAATCAAATGTGGTAACTGCATCTGAGCTAAAAATGAGATGTTGACATTTCAATTTTGCGCCTCTATGTACTCGATTCAGATGCAACCTTTTCATAATTTTTTAACAATATTTGGTAAACTCCTAGGAGAGCCCACCCGGTTTCAAAATCGCCAATTTGGCGTCGATCTCGCAGAATGATAAAAGCTGTGTTTCGATCAAATCCGGGTTACCAGGATTGCGTATTCATTGCCAACCACGCCAATGGGGTTGGCTCTCCTAAGATCCAACCAAATGACAAAGAAACAGCTGCTGGCAATTACTTGATTTCGCCAAAAAAAAAAGCAGATTACAACTTGTGTGCAGAGCAAGGAAGCAGTGGTAAGTATGAAATAAGATAATACAGTAAAAATGTTTTAAGTAACACAGTTTTATTTTAAAAAACGAAACAAAAACTAAAAAACTAAGATTTTTTACCTACTTAACGTAATGAAAAGTTATAAAATAGATGGAATGAAAAATGTCAAAAATAAGCTTGTGTGCAAAGTTTGAAGATCATTTATGCAGCTACAGTAGTCGAAAAGCGCGTAACAAACTTCCGTTACAAATCAAGTTAAATAATATGACCGAATGCAAACAAAGCTATCGTTGCCATTCGACTAATAATAATTCTGATAATTTCCTCAGAGAAAAAAATCATAAATTTAATTTATTTTTCTTAATTAACGTTGTAATAAATTATAAAATGGATGGAATATTGTATTGTCATCGGAAGATAAGCTTGTGTGCAAAGTTTGAGGCTAATTTATGTAGCAATAGTGGTCGCAAACCGCGTAACAAACTTCCGTTGCAAACCAAGTTAAAGAAAGCCGTGTAATAATAAAAGTATATTTTTTCGCGATCCGATGAGCTCAATGTTAAACGTATGGTAGACGACACTCCAGTTATTTACGCAGCTCAAAGGTGTGTCATTAAACTTAATAATACATAATGAAAAAAATCAACTTATTGCAAAAAAAGTGTTTCACAAACAGAAAATAAGATTTTAAAGAAAATATTGAGTTAAGGCTTAAAAAAGATGAAATATGTACCAAATAATTCCTGACGTGGTCAAATTATTAGCATTATTTTCTAACTTTGTATCAACGTTATTATTTGATTATTTTGTAGTTTTATTTCGTGCTAATTTTGTAATTTATTTCCACAAAACAAGATTTTAAATCAATAGAACTTTAGATACAAATTCCTCATCAATATTTTCTGCTCTTGTATTAACGTCAGGTATTTTTTGCGGATGAAAAATATTGTATAAATTAATTTGTGAAGGCACAAAAGAAAACATATGAATTGATCAACACGTAAGAATCCTGAGGATGGGGGGGGGGGGGAATATTCAATGTACTAATAAATTAAACTTTAAAGATGATCTCATGAAGAAAATAATGTTTTTGCTTCTCACATCAGAACACTAGAGAAAAGATTAAGCAGGGGGGGGGGGGGGAGGAGAAGAAGAAAAAACAAATTGTCAACAAAACTGAGGCGTAAAAAGTGATTGCATCGAATTATCTACAGGATCTTCGGGCTGAATAATTAATTACATGACTGAAAGTGATAGTTTGTTCACAGCATTCTTATTTTCAATCAGTCGAAACTTTTGTTTCTCACTAATTTAAGACAGAAAGAAAAGCGAAAGATTGATTAGACTTCATTCGCAAAAATTAAAAACCGCTCACTGTGTGAAGAAAGAAAAGGGAAAAACATTTAATGTTCTTCAACCTATGATTTTGACATAAAGAAATACCTTTAAAAAAGAAAGCGTGACAACTCAGAGTAATACATTCTTTTGATATTAGTTTCCGCATGGGCGCTTGAAAAATGTTGGTAATGTTGGAAAGTAACCGATTGCTTCGATAAGCAACTGAAAGATACTGTCATTTTTTGAGTGTCCGATTGAATTTAAAGCTATTATGGAAAATTTGGCAAACACTCATGGTAAAATGTGTATGGTTCTCGCGATATTTAAAAAATAAAAATAAAAGTTTAATTTTTAAATCTGTTTTAAGGCGTTTATCTAAAATTTATTTTTAGTAATATTAATAATACGAATATGCAAACGAATTAAGGATGAAATTATAATTAATAATATTAATTCAACATTATTAATTACAATTCCATCCTTAATTCGCTTGCATCTCGTGCACTAAAGGTGAAATAGGTGTGAAAGAGAAATTTGCACAGTGGGATGATAATGTTTAGTTTCTAAAACGTGCAATAAAGAAATTAAGATTTGGAAGAAAAAAGACACATTTAGTGTGTTGGTACAAGAGAAAGTGGGCTCGTACAGTTCTAGATGGAACTTTTTGTTTCAACTGTAGTTACAATTAAGGTTTAAAAAAGATGAAATATGTACCAAATAATTCCTGACGTGGTCAAATTATTATATTTCCTAACTTTGTATCATCATTATTATTTGATTATTTTGTAGTTTTATTTCCACAAATTTAGTTAGTGTTTCTGCTCATCACGGGATGCAAGAAATTCGCGTTATCGCGTGGACGATGTCCTTTTTCTTAGCAAAATTTTCTTCCTCTTAGACCTTTAGAGTTTATTTTCAGGTTAATACAAATTCATAAAAACGTTTTAAGTTACACGGTTTTATTTAACGTCGCAGTTTCTTTGTTCGCCATAATTTGAGTACTTTAAAATTCAAAACATCGTTGCATTATCCAAATAAAGCTATCGCTGCCATTCCACAAATAATAATTTTGATAATTTCCTCAGAGCCAAAATTATTCTTTTTTTTTTCCTAATTAACGTTATAACAAATTATAAAATGTATGGAATATTGTATTGCCATCGAAGATAAGCTTGTGTGCAAAGCTGGAAGACAGTTTATGCAGTTATAGTGGTCGGAAACCGCGTAGCTACCTTCCGTGACAAATCAAGTTAAATAAAACCGTTAAAAGACAGAAATCTCCTAAAATGACCCGGTTTATTTTTTACGATCGTGAATTCTTTAACGCATCAAATTTTAGAATCGTGATTTTTTGTGAAAGGTTTCGATTTTGCGATCTTGAATTTTAAAAAGGTTTCATTCTGCGGTATAAAAAGACCCCCTTTTAGAGAAGCGTAGTAGTACCCTTTTCAAAATGTTCCTCGCTGTTTCTAGAGCCCCAACACTACGCTCCTTCTAGAGACAATGCTACTGCTACCCATAGTGATCTATCATAGACAGGGATGGGAAACTTCGGAAAAATCAGTTCCAGCCGAAATTTCTGCCACTAGTGAGAGAGACACAAAAAGAAAATCGTAGATTCAACTATCTTGTGTATTATCAGAATCAGCACCCTATTAACCCCTTCCCTCTCGTTCCCGTGAAAGTGACGGGCTGAGGTTTCGCCTTCTATTTCTCGCTCCCGTGACATGTTCGGGATGGAGTGTTTAAAATTTCAAAATAAAAACAAGAAGTTCCGTCTAGAACTATACGAGCCTACTTTCCCGTATACACCGAATTCAAATTTATAATCTAGCTATCTCTCTCTCTGTCTTTCTCGTTTAGCTTTAGTTCTTAATTGCTTCAAATATACCTTTTTCAACGGTTAATACATATTCATTCAATTATTCATTTATTAAGTTATTCATGTATTTATTCACTCATTTATTCATTCATTCTTTTGCTTATTCATTTAATCATTCATTAATTCAAAAATATTCTTGAAATCCCGATCAAAAAATTTCATAGGAAAATAGGCTCGTTAGTTTTGGATGAACTTTCTATTTGTACATGTTCTACGTCATAAGAGCTTTCCGATAAAGTTTGTTCCAAGCAAATCGGTCCGTTAGATCAGGAATTATATAGGATTGAATTTCCCCGTAGGCGGTATGTTAATTTTTTTGAACTGTTCAAAAATGAACAAAAATTGTTCAAATCAATATTTCACGCTAAGAACTTCTTCCAGGAAGCTTGTTCATGCGAACTTCGATCTTGTACCCAGAGTTTACATAATTTGCTTCATTTTCACATATAGGTGCTAATGCTAAAATTTTTTGAAATGTTCAAAATTGAACAAAAAATTGTTCAAATCAAAAAGTAAAAAATATAGAAATGAGATGTCCTCGCCGAGATCTTTCGAATGCAAAAAGAATTTTTCGCATCGGACAATTCGTTCAAAAGTTATTAGGGGGGGACAGACCGAGAGACAGACCGACAGACACACTCCCCCCCCCCCCCCATCTCAAAACCCTACTTTCAAATTTTTTATTTTTCAATCTTTATTTAATTACTTAAAAATCAAGAAAAGTCAAAAATAAATTAACGATATTTTCACGATACATTAAGCCTTCTTTAATTCTTTATTATTATTTTTTTTTACTTTTACGAGAAAGTAGGCTAACAAATCAAAAATTAAAAATTAATAAAAATATATTGTTCATAAACATATTTTTATATAATTTTCAGGGATAAAAAAATAGGCACTTTTATGACCTTTTTCTTGAACCCGACCGTTAAGGGGTTAATAGACAGAATTTACAATACTGTCGAATTGATACTATCCGATAATATAAGGCAGCAGGTCTGGACTTTCTCAGTTAGGGATCATTCATAAATGATGTCACGCTTTGAGGGTGTGACAAGGGGAAGGGGGGAGGGTTACAAGAAGTGTAGCATCATGCATTATGCAACATAGCGTGACATGTGACAAAGGGGGGGAGGGGGTCCGCTGAAATGTGACATATTGTGACGAAGAGGGGTCAAATATATGGGAAAAAAGCGTGACATAATTGATGAACGGCCCCTTAAAGCTGGATACACATGTTCAATTGACAACTAGAATGATGTTGAAGTTGTACATCTTATGCTTATTTTTCAAGAATTTGTCTGAAACCAATTCCAACTCCCTACGCGCATATGATGAAGTTTCTGGCATGGCATGAATATTGTATAATGTAAGAATGGACATATTAGATAATCAATATTTTTGCTACAAAAGCAGGAAAGAAGTTTTTCACACCCACTTGTAAATTCTCTCGATGCTGTTTTAATATTTCTGAGTATCAGCATCCATTTTCCTTGCTATAATCGCTTGATAGCAAATTTTTTATTAACTCAGAAAGGAGGGAATAAGTCTACATCTCCATTACAAGCTAGCTTTTGCTGCAAATTTAATTTTGTCATGGTAGAGTTCACTTTATCTTGAACGTGACGCTATGGAATTTCTTTGTATTATACCGATAAAACGAGACAAGTTAAAATAGACGTTTACCCGATATTTGCCACCTGGTGTACCGCGTGCCCCCAGCAAGCTCTTCCCGTACCACACTTTGGGAAATACTGCTATAAGGTATGGACGATTTGAATTGAATTTAATTGAAGTACATTTATTTTCCAGCTCGTCTCGCTTATGAACTGTCGTCCAATATGACAGATAGCACAAGACAATACATGAAAGATTTTATTACATCACAAAGAGAGGAAATAACAGAAATACACCCAGGGCAAGGTGGGAATCGAACCCACGACCTCGTTACTGAGCGCAAGCAGCGGGCGGAAACTGGTACTAAGACCGCTCGGCCACCGAGGCCCCGGTATCGACGATAGGAGGGAAAAAATGAGTTAATGTAATGAAGAAAATTTAATAAAGTTAATACCTAAGTATGGCAACAGATAAAATCGTTAATTTATACTCAGTTGTATTAGGAAGATTGTCTGTAAATGAACAAATACCCAAATGTCCATGTTTGTATTGTTATAATTTTTTAAAAAGAAGATAGTACTAATAATAAGCTTTAAACACTTGATTTTAAAAAAGTGAGGCGAGTAAAAATTCTCAGTAATTTCAGAGATATTTCAACTGTAACAGAATTTCTATAATCTTAGAATGCAATGCACATAGATTGGAATCGAGTTTGGTTCATATTAGATCAACAGCAATCCGACAAACCCTGAACGCAATCTGTTCTTGGTGGTGAAATAACAGTGATTTACACTAATGCTTAAACTACAGACAAACACTATCATTACAAGAATATTTCGATATAGTAGAGCCTAAACGTTCGCAAACACTAGCGGAATCCGTAACATACAAATAAAATCAATTTTTCAACGCGGAATAAAAGCTAGCAAATACCAAAAAATATTCAATGTTTACATGATGAATTATGAGCGAAATGCTAACAATTTTGCACTTACCTTCAATGCCAAGAACTTTGCAAGTTGCGTTCCAGGTTTTGCTTTCAAAAATGGTATCTTTACGCCTCTCGTGCTTCAAATCGAATAAATATAGTTTCTGTTGAACTTGAATGAACCGAAGTTCGTGGAACATCAAGGAGGCCGCCATGCTGGTATCAGTCGAATGTAGAAGATACTAAAAACTTGCGTTGATTGGCTGTCTGAAGTTATGCCAATAAAAGTTCAAATTGAGCCAAGTTTTTTTTTGCGAGAAGTGAACGTAGTTTGTCGGATTAATCTAATTTCCACTTTCATGCTAATATTTAAAAGGTTGCTCAAGCGTTCTGAAATTACTCTCCACGATATTCATTTGCCTGAAACCAAACTCATAAGTTCGTGTTCATGTAGATATTATGCCAATCAGAGAAATTATCCGAGTCATGTAAAAGAATCGCTGTTGTTATCCTGTAACTGTAAAAGAATTTCATTTGCTTTAAAGTGTTTATATCTCACTTTTAAATCAAACAAATCACTTAACTTTTTTTTTCTCAATGCATTCTCCCATTTCAGTATACATTGTTACGACAGACTGGTTTGCAACACCCTATTGGATAATACAATAAAATATTTTTTGAGAAAAAAATAAAACCGACTTCAGAGCAAAGCAACTCTAAATTGCGCTAAAAAGTAAAACATAAATTCATTCTTTTAAACAACATCGATGTGACTTTTAAACATAGTTTTAGAAATCGGTGCAAAATTGGGAGTCTAATTACCATTACACCATGTGTTACTTCATATTGGAACTGTTGCTAATTCTGGGCCGGGCCATTTATATTCACAATTGATTAATCATTAAAAAAGATTTTATCTATCCTAATTTTTCACCGACATCTAAAACTATGCTTAATAGTACTTTAATTAATAATACTTTATTTAACAATAATAATACTTTATTTTTCAAAAAATCCATATCAAAGGGCAAACCTTCTTTGAATGAATGGCACTAAAAACTAATCATTTGTATCATAAATTCCGCTTAGAAGTCGATTTTATCAAACCATGGCTGCCTGCGATCATACAGCGGCTGTCCAGAAGCGGCGCCAGAACAAAGGA
Organism: Octonoba sinensis; assembly: GCA_038502835.1. Taxonomy (NCBI): domain Eukaryota; kingdom Metazoa; phylum Arthropoda; class Arachnida; order Araneae; family Uloboridae; genus Octonoba; species Octonoba sinensis. The sequence goes on from CM076600.1 coordinate 49,221,302, forward strand.
ATAAGCGTTCAAACGATAGCTATTTTTTTCCTCACTGGTGCGCTGCAACCATGTACTAGTTTTGTATGGAAATACATTACGAAAGCATTGTTTTTTCCGGGTTTGCAGCATGCATCATGAAGATTTCTTTTTGGTAAATTTTTAGTCCATGCATTACTGATCGGAAATATGTCTCCCGATGTTTTAATTGTGTCTAACCTATATATATTTATTTTAAAGAAATTTTTCATCGTAAATGAAATAAAACGACATAAAGCAGTAGAGTGTTTTTTCTAAGCATTAAATTAGTGAATGCATACATTTTATAATTTTAGGGATTTACTAAATTCACGTTTGGTTTATATGCATATATTTTATTTGTTTTTTCACTCCATGTCACCTATTCAAATAGAAATCGTGAGTTTGATGCTTTAGATGATATTTTTAACCAGTGAGGGCTGACATTTGCCTTTTCCCCTAATATCTCGAAATTTACTGGTTTTATTTATTTATGCATTAGTTTTATTTATTTGTACTTCAGGTTATTAATAAGAAAACACGTCATTATAGCCCAAATTTCAGAAAACATATTTCGGGACAAGAGGAATCCTTTTATCAATGAATGTAGTTGTACGCATCTAGATGCAAGTAATTCGAGTGATTTACACTCACACGGATTACTTACATTTTTTAGGTCAAATCTTTACGCATTGATAAAAGGGTTCCGTTTAATTCCAAAATATGTGTATGGAGTAATTTTTGCAACTTGCGCTATAAGAACGTTGGTCCTCTCATTAATTTTTTACCACTCAAAAGTAAACTTTGAACTTCATATTATGTCTAGATTATGCTTTTAAATATATATATATATATATATATATTGTTTTGAGACGTTTAAATTTCTTATGCTTATATAGAATGATAAAGTTTAAAGTATAATGAGTGAGAGAGAATCTATATTATAAATCTAGTATTGTACCTTTTTAAAATTAAACTCGCACCACAAGAACAAGGGTTACAATTGAAATACCTAAAAGGAAGGGAGACTTCCCTCTAAGATTTGTTGTTGATTCTTCGCGCGTTCATGAGTACACGCATTTTTTACACCATAGAGTCTTAAAACATACAAAAGTAAATAAACTATCTAAGGGACCGTTCATAAATGATGTCAAGCTCTTTTCCGATATATTTTACCCCCTCCCCCTTTGTCACAAAATGTCACAATTCAACGGACCCCTTCCCCACTTTGTCACATGTCACGCTATGCTGTATAAGCCTGATGTCACACTTCTTGTTACCTCCTCCCCTCCCCTTACCGCACTTTGTCACAATTTCACGAACCCTCCCCTTCCCCCTCGAAGCGTGACATCATTTATGAATGACCCCTAAATCGTATTTCTGATTTCTAATTTAAAAGTGAAGAAACAATTTAAGAAAGGATTTAAGGAAAATCAGGTTATAGAAAATCAGAGAATCCGAAAGCTTTTGGTAGATTTCATCGAAGAAATTGTCAAGGAGTATGTCATCTAAATAAAAATGTTTAAAGGGATATTTAAAGAAAAATTGCTCTTATCCAGAGGTGTCCACGAGGGAAGTTCATGGCGTAGACAGCGCCATTAAATTTTTTGATGTAATTTTTGACACTCCCTGGACAGGGGGGCATGCTTTCATCGAGTTTTAGCCCTTTTTTTTTGGGGGGGGGGGTTGTCTTTTTTGTATTAGGATGCACCATCTTGCTTAGGGGGTTGGCACCCATGTATTGTCAGTTACAAGTTTTAAAAAAAATCTTAATAACTCTGAACTGCATATAATGAAGCGTTTTAAGTAATTATTTTTAGTTTCTCATCTATTGTACTTAATTTTAATATTTGAAAATATTTCCCCTTGATTGTTTATTTTATTGAATCGTTTTCTTTTACAAAGGCCTAATCTTTAACCTTTCTTACTTAATATTTTAGGATTTTATTCTAAATATTAAACTAGTGTAATTGCTTTAGGTGAGACCAGCAAAAAAAAGTCGCCACTCTTATATGATAATCCATCTGTTGAAGTTAACTGAGTCATCTATACTATACAATGCAATATTAGTTGTTAGTATTATGCTATTAGTCTGTCAATAGCAATAAAAAATTGTTGCATTAATCAGTTACTTAATGACATAATTGTTCAACTAATCTTTATTTGTTAAGTCACTTCACAACCTAACTGTTCAACTTTCCTGTAATAATTAAATTTACAATAAATGGAATTGAAATAATTCAATTAACACATATATTTAAAATAACTTAATTAATTATAATCTATGTCATTTTTCTTTTAACTGCTGTTATTTAATAGTATTAACATGAATGTATTGAAAATTGCTTAATAATAAAGTAACTAATAACCATTTAAAGACTTCAATACGGCTTTCAAAAACCTGCTAGCCAATTTATTTGCGCTGCACAATATGAGAGGATAAATGTATTTCAGAAAATTATGCGCAATTATTGTCGTTCAAAATAAAAAATAAATCTGAAAGCATAATATGATCAGCGAACTGCGAAGAAAATTTTCTCTGTGTTCATTATATATAAAAGTATACGTATGTATGAAAAGTTGTATCTTAACGCGCAGCTTCAAAGTCTGCATGTATTACTACCAAAAATACGATCTTTTTATTTTTTCCTCTGTATTAAAAACGTTTTAATGGCAAATACATAACCCTGCAACATATTTTGATAGTTACTTTTGCCTTCAACACTTAAATGTTTATCTTTCTTGAAATTCAAGCCTTTAACGCGATGATATTGCAATGCTTAGACCTTTAAATATTCGCTTTTAAGTACATGCTAACAGCGCCAGTTGACTGAAGTGGGAGAAAATGTAAGTTTGCTTGCACGCACTTTTCGCCCGTTTGGACAGCCGCTATATGATCGCAGGCAGCCATGATCAAACAAACTGATTGGAGTTAATTTTTGCCTCAGAGAAGCCTTCAGTCAAACTGTTGCTAAAATTGCTTTTAATATTACAGCTCAATGGCAACAAACTCTTTTTTTTACAATGACTTTTATATTTATTAACAGATAACCCCCAACAAAGAAAAATTAAGCCAAGCCTTTCCAATTAAAATATAAAATGCTAATTTCTCACCCGCAACGTTTTTTCTAAAAAACAAATGTAGTCAAATTGATGTGCGATATTTGAGCTAGACGACCCTCTATCAATTAAAAAATATATATAAAAATCGGTTCATTTAGTCAAAAGTTATGGATGAAAAAATAAAAAAATGACTATCTTTCTGCCCATAACTTTTTTCCAATTATCGAATCGGGTCAAACGAAGGTACGGGACCTATGGGAAACCATCCTCGATCGATTAAAGAAAAATTCATGAAAATCGGTTCATCCGGTACGAAGTTATGAGTGGACAAAAAAAAAAAAACCAACATACATACAGTATATATGTATAACGAATGTATAACCTCCTTCCTTTGTGAAGTCGGTTAAGAAAGGGGGGAGGGGGCAAGGTTAAATATCTTGAAATAGCGCTTTTATAAGCTCATAAATTTTGCTTTATGACATTTTATTTTAAAACTATTCCCACAAATACTTAATGAAAATGACTATAATGAATGGATTATTTATATTAGATTAATTGCAATGACTGGCATGGTTTTGCTTTAATAATAATGACTTTAATGACGGCATCGTTTATAAAATAGTGATTTTTGTTTATTTATTTATTTTTCTCAGTCATTTTAGACATTTTTCGGGATTCTGATTTTTTTTTTCAAAAAGTTAGCAGTTATTATACCCACCCCTCACAAAAGAAAAAAATAGATGAAAATGCTTCAAAACGTTTTGAGGCAATGTGGCAATAAATAAAAGTTGTTAGTCAAAATTTTTTGTAAAACGAACCGAAATTTCTAGTTCAGTCTAAAACATCTCCGTGACTTTCGATAAATAGCTATCAAGCAACATAGAAAATAGAACAATTCCATTGAATAGAACACTCCCAATGAGTGTAGGTTGTTCGTTGTATAAAGACAGGCACATTTATTATATATACAGTTTAAAGAGATCTAAAACATTCAATTCAAATGGATATGGAATAAAATCCCAGATTGACCTCATAAGTCTGTCAAATCATCAGAAAAGGATTCGTCATCCAGCAAATCTCCTCGTCTTTATAGGAATTAGTAGGATTAGTCTGAGTACTTTGCATCTATTTACAGAATGAGAGCCATTGTCTGTGATTAGAATTTCTTAAAATTAATGGTTTGATTCAGATAGAACAACTCACAACAATTCATTTGTATATGGTGTTGTGCACATGAAGTCTCAATTCCTTCGAATGATGCTCAATTTCGGAGACCACTGAGGAAAGTTGATTCGATTTGGCCCATGTTTCCCTATTTGAAATATTGCTTTAAGATGCATTCTTGTTCCCAATGTTGATTCTTAATTTAAAAAAAAAAATAATTAAGTAATATTGAAAAAAAAAAATCCCACTTGTCATAGCGGATTGGGCACCAAATAGCTTCACTGCATCCTTAACTATTCACTGCGCCGCTTTGCATATCTGCAAAGCTAAGTTTGAATTGGACTGATGTCCTATATAATTTAATATTGAAAACTATTGTCCCACAGTGGACCAGTCGGTAGAAACTCAGTTCCCGCAGAACACCGAAAGTGAAGCAACATCGACTAAGGTCAGTGTTTGAGAGGGTGACAACCTCATGCGGCTGGTTCCTGTAGGGCCATGTACGTTAAAGGGAACTGGTGCACGTTAAATAGGTCGTCGCTCCGATGTCCTCCAAGTGAAACGATACTTCTGGGGGTGCCAATAACGGGTGACGGTCTTTCGTCTGGGAGCTGGTTCAAAAAATTAAGAGACCTTTCAAAGGGGCGGAAATCGGACTCCTGCCCTACAAGGCCTCGTTCGACTCAGGGTACCCATTCTTCCTCGCCACATGCGAGGACACGACAGCAACAACAATTGAAAACTACTTTGCACATTTGCAAAAGTGCTTGTCTTAGTGAGGTTAAACAGTTTAATTTGACCACCTGCCTGCCCTGTGTTTTTTCCTGTATTCCTTGAGCAATCCTTTTTACAATAATAATTGGTGTTCTTCACTTCAAAAAGCGTGTAGTGAAGGGTTAAATCATCATGTTATTGTGCTTTTTATGAATAGTTAGTCTCTCTGTTCAGTCCCGCGCCAAGCCTGCTCGGATCGTGCACCGCACGATCCGGCACATATGAACAACCACTTGCCTGTCTCTGTCATTTTCTTGAATTGTACGAATTAGATATTACGTATATTTTTTGGCAGCAAATTGTAGCTCCCACAGTGAAGATTCTACAGTCGGAATTGTCTTTTATGCTAAAATTCCAAGTACCGTAATTATCTGTGTATAGCCCGCGGCCTATCTACGGAAAAACTTCTTTTTTTACTACCTGCGGGCAATACATGAAATTTAAAAAAAAGTATTATTAAAAAGGACAACTACCGTTCAAAAATATAGAAATCTGTTTTCCTGCAAAGCAAAGTGCAGAGAAATAAATCGTAGCTTTCGAAACAATGGTCCAAAGCAGATTGGGGCTCGGATGCTACAGGCGAATGCATTGTTTTCTAGGGTTGTATCCCATGTTTTTTTTTTTTTTTGGGGGGGGGGGGGGAGGGTGCAGGTTACACACCGAACTTAATTTTTTTAGAATGAATTTTTCTTCCTGCGGACTATACAACGTTGCGAGCTATTTACCGATAATTACGGTATATAAAACACCGTTCGTTCCGGATGGGCGAGAGGCCTCCTCTAGAAGGACTACGGCTCCAGGACGGTAAAGTAGGTAGGCAACGCTCGCCAGTCCGGTCTTTATGGCGGGAACTTGAGACCGAAACTGGTTGTCAAGTGGTCGGAGAGTTTGCGGGAAGTTCGAAGGACGAGCGTTGTGATCCGTGCCCGGGATAATCTGGCAAAGCTTTGATGTTCAGTAGGACGCAGTTACCAATACGTACTTATTTCATCCCACCTTACAAAAAATTCATTAAATTTAAAAAAAATTTCAAAATTTCTTACCCACTCAGAAGAAAATATAGATTAGAATCTTTTTCAATTGGACAGCACAAAATTACCATAAATTCAAGAAAATATTAGTTTTTTTTTGAAGTCTTTAAGGTTGCATTTGACAAGCAAACATTTTTTATGATTAAAAAGATATTTAAGAAAATTGTAAGAAATAAATAAAAATTTTAATTATGGAAATAAATATTTCCGACAAGAATCTAAGTGATATTACTGAACTACAAAATGTTTTGAAAGAAAATTTTGTTTTGTACAGAAACTATCTAAAAAACCACCAATTTTTCCCATTCATAAACTATTTTGTTAGTTTTAAAATTAATTTTTGCCTTACGCGAGTTTTGTCTAAAAATGTTCTCTCTTATGAAATTGTCCCAACAAATTTCAATGGATGATGATGTTAATTTTTTAAATATCAACAAAAAGGTTACAGAAAGTGAGTTAATAGTTACTATAAGTGGCTACAAGAGTTAGTGTAGCTTCTACACAAATTATGCAAGATATTGAAGATTTTAAAACCGAATTTTGTCGTATATCAACAAGAATGTCTACATAAAAATAAGCAATCAAAATATGTATATATTACTTAAATTAGGAATTTAATGCTCTGTTTTTCCAAATACTTCATTAGCAGATAGGTTCTATTTGTGCCATCAAAGGATCTTGCATTATTTGCGAAATGAAACATTCTATTAAATTCTCTGACGTTGTTTTCCAATCGAAACTCAAATAAGTATCGAATAGCAATTAAGCTTCTACGAATTTAAAGACCTAAAATAGGACGATGCGTGGAAGTGAAATTATTCATGGCATTATCGATTGCTTCTATTTAGGCCAACGCTATTTACGTTTGTTTAGGTCAAGACTAGTAGAAGGAAATAATATCCGCGTGTTGACTTGTTCTGAGATTTAAATAAATCTAAAAGGCTTTCTTTCATTTTGCCAAATCAATCTCAGATTAATTTTCGTTAAAAAAAAAATCACGTTTTTCCTTAGTTTTTTTTTTTTTTTCAAAAATGAGAGCTTTTTAAACTAAGGTTTTCTTTTTTATGCAAATAATACGCCATTTTGAAACTTTTTTTCATTTGTTATTAAACTTGTTTGAGACATTGCACTTTGCCACATGCTACAGTTTAAGCTCGTACAATTAGGTTTAATGATTGAAAACCATCTACGGTGGCACCAGACACTGAGGCTTCGCATTTCTCAAAGCAACGACTGCAGTGCTAGGACTCGAACCCGAGATCTTCTGGTTCCAAACGAAATAAATTAACGCTGGACCACGAGTCAGGCCTTCATACCGGGTTTTGTGGGCCTTATTTTATTACTTTTGACTTAATTTTATCATTCGTGAAAAAAGTACCTTGCAAATAATTTGCAAGATCACACTGCGGTTGTATTTCTCACAAATAGGACAAAAGCTAAAGATTTAAACTCAATATGTAACTTAAATATTAATTTCTCTTTATGGCCCAAATTTCCATACCGCAACACTCAAATATTCATCAAGACATTCTTTAACAACTAGAATATCAGGATTTTAAAAATGCGTTTGAAAAGCACTGGCAAGACCAGAAATATCGATTTTTATGCTTCTTTTTACGAACACACAAAATAAATAGCACAAATTCAAATTAACACAGATAAATTCTTAGAAAAACGTGAATAAATTGAGATACTTCTAACGATGGAATGCATGTCAATGCCACAGCTTCATAAAAAAAAAAAAAAAATCATAAGCACCTCGCTAGCGGACAGGAATGAAAAAATGAGACTCTTTCAGCTGCGGTTGTATTTAGATTTGTGACAATCAGAGCCCGTATCATATGCACTAATATATGAAATAAGGAAATCTAACAATGTATATTGATCATTTTTTTACTTATAAAGAAAAAATGCAAAAAAAAGACTCGCCGTGCAATTTTTGTATTTTGTTATTAAATAAAGCAATAAATATGCATTAAACAGTTATTCACACAGAAAATAATATGTAAAATAACTTTTATTAGAATAAATAATAATATAAGGTGATCTAATTATTAATCGCGTCCCAACCTCCCTTTTCTTTTGTTAGTTTCTTTTCACAAAATGGAGTTTTCTGTGAGATGAATGCTTGAAACGAATTTAAAAAAAAATTCTCATTTATTATTTTTATCATTTTTCAAATAGAAAAAAATAAAAGAAAAAACTGACAGAACTCTACGCAAGGTGAAATACTCAAAAATATGCACGTATTTTAAATTTTTTGCCTTTTTCATGCATTTAAATGCATTAGCATCAAAAATATGCAAATGTATATGCACATATGCATATCATCCGGGATCTAGTGAAAATGTAATATCTATTTATCTCAAGACTAGATCAAGGTTTCAGAGACAAAAATTCAAATCTTTAAGTGCAGAGGAGATCTCCCTTCAAAATTTAAGTGTGAAAGGAATGACAATTATTTTGAGAGGGAGAAAAAATGTTGTTGTTGTTGTTTCTAATGTCAGTTGAATATCCAAGCTCCCCTTCGCGACTAGGAATGAAGGCAGAAACCTAGAAACGGAAGGCGCTCCGCCTTCCATTTCTAGATGAGTACTACAACGGTGGAAGTACGACTTGGCTCATTATGTACTTGGATGACACCAGATGGCGCCACCACAAATATGACACCTTTCTTTTTTGACCTAAGAGTGAAGGGAAGGGAAATTCTCCACCCTCTGGTATCCTCGGAGCTGCCTCGGGACTTCAGGGTCTACGGATTTTACATGCGGTGCACATGGTGGATCTTCAGCGGCTCGGGTATCAAACCCGAGATCCTCCGATCCGAAGCACGACATCCTAACCACTGGGTACCACGGCCCGGGAGAAAAAGTAGCAATATTATTTTACTATTTCAATCTCCGAGCAAATGTAAACTAAACCGAACAATAAGATTACTTATAGCCTGTCAAACAGTCAAGCTTTCTAACCACAGTCACGTGACCATTTGGCGAGCTATTTCTTAGCCGAGTAGTTTTTCAAGCAATGGTGTTTCTCATAAATTTTGCTAAAGGGTTCCACAGTGATTTCAACAAGGGTGTCTTTCACCAAGATTCCCCCTTTCCATCATGACACCCGCTGGTAGGCACAAACTGTGCTATTAATTTTCTGTGACTTCAACTTTTCCCCACATTTTATTCCAGCACTTTTTTCAAATTCTTATCAATCACTTACTTTGATTCATTAAAATAACATATGAACCAAGGGCGTAACCAGGGGGGGGGGGTTTGGGGGTTCAAACCCCCCCCCCCCCCATTGGGTATTTAGTTATTTATTCATTTTTGTTCCTCGACTTGGTGGAAATTATGTCAAGTTAATCGGGTTGCGGGCTTGGAAAAATCTTTTTTTTTTTTTTACTTCGTGTGAACAACATAGGAGACAAGCTGTGGAATTCTCCTCATCTCTTTCCTCGGACAAAATCGTGGAGATGGACGTTGAAGGAGAAGAACGGGCAAGACTCTCGGGGCCTGGAGCACGGTCCACCACTAGTTCACATTCGTGAGAAACTGAAACGGAGAGTCACGTGATAAGGGGGGATGCCTGTGATAAGGGGGGATGCATCTGTCAATCGTCATTAAGGGGCGAGTCTGCACTTGTAGCCAAAGTTGAACTGGAGTTTCTCGGAATTGGTGGAGGGGTTGCTATTTCTTTTGGTTCTAAAATTCCGAGAAAACCGAGGGATGTAAACTTGTTGGGAAGAGGGTCGGGGTTAAGACGCAACGGGATAGCCTTTTATATCGTCTATAGCTTGAAAGAAAATCGCAAAATAGTTACAGATGTGCAATGTCTTTCTTTTCTTTTTTACCAATGTGCTGTGAGAGCCATGTGCTTCAGTTTCTGCAGTTGAAAAATTCAGATTCATGCATCACTCATTTAGTATCAAAATGCGTAGCATTTTCCTTCCCTAACTTACCTTTTCAGTTTAATAACAGTAATATTAAAGGATTATAAACATAATTTTAAGTGACTTCTGCCATAGGCGTAACCAGGGGAGGGTTTTGGGGATTCAACCCCCCCCCCCCTATTTTGTATTTAGTTATTTAGGCACATTTATTAGGCATACAAAAAAAATTCTGGCTACGCCTTGCAAAGCACGTATCTATTTTTTCCCTAAGAAAAATAAACACATATGCATATGATTTTATTTCCTCTTTCTGAAGGGTTGTGATCATGACCAAAGTACGTAGCTCATATTACAGAGAACTTTTCATCTGGTTATAATCAACCCCTGTTGTGAATATCTTTCTTTATTGTGTGAGATTCTCGTCTCTCACTCCTGAGATTAATATGATAAGTGTCCGAGCGGTTTTACTATTTGTTTCTGCTGGGTGCGTTTTCCATACCGGGATGGTTTCCCGACTCGATGTGAAATTGATTAAACGATATTCAGTCCCAGACATTTATTAAACACATACTGATGATGGGACACAATACAACTATCTACATAATATACATATACAACAAGTATTTTTTACATCTTGGATAAGAGCAAGGTTTTTCGCGTCCGCTCTCCGGACAATCTCGGTAGCAAGTCCCTTTTGGATCCTTCTCTTCCCACGCCTCTCCCCGCCCCCTCCAAGACCCCTTCGGCCGAGGTCGGAGGTCAAGCGGGGGATATTTCAGATGCGTGGGACAGTTCCGGTTCACGACAACCCCCTTATCACCTTTAGGAATTTACAGCGAAAGGTGGCTTCAATCACCGTACCACACACAGACAGACAGCAGAGACCCTTTCAGTCACTCCAGTTGGTTTTCTTATCTTCTTGATGTCTTTTTTACCCTAAGGCAGCAATTTGGGAACACAATCGCACCAGTTTCCTGAAAAATATTCTCCTCTTTGATGAAGGTTTGTTTTCTGATAAACTGGTGTTGTAGGCAAAGCCGTAAGCAAGGGGGGGGGGGCAACAGACCCGACCCCCCCCCCCCGAAATACTTTAGAAATTTTGTCTGAAAAAAAAAATTAAACAGAAAAAAATAATAATTAGATTTTGTTCTTTGAACCAACCTGTTTGGGAGCGGGAGGGGGGCTCCTTTGTTTTACAAATGGGGAAACGACAAGACGGCGCTTCAAACATCTAGGGCCTACAAACCAGAACTCAGAAAAAGACCCTTTTTTCTCTCAATTCTCCAGACGATAGGTCCCGCGTGTCATCAACAGATAACGGATTGATTCCTTGCCTAAGGACTGCATATGGATCTAATCACCCAACCACACAAAAACAGGAAATATATTGATCCTTTTTTCGCAAAATGCGAGCCTCATGGAACCACATCTGCCATAAATATACGTACAACAGTTTGGTGCTTTGTCCATCCTTGCCCGAAGGTTACATTCGTGGAAATGGCGACACTCTAACTACCCATATTGTGGAAGTAAGCTAATGCCTATTGGACCCCTACTTCTACGATTGCGGGATATGGATGTTTGTGCTGTTATTGCTGGGACAAATCTTAGTTCTTTTATTTTCTTTTTTAAACTAGCAATTCGTAAAATCGAATCAACATAGAAACGCTTCCGACAAGGGGGGCGGGGGGAGGGCTTTTGCCCCTTTGCGGATGCCTCTCCTCGAATCATATTCTCTTTTTTTCCCAACCATTTTGCACAGTAAAACAGAGACCTTGATTGACCTTGGCAGTTGGGAATTTAGTGGGTTCTTGTGGTCTTGCAAAAGTCTCCTTTGCTCGCCAGCGCACAAATTTTGATTATGAGTGAAAGAAAAGGTGAAAGTATTTTGTCCTATTTTGGGAAGAAACCCTGAAGCAGGAAAGGTATGATTATTTTTATGTAATTTTTTCGAAACAATATTTTAGCTGCCCCCTCCTCTTTTTTTTTTTTTGCAATTTTAGTTTCAACTTTTTATTTCTTCCACCCATGCTGAGAAACTGCTTATTAATCCTCCTTTTTTCGTTTTTTAACTTCATAGGGGATGATGTCACACTACTTCGAGTGGGGCGGCGGGGGGGGGGGGCGGATCGAGAAATTGTGACAAGGGGGGGATAACAAGAAGTGTGAAATTACACATTTTGATTTCTATAAAAACGTGTAAAAAACCGCAGATTAAACTTATTTTTGATGATTTTTTATTTACATAATTTGATTTTAAAGTTTCATTGATTTCATTTTATATTGAAAATACGGATGCTTATTAAGGTTTGAAGTCACTTCTAGTTAAAATTTTAAAAGAAACTCTTCTTAGGTATTTACTTTTAAAATAAATAAGTGCAGGTCATTTTTCAGAAGTCAATTAATTATTTTTCACTATTATGCACTAATTATCTTTTTCCTATTTTAACCTTAATCTAATTTTATGCTATTTAAGTCCACGTGTAATCATTATCATTTATTGTTATGCTCACAAATGTCGTTAAAAGTTAAAAAATAAAATTAAAAATGTGATTATTTAACGTAAGTACTTTATTTCTGAACTGCAACACTGCAAGTACATGTGTTCATGTAATATAGCGTGACACGTGGCAAAGGGGATAGGGGTGTGTTGGAGAATGTCATTTTGTGACAAAGGGGGGGGGGGAGGGGCTCAAATATATTGAAAGAAAGTGTGACACTGTTTATGAATGGTCCCATAGAGCGTTTATAATAACATTGCGAAGGTGAAAAATACCGTGACAAAATTACACTTTTACTTAGCCTAATCATAAATGTACATTGAACAAAAAAGATCTGAATTGATTAGTTCTCATGGGCTGCAATAGTGGCACAACTCAAAAAAACACGCGTTTCGGACTAAGAGCAGATTGTAAATATGAAAATACATTTTTTTCAGCAGCAATACTAGCACAACTCATAATTCAATATTAGGCCTTAAGATGTCTTAAAAGCGAAATTTCTCTTTTTTTTCTTTTTTTAAAAATTGTGATCTGATTTTTTTTCCGCCGATGGGGGGGGGGGGGAGTTGACTTGCTCCGAGGGGGTAGTCCCCCCCCTCCCGAGAGATGCCTGAAATAAACACGGAGTATATCTGTAATGACAAGTATTTATGACTAGTAAATTTTGAACTCTTGTGCACTGCTTATTGGTGTTTAGTCTGTACATTTTTAGGGTGACCCCCCCCCCCTTTCCCCAACCCTAGTTACGCCTATGATATGAACTGAGAATTTATAAACGTTTTAAGCCCTAATCACATGTACATACAGGCCCGTCATTTCAAAATTCTCCAGGGGAGGGGGGGGGGGTACAAAATCAATGTGTATTGCATTAAAAAAACAACAAATTACATGTAAATACGCAAAAAGACATTAGTAGAGTCTCGATAGTTCGAGTTTCTCATAAATCCGAGTTAGCGAAAAAATATCGGCTAAGCTCCCAAATAATTACCAACAACAGCGAAACTCGTGAAAGTATCGAATTGGGGTACTTTTATCCATGACTGGTGACCAAAAATTTTATTAATAAGTAGGCAGGCTACATTTAGAGCGATTTGAAATGGTGGCAAATTCAAAAATATGATTAACTTTCAATCATGTAACTATGTAAGTACATTTTTCCTGTAAATATACGATACCGAAATTTAAAATTTGCTTTACTCCCATTTACTTACTAATAAAATGTTATGATTTCTATAATTCGAGTTTTCGATAGTTCGAGGTAGCTCCGGTCCCGTCCACCTCGAATTATCGAGACTCTACTATATTTTCCAAGCCAGCAGGTGGGGGAATTGAATTCTACGTTTGGTAGAGTGGAAGTTGAGAAGAGCTTTTGAATTCGTAACGTTTTCACGCACGACAGAGAATAATGTTAAAAACTTTGAAAGAGTAGATTCCAGTTCCTGTGACAGGATGCAAATAGATTGCACATTTACATTCAATGGTGTGGTAAAGGAAATAGGAAACTATTGGAAGGGAAAAAATTTCTCTATTTACGAAAATAAGTTTTTTGATTTTAAACACGCATATATGATCATCTATAACAAAATCCACATGCACTCCATACCCGCAATTTTTTTTTTTTTTTTTGGATAATGCAATAGGTAAATTTAAGCATAAATTAAAAAAAGAAGAAAGAGCAGATTTCTGTGGCTTTACTAAAATTTTTCATGCATGCTGCAGTTATTTGTAATGTCAAAGATTTTTTAATTTGGATTACTGAAGCAGAAAAAGCAGATGGTTACAAAAATTTTTTTTTTGCAATGTATATGAAATTAATTATTATTAATTCATCTTTTGTTAGTGACAATTTTACGATACATTAAACCTTTATTCATATATATATATATATCAATATAAACTGCTGTAGAAAAGTAGGCTGAGAAGCCCGAAGCAAAATTAAAGGTCAAAAACTATTGCTTCTCAAAAAATAAGAAGAAAATAAATAATATCGACGTACTATATGAGCAAAATCAGATGTAAAAGCAGGTGTAAGAAGCGACAAAAAATATTTCAACAATTGGGAAAGCAAATGTTGGGAAACGCACTGAAAGACGAGGAAAATAAAATGAAATAAAACAAAATGAAAATTAAAACAGTCATCACCTTTAAAAATATTGAATCACAAACCGTTTTTTTCCCTTTTAGGCATCATTAAATCATGTAAACATTGTTATTAATGCTATTATTAAGGAAAAAATACTCGTTTAATTCTTAGGTTTATTTTTGGCTCCTTAGTAGAGATATTAATAATTCGAGTGGAAAAAGATGCGAGTGTTTCTACAAATAAACGCTGATGACGCACTAACTTAAGGTGGCGAAATCTATTCGAAACTAAGAGTTAATAATGATGTGCTATAATTCTTGAAATAAATAATGGGAGAAAATAAATAATAAACAACCAAAATAAATTTTTAATGAGTATATTTCTTTTTAACATCTGTCTACTGTGCTAGGTGGTTAATTAAATGTTTTCGGCATTTTTTTTTTTCGAAGCTTATTGAACAGCAAAAACTCTTATATTGAGACATATTATTTTTACTAACGAGAACTCTTGATTGAATGGCTTCCTCGGTGCATTGGAACAAGCGAAAATATTACAAAATGATTCATTTAAAAACTGAAGTGATATCAGCCTAGCTAGATGAAAATGTTTATTTTTTTCTTCGATTATTTGTAAGTAGGAAGAAAAAAAAGGAAATTATAACTAAGTTCTTTAGTTTTAATTATAAGCGAGAGCAGTACAACTCCGCACGGGTATGTGTTAGTTTTCGTGAATCTTTAAGAGTGCATGACAACTCACAGAAGTTCAGCTCCTGTAGCTCTTTTCAATTTTGTGAATTTTTACACATTAAACAGCATTCTGACCATTTATACTTTTTCAAGACTGTAGGTCTAGTGCTCTTTTAGACCTGATTAAGTGTCATGTATCTCAGAATGTTAAATTAAAAAGGTCTTGTTCTAGTTTTTTTTTTTTTTTTTTTTTTCAAATTTAACGTGCATTGATATCATGGGTGAAATTACGCCGAATTGTTCCTTAAACTAGAAAGCAAAATGAATCGAGGTTATCTGAAGACGATATTTCTGACATGTTGTGAGTGAAGCGTGAACGGTCAAGTTGAAGACATCTTCTTTTGTTTTCTTATATATAAGCGGCCTATTCTGTCTGTCTGTTCGCTATAGAATCCCAGGCCGTTTTACCGATCGGGACCACATTCGGCACGGTTAATGTTTACGACCCGAGAAACGCATCGCTGCAAAAATGAAAGTTGTGACTCAATTAGTTTTTTTTTAATTATTATTTTTAAAATTTTCAAAGATTTTTTTTTTATCCATTTTATTTTATTTTTGCATTGTGTAGCCGTCGTTTCCAACTACAGTTGCCGTGTGAACAAACAAATCAATGCAATTGCCATTGTTGTAACAAATGTAACAAATATACTAATAATAATCAAAACCTTTCTCGAGCATAGTGAGTGAGGCTTTGCTGTATTTACAATCTCCGTTAAAAATTAATGTATACGCGAATTTAATTTAATCCTTTCTTTCTTTTTAATTTATTTATTTATCTTCTGCGCTTTTTATATTTTTCTTATTAGAGTGGCAGCGCTTTTTTCACAGTTTCGTTAAAACTTTTGTTTTGAAAAGCATAATAACATTTTCAATAAGTTCTTTCGATGATAAATATATATTTTTCACTAACAATTTGATTATATAGTAAATAATTTTTTTAGTAGTGTGGGGCAGTAAGCAAATTAGCGTCCTCGCCGCCTGACCTGGGTAATTCAGTTTGAATTAGCAGACACACTTGCACAAATTATTTTAATTACAATTTATAATATCTAGGACAGCGGTCATTTCGCATGACCGCCGGGCTTATTAGTTATTTTCAAATGAGTAGAATTCAGTGTTGTGAAGGAGAAGAACCATGCTTTAAGAAACATAATGTATTTATTCATGTGCGTATGCATTTTGTTGTTGTTTATTTCCTATAATATGAATTGCATACATACATACATACATCCCCCACCCACACCAATCCATCCTGGGAAAACTTTGTAATGACGGGCCTCGTCCGCAATCGCTTAGAAAATCCCTACCAAGCTTTAGAGCCTAAATTGAAACCTGCATATTTCAGCACACTTACTACCAAAAACTATTGTAGTGCTACTAGTATTCAGCGCTAGAAGATGTGCATATTTCGGTAAAGAACTTACAATAAGTTTATTAAATCAGAACACTTTTGCCTTTATTGCTTATGTTTACTGTAACTTTGTGTTTACTGTGAAAAATCTTCGCCTCATATTTGTTTCTTTAATTCTTTTTTTCTTTCTTAAATGTTCACTTAGTTATCATGACATATATGTTCTTCTTCATTCAAATCATTCTGTTATTGAATTGAAGTCTCTCCTCTATTGATGGAAAATGTATTTTTATTTCTTTCAAAATCAGGTTGAGTAAAAAAAAAAAGGAGAGAGGTAGAGAAAGAGAAAGAAGAGCTTTTTAACTTAGAAACATTTAAAAAACTTTTAGTGAATGGAACATATATATTTTTTAAAGTTAATTTTAGATTTGGTTAACCCTTTGAATGACATCTTGTGGGTGTTTTACATGGGAACCCAATTTGTGTCATTATAATCCGTTAATGGGTTTCAGCGAAGGTAGAAAACTTTTTTTAATTAGTTAAGAACTTTAAATTCTTTTTCTACTTTTCCTGTTATAGAATATCGCTTTAATCTTTCTGCAACAACTTTCGTATTCCGTGCATTTTATATAGTTAACAAGAAGTTTCGCCCATTCAATTTAGATACATCGGAACTTCACATTAATAGAAAAAAGAAAAAAGCAATGACAGTGACTTCAAATAGCGCTCTAAGAAATCTAATTTTGATTTCGAAATCAATCCAGCTAATTATATATATCTTTATATTATGACAAGGAGCTCTTGAAAAACAAAAAAGAATGTTTCAATGCATATCAATTTTGAAAAAACACAGACCATTTTTGACAAGTTAGAGCTCAACCGCTGAAATATTTTCAAGAGGAAAAAAACGGTTAACTTTTTTACAACAGTTGATTAACAAACTCTTTTTCAGTGTAAGTAAACACAAAATCAAAGCAGAAGTGAAGTACTTTTGTAACTTCAAAGAAAAGTCTTGATAATAGCAAAATCGGTATCGTATTAATTATAGTTACAAGGATTCATGAGTACTACTTCCAGATGTGCAGCAGGGCTCGAGTACCCCCCAAAATGTTTACCACAAGTAAATGAGAGAAAAGAGAAATTTAAATAAAATGGAAATGTTATCTTTCCTTTGAAAACCTCGCAAAGATATTAATTTTATTGTGTAAGACGTAAAAATTTTTATTTTCTCTTGTATTTTTATACCAACAACTACAAATTTGAATTACATCGGGTACTGTTCCGTACTTCTTCCATGAAAGTGTCTTGTTACCTTCATAGCTAATTTGTTAAAATTTAATTGGCTATGTTTTTCTTTTCTCAGTGTTCATAGTATTGCTATGTAGACTGCGGAAGTGAATCATAATTTTTCAGTCTGTTCTATCTAACACAGTCAGGAGTTCCGTTACTAAACATTTAGAACTGCTGCCCTATTGAGCACTCCGGCTGATTTTCAAAACCAGGCGCCACTGCAGTTATTGAAATTCAAACAGTTT
This sequence comes from Octonoba sinensis, assembly GCA_038502835.1. Lineage (NCBI taxonomy): Eukaryota > Metazoa > Arthropoda > Arachnida > Araneae > Uloboridae > Octonoba > Octonoba sinensis. Next base: position 49,239,430 of record CM076600.1, read on the forward strand.
TTAAGGGAACTTCGTTACAAATACTGCTTCTAAACATCTTGATTTTGTGTTACTGAAATTTTGAATTAAAAATTGATTAAACTCTATAAGGATAGTGGAGAGTAGATTACACAGTGAGACGAGGCATAAATTAAGCAAAAATACACATCTTCTTCGAACTTTGATATTTGGAAATCTTTTCATCTTTTCAAGATGTTTTCCACATTTTCTTAATAATTAAAAATCGTTTTTTTTTCTTTTTTTTTTTTTCTTTTGTCTTCAACTTTGCCAATCATTTTTTTGTTATTTTCCAGTTTTAAGTGCAGGGTTTGACAACCAAGGTTCCCAGGAACTCTAGGTTTGTACGAAATATTGTTAAGAGTTCTGTAAGAAATTTGGTTTTGATTGTTCTACTCTTAGTCCTTTCAAATCTAGACGGAGTTACCATGTTTTCCTCCTTTCTTTGTGAGTGACTGAGGAATAAGAGATTACGTGAAGCCGACTTTCCAATTTCGTCCCAAAGTTTTTTGTTCTGATTGCTTTCTACGACCGTACATATATATACGTACATTACAAGTTATTTAACGATATGTCATTTACATCGTCTTGTTTTCTATTGAAATGATTTTATTGATTTAATATCATAGAGATACCTGTTTCCCCCCCCCCCCCCCCCGTTTTCAAAAATATCAAATATTTTCTTAACGGAACATAACTCGAATATAATTGCACTATAAAACAACTGTAGCGGTGCGAGTCAGTCCTTCAAATAGCCCTCTTTGCTCCTGCCCAGGGGGCGCGCCTTTTGGGAAAGCGGTAAAGAATGCGGCTACCACCAAAAAGATCTTGGTTCGACTCCCGGCGCTGCACGGCCACACTCGCACCGTTACATCTGGTGACCCGGCATTTACGCACGCAGCAATGGAGACCCGAACACTCCACAGATGGCGCCACGAGATGACTTGCTCGCACGCATTCGTGCAGTCTGCACGCGCTCGCACTTGAGCCCAGCCACGGATCCGAGCAAACAGGCTCAAACTTCATACTCACTCACGCAGCAACCTCACGCAGCCTTTCTCTCGCGCTGGTGCCCCCATCTGTGATAAAATATCGTTCACTCTTCCCCTACTCGTTCACTGGGGGCGGAATATGTAGCGGTGCGAGTCAGTCCTTCAAATAGCCCTCTTTGCTCCTGCCCAGGGGGCGCGCCATTTGGGAAAGCGGTAAAGAATGCGGCTACCACCAAAAAGATCTTGGTTCGACTCCCGGCGCTTCACGGCCACACTCGCACCGTTACACAACTTTTAGTGAATTTATGTAACTTTTCCAAAACGAAAAAGTTGTGGCTATACAATGGGTAAAAGTTTTTAACTATTTTTTTTCCTTTTCAACTCGATTTTTAGAGACCTTTACGATGTTTTTCTAGAGTTTGGTTGAGAAAATTATCTCATAGTTCCATTCCGTTATCCTGAAAAGGGGGAGCCAAATGCATGCAATTTTCATTGTAACTAATTGCCTTTCCTCATTGTGTTTTATTTGTATAGTAAACGCACAGTACTAAATTATATTTTAATGAAATATGTGTCCTCGGTCGTGTTATACATCGCACCTGTTGAGTTAACTCTACTGCCATTGTGGGAGCGCTGAGGAAAAAACACCAGTCCAGTCTGCTACGAAAACGGCAGACGACTGCCGGTGTGGGGAAAAAGAACGAAATTATTCCTGGCTTCGATCGAGGCGCGTCGCTTGGCTACCGCGCGTTCATGGCAATCCTCGGATCTGGCAACCCCCGTCCTCTGCCTCGATCTCTTCAGTCCTTCTCAGTCTCTGCTTCGCAGTGGTGCGCGGGACGTGAAAGAGCTCTACCGGGATCGACTCACTGCGTGTAGGAAATTGAGACTTGTTGAGAGTTTTTTTCTTTTCCTCTTCTCTTCTCCCGCGAAATACACACTGCCTTAAGGATATGCCTCCTTCCGAACTCGGTTCCTCGCATCGGTCTCTAAAAATGGACCGGAATCTGCGGAAATCGGTGTCGTGAACATTTTATTCTATTCACACCAAAAAAAACAGAGAAAAAAGAAACCTCCATCTTTGAAGTTGCCGGCCGGATCATTACGGTAAGTCAGTGATTTTTGTTAGCATGTTTGATTTTTGAAGCACTGTCGATATTTGCTTTAATTTTTTTACTGTGACGCTGAATGACATATGAAAGTCAGTCTTCGGCACCACCCCCGCTCAATATGGGGATTCTCCAATGTTTCATCCCGTCATGCGGTCTTTTCTTTCTTTCTGAATTTCCAGAAACAACTCGAGCTATGATTCAGGGTATCACACGTTTTCTTAAAATGTGATAATAACTTTGTGAGATTTCAAATTTTCTTCTTTTTTTCACTGGCTGAAACAAAGTTTGATTACTAAAAAGGGATGTTGTTTTACAACTAATGATGCTCTGATTTTGTTTTTGAAAACTAGCGAATAAAGTAACTGCCCCACTAATCGGAATTTCCGAGTGATCCGAAAGGAAGCGAGAAAAAGTAGAATTTCAAAGGAGAAGAACTAAAAATTGTTCAGATTATGTATTTAGCATGCATGGAATGATGCTAAAACCATCTGTCAAATAAAATAGTAATATAGCTTGAAAAATAAATTTAGCTGGTATGGTACTGAGATTTACAGGAGAAAAAATTGTCATTTTTTTTCAAACTTAGTAATGTTATTATGAATAATACTACACAATCATAGCATAAATATACGCTAGTTTGTTATTTATATTTTTAGTAATTTCAAATAATATAGTTTTGTTTAAAGCTCTTATCTGAAGATTTTTTACAAATATATTTTAATATTTTCTTTCTACTACTGATAGTAAAAAAAAATACTGTATTTATTTCATAGTCAAAAATGGAATGGCCTTTCTGAAATGTTAGGTCGTTGGTCGTTTTAAAAATAATACTAATAACAATAATAGCAATAATAATAAATAAATTATAGCAATAATAACTGCAATACTCACAAATTTTGAAAACTAAAATGTTTGTTATTCATTGTTCTTGCTGACTACCTGTTTTTTCCGAGGAAAATATTGTTCTAAAAGCATGCTCCTCGTGTTAATTCTTGAACTATTCTTCAAACTATAAACTGAACCCAGTCTCACAGATCCTCACGTATTCACTGCCGACAATAGATACACAGGGTCATATTGCACATACAATAAATGGATATGTATATATATATCGATAGGAAAAATGAATGTTTCTATCGTATAATAAGTAATACATAAATCGAAATTCGTGATTTACCTTTTATAGAATCTCGAAAGATGACTCACATTTATGTTATCAGTTTTAGTAAATAATACTTTGAATATTTGATGCAAATTGAGTAAGTGCAGTAGTGCTCAGGCAGTTATAATGGCAGAAAACATCTTAGAAATAATCTAAATGAAAATTAAAGTCACCCATAGGCGCTTTCCCTTGTTACTCTGTAGAAAAGAATGATAACTTTTTCTTTTAATCAGTAATCAGCTTCTTTCTTTCATTGACACGATGGACATTGATACGATGTTGTTCGATTGATTTACCATTTACTCACCTACGTTCCTAATATGGCGTATAAATTTTTATTAGATAGTAATTAATTTAAATCATTGGCATTCAAGGATAGCTGCATCGTATAAACATAAGGCTTTTTCTCAAAAGCTATAACTCATGTAGAAGAAGTTTCATTTTAGAGCTTTAACTTCTGGTCAAGCTTATACTTTAGCTTGATTTTCTTCACGACTCCAGCAGTATCCAATTGATAATAAATTTGAATTTAACCATTAATGTACTATGTTAAAGAAAAAAGGCATCTTCAATTCATAAAATAATATCTTTAAAATAGTAAAGGGGCGAATGACTATTTCCAAGAAATTCCGGTTCCTCCTATTATTTCAAAATGTGAGCAAAACTTAAATAATTACCCTTGGGCCAACCTAATGATCGCGTTAGTGAGGCAGAAAGTCTTAAAAGTAAAAGATCTCGAGGCAGAAATCCCGTGCTTTCTAGGGTAATTTTTTTTAAATTTATCCAAACCCAAATATAGACATGAAAAAAAAAAAAAAAACTTTAACACGAAAGGAGCACACGGAAATATTATATCTATATATATATTTGATTTTTTAATAAGTAATCTGGAAGATTAAGATAAAAAATGCATTGAATGTGGTACTTTTCCATTTTGCCTCCTTTTTAAAAGTATAGGATCTAAAGAAAAAAAAAAACAAAGTAATGAGAATTATTTTGTGTAAATACTGCAATTAAGTTTTGTAAGCATAATAATGTGTTATACGTTCGGTATAAAATTTTGTATTCCATGTTGGATTAGCAAATTAAAAAGGCTCACCGTCCTTAACAATTAAATTATTGCTTTAACGTTGCGTTAAACCTTATAAATAATAGAAATTAATCTAAAAAAATTAATCAAAATGTGTAAAATTAATAATCATTTTTAAAGAAATTACCTGACTAAGCTGTTTCAAAGCTACAAGTTGAGTCTTATGATTAGTGGAAAATGTTTCAACGTACAACATCAAAGTTGTGATTGAACGAATGCCACAATTGCTCCATTTTGCACCTGAAACATATATATATATATATATATATATAATTTTATCAGGAAAGTATTCTTACGGTGCTTATAGTTAAGAGGAGTTATTAGAGGGTAACTGCGCGAAATAAAAGCGCGACATTCGAAAACGATGCGGCACACGCTTCACTTCGAGTGTTGAAATTCTGGCGGGAAAACTAGAAACCAGTTTTGATGCTTCTCTCACAAGAAGCGTAATAAGCTTTCTTGAATTTTCTTTTGTGTATCAAATGTCTCTCTTGCTTTTGATTTACCTTGGATTTCGTGTTTCCGTAATGTGCTTCTGTGGCAGAAATATTTTCTAGAAAATGTCGCAAGTGAACGATCCACTATATCAATTTAGATATTTTAATGCTTTCAAAGGAAAAACTCTTTAGACGCTTATACATATGTGTATATGTTTATAATTGTTGTCTTTCATTCTTTTTTAAATTTTGGAAATTAGTGAACCATAATATTACTGAGCCATTGTTGAAACATAAATAGGAAGGATTTTAAAATCTTAAAATCGGTCGTAAGTATATCTAAAAAATATTTAATTAAATAAATGATCTCTTATGAATGCAGCAAAAAAAAAAAAAAAAACTTTTATGAAGCGATCGTTTTTTTATACAAGAAAATAACTTATCCGTCTAGTTTTTAAATCATTGGGGGCTAGTTCTTATCTTGTGTTGCTTCGTGTATTCAAACCAATGTTAATCAGAATCATAATTCGATAATTTGTATAGTTTAAAATCTAAGCTCATCGAAAGGGTAAACTCTTTGGGGAAAGCTGGGATAAAAAGTGACCCGCCATTTTGCTGCACCGTAATGAATGGTGGGACATTTTTAGTCCCACTTCGAATAAGTACCATTAATGAACCTATTTCAGTCCCATCATAAAAATTCAATTATCATTTTTTTATGTTTTCGCATTAAGTGATTGCTTTATTGATAAAAAGGCCAATTTTGTTTAATTTAAAAAGCAATAAAATTTCTGAACAACATTTTATTATCTGAACTTCAATCCTGGTGCCGCAAAGTGTTAAAACTAAACCGTTTATTTAAAATGACATGCATGAGAAATTCGCTTTTCAAAGCCATTATTAATGGGGAATGATGGCTGTATTCCAAAACTACATTTTCAGTCCCTAATTCAACGAAAATGACGGACATCGTACATAATTCAAAAACGCGCAATTAAAAACCCTATTTACGGAACGGGGATGCAGTGGCGTCGAAATTCCGTCTCCCTTTCTGCAGTAATAAATTTTCCTTTGACATTAATCTGTTTTAATTTGATATTTGTCCTATTATTCATTTTAACGTTGTCATTGTCTTACATCCTCGAAATAAATATTCATTTTTCACAACATTCCCAGTCGCCCGCTTGCAGAAACGAACCATATTCTTACTGTCTAATATAAAAATCAAACATTCCAAGTTCGAAAAATTTACGAATGCACTCTTCATCGGGAATGATCGTTGTATTCCAAAACTGCACATTTTCAAGTATACTAATTTAGTAAGAGTGACGGACATGTTTCAAAACTGAGGAATTATAACCCATAATTCAAAGTGAAAGACTCATTTCAAAAATGGATTTCTATCGGGAACCGAGTTGAGAATATACATTCGAAAAGGCCGATGTCAACATAAACTCATTGCGAAAGATGCATGCAAAAAAGTTACTAAAAATTAATTAGTGCAAATTAAGAAAAAAAAAAAAGTTTATTTGAGCTAGTTTGTGTATAGCAAAATTCACAAAAAATTCGCATCTCTTTTTTATCGTATTTTTTCGGTAGTTCATTATTTTAATTTGACCACAAAATCTTATGTCTAAATGATTTTACAGTATACAATTAATTCCTGCCCACAAACATGGTTTTCTTGGTAAGACAAAAAACAATCTCAAAGAAATTCATAACCTCAATTACTTCATTAGTTATACATTTCATCTTTACCAATACTGCATTAGTAATTATTTGTTCTCTGTAATATTTTAACTTAAAAGTACCGTAGGTTTTATGTGGCAAAAAAAAAATGGAAAAACATGTAAACATATAGTATTTTATTTTCGTCCGAAAAACTAGCCGACAGTGGCAGTCTTCTACCACTGAAATACTGAAAATGGAATTTTTGAACATGCCGCGATTAAATGTATCCTACAATTTTTCTGTAATTTTAACAAATGTTGATGGTGGTTTACGGTAATAAAGCGGGGCCTTGAGGTAACTGCTTAATCGACGTCCTGGTAATCTAGTACTGCTTCCAGATCTTGTGACTTGACGTTAGCCTGTTTTTTTCCATATGGGATTTCTAAAGGTCGAATTCTGTGTTACAAAAAATTAATTATTAGCAACTGAAGACATATCTCCAGCTTGTTATGATTGAATTTTTTTTTCATGTTGAAGGTTTTCCGAAAAAGAAAAAAAATGGATCAAAATGATGGGGTACTCTGATGCAGATTTTTTTTCAGTCATTGTGTTCCAAAATGAATTCTCAAACTGTCAAGTTTATAAATAAATAATAATATTTAAAAAAACAATCTCCGTTGAATAATATATGAATTTTCATTCGAAAGTTTCAAGCCATTTTTTGGTTCTCTGATTTAAAAAATGATTACAAAACAAAATAACTAAAAAAAATTTTTTTATTCTAAATTAATAATTAGTTTAAATAATAATTAATGCTTAATTTCCATGTTTAAAATGAAATAAATCATCTGTTGATTAATTTTAAAAATAATTGGGTGTTTTAGCTTTCAAGTTGCACAAACAGTAGTGAATAAACAGTATTTTAAAATGTACCCAATTGGGTACACTTGGAATGAAGAGGTTAAATAAGGGTAACATGCAGGTTTCGCCGAAAGGATAGTTGCCTTTAATTCTTCAAAATAAGAGAATGCAAGTTTCAATGTATTTCTTTGTCTATAAACAAACTAAATCAAGCAAGAACCAGAAAGCGCCATATTACGCGGGCAGCACTGTTTATGAAGAACAGTACCGCTGCTTAAAAACGATTCCATATAACACCTCCGCATTTTTCCCACCCCTCGAAAGTCTATTACTTCCTAGTTTAGGGTTCCTATGTTGTGTCTAACAATTACACATTGTCATTCTTGCTTCCGTGAATACAGCGGTTCATTATTCTTCTGGATTGTCGACGAGGAAGAGGATGTCCCCAGGAAGACCCTGGGTAATATTTTACTTTTAGACTTCCGGACTGGCACTTTCTCCTTGATAGAAAATTCTTCGGATTTAGTAAAACATTGTAGCAAAATGTAGATCATTTTTGACGTCTGATTTTTTTTGCCCGTTCCCGCTCTTTTTATGTATAGCTGAGTTTACAAACCGTTAAAAAAAGTGCTCTTCAAAAAGTTCTTTTTTAGTTATTAATAACTGTAAAAATAGTTAAATGAATGGTTAAAAAAACTTCTATACTGGCATCTGGTATTTTACGCTATGAGTCAGCACCTGAAATATATTTAGTAGATATGACTTTGTCCATTCCATAGAACAATTAAGCTTAAAGATACGTTGTGAATAAGTGAAATTGCATTATGGTTTTGTTGAATTGGTAGAAATTAACTTTGTCCAAAGTAGAGCATTAAGTATAAATTAAAGTTATATATGACCAAAATAGTGCCCTACGTTACGTAAAATGCAATTAGTAGAAATCGTTTTGCTTATTCCATGGAATAGTTAAGTAACACTAGAGTTTGCCCAGCGCTCGAAATTCGACCGTAATTCATTGAACTTTTCAAGTTCAGCCTCGAACGTTTAAGCAACTTTTAGACATTTTAGTTTTACTGTTTGACAACAGTTGGTTTTGTTTAAGTAAATTCAATTAGCGATAATTTCTACTCATTGCGACTGATTGATTGCTGAGTTAGTTATTTAATTTAATGCATTTGTAACACATGCATAAATTTTATCTTTCTACACTCCATCTCCCGTAAAAAAAAATAAAATTTTCATGCCACCCTATTATTATCGAATAAATTAGAAATAGATACACTCACTTTCAATTTAATCGAGTTCAGAATGCTAATGCAAATCAACAAACTTGCAAAACGAAGAGTTGAAGCAAAATAACGCGTCACCGCACTTGTTTCATTTTATAAATTAGACACTGTTAGCTTCAAACTAATTTTGTTTGGCACTGGACTGGGGAAAAAATCTGGCTGACTTATCATATATATATATCGGAAATGTATTAACTGACATCATAAGATTAGTAGTATTTTGCTCTGCCATTCATTTAATAGATTACATTTTCCCTTTTGTTTTGTTCTTGACATTTCATCTTTAAATTAATAAAAAATATACTGAGTATTGTACAAATATTGTAGATTATAAATGTTAGGAGTAGTATGAAAGTATGACGAAAAAAGTTCTAAAAAAAGCTTCGAATCTACGCCGAATGTTGGGGAGGAGGATTATTTTCAAAAATTTTTATTGATACCACTAAAATTCTTCAATAGCTACTATATAAAAAAAGTAAGAAAATCGGTTGACAAACAGAAAAGAAAATGGTACTTAACTGTTTTGCCTTCGCCTATTTATATATGAGTCGTCTAGTTTCAAAACTAGCTACATCCAAAAAGGGAAATTTTTCACCGCGAGAAAAAAACTAATATCTAAGAAATTCGAATGTCTAGCTAAGAGCATTGGGATAGACTTTTAACTAGCTGAAATTTTAACACAAAAATAACTTATCATTGGAAGATATTTGGAGGAAAAAGAAGAAGAGCTAACAAGCATGGTCGATTGGGTGGGGGAGGGGGGGGGGGAGGGGAGTTTGTAACTAACCAGCACATTTCAAACGCACTTTTTAGCATGATGGAGCTGCTTTAGAAACTTAAAAAATTAACACCATACGAAGATTACTTTAAACTACTAGAAAGTGCAAAAAAGCTGAAATGGAAAAAAAGTGAATGTATCTGGTTTTCAATCTAGACGACTCATGAAGTTTCTGAGGGATGAAATGTTGCATTACGTGTTGTCATGTGAAATGTAACTAGTAGTAATTACTTGTCCTTTTCGAGGAAACAAAACATCTTTCCATTCGTTAAATCATCATATTAGCCGATTGTGCGTATTAAAAAACTAAAAGTAATTTTAATATATCAGTAAGGTAATCATTCAAAGCCAGGTTTAGCTCCATTCCGTCTATAGGCTGACCTGAGCCTGAAATCTTCGGAACTACTGTGATATAATCCCCCCTTGGCGATTTTTTCTTTGGCGCCAAGAAACCGTCGCCAACAACAAGATTTTTATGTCGCCAACTTCAAATAGAATACAACACTCTTGGCGATGATTTTATCGCCAACAATGTCACATCATAAACATAGCAAATATGTCAAGAAAAATCACTAAAAAACAGTAAAGTACCAAAAACTGCAAATTATATCTTACACACAATATCGACGCTACTATGTAAAGCACGTACAGCATTTTTCAACAACAACTCAATACATAACGGATTAATAATTACTCGAAAAATAGAATTATTTACTTTACCAAATCACTTAAACTTGAATAAAAACCCTTCGTTAAAAGAACACGCAATTTATGCCCAATAATTACTACCGCAATGATTCATCATTGCATAAAATGATATGCATTATTTAATGAAAAGCATAATTAAATTATCGCGCAAATCAACGCTATCCGAATTTTAAAATACCACCCTAGATAACAAAATTAATAACGGTCATCACTTCAAGTACATTTTGCATTAAACTATTGGAAGCCTACCATTAAAAATACCATAAAAACCATTCATTGAAAAAACACGCATTTTAGGCACAATAATGACTATTGCAATTAATTATCATAACATAAAATGATACGCATTACTCAACGAAAAACATATCGCGCAATTCCAAGCAAAACTTCAAGTACATTTTACATTAAACTAACGGAAACCCACTTTATCAAAACCAGCAACGCCACTAATTACTTCAGCTAATATTTTAGAACAATTGAAAATTCATTGTTTTATAACTTTACAAACACATAAAATAAGCAAATAATAAATTTAGAAAAATAAAGAACTCCCTTTAAATCAGTTGGCTTTTCAATATTAATCCCAAAACACTACAAACTTGCTATCCAATATGACGAAATGGTCCGAAAATTACCACTTAATTTTTCATTGCTTTTAGTCACAATAGAAAACAATTGAACCAAATTAATGCACCTTAACACTTTACATTCTTTCTTTAGCAACAGGAAAAATCTCCACAAACTTTAAACATAAAATAAACTATTAAAAAGCTACTTATTCCCAAAAAAAAAAATTTCTAGAAGTTCAACAATCACACCAACACAAGCCCTTCCGCATCATACACTGAGGGTTGCCACACATTACGTCAGCCAACATCGATGGCGCTGGGTTGCCACTGAAACTATCGCCAACCGAAAATCATTACAAATTGGCGAATTAGCTCGAATGTCGCCAAGGGGGGGGGGGGGATTATATCACAGTAGTACCAAATCTTCCTACCCTTTTCCACTTAAAAGAAGAACCAAGACTTTTGATTTTGGTTCTTTTTGTGACCAAACTTTTGAATCTTTTGAACCTGAGACTTGGATTTTTAGTTTGAAAATGCAACAAAATTACACATTCTGCCTTCATGACATTTCTTTTGCGATGATTCTTCAACTAATTTATTATTATTTATGCTCGGAAAAATGTCATTTGCACGAGATGAATGAAATTAAATGTTATTTAAAGATACGAAAAAGATTTCGCCATACAAAATAAAAATGAAGTGATATTCTATTTTCTAGAGCAGTTAAAAAGACGTTGAAAAAAGTAAAATTTTCCGCTGCCTGCTCTGCATCATTACAAATTTGGCACTGCAGATATTCTGATGTACTGTAATAAATTGTATTATATGTACTAGAAACTAGAGTAATTGGAATAAGATAAAATGTGCAGCAAAATGATGTTTTTAAAATTTTCAAATTGACGAGGTGGTGGAGAAGCATTTGTCAGAACACTTGAAGTTTCAAATCAAATTTTATTAAAAGGTAAGATGGCTTTTTGCTGATAAGAATTCCCAAGAAAAAAATTGGACGAAAAAGATTTGGAACAGGTAAAACATTTAGTTAAGAAAACATGATGTTCGGTAGAATTTAGAATTGAATTCTTAGTTTCTAAAATTTCCTGGAAGGATAAGGAACCAATGAGAATAAATAATGATATAATTTAGAATTGAATGCTTTATTTTTCAAATTTCCTGGAACGATAAGTAACCAGTGAGAATAAATCATGATAGAATTTATAATTAACTGCTACATTTCTAAAATTTCCTGGATCGATAAGGAACCAATGGGAATAAATTGATGATCTAATTTAGAATTGAATGCTTCATTTCTAAAATTTCCTGGAACGATAAGGAACCAATGAGAATAAATCATGATAGAATTTAGAATTAAGTTTTTCATTTCTAAAATTTCCTGGAACAATAAGGAACCACAGAATTTAGATTTAAATGCTTCATTTCTATAACGATAAACATCAAATGTGAATAACTGGCGAATGAAAAATTATTATATTTCAGTTGGAGAAAAAGATGAGTTTCTTGTACCTACTAGATTGAAGCAGAAAAATGTTTAAAAAACAGTCAAAAATACAAATTAGTTCCCTAAATTTCATTTCTAAACGTACTGAGCGGCTGATTTCGGTGTCAAAATGTCGATCGCCGCTTACAGATGAGGGAAAATTGGATATATGCATTGCTTGGAGACACTTCCATTTTTCATTTTCTCTCAGCTGGAACAGAAAGACAGCACCATTTTTCGTCATGTGAGAACGAATTGCGGTATAGTGTTGTATCAGTGGTTTGCGTGCTCTTGCGGGTTGTAGCGCCGTACACACCGCCGAGATTGGATGGACTGACTTGTGAAAGAGTTCATTGACCTTAGTACCCTGTGGAATGAGTGACGTGAGGATATTACCCTGATGACTGTGTACCCTCCCGTCGTGCAAAGTCTTTTTTTTTTTTTTAAATCAGCCCTTATTAAACACAGCGTTTTCCCATTAAAAGCAGCTTTAGCATTCTGAAATGAAAAACATGCAGAGTATTAAAATCTCCTACTACATTTTCTTTCTTTCTCTCTTTATTATTTTTTTTTTTACTAGTTCATTATAACCATAACTCCTAAACTCCAGGATCACGTTTCAACAAGGTTTAATTTGCCTGGGAGCTCAGCTCCTGTACTTTTCAATTTTATGTGAAATTTTGCATACTAAATGGAGTTTAGACTATTTATGTATGAAACGTTCTAAAGTCAAACAAGGCTCCTGTACTTCTTTGGTTAGAAGTTTAGTCCTGTATTCAAATCAGGGCATAATTTAGGAAAGACGTGTGAGACATATTTATTCTGTGCGCCTGCGTACTCGCGCAGTAGTTCCGACCCGTGCGCACAGTGACTTTCGGACGTCGCGCTGTTGCAAAATGTAGAAAAATCTCATGAATGCCTCTACCTAAAATGGCAAAAATAAATAAATAGAAAAAAAATCTGATGTGTACATCATATGACTTTTTCCGTCTATTAAATAACGTGTGTCTTTTATAAATTAAAAAGCGATAATCAATAAACGAATAAATAAAAATCGAACATAAAGCATGAATTGTACTGAAATGAAATATATGAAATAGGAAAGGATAACATCTAACGTGCGAAAAAAGTTATTGTAGTTGCTAATTATTATAGATTATTAAATTATTTTATTTAATAGGTGTATAAGAGGAATCAGATAGTACACGTGTCAGTTTCTTTTATTTTTTTATTTTTCGCGCAGTTACCCTGCTCGCTCGAGCAGTCTGTGAGCAGTCAACCTCTCGAGGAAGTATTGATGCGGAAGCCCTATAATTTGTACGTACGTATGTGTGGGCGTACTCGCAAAACTGAAAAACGCTTGTAGTCGTAGAAGGTTGAGAGTTTGAATGTAGGATGTATAGTATACAACGTCTTGTTGTACTCCTCCTATACTATACAACGTCTAGTTGTACACGTCCCTTTTTGCTTGCAAACGGATGCTTTTAAAGGGCTGCTTTTTTTACTCGTTTGTGTCAAAGCCAAACGAAATTTTAGTCCTTTTTATTTATCAAGAAATTCCACCGAAGAAATCATTCAGTTCATCTCAATAGTTAAATTGGCGACTACTTGAAAATATTGCGCCAAAATTGAGATTCTAAGTTCAGTCTCAGTTTTTAGCCTACTTTCCCGTAAAAGTAAAAAAAAATAATAATAAAGCATGAAAGAAGGCTTAATGTATCGTGAAAATATCGTTAAAAATCAAGAAAAGTCAAAAATAAGTGAAGTAATTAAATAAAGATTGAAAAATAAAAAATTTGAAAGTAGGGTATTGAGATGGGGAAAAAGTGTGTCTGTCGGTCTGTCGGTCTGTCGGTCTGTCTGTCTGTCGGTCTGTCCCCCCCTAATAACTTTTGAACGAATTGTCCGATTGGAAAAATTCTTTTTGCATTCGAAAGATCTCGGCGAGGACATCTCATTTCTCTATTTTACTTTTTGATTTGAACAAATTTTTGTTCAATTTTGAACAGTTCAAAAAATTTTAACATTAGCGCCTATGGACAAAATTGAAGCAAATTCTGTAAACTCTGGGCACAAGAGCCAAGTTCCTATTGCAAGCTTATTGAAAGGAGTTCTCGGCGTGAAATATTGATTTGAACAGTTTTTGTTCATTTTTGAACAGTTCAAAAAATTAACACAGAGCTTACGGGGAAATTTCAACCCTATATAAATCCTGATCTAACGGACCGATTTGCTTGGAACAAACTTTATCGGAAAGCTCTTATAACGTAGAACATGTAGAAATAGAAAGTTTATCCAGAACTTACGAGCCTAATTTGCTATGAAATTTTTTGATCGGGATTTCCAAGGATATTTCTCAGTGACTCAATGAGTGAAATAATGAATGAATGAATAAATGAAAGAGTGAAGGAATAAACCAATGAATAAATGAATGAGGAAAAGAATGAATGAATAAATTATTGAATAAATGAAAATATAAATAAATGAGTGAATAAATACATGAATGCGTAAATGAATGAATAAACACTTGAATGAGGTAACGAATGAATGAATAAATGCATGGCTGAATAAATGAAAGAATGAATGAGTGAGTGAATGAATATGTATTATCCGTTGAAAAAGGTATGTTTTCAATAATTAGAACTAAAGATAAATAAGAAAGAGAGAGAAAGAGATAGCTAGATTATAAATTTGAATTTGGTGTATACGGGAAAGTAGGCTCGTATAGTTCTAGACGGAACTTCTTGTTAATATTTGCGATATATGGTGACTCCCGTTGAACTCTAATGTTAACACATTTGAAAATTTTTTTGACGATCTTGTTAACTCTCCTACATCGATTCAAAAGAAATTAGGGACATAAGTATTTAAAATGCTCTTCTACTCACTTTCTTAAAGACTCATGTGTTAATTTTGTTTCTTTTATGTATTCGGATTTCCTGCAAAACATTAAATTTCTTTAAGTTTCAAAGTGCCATTCTGTACGTGTGTACCATACTTTACTAGTTAAGTAATTGTCTAAGAATTCGGTAAAAAAATAAAAAATTATAAAAAAATTATAACTGTAAGAAATATAGTTTTTTTTTTTTTTTTTTGAATTTCTAAAAGGTACACATTATTTAATAGACGGAAAAAGTCATATGATGTACACATCAGATTTTTTTCTATTTATTTATTTTTGCGATGTTGATCAAGTATCTCAAAATAATAATAATAAAAAAAATAGACGTGAGCCGTTACAGATTGTTCCTAAAAAGGAGGTTGCAGTGTTCAAACGCTTGGGAACCGCTGCTTTAATTTCATTGATAACCATGAATCGTTTATTTCCGTCATCCCACTATCCCACTACTCCCGTTAATGATGGGAGATTTGCATTCATAAAGAATTGAAAAAGCTTTAAACTTACCTCATATTCGTTTGAAAAAAAAAGTTCGTTTCTCAACGCAATAAAATTTCTTTATTGGAAATTTATGTCCAAAGATTTTATTGATGAAGCACAGAAAAACCAGTCTCGTATCTCGTTTTCCCCCCTTCCCAACTCAGTCTCGGAAAATTCAAGCTTTTAACAAAACTCAATGGCTCATAGTAGATGTCACCTTAAATCTTATTTTATCTATCACTATACAGTAAACCTGAGAGCAATTTTATCTCTCACGCGCCACAGCCAAGAACTTTTCCCGTGTACCGAGAACCTTTTAAAGTTTTATCTTGTAGGGGAGATTTAAAGAAAAAAACTACCCTCTCAAACTTACCCTTAAGTTCTTATGAATGGTAGAGGAGAAAAAATAAATAAAACATGTTAACTGTAGATAGCTATGAAACGAAAGAGAGATTTCCTTTAAGAATTGGGTTTAATTTTAGCTTACATTTGAAAGACAGTTTTCGGTGTGAAATATTTCTTCTTTGGTTCAACCGATTAGATGACTATGAACTTTTCTGACATTTTTTCTTTATTTTTATTAAATATAAAGTATTTCCAGATGCTTCGATGAGAACTTTGCTTTAAAAAGACACTTATTCAGCGTTACTAGTTAATATTTTATCAATATATAAAAATACAAAACATCATCATTCCAAAACGGTAATAATTCCAAGCAATTCTGTGTATAGTGGTTGAAAATGTTCACCATGGATTTGGATACAGTTCTACCGCCAAAAAAAAAAAAAAAAAAAAAACTGGCTGAGGGCCAACAAGAATCAATTCGTTTTCAAGTTAGAAGCTCTGGTATAAGGAATATGCCGTATTCTGTTCTCGTTTTAATTCCTTTAGCATACTCAATTTCTTCCGAACTGGTGCTATCTGCCAGTTTTAAATTTGGTTGCTTTCAACAAACAGAGAAGCAAACATTCTGATTCGCTTGCTAATAAACGCACATGCAAAACAAACTTCCCTAAAACTCGAATAGATTCTTTCTTTTCTGCCAGGCACAGGAGCCTTTATAAGAGTCTGAGCTTCGTGGTCAAACTGTACCTAAGGCTGTCGCACAATATGTGAGGCCTCTCTTCTAGTAGCCATCCTTCACATTCGAGATAGCTCTTTTGCCATCAACAATTAAAGAAAGCAAAATAAAGAAAAAGATCCCGTGTTGCCATTTTGTTTCACACGTTTCTGCCGAACCTCACTCATATGACTTGTAATCAGTATTTCTCTTAATTTTGGGTTCAATCGAATTTTTCTTTTAAGACACACGTAGAAAAATTTTGATTTAAATGTACTAAAAACAGTGCTTTAGTAGGGGAAAAAAAAATATTTGTGCGAATTCATTCTTAATGAACATTTTGCATATTTTCAGTTCATTTGCATATTTTTATTCAAGTTCCCCGTGATCGTACCAAACCTATCGAAGCTGGTTACGTACTGTATAATGTTAATGGATTTACAGTTCTTAACTTGTCGCCGTAGAATCATTATTTCGTTGTTGATAGTTAGAGCATGGCTTCCTGCTATCATATAGCAGCTGTCCAAACGGGCGAAAAAGTGCGTGCAAGAAGAACTTACATTTTCTGCCACTTCAGTCAATTGGCGCTGTTAGCATGTACTTAAAAGCGAGAATTTAAAGGTCTAACCATTGCAATAGAATTTCAAGAAAGATAAACATTTAAGTGTTGAGGGCAAAAGTAACTATCAAAATACGTTGCAGGGTTATGTATTTGCCATTAAAACGTTTTTAATACAGAGGAAAAAATTAAAAGATCGTATTTTTGGTAGTAATACATGCAGACTTTGAAGCTGCGCGTTAAGATACAACTTTTCATACATACGTATACTTTTATATATAATGCACACAGAGAAAATTTTCTTCGCAATTGGCTGAGCATATTATGCTTTCCGATTTCTTTTTATTTTGCACGACAATAATTGCGCATAATTTTCTGAAATACATTTATCCTTTCACATTGTGTAGCGCAAATAAATTGGCTAGCAGGTTTTTGAAAGCCGTATTGAATAGTCTTTAAATGGTTATTAGTTACTTTATTATTAAGCAATTTTCAATACATTCATGTTAATACTATTAAATAACAGCAGTTAAAAGAAAAACGACATAGATTATGATTAATAAAGTTATTTTTAATATATGTGTTAATTGAATTATTTCAATTCCATTTATTGTAAATTTAATTATTACAGGAAAGTGGAACAGTTAGGTTGTGAAGTGACTTAACAAATAAAGATTAGCTGAACAATTATGTAATTGAGTAAATGATTAATGCAACAAGTTTTTATTGCTATTGACAGACTAATAGCATAATACTAATAACTAATATTGCATTGTATAGTATAGCTGACTTCAGTTAACTTCAACAGATGGATTATCATATAAGAGTAGCGACTTTTTTTTGCTGGTCTCATCTAAAGCAATTACACTAGTTAAATATTTAGAATAAAATCCTAAAATGAAAGGTCAAAGATTAGGACTTTGTAAAAGAAAACGATTCAATAAAATAAACAATAAAGGGGAAATATTTTCAAATATTACAATTAAGTACAATAAATGAGAAATTAAAAATAATTACTTAGAACGCTTCATTATATGCAGTTCAGAGTTATCAAGATAATTTTTAAAACTTGTAACTGACAATACATGGGTGCCAACCTCCTAAGGAAGATGGTGCATACTAATAGGAGCGAAGTCCCCCAAAAAAGACAACCATCCAAAAGGGCTAAAACTCGATGAAGGCATGCCCCCCCTGTCCAGGGGGTGTCAAAAATTTCATAAACAAATTTAATGGCGCAGTCTACGCCATGAACTTCCCTCGTGGACACCCCTGGATAAGAGCAATTTTTCTTTAAATATCCCTTTAAACATTTTTATTTAGATGACATACACCTTGACAATAAAAAGCAATGAGTATTCTCAGTTGGGGGGGGGGGGTGCAGGACCGTCTGAAAACTTTTTTATTTTACACGATCGTCCCTCCACTTTTCAAAAGCCCGCTCCCCCAGCACTATTTCATTACAATAACTTATGCTCTTATCTGTAAGCCTCCCTCCTCTCAACTCTTTTTTCTTTTTTTATGGACTACACTGAATATTCTCAATTTTTAATACCAAGACTTTGCAACCGGCATTTCTTCGATGAAATCTACCAAAAGCTTTCGGATTCTCTGCTTTTCTGTAACCTGATTTTCCTTAAATCCTTTCTTAAATTAATGTTTCCCCATTTTTAAATTAGAAATCAGAAATACGCTTTAGGGCTCATTCATAATTGATGTCACGCTTCGAGGGGGGAGGGGGGGTTCGTGAAATTGTGACAAAGTGTGATAAGGGGAGGGGAGAGGATTACAAGAAGTGTGACATCAGGCTTATACAACATAGCGTGACATGTGACAAAGGGGGGAAGGGGGTCCGTTGAATTGTGACATTTTGAGACAAAGGGGGAGGGGGTCAAATATATCGGAAAAGAGCTTGACATCATTTATGAACGGACCCTTAGATAGTTTATTTACTTTTCTATGTTTTAACACTATGGTGTACAAAATGGGTGTACTCATGAACGCGTGGAGAATCAACAACAAATCTTAGAGGGAAGTCTCCCTTCCTTTTAGGTATTTCAATTGTAACCCTTGTTCATGTGGCGCGAGTTTAATTTTTAAAAAGTACAATACTAGATTTATAATATAGATTCTCTCTCACTCATTCCATTTTTAACTTTATCATTTTATACAAGCATAAAAAATTTAAATGTCTCAGAAGAAAACAAAAAAGCATATTCTAGACATAATATGAAGTTCAAAGTTTACTTTTGAATGGTAAAAAATTAATGAGCAGACCAACGTTCTTATAGCGCAAGTTGCAAGAATTACTCCATACACATGTTTTGGAATTAAAAGGAACCCCTTTATCAATGCGTAAAGATTTGACCTAAAAAATGTAAGTAATCCAAGTGAGTGTAAATCACTCGAATTACTTGCACCCAGATGCGTACAATTCTATTCATTGATAAAAGAATTCCTCTTGTTCCGAAATATGTTTTCTGAAATTTGGGCTATAATGACGTTTGTTTTCTTATTAATAACCTGAAGTACATATAAATAAAACCAATGCATAAATAAATAAAACCAGTAAAGTTCGAGACATAAGGGGAAAATGCAAATGTCAGTCCTCACTGGTTAAAAATATCATCTAAAGCATCACACTCACGATTTCTGTTTGCAGAATAATTAAATAGGTGACATGGAATTCATTCCATGTCACCCCATGCCCCTATGCATATAAACCAAACGTGAATTTAGTAAATCCCTAAAATTATAAAATGTATGCAATCGCTAATTTAATGCTTAGAAAAAACACTACTGCTTTCTGTCGTTTTATTTCATTTACGATGAAAAATTTCTTTAAAATAAATATATATAGATTAGACACAATTAAACATCGGGAGACATATTTCCGATTAGTAATGCATGAACTAAAAATTTACCAAAAAATCTTCATGATACATGCTGCAAACCCGGCGAAAACAATGCTTTCGTAATGTATTTCCATACAAAACTAGAACATGCTTGCAGCGCACCAGTGAGGAAAAAAATAACTATCGTTTGAACGCTTATTCCTTTATTCTGGCGCCGCGTCTGGACAGCCGCTATATGACCGCAGGCAGCCATGGTTAGGGTTACACTATGCTGATTTCAAAGATGCTTAATTTTGTGAATACGAATGTTAATTTCGGACTATAATTATTTGGAAACAGAGATTGAGTAAAAAAAGGCAATCCGGCAATTTTTGAAAAATTAAAAGAAAAGAGGGGAGGGTATCAAATGGTTATGGGAACGAGCTTCACCCGACTAAAGCACTGACTAAAATTATGTAACGTATAACAGCCTTTATTCACCAACCGATGTGAACCTCTGTCAAACATTCGAACTGCGGATTTGAGCGTTTTGATTGGACGAGGAAGCCTTTGAACTGCAGTTTGACGGTTCAAATCGGCTGGTGAATAAGGCCTCATTATTAACCGATCCTTATTTCAATATTTTAATGTATTTAGTGCATAAATTAACTACTTCATTTACAAAAAGTGTATCAGCGCCGACTCGAATTAAAAGAGACTGAGAAAACCTGCACACCAAGTTCTTAGTAATAAAAACCGCAACCATATTTCTGAAAACTGCTCTGGTACTGTTACCAAATGAAACAAAGAACGGTGGAACTATCATCCGTTATGTGAATCTTTTTCGTTTTTTGTTTGAGGTCTTTATACTTTCGCCTCTTTTTTTTTTTTTTTTTTTCAAGAGAAGCAGTCATCCGTGTCCAATGGTCGGTTTTGTCGACGGGCTACTTAACGGAAAAACCGGGCGGAAATGCTTTACAAATTGGATGTGCCTTTCAACTTTTTTTCTAATCATTCTGCTTCCTCTTATTTTTTTACAAATTTTACAAAAGAAGTCACATGCAATGAAATTGTTTTCTTTGATATTTCTAGAAGGAACTTATTTTAAAATAAAGAAGTAAAATAAGTAAAAGTGAAGAGGATGAAATGAGAGTAGTTTTCCTATTTTCTCTGGATTCGTCCAAAATATATTGCAGTAGAAATTGGTATGTTTTTTAATACGAATTCTCAAAATTAATTCATTTCATTCATCATAATCACTAACTGGATGATTCTACTAAAAGAGGCCATTTTCACTTTACACACAGCGTCAAAAAAATAAATAAAAATCAGAAATTTCTAATTTTAGTAAGCAAGATATTAGAATAGATACCAATACGAAAAACAAAGTCACCACTCAATATGAAAAAAATACTATATTTTGAATTTTTTAATTAAAAGAAGTAATATAATAAATAATTTGAATAATTTTTTTTGAAAAATGTGCTAAAATTGATAATTTTAATTCAAGTTTTGTTCAGAAAAAAAAACATGCTTTTTATGCAATCATAAGACACTAGAGGTTCTTGCTTTCTCTTTTTTTTCCTTTTTTCTTTTCTTTTAATGTCGCATATTCCTTTTTTATCACTCTGCTGGCAATCTGTTTCGTTTTGCATTTCCCCCGCACCTTCTACTATCTGTATTATTGAATTATATTGGTGATTTAATGACAAAAAAATCCTTCATTCCATCACAAATATAAAAATATGCAGAAAAATGTGTTTGTACATTTTAAAAATAGTTTGTGGATCTTGTTATCTTTGAATTATTAGCATTGAGATGCAGGAGGGAGGGAAATGAATATTCTGGTGAACTGCAATCTCTTGAATTTTGAGTTTTGACCAAGATATCATTTTGTCAGGTATTGAATTGCCCATATGCAATTTTTTCCCCTAATATTTGGGCAAAATATATTAGGTTTGGGAATTCAGCTTGAAATATTTTAGCATAAATCAATCACTAATTGATGCAAAATACAAATTGCAACAATATATATTTTTGCGCTGAGTCTTTAAAAACGATTGAACCATTTCCTCTTAAAAACATCCTCAATGCGCAAGTTCAACATTCTACGGCTGACCGTTTTTGAATTAAGCAAAATACGTTCGTACAAATGTCACGACAAAACTCGTGGAAATGGATTTAGGAGTGGTTAAAATGGAAATTTCCGTTGCTTATTAGGTACGTAAATCCCATCTCCTCAAAAAACAACCCTGTTGTAAAACTTTGCCCGCCAAGAAAACCTCAAACTCTTATCCGCAAAAAGAACCCTTTCGTGCAAAACCTTCAGCCGTAAAAAGTTATGATATCCAATTTGCCCGCCATGTATCTTCTTCTCCAAAAAAAAAAATCCCTCGTCCGCGTAAAAATTTTTCAATGCAGTTTGGCGGGAAGCTTTTTGTTCACCAAGCAACCACCTCTTTTTGCAAAGCTTCCCGCCAAACAGTATTGCAATTTTTTTACGCAGACGAGGGATTTTTTTTTTAGAAGAAGATACATGGCGGGCAAATTGGATATCATAACTTTTACGGCTGAAGGTTTTGCACGAAAGGGTTCTTTTTGCGGATAAGAGTTTCAGGTTTTCTTGGCGGGCAAAGTTTTACAACAGGGTTGTTTTTTGAGGAGATATCACATCTTTTTGCATCGACTCTTTTACTGATAATTTAAGCAACTTTAAGTAGAACTCTCCCGCTCATCTTGAGGAGAGAGATATGCAAACACAAGGAAACTATTTGCAAAGAACATGAAAATTAAGTGAAGAATGTTCTAGAAAATTCCAGAGTTAGATGATAGGAAAATTTTTAAAGTATTGCTAATCTATCCCCGGCGGATTTCGATCTAGCGAGTTGAGGCTCTGAAACGTGCGAGCGGAACCACGCGGCCACCTAGACTTGTTCAATTTGACTTCACAACGATGTTAATGTTTTAATTTATTCAGTTATTTTTTTCATTATTTTTTTGTTTGTATTATTTTTTGCAACATATTTTATATGTATAATTAAAAAGAAAAAGGTCTTCTGCTATTGACTTATGTTTAAATTATTAGCTTATGTGTAAAAAAAAACGAAGTATTAAAAAAATAAAAATGCATTTCTTGAAATGAATTATATTTCAATTATTTATATTTTTGCTAAATTTTTTCACATACAAAATAACAAATTAATGTATGTAGCTGAATAATATAAAAATCAACGCTAGATACCCCCAGTGGGCCGTGATACGGGTAGAGGGGGGGGGGGTTGAAATCACATTTTTGGGGGGAATTTGAGGCTAGTGGTGCGATGTCGAGACAGGCAACATCGGATTCGGAATATTCCGGGGAAGACGAATCGCCCGGTCTCATTAAAAGTGGGGCTTTAATTAACGGATATATTAATTAAAAATACAAATACTACTCTTTTGAGGACTTCGAGATTAAAAAATGCTCGCACCTTCAAAATTTTCACACCAATCGAAAGGTTTTATTTTTCTGCATAAGATGGAGTTTGTTTCAAGCTTCTGCCTTATATAAAACGGAAGTTATGTCCGTTTTTCTCTGTAAATTGAAATTATTTTTTCACGGTAATTAGCTTTTAATTTCTTTTCGCAGACGATAGATGAAAACGCTATTTTATTTTTGATTTCATTCGTATCGTTGCCATTCTGCATACACGTTGTTGATAAAGAAAAATCTGTTTGCAATGTTTATAGCATTTTGAGGCGTAGACGAGTTTTATTTTTTTCATCCTGCTTTTAATAATTCTTTTCTTTTAAGCGACTTGGCAAATTAATAAATTTCAAATTTCATCGAAAATAGATTTTTTTTTCGTTCCCAGCCGGCGTTCTATTTGTCATAAATATGAGAACTATGAGGGAAGAAAAAATAGTTGTCCATTTTTAGCGGAGACCAAAAAGGGCCAAGAAGGTTTCGCCAATTTGGCGGTTTAAATTATTGGTTTGTTGTATATGCATATGTTTGCGCACTTGAATAAATTTTTAATATTTGGCGAAATTTTTCTCGACGCTTTTTTGTAGCCGTGAAAACGGACTTTTTGAGTATGGATAACAGAAAAAATCTGAAAAGTGGTGATTTTCAAACTTTAATTACTCCGACCCCTGATGCCCCCGGAGGTTAAATTTTGGTATACGTACTCAGGGACCCACCGAGAATATTTAGGCAAAAAATCAACACCACATAACCCCTTGGGGCTGAGATACGGGGGGTAAAAATCACATTTTTGGGGGTGAAGTTGAGGGAGGAGGGGTGGGGGTGCAAATGACACAAAAGGCACACCCTTGGTGCATGAGGAATGTGTGTGCGAATTTTTAGCTCGATCCGTTTTCTCGTCTGGGCTGTCAAAGAACAACGACAACACGAAGAATTTTTAAAATAACGATTTTCTAACTTTTATTACTCAGGCCCCTGATGGTCCCGGAGATTGAACTTTGGCATACGTCGTCAGGGGCCACTCGACATTGAGTATGCAGAAAATCAACCCCAGGGACCTTCATGGGGCTGAGATTCAAGGGGGTGAAAGCCCCAACTTGTTCTGTCGTGTAAACAGTCCTTAGTCGCTTTTGCCATTATGTTTTACTTTTTTTCGTAGGTTGATCGTTTGGTTTTCTTGGCGGTTGCTCGGTTTTCTTGGCGGGCGGGACGCTCCCGCTTCCCTAGCTCCATGGTTTTGTACGTCGTACTGGCGTAAAGAAGAAAATAATCATAACTGTTTCGGGAATGATTAAAGGTGGAAATTTATGTTAAAATCTGAAAGGGGAAATTTTTCATCAGTACAACGCTTCTTTCACAGCTTACAAGGAAGTAAGAAGAGATGTAATAACTTCATGTCTCGTCGAAGTTTCAAACATTTCAACGCTGAAAGTAACATCATAATCTTCTCAGGCCCAGCTATTATTTCTGCCTTCCGCTTTATATTCAGTGATAGGTACTTACGTATTATTCCGTCGACCATTTTCGCCAAATTTAAAAAACGTAGCCAAAATGCCATATGCCGCCAGCAATGGAAAAGAGAACGTTCCCGAGCAATCCGAACATTTCAAGCGCCAAGCTTTGGCGTCAATTTTTTCGCCAATTTAATAGTCGACGGGATGGTATGAAAGTACCTAGTAATGTTTTATAGGGTGTCCTATTAGGGGTACTGTCCAGTAATGTTTTATAGGGTGTCCTATTAGGGGTACTGTCCAGTAATGTTTTATAGGGTGCCTATGGCTGAGGTTCTATAGGGTGTTATTGGGTACTACAGGTCACTAAAGTCCCGGAAAAGTCACGAGTTTGGAAAGCGGTCGCGAAAATAACGAAAAGTTCACGAACAATACAAATAGGTGACGAATATGTGTCGTCCAACGGTATCAGCCCCTTCCATAAGGCAACGGATATCCGGTACCCAACAGATTTTTAAATGTCTGGAATCCGATCTGACGGCTGCACAAAATATCCTATATTAACATGTAGTAATAACTTACTACATGTTTGCAAGCTGTGGGATCTTTAGAAACATGTATAAAATTTTCAAGTTTCTAACATTGGAACCGGATATCCGGTACTTATACGTCATACAGGTGACATCGGATATCCTACATCTGTCAGAATCAATATCCGGTGCCTCAACGAATGGTCACGAAATTTATTTGAAAATATGTAAACACCGTCACTGGTTTTAATATAGCTGTATGATTTTCATTTTATTAAACGGAAAATATACTTTGTTTCCTAAATTTCACAAGCTAATTATGTAAAGATGTTAAAAAAAACACTATCAAAACTACAAAGTCATTTTGTGGTTAAAATATTTGTCAACCAAAAAAATATGCCGGATTTTTTCCGTTTCCTTTACTTCTACTCCTCAAACTATCGATTATCCGATAATTAAAATATTTAATATTCCAGTGTATTCAACTTAAAAATTTCCACCATTTTAATAAAACATGCAACAATTTTTATGTTTCATTACGAAACTTGTATTCATTTATAAAAAAAAATTTGCAATGTGTAGGATATTAAAGGTGTTATTGAAAGGATTTTTATATCTCATATTCTTACTAGTTACATTGTTTCAAAATGACTTGCAAGGACTTGAATAGTTTTTTACTTTTTGAGAAAATAAAACATATTATTCGGATAAATTTTAAAATTCATAACCAAATTTGACAATAAGGCCGCTAATATGGATCTTAATAGTCTTGTTTTTGAAAATGCTTTGCTGCGGAAGAAAGATTTAGAGATATCTCATGAACTGAGAAAATTCTGTCTTTTTCTCCTTTGTAACTCGTTGTGATCGCACTTGAGAAATAACTTTCTGCTTGATTCTTGAATATGTTTACGAAGAATAATTTCCATTATTAATAATAAGGAAGTAACAATGAAAAGAATCAGACAGTTGTTTTGTTTTACTGGGTAGGTAATCTTCTTTTGCTTTGATTATTTTCCACCCACGCATAATCAAATGCTATGCAACAAGTTGGTTGAAAACTAGGAGATACCGCGCGGTTGGTTGAGTTAATTGAGAAACTAACCTATGAATTATCTTGTAGTTTAATGTGCCATTTTCATTGAGCTACGAGCATATAGTAAATTAAAAAAAAAAAAAAACATGAATACCTATTGTTAGATTTCGAAAAAATGACAAAAACGCAGAATTGTTTTACTATTTATGAAAAATGATCAAAGTTTTTGAAATTATAACGTTTTTTTTTTTTTTTTTTTTGTTGTTTGTTATGCCGATGATAGTTTTGTCTTGTTTGGTGAAGATACTGCTGATATTAGTTACTCCTTAACTACTCTCGATTCGTTTGATTAATGTATGTTATTTACTGTTGAAAAATCGATGAGTGTGTGTTTTTAAATGTTTTAATAACTAATAATAATGACGAAATTACTATGGTGTTTCATATATCTTTTGTTGATATTAACTCCTCACAGAATTTTTTTTTCTAACATATGAATCAAAAGTTAATTTCTTTTACTAAATGATTATTTAAAGTTTTTTTCCCACCTCAAAATTTTCAATTTTAAACGCACGCAAAGATGCATTTTACATTTATGAGAAGAATTGGTAACTGTCTGTTCTGACTGAAAAATTAGATTTTAAATATGCACTTAATTACGTAAAAATACATGCACTAAGTAAAAAAAAAAAGAAAAGGAAGAAAGTAAAGGGTGTACGGGTGTGTACCTGCTTACGTGCGTTAGAGGTTATACTTCTTAAATCCATAATTTTTAATGGATTTTTTTATACTTTCTTAAGCCTTTAAAATATAGAATAACACTCTCAAACTTTAATTTATAATTCTTTAGTTGGTGACTGACTTCAGAAATTGCAAGATCAATAACTAAATGGAATGTGAAAAGGAACAAAAATACTCTATGAGAGAACCTTAGATTGAGGAGAGAAACATTTTAACTACTCGCACTTCTTAGTTACTTCCGAACCGTTGCAGGGAATACAATTTTACAGATTATCGACAGAAATCTTGTCAATGGCTGAGGTTTTACGGAAAACTGGCCAAATATCACCAAGTTGACACAAATTTAATGCCTCAATTTTAGCCAATATCTGAAATGTCGTCAAATTGTCGCCGAAGGGTCTCTAATTTATGATGTCACTTCCGCTTTTGAAATTTTATCTTCATCGCAGGCAGTAAAGGTATAACATAGTGTCCTGTATTTTAGATATCTTGCACGTTTTTTGGGACGGGAGCATTCACAATAGCTTTCACTTTCTCATCTGTTTTCTGAATGCCAGAGGAGTTTATTTTGTGACCTAGAAAATTGATTTCATCCTTGAAGAATTCACTCTTTTTCAAATTGATTTTTAATCCGTTATCCTTACAAATTTGAAAAAAATGTTTCTAACCTGGAAAAATGAGATTCGTCATCAAGTCCAGTCACTCTAACATCATCCATAAAGGCCTTGATTCCTTCTAATCCAGAAAACAAACTGTCGACATACTTCTGCCAAATTGCTGGGGCACAGTTCAATCCATACATGAGGCGTTTGCAGGCGTACAAACCTTTGTGAGTATTGATAGTCAATAATTTCTTACTATCTTCATGTACCTTCATTTGGAGATAGGCACGGCTGAAATCAATTTTAGAAAATTGTGCACCTCCACTCAGAGAAGAGAAAACTTCCTCCAATCGTGGTAAGGGATGTTGCTGAACTATCAAATTTGTATTTAATGTAACCGAATAATCTGCACACAATCGTATGGAGCCATCCTTCTTGATTACTGGAACCACCGGAGTAGCCCATTCCAATGCATCAACTTTTTCGATGATGCCTTGCTTTTCTAATCGATCTATTTCATTTTCCACCCTGCTTTTCAATGAAAAAGGAACACTTCGGGATTTGATGAAAACAGGCTTAACGTTCGGTTTGAGTTCTAATTTACATTCAAAATTTTTAATTTCACCAAATTCTTCATTAAGTATTTCTTTATATTTCTACAGCAACAAAGTTAATCGGTTATCACGTTTTGTACTCACATTTTCCGATTTAATTTATTTCACAAAATTCCAATCAATTTTGAAAGAATATAGCCATTCTCGGCCAAAAATTAAAAATTTTTAATAAATTAAGGGTTTCAAACTTAGTGGGTACTGTTAAAATTTCGGAAAATAGAACGTTAAGTTTAATTAAGAAACTTCTAAAATTTCATGAATAGAATGCAAATAATCCTATTACAAATTTTAACTGTAATTTTTATTATTTCTGTATTTATTTCATGCTTGGACTACTGTTGTTTTGACGCCATGCAGAGCGAACGTTGTTAATTTTCGAAGTTTTGAAACATTGTAATTAATGTTATATCTTTTAAACACCTTTTATTTAAATATTTACTTTTGTAATAAATCGGGAAACATTTTGTTGATTTGCTTGAAGTCTTTTTGCTTCGAACCTATATTGATAACTTATTATCCATCCTGTTTCTTCCTGAAAAGTGAGCTACATTATTTTTACGTTTACAATTGAATCATTTTTTTCGAAAAGATAACATCTCAGTTTTGAAAAAGAAAGAACTCTCAATATTAATTGATTAATTTTTATGGCATAATTAATCAAAAACCGTTTTAATTTACCAATATTGCATTGCTATACCTACTAAAATGAAATAGTAAAAGATCAGACCCGCAAAGGTTTTCCAACATTTCACACGCTATTTCTTTTCTATATCCTGAAAAATATTTGGTTTTTTACCTTTTCTAAATAAAAGATTCAATTGGTTTTAAGTTCTAAAATGATTGTGTAATATAATGCTTTCGAACTGCTCACGAATACCATTGATAAATGCTCAAAAATAAACTTTTCAAGTTAGTACGAAATGTCAAAATTAGACTGTTTAACCAATTCAACTTGCTAAAAATAGAAAATAAGGTATGAAATAATATTGTCATTTATTTGCGAATTTTGCTAAACACTAGCTGATGTGCCCAGAGTTGCAAGGTTTTTAAATGCAACGTAGTACTCCGAAGAAGAGTAACAAATGATAACGAAAAAGGTTGGGTGTCACTGATAACTTAACGTAAATTAAAAGAAATTATTCTACATAAAAAAAACTTAGTTATATTCATTTAACGTTTAAAATGAACAACTATACTTACCAAACACGTTTAAATAACTGCTGGATGAATTGGAAAGTTATCTTTTGCTCTTCTGCCATAAAATTTTCATAAAGAACGTTCAGCTCTTACAAAATGTGACTTACATTTCCCTTCCGTACGATATAAAGATCCGTTAAACGCAAAAAAAAAAGTTCTGAGAATAAACTTCAGCATTTTTTAAAATTTAATGTTGCTCTAAACTGTATGAATAAGATAGCCCATTCTCGAAGAATAAAAAAGTAATGTTTTACTTTTTAGAACGAACCTTTCAATCGACTTGTATAATTACTGTTATTATCATTACTATTATTATCATTATTATTGTTATAAAAACGAATGCACAATTTCACTAAAATTAAATACGTGTAATCATTTTAACCCTTCATAAGATTTGAATTTGTTTCGTTAAAAACAATCTTATTCCAGTTAATCTAATTATTGTACAAACTTAAAACAAACATTTATTTCATTTTTTATACTTTTAAATTGTTTCACTAAATACATAGACATGATGATATAGACCTTCATTCGTATAGATGAAAGCTATAGCTCTCGGAATAAAATTCCTCCGGCTTGGAACTGCTTTATATTTCAAAAAATCCCCCATGATGATCATTTGGGATCAAAGAATCTCCATAACAAATTCGATACGCATCCGACGTCAATTGCAAGTTTGTATAAAAGACACACGCTGTTATTTATTTACATAAATTATTAAAAACTATTTTTAGTAACATTTGCTGCTTTTAGCGAGAACACATAACTGTTATAAGTATTCCCACTGTTGGTCCCATGTTTCAACCAACTAAAAATGCATTGTTATTTTTCCCGTTACAAGGTTTGAATGTTATAAAGGTTTTCACGACCCTCCCGTTTTCTAACACATCCCTGACCGCTGCGGTTTGATTTTTTTTCAACTAATACCTAATACAATGTACATTTTTTTCCTATAAATAAATCTACTAACTCTCGTCTTTCATCTTTCTTTTTTAATAAAATAGTGAACACTAGGAAAATTCAATCACCAAACTGCGAAACGTTTGTGTTTCCGTAAAATTAGTTCAGATGCGTTCATGGAATCGGCATCATCGACAAGAAAAGCTGAAACATAGCTTTCACATTTCCTAGCCTAAAATGTATTATGTTACCTGCAATAATGTTAGTTACAAAAATAATGCTGTTTCATTTCTAATGCTTTTGAAGTTAAATTATTTTAAAATTGAACTTTGACACTTTTTTTTTTTTTTTTTTTAATATTTGATTGTAATTAACCATGATTAAAAGTTTACATATGTTTTTTTTTCCCTTTCCAGGTGAGTTCTCTTTTATACTTTGGATATTAAATATTTCCGAATGTTGGTAAATATGTATTAAAATCTTTTGCACTTTTCTTTAGTAATAAAAATCAGAGATCTGGAGCAGCCTTTTCTTTTTAAGTTGCTGCACTCCAACTTCTGAGTACTTACTTGCTTTGACTTATTTATGAGTTATCGCTTTTGTTTAGTTAATTTATTAATAGGTATATGTGTTTTAAAAGGTTTTTTTACACTATTTATTAATTAATTGTTTTGTATCAACTGCTGCAAAAAGAAAGAAGATGCGCCCAAAAAAGAAAATAAAGAAAAAACCCGCATTCATTATTTTCGAACATAATTTAAAAAAGAAAAAAATCGGAGCAGTGGAATACAACAATTTACTTTTCTTCGACTGAACTCCAGTTAGTTCCAAGCAAAATATTGTTGCTCCTCGCTCCTACTCTATTCTCTGCTCCAGCTTCCTGATAAAAATGATGGGGTGGATATTGATACCATTTGAAAACATGTTTTATTCTATTTTCAAATGATATCAATCGTTACTATAAGCTTCCTATAATCTGAATTGAATCCAGCGTTGGAAAATATCCTGATATTTATATAAATATCAATGTATCGGATATATATTGTTGATATATGTCACAGATGCTTTCCCGCAAACTATTTAAAAACTTTTTTTAAACAGGTGATATTATATAAACCAGAATATTATTTTAACGAGTTAATTACTAATTAAACCTCACTTAGTCAGTACAAATTTTGTTTTAAAAAAAATATTTATGTATCAAGATTTTTAATTATTAACTTCACTTAAAACAAAAATTAGGCTCAAACACATGCACACCCCCTATGTTGTGTGTGGTACAATTCATTTAGCATTTAAATCTTTGCAAACCAATGTAAATTTGTTCACCTTAATAAGGAAATATCAATTATGCTATAACTAATACAGTCATTCAGGGTACTTGGTACTTTGAACCATGGGGGGTAACTTTGAATCACGTTATATCTTTTGGTATATTTGACTAAAAAAAGAAACTAGAAGGTCCAGTGCTGCACTCAGCTAAATAGGTTATAAAATCGGTTTTCTATTCTTAATTTTTAAATTAAGTCAAATATAATGAAAAATATGACGTGGTTCAAAGTTAACACTTATGGCTGAAAGTTACCCTGAATGACTGTACGAAACTTTAATTTTGAATAAAACACTATAATGATGGGGATACTAGCTGATCTCCCGTGGAACATCTACGGATCGGAAATTAACCATTTTGAAATCGTTAAAAACGCTTTATAATTCGAAATGCTTAAGAAAAGATCGCTAGATATAAAAATGCTCAATGTAAACAAACTAAGGTGTTGCCACTCCAAAGAATCAGAAATGAAAAATTGAGTTATGAATGGAAACACTTTTTAAGAAATAGAAATAAATTTGTTGAAGTCCATTAGTTACTATGATAAATATAATAAATGCAAATTTACATTACTTTTCTATGCTAATCATTAAACAAATTTTTAAATTTCTTTTTGCCATAGTTTGGTTCTTGCATGATGTTAATATCGTATTGTGTCGCAAAATTTAATCGTAACTGGTCCACGTCAAGTGAAATATATATATATCGATATAACAGTTAAAGTTTCTATTGATGCTGATTGGTGTCATGTTTATTAACGACGTATCCCATTGATAACGTTGATTGGTGTCATAGGGCTTAACGACGTCTCCCCTTTCCGCTTAAAAAAATAACTTTAGCCCGCATATGCATGTCAAGTTGGTAACGAATGTTTTCCAATTAGTAGGAATAAAACGCACGTAGTTGCTCTTGCGTAATGAAGTAAAAACTCCATTTATATGCTACTAACTGAATATGGAATTAAAATGCAATTGAATATGTCTGATGCATTTGCAAAATCAAAAATATTCTAAAGAAGTATTTGCTGTCCAGTTTAACGTGGATAATTTTCAAAGCATCTAGAGTTGCAGAAATTAATTTAGTAGTTTTGGGTTTTCACATTTTCTATTGTTGAATAATTTATGGTTTGCGTTTTTTCTGAACAAAAATTTCAACGAGTGCCTACGTTCAGTATCGACAGTGATGAATTTAAACGCAATGTAATTCATCGAAAATAAATGAGGAAACAATTAGGAGAAATTGACTATTGTCTAGATGGATGCTTCACGAAATTTCTATGAAACACAATGCAAAATACATTTTCGTCATGCTTACGCAATAAAAGAATGAAACAGAGTTCCTTTTTTTCTGAACAATTGGAGCCGAACATAAAGTACCGCTAATTATCAAGTCCTTTTTTTTCAAGGTTTTCGAAATGCTTTATTTTATATTTTTCGGTAACAACGACATTGTTCTATATTCCTTTCAGTAATCCCCAACTACCCAAATGTTTCAAAGTTCTTTTAAAAATATATTCTTTCTGTTACTCTGAAAATTTCGTTGCTTTCATGAAGTAAATTTGCCAATGCATTTTACAAACAACTAAATGATTTGAATTTTGATGAATGAAAGCAAACAAATGAAATGGCAAATTACAGAAGCAAATGATATCTATACTGGGCTGTATTGAGGGTAATTCAAATCTTCGGAAGCTTTGGAACAGAGAAACGAAGATGCAAACGACTTTTATTGGTTTATTACTTCTGATCACATTGACAGAAAGGTTGCAGATAACATTTAATTAAACTATCAAAAACCAATGCTGAGCAATGATAGCAGAGACAGAACATGAGGCCTAGTTCGTCCTAGAACATATTGCTGTAGAATTACTGCTATGATGTTTTCTTTGTGCGCAGAATTCCTCTGAAAAATTAAGCACTATCAGTGAGAAGCCATTCAGCAAAACCATGCTTCCACTCTGTGCTGATGACATGTTTGATCCTTTTCCATGTTTGACACTCATCGATCAAACTTCTTAAATTCTTTTTACATTTGTCAAATTCATTTATTGGACTGACTTTTTATAAATTTTCACCACTTAATATATTTTTTATTCAGCTGTTTCAAACTTGTCGTAATTTAATTTTAGAATAAGGGTAATATCCTTCCGAAAACTAAGCCTTCTGAGTATTCAGTCCCTAAAAACTCACTAGTATTTATCAATTTCAGTATAATATCCTACTTCTACCATTGTCATGTTCCAGTCATTTGTGATATGTTCTTCAAATGTCAGAAATTTACATGCTTATTACATATGTAAAAAAAAAAGACTTGCCGTCACATTTTTTAACATTTTTTCCTTCGTCGTGAAATTATCTTTACTTGGCAATTTTGAGGCAAAATGGTTTTCCATTTTACTCGATAAATAATTGTCATGGGTGCACTCGTAAATTTTCTAGTGCCAGAACAATTCAGTTTTTTATTATAAAAAGCTTCAAGGACATGGTTCACCTTCGCAGGCGATTAGGTACATGGTAGATGAAAAAATTATAAATAGAAGTGCGCATTAAAATGTGCACAGAAGCATGTTACTCTTGCTCAGCCCTTCCTCAGTATTCTTGGACACGTGGTGCACAAAGAAATTGAAAAAATATATTAATTAAATTAAATTAAATGGTGCCAGTGCAGCCCTCATAACTTCTAGCTCGAAAATCAGTATTTCAGTTGTAGGGCCGTGGTAGCTTAGTAGTTAGGATGTCGGACTTTCACCTGGAAGGTCGCGTGTTCGGTACTCGCTGAAGACCCACCATGTACACGTTGGGATACGTGCATGTAAAATCCGTGGACTTCACTATCTCGCCCCCGGATGCAGGGCATCCCTAAGGCCTAGTGCTAACAGGGAAGAAAGCTGGAGTAGAAAACAAGTAATGTCGTGAAGAGTAGCGTATGCTATCTAATAGCGTAGTATAAAAGTGTTTGAAGTTGGCAGACATCCAACACAAAAAAAAGAATGTATCGGCTCATCCCCATTGAGATGAAATCAAGCAATTTGATTCGTGGCCAATCTGTAAGAACGATTGGGTTTAATCTCATAAATGGAACTGTGTCATTGCCTTCTGTATGCATTTCACTTAGTGGAGAACGTCCTTCTGATTTTCAAACTCCATAAAGGCAATTTCCTCTGTCTGATAGCTCGGCTGTGTCAATCAACGCGCATCCATCAAACGAGGTACCGAGTGTAGTTCCCAGACAATAGCGGGTAATAGATCAAACACCTGTTGTAATTGTTTGACACTGACCTGTCTGCACTGCTCACTGAATGTCACGCCCTTGATCTTAATTCCGACATCTCGCCCTTTCCCTATGCATCTTCTCTCGCTCACGCACATCTGTTTCTCGTATTCCAAAAGCGGATAAAAAAAAAAAAATTAAAGAATACATGCTTTATGCTTTTACCATGAATTTTAAATTATTTATAATTTTTGACATTCTTACTTGTAAAGAAGGAACAACTGAAAGAAAAAGGGCATTGCTAAACTAGAGCTTTTATAACTTATTTAATACTTTGTGAACAAGTCCTGAAAATTGGTAGTCGTTGTCCTACACATTTTTAACGTCCTCTTTTCACCCATATCTGAACAGGTTTTTTTTTTTTTTTTCAATTTTAGCTTCGTAAGTCTCTATTGCTTAAACTTTAGCTTGAAAATAAGTATGAAATTCGAGGGGCTTTTCCTTCAGAAGTTGGACAGATATATCTAAGGTTGTGGCAGTGCCAAGGAATAGCAATTCACCACTTGCGCTGGCAAAAATACTCACCGACACGTGTACCAGTGTAACTCGCTGAGATTGTGCGATGCCTTAGAAAAATCGGAAAAAGATTTATGTTTTCTAAACTAATTTATTTTCGACCTAGGACTTTTAACAGTTTTTTGAAGGGAGTATAGAGCGTCGATTGATTATAAGATTATACAAATATAAATATCGAATTTATTAATAATCATGCAAAGTGCCGACAAGCCGTCGTTTTTGTTTCTGTGACAATCGCATAACGACGTAGCCTACATACCACGTCGTTGGCGATTCTGTGACAAAAGCATTATTACGTGCGTGCACGTCTTTCCAGCGCAAGTGGTTAAATATATGTAGGAGAAATCTTGCTCATTTTTGTTACTATTTTTCAAATGAAAAAAAAAATTCTTTTATTTCTTTTCGATAACAAAAGTAAAAAAGAAAATCACTTTCTTAAGTCTATTTTTCCAGTATGGTTGAAAACTCCATTGGAAAGTTTCGAGAAGGGAGTGCGCATTTGCCCCCTTTCCTTTTTGTTGTCACTGTGTAAGAAGTGGGATTTTCGTTTTCGAGAGTGATATTTAGAAGTTTACGATACGATTAAGTGAGAGGAATAAGTGAGAACGGAAAAAAATATTGTGCATTAAGAAATGTAGGTGCTGTAAACCTAACGTTAGCAACAGTTACCAAAATGTATACTGGGGGCCGTTCATAAATGATGTCACGCGTTTTTTCCCATATATTTGGCCCCCTCCCCCCTTTGTCACAATATGTCACACTTCCGAGGACCCCCCCCCCCCTTTGTCACGCGTCACACTATGTTGCATAATGCATAATGTCACACATCTTGTTACCCCTCCCCTCCCCTTGTCACACTTTGTCACAATTTCATGAACCCCCTCCCCCTCGAAGCGTAACAACATTTATGAATGATCCCTTGTTGAAACTTCGGATAAATCTATGATTAAATTTCTGTTTTTCTCTGCCTAAAAGTTTTTATTTTCTATACATTTATTTGCTCGTGTTTCCCCCCACAGAAATTCGTCACCTGCGTTTTTTGCGTTTCTTTTCTGTTGAAGTATCCAGAGCTGCTTCGAATTTTTATGGGTGTCACATCCTTGCATTCAGTCAGACAACAAAGAAATTTCAGTTCGGTTGTTGCGTCGGTGCCAATTAAGAGTGTGAGCATGTCATGGGTCCACCCCCTGTAAGTCGGCAACATTTTTTGGCGAGGTGACACTGAGCAGCTGTGACACAAAACCATTTAATAATACTTCCTGGGGGGAAAAGCGCCGTTTCGGCGGCTGTGTGCCGTTCTACTGGTAATTCTCTAGAAACTCTGGATTGAAAAGAATCTTGTAAAATTGAGATTCAATATAAACTGGTTAAAAATTTTATTGTTATTTATTTGGTAGATAGGTTCGTTCCGTGGGATTTACTACAACAAGAATCGCAATGGTCTATACTTTTTTAGTGAATAGTACAAAATCTAATAAATATATATTTGGTCTTTTAGTATTATCTTAGGCTATCAATGTCTACTTATTTATTCTACGTGTTTAGCTGCTTCCCCCCCACCTCCTTTTTTGCCGACAAGATTATAAGTTATGCCGACAGCTGATTTCTACTTTGCTGCAAAGGAATGCGAGTTCTAGGCTTTTTATTAGTCTATGATAAATACGGGGGGAGGGCAGCCCTAAGGCCACCTGCTAACAGGGTAAAGGAGTGAAGTAGAAAAGTCTATGATAAATACAGATTAGGGGCCGTTCATAAATGACGTCACGCTTCTTTCCCATATATTTGACCCCCCTCCCCCCCTTTGTCACAATACGTCACACTTCAGCGGACCCCCCCCCCCTTTGTCACACGTCACGCTATGTTGCATAATGCAGGATGTCACACTTCTTGTTACTCCCTCCCCTCCACTTGTCCCACTTTGTCACAATTTCACGAACCCCCTCCCCCCTCGAAGCGTGACATCATTTATGAATGATCCCTTAGTGCTCACTTAGTGGTGTATATATCGGCAAGGGTGAGAAAAGTTGTCCACCATCACCAACCAATTATGGGTAAAATTTCAATCCATTCAGATAAAATCTTCATGCTCCGCACTGCTGTCAAAGTTGAATTGAACCCAAAAGCGCTATTTTTATTTTTACGAATACGTTTATTTTTTACCGCTTTTTAAATTGAAGTAAAGCACCTTTTGAGGATTTCAAAAAAAAATTAATGTATTCGTGATGAAATATCATTTTGGGTTCAATTTTGCACACACTTCGACCACCAGGCGGAGCATGAGGATTTCATCTGACTGTGATGTAATTTTACATCAAAGGTGCCATTGAGTACCTTTCTTCGCCATGGTGATTAAACAAGTTAATGTATTCGTAACAGAAAAATTATCATTTTTGGGTTTAATTTGCGAACTTCGACCACCACGCGACTCATGAAGATTTTATCTGATATAATTTTACACCAAAGAGTTTAATGCCATTGGGTACCATTTTTTGCCCTGGCCGATTTGAAAAGTTATTAAATTAATGTATTCGTAGCAAAAAAAAAAATATTTTTTCTTGGTTCAGTTTGCGAACTTTGACCATCATGCAGAGCATGAAGATTGTATCTGAATGGCTTAGAATTTTACCCTTATTTATTCGATGGTGGTGGTATTAAAAGTGGACAATTTTTTCCCCCTGGCCGATTTGAATTTCGAAAGAAAATTTTTTTCGCTTCATCGTAATGTACAATGCACCAGCATACAGAATAACAAAATGTAACGCACCAATTTACAATTTTATGTATCAAATTGCTTATTTCTCTGATAAATGTTGTGTTTTTCACATGTATAAATCTATTTAGAAGGAGAAACAATAGAAACACAAGTAAAAATATTCCCTTTTTTCTTTGCTTGTTTTTGATATTACAACTCCGGTAAAGAGATTTAAAAAGGAAACAAAAATCGAAAAAACTAAAACGGATCTCAACCGTAAGGAAGTTCAGGGACTCTTGAAATCATAAAAGAAGAAACACCTACAGGGAAGGGGGGGGGGGATAGAGAGAAGAGGTGTTTTTTTTACATTAAAATAGTGCATGGTAGAATTCACGCTCACTTCGACAGCTGGTGTTTATAAAATTGGGGTTCAGCAACTTGTTTCCCCGCATCTCTCAAGGTTGCCGGTGGGATCGTAGAGTAAACTGCGGGAAGATAGAGGAGAAACTTAAGGATGGAGCTTGAAAGCATATTATGTTACTACATAGTTTTACGTTGCCTCGTTATTTACTTCAGCTGCATCAATAAAAGCGTTTGGGTAAACCATGAGCAGTCGACTTCATGAGTTGCTTGAAGCGCGCAGGAAAAAAGTTCCTAGTTGGATCATTGTTTGCAAAGACATTCCTGCATTGCCGTGCTGTTTTCAAATTTTTACGACTGGACGGAAGTGATTCCTTAATTTTTCTCAAATTTATCATGTACATACAGTTCGACCAGGGTTGCCAGATTTTCGAGACGACTTTTAGCCAGTTTCAGTAACCAATTTGGCCGAAATAGCCATATTGTTTAAACCTGGTTGTTGTTATTGCTATTGGTGCGGTTATTGCTTTTGTTGTCGTTGTTATTACTCTAATTGTTGCTATAATGCCAATTAGATGACCTCGATATAAGGTCACCCCTCGGGGCTTAAAGATGTACGAGTCGGTCATTTTCGTTGATATGCAATGAGCCGGGACTGTGGAAAAGTTACCTCATACGCGGGGTGACCTTATATGCGACGACATTTTATCGGGGTCTGACTGTAATTGTACATAAATCTCAAATCAAGCAAATCTTCTTGGTTGAAGTAAAGAAAAAACAAATAAACTTAAAAAAGGAAAACTAAATTTAAAATTAACCAATTTTACCCAGAATTGTTTGTGGCTAGTAATTGAAAATACTTTTAGCCAGGAGCATCTTAAACTAGCTATAATGGCTAATTTTAGACCTGAGTTCGACCACGAATTTCTGACACTTGGACGCTTCTGCGCATGGTAGAAAAGGACGAATCCATCCGAGTTTTAGGGATATTCATTTTGCAGGTGCTTTTATTAGCGCGCGAATCGGAAGGTTTGCTGCTTTGTTTGTTGAAAGCAAATTTTTAAACTGGCAGATGGCATTAGTTTGGAAGAAATCAAGTATGGCTAAACGAACAAAAACGAGAACAGATCACAGCGCATTCCTTGTACCAGCAGTTTCCCCCTTGAACATGGCTGGATTCTTCTTGGCATTCTACAAATCAGAGGTCTTTTTTGCGGTAGAACTGTATATATTTTTTAAAAATGTAATGCAATTAAACGCAAAGGGGTGTCAAAAGGAAGATTTTGAAAAAAACGCATGCAGAGTTCGAATCAAATAGAATCTTACTGTATTTTTTTCCTTTCTAAATCATGTTGGATGGCAGCTTTTGTTAAGGTTACCACTAACATCTTTTTGCCGCAAGATATTTTTTTTCCACTTCATAATGATTTGACTTGAGTCGTCTAAAAGTTTTCAATACTGCCACTTACATCCCTTTACCTCTAAGTGCTTCGTGTGTACAATTTTATGCATCAGATTGCTTATTTCTCTAACAAATGATGTGTTTTTCACGTATAACAACTTCAAAGAACACACTTGAAGTTTTTGAAGTCAAGGAAAAATAATAGTTTCGATAACTTAGGAAAATCTCCACGAAATTTCCAGCCATATGATGATTATTATCCGTATCCTTATTATTTTACCTTGCGTGCAAAATCTGTTAATTTATTATTCTGCGGATAAGTTAAGACTTATGATCGTAGTTAATAATAGACAATAGAATCTATAGTTTTATTGATTTGTCCTCTACTCAAACAGTACACTTCCTGAAAGGGAATGAGGGGAGGAGGGAGAAGTTTCATTCCCACTGGCTACTCACAGAGCAGAAATATCATGTAGTGAAACGTGTAATATTTTTAAAATGGTATCCCAAAGATTTATAAATGCTACTTGCTATAATCAGATATCAATCCACCATTCCAGGTACTCGTCTCTATTCCACGAGATAAAAGATGCAAAGGACAGTGTATCGATTTTTTGAACGCGTGTTTGACCTTTATTTCCGTCTGAGGATACCATCTCTCCATCCTTTGTCTGCATTACTGTCTAAGCGGTCACAAAGATTGCTTGTTAAAGAAGTTTCTTTTATGAGCGACATTGTTCTTTTTGACTTTGCCGACAAAATTTCTTTTACATCCTCAACGGCTTCCTGCTATGCAACTTTATTGAAGAAAACTTAGTACAATTGATACTTCATTGATGCAAGGAATAGATGTTTTTTTAATTGCTAACTAAGAAATTTCCGTGGAAAAGGCTAATTGGGTAAAATTTGCTGCTGCTACGCTATGTACTTACTTAGCACTATGTATTTTCACGCTTATGTTGGTGATAACTCCCTTTGCATCCTACTACGGTAAGTGTTATAGGGTTGGTTATGTGTGATTGTAATTCTAAAGGAAAAATATTATTTAGAAAACTAGTATTTTCTTCTATAAGTTTTGGGACTCAAATCGAGACTTTTTCCCCCACAAAGAATTACTAAATATTCTTCATGAAAAAAAAAAATTTCTTTCATTGATTCGGGAGCGAGAAAGGTGCGAGACGATTTTATAGGATACTTAAAGCTTTCTGAAAACCAATCGTACACGTTGCTGAGAATGTGTTATTATGTAATTAATTGGGGGAAAAATTAACTGCATTGTTAGTTGACTCGAGTTCATTTTCTATACCTTCTTGTATATAGCAATATAAGAATGGCTAGTTACTCTCCTGCAGGTTTATTGCGAGAATAGAATATCGGGCTCTGTTTGAACTAGTGGTCAACCCGAACTCAACTATAAGTTTTTTTTTTCTTCTTTCTGATGGGGCTGCGTATGGTCGCTAACCTTTGCAGACCTAGTGCGTACCCCGGTAATCGGCATCCATTTTTTCAAGTAGCACCACTCGGTAGATGGCATTGCCACTAAGAATTTGGACGCTCGGTTTCCCTTAGATGGTGGCACCTGAGCTCTCATTTTGATGCGAATTGCACTAGGTATTTAATTTAGCCGAGAGTATCCCAGCCAAACGGATACTAAAGGGATCTTTAACATGCCGCACAATCATACGACATGGGCGCAGACGATTTTCTGCATCTTGAAAATCCATCGACTTGGGCCAGGTTTGAACCCGCGATCTTGGGCGTACGAAACCTGCGCCTTACCACTACGCCACCCTGTCGGCACTCAACTATAAGTTAAGTGCAAGATCCAGTTTAATAACTTATTTTGCTACAACTAGATACGGAACAGTTCCAAAGAGAAAAACTGCACTTCTGGATACGAAATTTTGCGACAGACCTCTTCGGAATTAAACGAGCTCACGTAGTGGACTACGCAGCTTTCTGACACCAGAGACCACCGCAGCAGTGACACCCCTCATCAATAAAAAGGTTAGGGGCTAAATATGCACTCGTCGTGACAGCACCTGAGCGTAGAGGGTGGAGTATTTTACACGTGGATCTGAAAATCCAACCATTCAAAATAATGGTGGTTTAGCAAATTAAAAGACATGATCCACAGGAAGGGTATAGGCTGCTTGATAGAGCAACGAAGATAAACATTTGAACAAAATGATAACCTGCATACAAACTGCACACTAAAAAAAATCTACACTAAAAAATATTACACTAAAAAAAATCTCCTGAAAATAACAGAAAAAGTACGGCAGCAGAGTTTCCGGAAATATTCCGTTTCTGATAATATTTTCCCGAGATTTGACAGAAGTTCCATTTCTTTTATCTCCGTTAATCAAAATCAGGTAGTGAAAATACAGCAACCGTAAAACGGAAAAGTTCCGTTCTCGTATTTTCAGGACGTGATATTTCCGTTTTTGGAAGGAAAAACCATGTATTGAAGGCACTATGGAAATCTTCCGTTAAAATCAGTCAAAAAACACTCTGAAAATTCAGGCTTTTTTAACAGTGTATTGTGCAGGTCTCTGTATACCATGAATACTGACTAAAAATCTCTCACATATTCGATCATCAGGGGATCTTGTCATATAAATTGTAAATTAATTTCTTTTCGGTCTGTTCCTTTTGCATTACATTTTTCTCCTTGTTTAATTTTACTCGTTTTTCCTGTTTACTTATCAATTCATGCTGCATGCTTGTGTTTTTTAATACCCGGCAAAAATGTGGTTGTAGTTGGACCCTCGACAAACTTTAAATAACTCTGGAGGCAGATGGGTTGACTCTGTACCCTTGATTTCCTCCTCCTCCCGAGTCGTTCTTTTCTTAAGGGGGGGGGGGAGGTAAAGGTTTGACACCACAAATTACCGTACTGGGTTACAGCCGCGCTAAGAACGCCATTGCGTCAACCTGGCGCTGCTGTTCGAAAAGACTGTATGTAAGTAATTCACTTTTAAAACTACTACTCAACGAGTTTTACATTTTTGAGAATACTTTATGATGAAGTACATACAGCAAACTCGTTAAATAGCGAGAGCACTGTGTATGGTATGTATATTTACACGTAGATATAAATAATCATAATTTGTAGAAAAATCTTCGAATCATTGGCAGCGAGTCTCAGTCGGTTAATATATATTTATTTTAATTACGCAATTTAATTTATTAACTTTTTTTAAAAAATGCTTCGATGTACTCAAGTAAT
Organism: Octonoba sinensis; assembly: GCA_038502835.1. Lineage (NCBI taxonomy): Eukaryota > Metazoa > Arthropoda > Arachnida > Araneae > Uloboridae > Octonoba > Octonoba sinensis. The sequence continues at coordinate 49,282,756 of CM076600.1, forward strand.
TCTGAAACGCAGTGTAGCCTTTAACAACAGATACGAAATGTATTTTTGGTGAAGAATTGATGAAGAAAGTATTTCTTTCTATTATTAGCGAAGATAGCCGAAGAATTTCACAAACGATTCCGGAAATGACGCTTAGCAGGAAGGGTTGGCCTTCAAGTTTCTGATAACCATAAAGATATGAATTTATTTGAGTTGTATTGTAATCTATGCTTCTATATAATGTGCGCCGCAATCCTTGCTCTAATTTCTCACGATCTATGCAACACAAATATGTTCCTGAAAATATTGTTTTACTTTGATTAGAGATACTTTTATCATTTCTCTTCCTTACATTTTTTAAAATTTATTTATTTACTCTGTATCGCGCACAGAATAAAACGACTTTAAAATGACATGAGTGTTTTTTGTGGTTTATAGCAATTTCAATAGATCTAGATTCTACATAGTTACCAGTTTCCAAAGAGTGGAGCAGAGGGGGAAAAAGCGATTTGATTGATATTGGCGTGCAGATTTTCGAGGCCACTCATGAAGTTATAAAAGCAGCAGCGTTATTATCAGTGAAATTATTCGGAGATCGATTTTTGTGCTTGCTGTTTGAAAGTTTTAACTTTTTAATCATAGAAATTTTTTGCATCTCAGAACACAAATGCCTAGTTGACCTATAGGCATGCGCAAAGTGAATCAGCAGCTGTACTGTGGTACACACAATTATTTTATATAAACGAACGCTAATTCGAAACTCACAAAATGTTTGCATTTAAAACACACCGTACGTCAGATTCCTTGAAACTATTTTTTAACGCTCAATTTTCAAAGTTTTCTGTGAAGAGGGGGGGATATTGAAAGGCTTCATTTCCCGACTAAAGTCGGAGCCTCTAGATCCCTCGGTACTATTGATAGCTCCAGTTCTGAAACTACGCACACGTCTATGAGTGGATCTTATTCAAAAATTCTTGCTGAAATACCAGCAAACCTAGACCTGAATAAAGGTCTAGGTTTTTACACGGTAATTAATTAATTCGATTTGTCGCGGAAGTTTATGACGCGGTTTTCGACCACTATTACTGTATAAATTATCTTCAAACTCGGCACACAAGCTTATCTTCGATGACAATACAATATTCCATCCATTTTATAATTTATTATAACATTAATTAGGAAAAAATTAATAATTTTTGCTTTGAGAAAATTATCAGAATTATTATTTGTCGAATGGCAACGATAGCTTTGTTAGGGATAATGCAACCATGTTATTTAACTGGATTTGTAGCTGAGTCTGTGGCGCAGTAGTTATAGCTTTGGATTGTGGCACCGGAGGTCGTCAGTTCTAAACCAGTTCCCGGTTTCGTCCATTCCATTCAACTTGATTTGTCATGGAAGTTTGTTACGCGGTTTTCGACCACTATTACTGTATCTTAGGTTTTTTAAAATAAAACCGTGTAACTTAAAACATTTTATGGAGATTTAATACATTATTATCATGGTAATTTTCACAATCAACGGGATTTTTATTTTGCTACGCGTTTTCTTATTCATTTCTCAACAAAATTTATTTTTTTTAACAAGCCGACTTTTAACGGGAATATGAAAGGCATATCCGAGTATGCGGGATGTGGGGAAACCCTGAAGTATTCTTCGGTGAATCCTTTCATTCTGTGCGTTTAGGGAACCCCTTTTAACCTCACTAACCCCGTCGCGTTGTTCGTCTGCTAGTGTGACCCATTAACCTGGATATTGATTACGAAAGACACACACATCCCTCTCTACCTGTACCCACCCGCAAGGGAAAGAACGGAGCTCCTCGTCGACGCAGATCGATAGGAAGCCCCTTTCCTTTACTTTTGCATCGGTGCCTCTTAAAAAGCGAAATGAAGGTGAAATGAAAGACAAAACGGGAAATCCCGTTCCGAGGCTCTCCCATGGTCGAACCATGATGGTTCCAGATTCCTTCAACAGCTGTCTATGTGGTGTATTCTAATAAGCGTATTAAGAGACCTAATTTTGAAAGTTAAAAATATTTTGCTTCTGTTATAAAAGTGCACTAATTGATCCCCCGTAGAACATCTGCAAGCTATAACCATTTTAAAATCGTAAAAAATGCTTTAAAATTCTAAAGGCTTAAGAAACGATTGCTAGATATTAACATGAGTGATCACTCGATATAAACAAGGTGTTGCCACTCCAAAGAATCGGAAATTAGTTTTTTTTAAGCTGTAAAAGGTGCTTTAAAATTCGAAACTCTTAAGAAAAAATCGCTAGATATAAACATGAAAATGATCGCTTGACACAAACAAACGAAAGTGTTGCCACTCCAAAGAAACGAGTTATGCATGGAAATACTTTTGAAGAAATAGAAATATAAATTTGTTGAAGTTCGTAAATTACGATAATAAATACAAATAGTATTAAGTTACTTTTCTATGCTAATCATTAAATAAAATTTTAAATGTCGTTTCACCATAGTTTGTTTTTTGCATGATCTCAGTATCGTATCGAACCGTAAAATTTAATCGTGACTGGTCCACGTTAAGTGAAATATATATATATATATATATATATATATATAGATTCTTGTAAATAGAATTTCAATAATTTCAACCATCGATGGTACTGCTCGACTCATACTCGACTACTAAAGCAGTTTCGCCACTGCGATGACGATTCAAAGCGTTTAGAATTTTGATGAAAATAAAGCTGCTTCCTTAAAATTCTAAATTATTTTTTTCACAGTAAGATGTATAATGTTGTAACCAATTTAATTTAAATATTCAAAATATGGCATAACATGAGGAAGCATTGATTTAATAAGTCCCTCCCTTTAAGGTTATGAGAGATTTTACTATTTGAACCCCTTTGTCACAAAATGTCTCGCTTCAACAAACCCCTCACCCCTTTTGTCACATGTCACGCTATATTACATAGGTATATGTACTTGCGGTGTTGCAGTTCTGAAAAAAAAAAGCCCTGACATTTGAGAGCATAACAATAATAATGATTATATTGCAGTGTACGTAATTTCTATGACGTAATTTGTATGATTAAGGTTTGCAACAAAACACATAATTAGTATATAATAGTAAAAAATATTAATTTTTTTAATTAAAAAAAGGACTCACGCAATTTTATCCTAAAATTGTAAATGAAAGATAGACCTCTAAGAGGATTTCCTTTTAAACATTTAACTCGGTGTAACTTTAAACATTTACAAGCATCGGTGATTTCGATAACAAATAAAATCAATAAAACTTTGAAATCATGAAAATCAAAAACATTTTAATCATTAATTTAATTTGTTGAGTTTAATTTTTTTTATCCTTATATATATTTCACTTAAGGTGGACCAGTTACGATTAAATTTTGTGGTACGATACGATACTGACATCGTACAAAAAACAAACTATGGTAGAACGAATTTAAAAATTTGTTTAATGATTAGTACAGAAAAGTAACAATGTTTGTATTTTATGTCGTAACTGAGTGACTTAAACAAAATTATTTCTATTTCTTAAAAAGTATTTTCATTCATAACTCAATTTTTAATATACGATTCTTTGAAATGGCAACACTTTGTTTGTATCTGGCGAGTTTTCTTAAGCTTTGCGAATTTTAAAATGGTTATAGCCCGCAGATGTGGGGTGGGGTGTGTGTGTTCTGCGGGGAATCAGCTAGTATAAAATAAAATGTGTGATGTCACACTTCTTGTTACGTCCTCCCCTCATCACAAAACACAAAAGGCCACAGTTTCTCGAACCGAAGCGTGGCGCCTTGTATGAATGACCCCCCTTTCTATCAATGTTCTAGCGTTAAGAAGCATTGCATATGCTTTAACCGATTGATCTAAAATATTTCATTTCTAATGAAATATTTTACTGCTTTTTTCACCAGAAGTAAAATATTTCATTAGGAATGTATGTTATTCTTCAAAACATAAATTTTTCTAAAATTATAAAAAGAAATATGTACGTAGATGTTTACATTTTGACCATTACTAACATAAAAAAGCCATGAATGTGATTGAAATGAATAATCATCTCATGATGAAATGAAAGCACAAATCGTCAAAAAAAAATTACAGGAAATAGCTGGATTTCAAGGTGATGGTCAAGGTTAGGGCATCTTCATAAATTCGAAAACGTTCAACACTCAAAAGAATTGCAAAGTAGCCAGTAAACGTTCTCTCACGTCCTATCGAATTACTATCATTTTATTATATTATTTTTTATGGCATACTATCTTTTTATGTGACGGCACTGGTTTCCTCGCATTGCTTCTAACCGCAAGATTGTGGTTTTTCTGGCTAATCCCTAATTGTTGAAAACTTATCTAGGATCTAGACTTCAGGATGTGCGGATTAAAGGCGTCTCGACTCTTTTGCTAAAAAGCGTTTGCTCTTTTTTCAGCTGATTGGTTATTAGCAATTAGCTGAGTTAATAAGTAGGTTTACATAATGTTTTGTTCTCCCTAAGTTTTAAATATTGAATGAATAAGGAGTTTTATTTATTTAGAAGAAAAATGAGAAAAATAAAAAGATATCCCACTAATTGTATTCCCAAAACTATAATCAATAAATAAAAACAATGTCCCCATTATTCAAACTTATCCTACTACAGTTAAAATTGCTTGAGTTGCATTGTGAGAAAAGAACTTTATATTCTAAAATTCAAAATGTCGCCAAATTCAAACTCTCGGTAGCCAAGCTGTAGAATCCGTCAATTCTTTCTCATAAACCAACACAAATAAATATAAATAAAAAATGTATGACAGTCAAATGACAACTTCACCAAGTATTACTCTATTACTTCATAATGGAACAGTTGCTAACTCTGGGCCATTTATATTTGTAATTGCAAAAAGATTTTATCAATCATAATTTTTCACCGACATTTAAAGCTATTTTTAAAAATCGTATCGATGTTGTTCCAAGAATTAATTATTTTTTTTCGTTTTAGCGCAATTTTTAATTCGAAGTCTGTTCTATTTTTTCACCAAAAATTATTTTATTTTACTCTTTTTAGTGTAAATACAACTTTCATATAAATGCTCTATTTTAAAAAAGAAAAACACATGCAAGGGCAGACTCCCATTAAATAGTAATGGCGGGTAAGAGCGCTGGATTTCGTAACTTTTTATTAATCCCCAAATTGATGTCGAAAAACAGTAAAATCTCAATTTGTGTCAAATGAAAGGAAAGAATTGGCTATCCGTTCCATTCTTTGCCTGTATCGAACACTTGAAGCGTGCATTTCTTCTTCCTCTTCTCTCGTGGTACCTGTGTCATTAAATTGGAATAACAGGAGCGAATGAAACTTATCTTTTCGCTTGATACGGCAAACAGGATTGAAATAAACGTTTTTTACAATAATTGATCGCAAATTTCCTGTTTGTTGGATTTTTTGTAGAAATAAATTAATTTTTGTTTTAAAAGAAAAAATTCTTATATTCAGGAATCTCTTTTTTGACTAATGACTTTGTTTTAAAGCACTAGTTTCAAGTATATTTTCTGCATTTTTATATATTTTTTTTTCGACATAAATTTATAATTTTTGTTTTCAAAAACCAATTAAATATTTTTTAATAAAGAAGAGAGGGGGAGGGCGATTTGATCACAGTATTATGCGTCTTAACATGTTTTAAAACTCGTGTTTCTATCGATTAATGTCTGTACAGTAAAACCCCACAATACCGCGCCTCAGTATACCGCGGAGTCGGATATAACGCGGTTACTATCATGTCCCCCGAAGTTACAAAGAGTGGTTTGTATTCCAAATTCTTTGAAATTTTTGAAAAGTAAGCACATTCTCTAGTCCGTGATGAGAGTGTAGAAAGGGTTAAAACATTATTTCTTTGAAAAGTGTGTTCCTCCCCTTCCACACAAATCTGCTTTTTTTCTTAGAATCTCTTCCCCTTCATAATCTCATGTTGATAACTTAACAAGATTTTTAAGCCCACATTTTGTCAGAACACAATTGTTTTTGTTGCGGTTGATACGGTTTTATCTTCAGACTTAATCGTCTAAGAGCAGAAAAATTTAATCTGAATAACCTATAACTCGATAGACTAACCGCTCAGTTGAGAAGTGTGCTTCTTGCACAGCAATTACAACAAATAAAATGGCAGCAAACAAGAAAAGAAACAATTATACAGTAGAAGAAAAGTTAAGAGTAATTGATAAAGTTAAAAGTGGTACAACAGGATCGAGTATATTTTGTAAATATGGTTCCGCGGTACAGTTTCATTATATCGTGGTTATGTTATAACGCGGGTGCCAAACATGTCCCCCGACACCCGCGTTTTAACGGGGTTTTACTGTACTGTTTTTATCTGCATTTTATTCAGAAATATACTGACCTTCACTTGTGTCTATTTCCGCTTAGCCTCCATGGTCCTATGCTTGACAAAAATCAGCCTACTATAGTCTTCTGAACCATATGTAATTCAATTTCGGTATATAAAAGAAGCATTTTCGTTTCAGAGTTTTCCTTATGAGAGAACTAATACTATGTTTACACTTTAATATTTGGTCTATATTTCTGAAATGAGAGGAGTTCTCAACCCCTTTATTTTGATTAATCCAACTTATGTGTTGCCTTGATGGAAAATGTCATTCCTTTGCGATTTGTCAATCTTTGCATTTTTTTCTTTTCTGGCTGCTTTTTAAATAACAACATACGCTCGACGAAAAAAAAAAACATTGTATTCCTTGACTGTGTAACTCCTTCTCTGGCCTTGATAACCTGCATTCTTTCGGGGAAAAGACACCAAAAAGATTTACAAATTTTCGGGATACTGATTTCTACAGAGGGCATAACTTTTCATCAAGCCAGCCACATATACGTCGAGCCGTGTAATACGTTAATAAGTTATTTTTTTATTGGTAAAAATCTCGATGAAGCGAGGCAAAGCCGTAGATTGCGACTAAAACCTCTAAAACATCAGACCCACCTTCAGCTTGAATTTGATCTTGTGTATGTTAAGGGTAAAAGGCTTCGTTTGGTTTTCTCCCATAATGTACTTTTCTCCACCAGACCGCTACCTGATAGCCGAGGCCTTAGGATTGCTTTCGCACGGGGCGAGGTAGTGGGGGTCACTGATTTTACATGCATGTATCCCCAAGTGTACATGAACGGGTCATCAGCGGGGATCGAACGCGCGACCTTCCAAGTTTAAATCCTATGTGCTAACCGCTAGGCTACCACGGCCTCTTCCATAATGTAGTCTAAAGTGTAGGGAAAATAAGGTTATTAACACACAAAATTAGGCCTTGGCAGACCTTTTCCAGGAAAGTAGAGGTTGGAACAAGATGCAATTCGCATTGCAGAATGACACGTATACCTCATCTGTGGCTTATTAAGAACTATATATATATACGCACAGGAGCGCATTGAGAGAGAGAGCGTTTTAAGGTCATTTCCCCCCTAGACCTCTTGGCTTCGCCCAACGTCGGCTGTCTTAGTTTATACGTACATAAGCGTTGTTATTAAGCATCCCCCTGCCCCTACCCAGAAAGAAATTCAAGTTGCTCGCTCTACTGTCTGCACGTTGACCACGGCTATTCATTGGTCCGTCTGTAATGATAGCCGACAACTCTAAAAGGTGGAATATATTTTATGATAGAAACAGAGGACTATATATTTTATTTACTTTTTTAGAATAAAGATGGTTTTCCCCTGACGTTAAAGTGCTCTAAAGACACTGCCCGACCGATTACATTGCACAATTTGTCCACCTATAGAGCACGCTCCTTAGGATAAACACTCATTAAATTTGTGCAATTCATGTTGTATTTGAAAGAGTTTTTGATTCAAGCACCCATGAAGCTCGCCTGCAGTGCCTCTAGGCTTCGATCTTTTTCCGGCCAATATCGATTCATCCAAAGCCGTAGTCAGGAATGTTTTTCGGGGGGAGGGGGGGGGGGACTTTGAAACACTAGTGTTGAGGAAAGTTTTAGGGAGGAATATATGCTATATTGCGAAAATTTTCGGGATTTCGGGGGGGGGGACCCCCTCTGGATACGGCCTTGGATTGATCGTTTCTCACTGGACCATTCATTTCGAAATATACGAAAGAACAACGAGTGCAGGTTAGTATAAAACAAGACGATACCTATTCATCATTAAAACAAGCCGAAATATACGGGAAAACGATGAATAGAGGTTCTAATGTGTATGTATACCATGAGCGCGTGTGTCTGAAATTTAATTTTTTCCCCCGAGGTACACCATTTTGTTCCCAAATTTGTCAAATGTCTCGTGTATGTCTCTTTAGATTTATTTTCTCTGCTCTGCCATTGTCTCACCTGGGAAGCCTCTATTCAGGAACTCTAGCGATAGGGTTCTCAGCAACGCAACGGGAATTTTCTTCTTGCAGAGGTAAGGAGAAAAAGTGAATAATAATTCTTATATATTACATATGGGATCACTCATAAATGATATCGCGCTTCGAGGGGGAGGGGGGTTCGTGACAAGGGGAGTGACAAGGGGAGGGGTAAAAGAAGTGTGACATCATGCATTATGCAACATAGTGACATGTGAAAAAGGGGGGAGGGGGTCCGCTGAAGCGTGACATATTGTAACAAGGGAGGAGGGGGGTCAAATATATGGAAAAAAAAAGCGTGACATCATTTATGAACGGTCGAGGCCGTATCCAGAGGGGGGGCCCGAAATCCCGAAAATTTCCGCAATGTAGCATATATTCCTCCCTGAAACTTTTCTCATCACTAGTGTTTCAAAGTCAGGGCCCCCCCCCCCCCCCTCCAGAAAAAAATTTCTGGCTACGGCCCTGTGAACGGCCCCTATAAGCAATCCAACATACCAACGCTTTAAAGATTGATTCCTAATCGCGCATATCCCTCCTTCGGCTGTTTAGACTTGAGTAGAGTTTCTTGAAGGATGCAAAAAGATAGCGTTAAATTCACGGGCAGTGTTAATTGTGGCAACAGATCAAGTGGTCGATCGCAGGATTATTTCAACTTGATCTGCGTAAGTAATCAGATAACAATTTTGCTGCACTGTAGCTTTTTCCACCCCCACCCCCCCCCCCTAAATAACAAAAAATAAACATCGTTCTTTACTCGAATTAGAACTCGAAAGGTTGGAGATTGTCGCCGTTATACTCCGTCCAATGAAAAAGGCTCAAAGTTCTCATCGATTGATCTCTTTGTGATCATATGTACAGTTCAACCACGAACTTTTGATAGTTGGATTCTTCTGCGCATGGCAGAAAAAAACGGATCCATTCGAGTTTTAGGGAACTTTGTTTTGCCACGTTTGTTTTGTTCGCGAATCAATGTTTGCTTCACTGCTTGTTGAAAGCAACTAAATTTAAAAACCGGCATGCAGCATCAGTTCGGAGGAAATCAAGTATGCTAAACGAACTAGAACGAGAACAAAAACGGCACTTTTCATATACTAGCAGTTCCTCCCTTGAACATGAATGGGTTCTTCTTGTCACTTTGCCAGGCAGCTTGCTCTGGATGACGGTAGAACTGTATGATGATTGTTCTGTTTGTTAGTTGTCTTGTATGTGTCATTTAATAACTATAGTAATTTTACTAAACATTTCTAATAATTATATTTGTTTTTCTCTTTCCTCATCAAACGAAAACTTTCGAAGGTTGATCACGGTATAAATATGAACATTAAAAATCGATCTTTATGACGTACGGTTGGCTTTCTCTGCTGTAGACTGACATTTTATCAAACTTCAAAGGCCAAAGCACCCCACTGCAACAAATTTATTCATTGGTCTACCGTGCTTCGTTTTTCTAGCACCGCGCCTAATCTTGGAGAGGCCTTGCTGCCAGCTTAAATATGCATGAGACGTTCAAAGTATGATGGTTGGTTTGGTAACTGTTGACCTAATTCGCTCATGGCGTGCAGTCGACTTACTTCGTCATTCAATGTCGCCGGGGAACACCCGAACGCATTTGTTAGATCGGTATTACATAAACTTGGATGGTATCTGAACACAAGGCCACTGGAACTCTCTCTCACTGTCATGTTAAATTAATTGCCTCTGCTCTGTATATTTAGTAACTAGATTTGGAGACATCTTTCGGGAATTCTTAATTCTGCCGCTTGGGGGAGTAACTTAATTTTAGATTTTGGACTCTTCTTTTTCGGATTTTGGATAGATTTAAAGAAGTTTCTTAAACATTTCGTATGTATGGCATGTCATATCACATCGTCTTAGAATAACGTATCTAGATTGCCAAACCGATAGAAATAATAATTATTTTTTTGCCAAAATGGCGCTTCTGAAGGAGGGAAAATAAATACGATAAGGGTGCTCGTTTTTGCAAGCTTGCAACACTCTCAGAAACGCATGCTCAAATCTCACGACACTTTCGTCGTATTTGACGAAATGGCTTCGTGAAAAATGCTCCGAGTAAACCTTTCGTCAAATTGCCGAAACTTGTGTAGTAACTTTTTAAAGTCACGTGATCGCGCGAGGAAAATATCGTTGTGAATGACGAAATTTTCTTGACGTTGATAAGCCCTCAAAAGTGACGATTCTATTTCTGAGATTGAAATGTTCGGTATTATCGAGTAGTTTCAGCAACGCTCCTAAGCTGTTGTTTTAAGCCTTTTAAATGGTATAAGTTTTTCGTGAATTGTGTTCACGTTTCCGTGTCATTCATTTGAATGTAGGAGAGCTCAGATAATATATTTTAAGTTCCAGTTATAGCTAAACCCCTTAACGCATTTGCCCGTGTCTCACACGAGCGATCTTGTATCTCGCGTTATTTTATTTCGAATGCCCGCTTGAGATCCGTTTGCATTTTGTTTGTATAATATTTTTTTTTATAACTTTTACCCCAACCCCCGCTCTCTAGTCAACCCCTACAACTGAAAGTGCCAGAAACAATTTGTACTTTACCTATATGTTCATTTTTTGCAAAAAAAAAAAAAACTGGATCATTTTTTAACAATTTTTCCAAATAAAAACTCGTCCTTCAAGGGGTTAATTTACACTTATCGGTCAACTGACTACCGCAAACAACTAAGCGGTGAAGAACTCAACCAATCAAGTAGCAGTGGGTGTAGTAGAAGTGTAATGAACCCTCAACACACACTTAATTGATTGAAGGCTTTACTGATTGCATGTTATTTCAATGGTTAAAAATGGACTAATTAATAAATAACCGCCCCATTTGATGTATGATAAAGGTTTCATAATCATAGCGTGTTTTTGCACCGTCAACGTAAAAAATTGATTTGATGACGTGTAACCAAAATATGTTGAAACACGGTGCATTTGCATCATGTAATATTGTCGTTTGAAGAAGTAAGAGGGTAAAGCTAGTAAAAATCCAATCTGTTCATGTCTGGGAACTTTCCATTAAAATATTCTCAGTTTAAGGCTACAGTGGACACTTAAAATGTCAAAAATTGGCCAAAATATCGAATTGGTGTATAAAGTATGCCTGCACTGTATTAATGAATATTAGATATCAAATTTAGGTTTACTTTTTAATATATAAGTACTTTTATTTACGCCCTTTTAAATATGCCTTTGTTCTCAAAATAAAAACTTTACCTCAAAAGAGAAATTCAAAACGACCTACATGCCGCAATTTTTATGCTATTGGACCAAACATTCCAAATGTATTTTTATATTACGTAGTTATAGTATAATGGACGAAATGTAGCAGTAATAATTATTTGAAAAAAGATATTTGACTTATTTATTGAAAAAATCACTAAATTTTCAGAAAATTTCATATAAAAGTTCATTTTTGCCTGTAATTTTGTAAATTATCATATAAAATGTTTTATTTTATCCATTTATTTACAAACGATATCTAAGAATTTAAAACCAGGAAAAAATTTGAATTTTAAAAAATAATTGCGGCACGTGGAACGTTTTTAAAAATTTCAAAAAAAATTTAAATTTTAAAAAAAAGTACCCATTTTTTTAAACCAACTTTTTTGTGGGGTATTTTTTTTAACATAAGTACAAATTGACAAAATTTTAAGTTTGTACATAAAGAATTAAAAAAAAAAATTTTAGTGTCCACTATAGCCTTCAAGACAGACAGACATTCGATTTCATAATTTAAACAATTTAATTATTTCTTAAGCATAGCAAGGAACGTTTTTGCTTTTACGGCAGTCAACGAACTGCCATTTTAAGGAGTACTTTTTTTATTCGCGCGAAAATGCCTGTTATAAATCTCTCAGTCTACTTAATGTAGGGAAAATTCGTTGCAGTAGCCTCATTTTGCCTTCGTAAATTGGCTTTCATAATCAGTTCCGGAATTTGATGCGGACAGTTATTTTGTTTCATTCTTAATAGCTCGGATTTTACATAATACCGGAGTCTGCAAAAACGGGGAATTTTGTAAATCAAGCGTAAATGATTTGACTTGAAAATAAAAGTAAACCATTTCTTTTTACTGAGAAAGCAACTACTCCAAGACTGCGTTGTTGAGATAAATTCAACGTGTAAGAATGCATTGAGGATTGTTTGCGAGATAACATTTTGTAACTATTCGTGCATAGAATAACTAATGCAAAAAATCATTGCTTTTTTTTTCTTTTTAAATATATGAATATGATGGGGTGGATACTTCATAAGAATTGCAAGTGTTAGGAGAGAAAAAAAAGAAAAGTAAATGCTACTATCGTGTTTCTAATTTTGGTTCACTGCCAAAGCTTTTTGAGCAACCGAGCTATTAATCATTTAACGTTCTTGAAGTAATTTGTTGAATTTGTTGTTACTTTAACATTTCAATAAATTCACTCCATTAAATCTTGATTTTTTTTACAAAGTGTTTTAAAACTAACATCTTTCAAATGTTTTATATCTTCTATCTAAAGATAGTTCTTTCTTTTTTTTAAGGTGTGGATTTTGCTAAAAGTACATATTATGTTAAATGTCAATAAAATTCTAAACACTAAAATATTTTTCAGTGTTTCCAGTACATGAAAAAATTGTTGAAAAATATGAAATTTAAATATCGAAGCCCCCCCCCCCCTCTCTGATAGTCTTGAAACACTTACAATTTCATCACCCGCTAGGAAGTTCTGTAAAAGGCTTCCACAAACAGAAAATCACGAATGAAAATGCATTGTTTGTAATATCGAGTACAAAATTTAAAGCTATTTTAGTGAAATAATAATTTTAAAAATGAACCTGTTAATTAAAACACACACAGGATATTCTTAAAGATCGAATTAGTAAAAAAATGTCCCTCTCCCCCTTTTTAAAATATATCCTGGTCTCCCATTGGACGTCGCCAATTACTCCTTAAATATATATCTGGGTCGCCCATGCGTTCGACTGTTTTAGTGTTAACAAAAATGAAAAAAAACATTTAAATATATTTATTTCAACACCAGTCAAACAGAGGGATGTGACAAAAATAGTGATACGTGGAACGTCACACTTTTTTCATTTTTAGAAAAGTGCGGGTTTCTTCGAAATCAGCGAGATAAGAGGACTTCCGAAAATAATCGGATGCACCTAATGAGTGACGTCTTTTTTAGCGTTTCACCACGTTGTGACGTCAGAGACCGGCAGTCTATTCTTCTTTTTTTAATTTCCTCTCAGACGGAATTGATGCTTCTTATTCTTCCAGGAGACGAAAGCAATACATTGTAAGATTTTATTCATTTTAGTTTCCTTATTAACAATAACTAGCTGCGGCTGGTGATATTGTAGCTTTCAGCGTGTAATTACAATACTGTTTAAATTAAACTGCACTGTATTTAACTAGTTTTTTTTAAGTAGTTTGTTTGCAGTCTTTACTGTAGTTTAATTGGAAAGGCTTGGCTTCATTTTTCTTTGTTGGGAAAACTATTAATAAATATAAAAGTCATTGTTTAAAAAGTGTTTGTTGCAATTGGGCTATAATATTAAAAGCAATTACAGCAAGAGTTTGACAAAAGGCTTCTCTGGGGCAAAAATTAATCCAATCAGTTTGTTTGCTAAAATCAAGGCTGAACTTGATCCAGTTAGTTAACTGTTACGAATCATAGTTAAACAGTTAACGATCAAGTTCAGCCTTGGCTAAAATTGACCTCAAAACGGAATTTATCATACAAATGATTAGTTTTTAGTGCCATTCATTCAAAGAAGGTTTGCACTTTGATATGGATTTTTTAAAATTAGCATATTTATATAAAAAATGGATTTGCACTAAAAAGAATAAAATAAAATAATTTTTATAAAAAATAGAACTGACTTCAAATTATAAATTGCGCTGAAAAGTGAAAAATAAGTTAATTGTTTAAAACAACATCGATGTGACTTTTAAACATAGTTTTAGAAGTCGGTGCAAAATTATGAGTCTAACTGCCATTACACCATTTGTTACTTTCTATTGGAACTGTTGCTAATTTGACGAAAATATATATACATTTATAATTGATCTATGATATGATTACAAAAGATTTTATCTATCCTAATTTTGTACCAATTTCTAAAACTATGTTTAAAAGTCACATCGATGTTGTTTTAAACAATTAATTTATTTTTCACTTTTCAGCGCAATTTATAATTTGAAGTCGGTTCTATTTTTTATAAAAATTATTTTATGTAATATTTTGTCGTTGAAAAAAGGACAGCTAAAATCAGTAAGCTAACAATATCGATTTCAACTGAAATTTATTTGCACTAAGATTTACTAAGAGCAGATCAGCAGATTTCTCTCTGTTATTATTATTTTTTTTTTATTCATCGAATATACCATAGAACTGGAATGGAAGGATCCCTTGGATTCTTTTTGTCTAGTCTAATGTCTGCTTTTCAATTATTTATTCGTTAAAGTAGTTGTAAAACTACTTTAATTTGCTCTCATATCACAGGATTAGGTCCTATGTAAAATAAAAATAAAAACATCAAAAAGGATAAGACAAACATAAATAAAAATAGTAAAGATAGACACAAAAAAAAAAAAAAAATATATATATATATATATATAATGTGTAGGTTCGGTTGCAGTTAAATAGAAGGACCAATAGGAGAACCAGTCAACAACAAGAGCGACCTTCTCTCTGTTATTAAAAACAATTTTTCGAACCCTGTTACGTTTCGCTACTTTGTGACTAGTTAATGGCGAGTCGCCTGATCCACTGCTTAATTCATTCCCGTTGCTTGAAATATATTCTGAAAATATTGCGTCGTAGTAAGTCTTTTTACATTTGCCTTACCACACTAGATTTCTTCAGAGGTATACCATTGAATAGTTTGGTATCGAACAGAACGAAACAAATTCTGTTTTAAAAGATTCTACTGTCTTGTTTCATTATGAGCAAATTACCCCTACTTTATGTTTACTAGCAGCTGCCTTAGTACGGATAGTGCATACTTGTCTAAAATAACGAAAGAAATGCTATCTTTGTAGATTTTGAAAAAGTTGAATGACAAAAGAGCTACTTGAATTATATTAATACAATCGAAATGGGAATAGTCTTCAGACTTTGCAGCATTGAAAGTCGCGACTTGCGAAATTGTTTCGAAATTTTCTCCTAAAAATACCATTCTGTCATATAATCCTTAAAATAGATTTTGGTGTTGTTTGAAAACAGTTGGAATCGAGGTGGAAGGTACCATAAATTCTTCCATAGTCTAGAAAAATATTTTGGCTCCAATTCACTGAAAAGTTACGCGTCCTTACGTGTACTTTTACAACTTGGCGTGTGTCCGCGTTGTCTGAACTCATAAACTTTTCAGACTTACGCAACGTTACGTTAGAAGAATTTGAACGTCACCCAATACAGTTCCATTCCAAAGCACGCAAGTGTGACGTGGTCAACAGCAGTGTAAACACTTTGTTAATTTTCCACTGTTGTTGACTCAGGAGAACCATTTCCTTTTGGTAAAAAAAAGACGAAGGATAAGAAAAAGTTTGTGGATAGTCCCACTTAATTAGGTGCGCAAAATGTTTCGTAGTTTTTAGTTCAAACTAGCTGTTCGGCAAATTTTATACTTCTATTTCATTTTATGAGCGAAAAATCTGTTTGTGCTCATTAAATCTTTAAATCACATTAGCCGGACAGCCATCCATTAAATTTGCGGATACTCTCAGACGTGCTTGAACAAATTCCAGTGGTTCTGACCCCTGACATCCGTTCAAGAGTACTCGATTATGCGGGAACTTAATACGTTAATGCATACGTTTAACTTAATTAATAATCAATAGTAATTCTTAATAAGTAATCAATATTAATTGTAAGTGCAACGAAACGTAGGTTGATTGACAAGAAGAAGGCGTGTAACTTTCGGCGCCAACCGCTCGAGTACACATATCGTGGAAATTCGAGCAGCGAGCAGCCACAGGTGTGATTGATCGATTTTACGCATCAGATATAAAATTTACTTGAGAGTTTTTCTTACTTGTAATATTCAAAAAATGTTACAGAAAAATAGTTGATAAAAGGGAAAAAAAAAAAGTTGAACAGTCCTAATGCATTAAGGACCGTTATGAATTGTTCTTTCCAACAGTCAAACACGACAATAGTAAACATTAGGAGCAGTACAGTTATACATTGGCAACAAGGCATATAGCAAAAAGAAAAATCTAAGAGTGTTGGATTCAGCACCAGAATTAAAATTCAATTTTTCTCAGCACTTGTACTGGCACAATACTGATGCGAGGCGGAAATGGGGACAGGCCTCCACAATACCCACGTAAAATAACAACTTCTTAAGTATTATTTCTTCTCAGATAAACAGGAAGAGACATTTGAAACTTTTGATCTTAATTTTAAAATTAAGAAATTTTTTAAATTTTTTTTCTATCAAAGCAGACAATTTGAACCATTGACCTCTGGCACTGAAATTACAATATGCAACTTACTTATGTTTCGTTGGGATATGTGGAAGCTATACACGAAAGGGTTTTTGAATTACGTATACGTAAAATGTCGTACATCATACAGACTGTAGCTTTGTCTTTTCCGGGAAAAGGATCAAATGCAATTGATAGACGAAATAACACTTATAAGTATAGCGCAATCCTTTCGGTCATGCTTTGCTGTTGTTATCTAGTACATTCAGCTTAGTGGAAAAGTTACTGTATGTACGTTATATTTTCCGGTATAATTTTTAATCGTGTTAAAATGTGCATGGACTGAAATGGGGCTTTTTTCTGTGAGAAATTTAGGAATCTATTCCACATTTTAATAATCATAATTTTAAGTTCGTACAATTTATGTCAGTTTGTTTCTGTTAACAAATGTATTTTTGTATTCTATATTTTAGTAATTAATTACATTGCTAGAATATTCTTAGTTATAAAATTCATTCAACCTTCAAATTTAAAAATCTTAATTTTAAAATTAGGATTAAAATTTGACACATGAGGGCGCTAAGGCGTATCACATCAAGAAGTCGGGAAGGGTCCTGGAATGAAAAAAACAACAGATTCAAACGTGTTTTTATCTACCTGTTTCTTTGCTTGAGAAAAATGGAAGGAGCCCCAAAATAGATGTGGGTTCCAAGAACCGCCTTCAAACAAATGTAGAATCCTAGAATTTTCGTTTATTGACGTTATTTTCAATCTTGATCTCACGATTATGATACTATAACCGATGAGTCGTTAAAAGTGATAACGTTATAAACAAGTTCGACAGTAGTTAGGTTCTTTTTTTTTTTTTTTCACAGTGCATAAATCTGTTGGACCACTTTTACCAGAAATTCTGCATTAATTAAATTTCACCAAAAATTCTTTATGAAATCCAGAATTAAATAATTTGATTTTAATGCGGTTGATTGTGAGAAAGAAACTCCTTGAAAACAATGCGCGAAATGAAAATTTTTAAATAAGTATATTCTTTTATGTTTCTTCATGTGTTAAATTTGTGCCATGAAAAAAAACTTGATTTGTATAAAAATTTATGTTAAACGTTAATTCTGTATTTTCAATAACATATTCAATTAATCTAGCGTTATCTGTGCAGATTAATTGTCTGAAAGAGAAACAAGCCTGAAGGGTGAGGAGGGACGATTTTCAAGAAAACTGCTTTTTTTTTATCATTTACGTACAACATTTATGTAACTTTTACTGATTTCCGTTCAGTTATCGATATTATTCTGTAATGATTCTGTAATCTCAGCTACATTTTCCTTCCCTTTTCGTAATAATCGATTTCGAAATTTAGTTTTCTTCTGGTAGACAAACTTATACTTCTTAATAGTCGAAAAATATTTTTTCATCTTCTTTGTTTAAGCTTTGTTCTTAACCCTTTTTCTGTTGACGGTACTTAGAATCACTCCCTTTAAAATTCTGTGCAATAGCCATTTTTACGACTATTTTGACGGTACTTTGCAGGAACACTTTTAATTCCACTTGTTCAGGATACATTTCGGCAAATGTTTTATAAAGAGTATTTTAGATATGAAAGAGGATAGCTTTGAAACCGATGCTGTGTTTTGAATTGCCATTTCGTTCAGATTGCTCGATTTTTTCTGATTTTTGCCGCAGAGAAAGGGTAAAATTCATGATCTAATTATGTGTTTGTTAAGAGTTTAGAAAACACTTTGACCAGATAATATTTTAAGTGAGCAATGTATGTAATTCGTTTTTTAGTTGCATTGCACTCTGTGGTACTTATTTGATGTAATGAATTTCTATGGGCTGAGTATCTTTTCACGTAAATCCCTTAATTTTCAGTGTAGCCCCCCCCCCCCCAAAAAAAAAAAAACTTACTTTAAAAAAATTGTTGCAGATCATAATGCAGTAGATAAAAAGCTAAGAAATACATTTCGTTTCCAAATAATATAGAAACCATGCATCATATTATATGTAATTACAATTCTCAGCTGAAAAGTCTTCCTCGTCCACTTTTGTTTATTGTTGTAAAGCATTATTTTTGTACAGTAAAAGGGGCGCAACTAGGGCATGGTTTTAGGCGTCAACCCCCACCAGAACCTTTGGTTTTAAGCAACATTATCGATACTAGTATGGCCATTAAGGACCTTTTTAACCAACCCCTTCCTTCGGAAAAAATTCTGGTTGCGCCACTGAAAAAAAACAGATTTTCCTTTTTGAGGAGAAACGTTAAAGGGTCACTTTATGCCCATGAGGCTTTCTAAATAAGACTAACCGTCTTATTCACCAGTCGATTTCAAGATTTGAACTGTAGATCAAAAGCTTCCTGAACCAATCAGAACGCTCAAATCGGTGGTTCGAGTGTTTGACAGAGGTTTACATCATTTGGTGAATAAGGCTGTCTCCAGAAAAGCATGGTTTCCTGAACTGAATGCAATAATTCCGAATATAGGTTCATGGTATTTGTGTCTTATTAGCTTCCATTTCTCACACACAAGTACACAAGTATTTTCCGTGTCAAAATCAGTTCCGCAATTTTTCCGGGAATCTCGGATTTAGACTCCCGTCGTTCATTTCGGTTTAGTTTTAGTCATTCATGTACCACATGGTGTATCCTTTTCAACTAAATGAATGACACTGAACAACTTTCCAATACCTTCCGCTCATTTTCTGTAGCTTATTTAGCTGATTTCATGAGTAAAACGGTTGCAAAGTTTGAATCTTATAGTACTAGCTTTCATTGAGTAGAATTTCTAAATCACGCTACATAATTCAGTACCTGTCAGGACCACTAACAACTCCTGCAGATTGGTGTTTCTTCTACACGCTCAAAAACGCATGCTCAAATCTTTCGTCGTATTTGAAGAAATGGCTTCGTGAAAAATGTTCCGAGTAAACCTTTCGTCAAATTGGCGAAAATTGTGTAGTAACTTTCTTAAGTCACGTGATCGCGCGAGGAAAGAATCGTTGCAAATGACGAAATTTTCTTGACGATTGAAGAATCGTCGAAAATGAGGATTCTATTTTTGAGAGTGTATCACATGCATTGCTCTAATTACCTATTTCTAATTTCCAATTTGTCACTTACGCCCTTTTGTTTCTAGGTACCTCATTTATAAAATGAAACGAATGTTCCCTAACAACGTGACTACTCCTTATGCGGAGTGAGCTTAGAAAAAATATAGCACGTGCTTGCATGAACACGTGCTAGCAACACAACTTGTAAGAGCATTGGAGCAAATCCAGTGTTTTTGTTACTAGGGAGGACGTTGGCCTAAATGGCTCCTGCTCTTGGATGCACATTCTGCCAGAATATTCCGTGTAAGAAAGGAGCATCTTGCAGTCCTGTTCCGACTAAAGGTGCTGTATTGTCTTCATGGTTTTCTCGAAATGTATTTTACATTATTTTTTCAATTTAGCTGTTTCAATCATTTCTTAGAGTGATCATGTGATAGTGCAGCTTTTCTTCCGACATCCGAAAAGACTAAGTTTTAAATGTTAACTGCATATTATTGTCATTAACAGAAATAATATCGCTAACATCTTTCTTCTAATTTTACTTTTTAACGAAGTGACATCGTCATTGAATTTGTAATAGGCACCTAAAATTGTAGTTGTCATTTGATTTTAAATATAATTCTTCATAAACTTTACATTTTTGCATCAGTGGCATCCCCCGCCCCCCCTATTTTTAATGTACGATTGTTTAAAAATATATTATAGTAAGATTGCACATTTAATTTTACACACGCTACAACTTTTAGCACAGGGTTCCAGGGATGCGCAAACTCCTTGGGATAGCGGCCCGCAAAGACTGAAATTTCCAATTTAGAGGGGTTTAATGTTTAATAAAATAGACGGCGCATATGTAGGACTTACTTACATAGTCATTATTTATTTCGTTAATTGAACAGAGATAAGTAAAATGAAAAAGAAATAGATGAATAAATAAAGTAATGCAAATTTAGGGGCAAGAATTAACAGCAATTAGTAGATTTGAAATATAGACGGAATTCAAAATTTCTTTCAGAAAAAATAGCTTTTACTGTTATAGAGTCTACTATCTGTGTTATTGATACAATTAGTTAAACAGTTTAGTTAACAGCAAAACAATTTATGCTCAGTAAACGATAGATTAGTTATAGACTAGAATTTCGTTTGACACAAAATCATTTCTAATGCGACGGCTAAGGGGATTGGGTCTTTCAATTTTTACGTCTCACATTGAGTAGTAGCATTATTTATTAGAAGCAATGTGGAGATCAGAAAAAAAAGGTCGCAATCCGTTATCCAGTTCCTGATCTTTGACTTATTTGATTGTTTCGGATCGAAAAATGTTTGTTCGCAGATGTAAATACTACTTCCAACAATGGTGGAAAAACAACATCCGTCAATTTTTAAACATGAAAATAATATCATAAAAGTATCAGTGATTTTTTTTTTTCTGAATTGGCTTTAATTGGTAGTTAAGACACTGTGAATCAATTAGTGTTGACTGCAGACTTTTTGGCACTAAGTTCACATCAACGGAAAATTTCGCAAAAGACAATTTTAGAATTTCACTTTACAAAAAGCGCTTCTTAATTTACGCGTTTGATTGACGCTGAAAAGGGTATATTTTCGCCCACTGGAAAAAAAAAGAATAAGTCTTTGTTCTTCTGAAAAAATTTTTGAAGTAAAGTTGTCTTAATACGCATTTTCTGCCGGGTTATATTGATAATTTTCCGGGAAAATAAATGTTCTCACAACAGTAAAGAATGCAATATAAAAATTTCAACGCAGTTAGATATGCTTTTTCATCTGCTTACAGTTTTGTGACATACAAATATAATAAAGAAATAAAACCATTAAACTGAAATAAGTAATTCAGCAATTTGTATATAATCTAAATTTAAGCTTTCTGCACAAATGACTCTTCTTTAAAAAAAAAACTTTCTGAAACCTTGATTCACATTTTGATAAAGAAAGAAATGTACGGATAATAAAATATATAAGTGCTCCACGTGGATTTTAGACGCAGCTTCGCAAATGTTTACTTTTCGTATGACGTCCAATTTATTGTATTGGTGGCTTGAAGTCTTAGTTAACTATTGAAGGAAATGGCAAATAGGAATAGCTCTAAAAATCAAATTTATTTCGATGGAAGGATACTATTGAACATTATTTACGATCCGAAGAGTTTTCTGAAAAATGTACCCCCCGCCCTCTCTTCGGAAACATGTTCTTTTATTTTCTTCCGCCTAAAAAAGGTTCTATTATTACGTATTTTGAACCTAACTGTTATAACTAGAACAAATTATTACATTATTAAACTCATTACGTTCAGTGATAAATTGATTGGTAAAATTTTATTATACTGTAAGTATAATCTACTTATTCACTTTTCTAATGCATATGAGAAAAGACGAGCGTTGGAAACTATCATATTTAGATAAATATCGAAATGTCTGGTATTTATGATGTATATCCGGTATATATATCGCAGATGCTTTCACGAAAACTATTTAAGAACTATGTTTATTAAGGGGGGTCGGCACCATAAGAATTTTTTCTTTTTATTTAAAATTTTTGTATCATGTCATATTACATCACTTCATAAGAAATTTAATATTAAAAAAAAACTGGATTTTTAAAATATTACAATTTGAAAATATTTAATTATAAAAAAAATTAGCATTTTTTAAAAATGCTTCTTCTTTTTCAAAAATTGACGTTAAGTCTCAAAATTTATTTTATTAATTCATTACTCATAAAGGAAAACTTTTATGGGTTGAATTTTTTATAAATCAAATACTTTTTGAGAAAAAAATAAAAAGTATTTAAAAATTAGAAGCTCTTAATTATCTAAAAGTAATGCACAAATTTTCTCGGGAACATGTGGGAAAGAAATCACATTATAGATGCAAATTTTTAAAAAATGGAGATGAAATACACAAAGAACAAAGCGAGAGAAAGAGATATTTTAAATTTTCACCTTGCAATATTTTTATAAAAATTTCAAGTAAGGTTTTCTTTTCAGTTACAGTCACGATGAAATTGCTTCTTCTCTCTTATTCTATTTTCAAAAATAAATATGTGGCTTATATTCAGCACAGTTTCGGTTTCGGAATGAAAAGGTCGCAAATCGCACCGTAATAAAATCAATGATAAATCTATAAATATTGCTTCAATTTTTCTGAAACTTTCAGGGAACATTTTTGAGTGTTCTTAAATGTCTCTTCTTAAATGTGTGACATTATATAAACCATAATACTATTAAATTAGTTAATTATTAGTTAAACATCGCTTAGTTGGTACTGATTTTCTGGTATTTATAAAAAAAAAAACAATATATCAAGATGTTTAAAAATTATTACTTCATCTATATCTATATAAATAAAACCAAAAGTTTGTGTGTGTGTGTGTGTGTCTGTCTGTCGATCGCCTCCTGGCGAAATGGAACGGTCTAAGAGTACGAAATTTTGGTTACAGGTAACTTGGGCCAGGTCCTCGTGCACCTCGAAGCGTTTTTCCTAAAATTCGAATTTGTTCTTCTTTTATTCCAATTTAAGCAAAACGGTTAATTTAGGGTTTATCTCATCGAAGAAACGTCCCACGTTTTAGATTTTTGCAGCATATGAATCTCCGTAAAAAACTGCACAAGATGCTTTTTTTTGCAGTTCGTAGGACAAATAGAACATGCGCAATATTCATTTAAAGTAGTTTTCGAACTTTAAAGCAAGGCTTACCTCTGAATTTATCTGCTCAATTTGCGTGTTTTCGCCAAAATAAATAGTACTTTTGTCGCCAACTAGATGATTTCTGTTAACGTAAGATTGAGAAATTTTTAATTACTTTACATGGAGGTTGATTTTCCTTCCTTTTTTTGGCAATTTAATAGTATAGTAGCAGTTCAACAATTTCATGAAACATTTCTATAGTGAGGTGTTCGCTTTATCAACGAAACAAATTCTAAAAATGTATTTCATTTTTATGCATACTTTGTGTATCATTAACTGCAGACGATTTTCAATTACTTTATCTTGAGGTTGATTTTTCTTTCCTTTTTTGGCAATTTAATATTTATTCCTTCGCTAAAAACTAGGTTGAAAGATTTTCTATATGGCTAATTTTTGATGAAATTTAAAATTTCGCTAAGTGGTGATAACTTTTTTCTCGCCCCCCATCCAGGAATTTGTTCGCAATATATTATTTTGCGCTTTGCACCTTTTCCAAATCGCGCCAATAATCCTTATCAGTAATATTGTTATCATTTAATTCAATACGTGATTTACATTGTAGGATCATGGCGCATTTGCGTTAGACTTCCATTACTATAGTGCAATTTGGCGATCTTCTGCTTTATGTTAACTTTTTAAAGTAGAGATTTTGATTGATTCCATATTTTACTCAAGTGATTTATTTATTCTCTAACATTTATTCAATTTTTGTACTGACTGTTTGGCGCCATTTGGACTGAATTTAGTTATTTCTTTTTATCAACTTAAATTTCACACGTCAGAACTGGTTAAGTACTGGGCATTTTTTAACTTAAATGTGCGTTTGCCTTTGGAAATACTGCTTTTTTTCTTCCGTTTTTATCCGAATTTTATAAAAGTGCTATTTAATTGAATTTTCAGGAAATGTTTTGACGATTTTGCAAGCGGGATTTTTAGGAACGGGTGTCCTTAGTTTAATGGGGAATTTGGGATGGACTGTTGGTAATTTTATTAACAGCTGCTCTTAAAGGCCTGTAGTCTAATGGGTATTTTACGTTACTGACGTGTTTATTCTAATGGAGATGTTTTGGGACTAATGTTCTTATTCTATTAGGGAAGTTTAGGAATAGTTGTTTTTTATTCAAATGGGGCTTATGTTTTCTTTATTATAGCAGAAATATTTAGGGACCGTTGTCCTTTTTAAAGAGAATTCTGCTCTTATTCTGATGATAATTTTTAGATGTGGTGTTATATATTGTAGTTGCGATTTTTACAGATTCTTGATATCATTTTGGAACAATTATCCTGATGAATATGGGCATTTTATTTACTGTTACATTGTTTACTGTAATGGCAATTTTAACGAACTGTTGTTGGCATTTTAATGTGGATTTTTATGGACTTATTTTTGGTCTAAAAGGAATGTTTCGAGGCTGTTGACTTTAGTGCAATCGTGATTTTTAATGAGTTTTTCTGTTGAAATGGGATTTTTTAGGACTGTTGCTCATGTTCTACTTGGATTTTTAAGAAAATTTTTCTTTATGTATTTACAACAGAATTTTGGACATATGTCACTTGACCTGCGACTGATGCACTTAATACTAATTCCGTGCAACGCCGGGCATGTCAGCTAGTATATAAATAAAACCAAAAGTTTGTGTGTGTGTGTGTGTGTCTGTCTGTCTGTCGATCGCCTCCTGCCGAGATGGAACGGGCCAGAAGTACGAAATTTTGGTTACGGGTACCTTGGGTCAGGTCCTCGTGCACCTCGAAGCGTTTTTCCGAAAATTCGAATTTGTTCTTTTTTTATTCCAATTTTAAGCAAAACTGTTGATTTTGGGTTTATCTCATCGAAGAAACGTCCCACGTTTTAGATTTTTGCAGCATATGAATCTTCGTAAAAAACTGCACAAGATGCTTTTTTTTTGCAGTTCGTAGGACAAATAGAACACGCGCAGTATTCATTTAAAGTAGTTTTCGAACTTTAAAGCAAGGCTTACCTCTGAATTTATCTGCTCAATTTGCGTGTTTTCGCCAAAATAAATACTAATTTTGTCGCCAACTAGATGATTTTTGTTAATGTTAGATTGAAAAAAATGATGTTTTATTGTTATTCATGCCGTTTTATGAGTGAAACAAATTCTAAAAATTCATTTCATTTTTTAGCATACTGCAGACGATTTTTAATACTTCTTGAAATTGATTCTTCTTTGTTTTTTGGCGACTTAGTATTATGGTACCAGTTCAATAATTTCATAAAACACATTATTTCTTATGGTAGAGTGTCCGTTTTATCAACGAAACAAATTCTAAAAATTCATTTCATTTTTATGCATATTTTGTGGATTGTAAACTGCAGTCGATTTTCAATTACTATATCTTGAGGTTTATTTTTCTTTCCATATTTTACTCAAGTGATTTATTTATTTTATAAAACAATTACTTCATTTCTTTTACTGTCTATTTAGCAATATTTTCACGTAATTTAGTTATTTCTTTCTATCAACTTAAATTTCACACGTCAGGATTGGATCAGTACTAACATTTTCTAACTTAAATGTGCATTCGCTTTTGGAAATAATGCTTTCTTTCTTTCGTTTTTATCCGAATTTTATGAAAGTGCTATTTAATTGAATTTTCAACAAATCCTTTGACTATTTTGCAAGCGGGATTTATAGGAACTGTCCTTATTTTGATGGGGAATTTAAGATGGACTGTTGGTAATTTTAGGAGCAGTAGCTCTTGAAGGTCAGTATTCTAATGGGTATTTTTAGTCACTGACGTCTTTATTCTAATGGAGATTCTATTAGGGAATGTTTAGGAATAGTTGTCTTTATTGAAATGGGGGGATTTAAGGAGTTTTTTCTTTATTGTAGCAGAAATATTAAGGGGCAGTTGTTCTTCATCTGATTGACAATTTTTAGATGTATTGTGGAAGATGCTGTAAATACGATTTTTATGGACTCTTGATATCATTTTGGCACAATTATCCTGATGAATATGTGCATTTTAGTTACTGTTACATTGTTTACTCTTATGTCAATTTTTGCGAACTGTTGTTGCCATTTTAATGTGGATTTTTATGGACTGTTTTTTTTTTTGGTCTAAAAGGAATTTTTCGAGGCTGTTGTTTTTAGTGCAATCATGATTTTTAATGAGTTTTACTGTTTAAATGAGATTTTGAAGGACTGTTGCCCATGTTCTACTTAGATTTTTTTAAGAAAATTTTCCCTTATGTATTTAAAACAGAATTTTAGACATGTGTCACTTGACATGCGAATGATGCAATATTATCCCGCACAAAGCCGGGCATGTCAGCTAGTTTAAAATAAAAGTTAGGTTCATATAAATGTGTACCCCTTATGTTCACGGTACATTTTATTTAACTATTTTATATTATGCAATTAACATAAATATACTCACCATAATGAGAAAATTTCAGTAATGCTATATTGGCTTAATTTTGGTATAATATCATAATTATAGACCCCCAACAAAAGTTTCTATTGATGCTGATTGGTGTTATGATTGTCAGGAAATTAACATAGAGAAAATGACTTTACGCTATGAGTTTAATGTCTTACTTGTATGATGAGCGAGTCAAAATTAATGCAAAGAATCGCTATCATTGTGGATTTTCTGATTCTCAGTCGCATCATTATCCTGCTGATCATTATAAATCTAGTTCCATTATGTTTCCTCATACATAATTATATTTTCTCATTATTTCATTAGAAGTTAATCAATGGGGAAATCTAAGATGAATTTAAAGTGCTCAACTTTAAATAATACAAATTTGTTGGGTGGATATATATAATATATTCATATCGGGATATGTATCACGATATATATCATGATATATATCGAGTGATATCCACCAACGCTGGTTTAGACCAGGGGTGGCGAACTTTTTTCGATTAGTGTGCCAGTTAAATTGCAGTTTAATATTTTCAGATGTCCAGTGTGCCACGTGTTACCTTTCGTTTTAAAAATCATTTTTAAACGTAATCCATTTTCGCAAATTGACCGCTAATCTTGGAAGGTTTTTCTTTTCTTTTTTCTTTCTTTCTTTTTTCTTGAAATGTTTACAATAAATGTGGGTGAAAAATATTAATTTAATATTCACCAACGGGCATGCCACTGAAATTTCCGTTGCGTGCTACCTACTGGCACGCGTGCCACATGTTCGCCATCTCTGGCTTAGACTAATTGATTACTACTTATTATATTTTAAGGAACAGTTGCGAAGTTATAAAATGCTGTTAAAATATTCAGTTTTTGTTGAAGGATATTTATTAACTTTTATTTAATATTTAATTCTTTAAAATAACTAATGATATTCTTATATCATATGTTTATCGCTTCACAAACCTTGAGTTTTGAGTAATGATATTAATGGCTAGCGATTGATAAAAGTCAATTGAAACGTTCTCCAGTTATTTCCGAATACTAAGCTGCATTAAGAAGAAAGCGAAAATCACTTTTGCTCAATAAGATAAAGTGGAAATTCGCATAAAACATTAAGAACTCAAACGTCGGAACGGAAAATCCATTTTTCAAAACATGCCGAAGTGCTGCAGGAAAAGCAATCCTCAGCGATCTATTTAAACTAACGCAGCGTTCCAAACGGCAATTTTATCGACGGTTGCGATTTTATCCTCCATCTGCGCTCTGCTTGGTACGATATTTCCTAAACTCCCTTCTCATGTTCTCATTTTAAATCTATTTTTAAGTGAGAGAATACCCTCGATCAATAGTGCTAGCCGAAGCAATCTAAATCTGGACTTGACATTTTATTCTTTTTTTGAATTTATTAGTTAGAAAAAAAAAAGTTCTCTTAGATAAAATTAGAGCCTGGTGACTAACAAAGACGTTCTTCCACGTTGTGATTTTGGTAAATAAAATTTAATTGATGGCGCAATCTACGGGTTATAAATAGCTATTTCAGTTAACATTTTGCTAGTTTGCTGAATTGAAATAACCTTTTGGTTTAAACATCGAGAATAAAGTTAAAAATAATAGATCTCCATCCTCGAGAAATACAACTAAAATCCATTTCTTATGTTTGCTGACCAAAAATTGCTGTAAAGCTTGATTGCTCCTTTATCGTCACTCTCACACATATACAGAGTGCCGCAGAAGGAATGACTCGGTTTTGAAGGGGTATTTAAAAAACTAATACAATTTGAGACTTAAAACTTTTTTTAGTTTGATCTGTATATAATCCCATTTTTTTACATTAAGCTTTGAATACCACTTTCGCAAGATGGCGGCCTTCAGCACCAGACACTGATGCAGTCTATTTTTCCATGCACACAGAATAGACTGCATCTTTGTGCGTATTTCAATATTCCGTGTAATGTTGCGGTCCCTAAGCTTTTTGCTTTGGGGTTGTTTAAAGGAAAAAGTTTGGAAACATCATCCCCATACTTTAGAAGAGCTGAATGACCGAATTGTCGAGGAAATATCCGCCATACCCCCTTGAAATGTGCAGAAAAGTTTCCCAAAGCTTCAGAAATGGACTGCATCAGTGTGCGATGCTTTTATTTTGCAAAGATTGAAAGAGTTGATTAATTGCAGTTATTATGAAAGTTAACTTCAAAACTGAACTTTTAATATAAAAGTACAAAAAAAAAAAAGAGAGGAATCTCTACGTATAAAGAGACCGCCCATAAATGATGTCATGTTATTTTTCCCCCACATATTTGACCCCCTCCCTGCCGTTGTCACAATGTCACACTTCAACAAACCCTTCTTCCCCCCTTTGTCACATGGCACGCTATATTGCATAAGCATGATGTCACACGTCTTGTTACCCCCTCGCCTTATCCCAATTTCACGACCCCCCCCCCCCGCTCCCCCTCGAAACGTGACATCATTTGTGAATGATCCCAAAGCTGTTCAATACTAATTTTATCATTTATGATTGATAAATATGTTGGTATTAGCTCAAAAGAAAAAGAAAAAAACAAGCGCTCTTTCCTTCAGGATCACCTGTCAATGGGACTTTTTTTTTTTGCCGCAATCCCACCAACGTTGAACGTATTTACAAAAGCTGCAATTTAGGTTATTCTGAAGTTGGCAAAAAAAAAAAAAAAAGAGAGATTTTCACGATACAAGAGCTTTGCAAATATCAGGTAAAAGCTGCTTTTGAACCGTCAATGTTTCCACGCATTGTCCCTTTCCCAGTCGGCTTGTTCCATTCACCTTTCCGGGAGGCAGTGGGGATCCTACCGTTCCGTGTGCGCCCCCTTGCTTTTCTGATGTCCTACCCAGCGGGAGGACAGGCCATTCGGGCACAGCAGGTGCGAGTGCTCTGTCTGGGCGTAGGTATCATAAACATGGACTCCAGGCAGAGTATCCCCTAATAGAATCGCTTCCTGCGTCTAAAATTCGCTCATCAATAATGGTTGAGGATTTATGGTGGGTTAGAATATTTGAATGTTTTGTTTTGGGGCTACATCAAGGTTGGTAACCTTATTATAAAGATGCAAAGAGCTAGATGCATCATCCAATTGGGCTCCCTGTGTTAAGACAAATATCGAATTTCCAAAATCATTTACACGAAAAATAAATAAAAATTAAATATTTTTCATATTACGCAATAGTATGACTGGAATATGTTGCATAATTAACTAGCAATTCTGGTCCCTTTAGTAACTAAATCGGAAACCTGATATGTAGGAGGGAGGTATTATATACTGTATTTTTTCGCATCCAGCTCGCCAACCCCCGAAACTGCATGACCAATGCTACCATTAAATGAATAAAAAACAAACGTTTTAACTCGCATGTAGATAACACTAATTTATGTAGTAATTAACGTTGTTGTGTAACATCAATGCTTCAAATTTTATTTTCATAATGTTTGACTATTTAAACAAGAAGTTCCTTCTAACTATACGAGCCTGTTTTCTCGTATACCAACATTAAATTTGTAAATCTAGCTGTCTCTCTCTCTCTCTCTCTCTTTCGTAAAAAAAAAAAAAAAAAAAAAACTGAACGATATCAAATTTTTTTTTTCCCCACTCTTTGGATTTCCCACTCTTTATATTTCAGTAAATTCCTGTCTAACTATCAATGTTTTTAATAGGATAATTTTTGAAATCAAAAAGGTGAAGCTCTGATTTTTTTTATCGTTGCCGAAGAGAAAAAGGAAATGACACGAAAAAAAAATATCAATAAATATTTGTATAAAAAATCGTCTGCTGCTCTTTATTTTGTGTGAAAAATAAAGTACTCCAATTTCTCTACACTTTCATCCAGTCAACCAGTCAATGTTTGGTATATGAAAAAATCACCTATCAAGAACTCAAAGTAGGTTTGTTTAGTTTTGGATAAACTTTTATCTGTATCTGTTCTGGGTTAATAGCGTTTTCCTGTTAAGTTTGTTCCACTCAAATCTGTCTCTGTTAGATCGGGTTTTTTTTTTTTTTTTGGATTGAAATTTCCCGTAGTCACTAAGAGAAGTTTCTTTGAACTTTTAAAAATGAAACAGAAGGATGTCCAAATAAAAAATAAAATATGTTAATGAGGTGTCCTCGCCGAGATCTTTCGAACACAACAAATTTTTCTCCGCAACATTCAGTTCCCATAAAAATTATTATTGTTTTTTTGAGGGGGGCAGCCACGGGGATTGTACGGGGAGGATAGACATGCGCGGATACAAGATTTTGCTCAGAAAGGGACAACTTCTTTTTGCTTTTACCTATATTTCTCATAAAATTTGTTTTAAAAGGGTGAAATTAAAAGGTTTTATTTTTTGTTATTCATATAATCTTTAATAATACTCGACTCTCTGGGGCAGGGGTCAGCTTCCCCCTTTACCTCATTTCTATCTGTACCTACAGACAGATATACAGACTGACATATATTGTTTTTCCCATCTTAAAACCTATCTTTCAAAATTTTTTATTTTTCAATCTTGAATTTTATTTTTGACATTTTTAAACTTATTTTTTTACGATGCATTTACCCTCCTTTTGTACTTTCTTCTTACTCTTATTATTATTATTATCTTTTTCTTTTTCATTTTTGCCGGAAAGTAGGCTAATAAACTTATCATGCTCTCAAGCAAATTGTGAAAGTCTCATAATATATTCCTGTTCCTCAGCATGAACGGGTTGTTGCATTAAATCACTTGTGTCTTCAAATGAAACTAAACGTGCTTCTAGTCACGATTACATCTTCCAAAAGTGAAAATCATCAATTTTTCTTGCAATCAAATGTCGAATCCTGTCGCTCTAATAACAATCGGTGTTTTATTTGTAGAGATAGCGAAAGTTCGTTTTTCTTGTCTTCACTCGTTTGCACTCTGATACGTAATGGATCCGTAAAATATGTGGATGTCTTTTTAGTTGTGACTGGCGATTGACAGATTTTTTTTTTCGTTTTTAACAAGATGATTTTAAGCTTCAAAATTGCTTTTACCAAGTTCTGACAACTTACCACTTAATCATTTATTTTATTTAGTTATTTTCATTTAGTCTATTATTTATTTAACAATTATTATATATATATTTATTCATTTATTTTGAACTTTCTCCTTAACTTTGTTTTCTTAGTTGAGGGAAATTTTGTCTTTCCACACTAGTACTTACATCAGTATTCTTCAATGCGAGCATTACAATCTAAAACAGGGGTTGAGGCGGTGAGGCGCCCACCTCAGAGCGCGTCGTTCTTAGGGGCGCATTGGCCATAAATATTGACTGCATCTTTTCAAGAAACAAATAATTGTTTTTATCTCAAAAATATTAAATAATATTTAAACTATGTAGTTTTATAAATGATGCATCAAAATTTTATTAATATATATTACACGTTTAAATCAAACGCAGAAACACATCAGGAATGTCTTGAAACGTTTCCGTTTCTTTCTTTCCTTTGCTGAAAAGAAATTTTTTTACTGGGTTATTTCTTGTTTTGTATATTATCCTTTTCTTCTCCACATCGAAAAGCGACTTCAATGTATTGGGAGGGGGCGCTTTATAAGTGTTTGCAGTTCCAGAAAGTGTTTTCTGTATTTTAATACGAGCAAAACGCACTCTATTGCTTTTTCTCTCTTTCTGTTTTTTTATTTTCCTTATTAGTCCATTCTGATCAGTTTTCCTTTAACTTTTTGAAAGTTAAAATATGTAAATGAACGTTTGTATCGATCATTTTTAATCTCTATTCCTTCATCATATATAGTAGGGGCGGAAAAAAGTTTCTTGACTCAGGGCGCCATTCGTGCTAGCGCCGGCTCTGATCTAAAAACTAGTTAAGATATTTGGATCCAAATTGTTAAAGGGGTGTTGCCTCGATCACAAAGAACTTCGTTCACATGAAAGTTGCAAATAAATGTTGAAATGTTGTTCCTTTTTTTTTTTAAATTAATAACCCTAAATAAATGTTCAAACTTTTATGATAGAAATCTTTACACCTTAAGTTCTTAGGACGTAGAAATAGCTATAAGTCATATCAGTTGGGTGGCTTCAATTGAAAAAACTGCTCTATTTTTCATTTTCTAACTTAAGATAACCGCAAAATTTCTAATTTTGCATATTTTCAATGATAATCTAGTTTTAATTTCTTAAAATTGTGCTTCCTAAATTGGACGTGATTAACATCCATACAATTTTTTTCTATCAAAGAAAATTCAGACGTATTTTCAAATATGTTCTGGTACTTTTGGTAAGTGTTGATTTGAAAAGTGTCATGTTTAAAGATGAAGAAATACTGTGTAGTTTAATTAAATTGAGTAAACAGTCAGCTATAATTTGTCTATAAATCTACACAATCGTGACGTTCAAACAATAAAATGACTTGTGCTCAAACATTTTTTTTTCTTTCTGTGCTCATATTTATTTATTTAAAAGTATTAAAAATATTTCTAGATATTTCCGTTCCTGAAGAAAGTTTATTATTCAACATGGTTGAAGGAAACAACCCAAGTCATTTTTAATGCTAAAAATATTAGTTAATATATCTTACTCAGCGTATTTTGTTCTTACTTTTTAAAATATATGAAGAAAAATTTATTGATTTCTGTAATTTCGTATTTTTCATCTAAGAACATAAGCTCATTTTCTGTTTTCTTTACAGGTGAGTACTCAGAAGTCTAACATTTGCTACACAGAAAGGGGAATTTAAAAAAACTGTCGAAGTGCGATGTGAAAAATTGTATGTATTCTGAATCATTTTTCTCCTCAATTTTAATAATTGGGATCTTCCTCATTGGGAGATGCTGAAGAACTGAAGTGAGCTAAGTGTCCCAGTTTTGGCCCCGAATGATCAGTTAATTCGGCATTTAATAATTTTATTTTAACCAATTAAATCTACCGTACCACCTTTAAAAACCGGTATTGTGTATGATTCACATTCATTTTAATTTTTTTTTCTTAAAGTGTTACTATGTGATCATGTGTGGCCAAAGTTGGAACACTTATTTTATCATAAGTCATGTGAAATTAAACCGACATTTTTTATGAAACTGGGAGAAATGTCCAGAAATTACAAATGTCAATCTCAACTACATCCACAGGGCTAACAGCCGTTTCTAAAAGTTCACAATATTAGAAAGATAAGATCGTTGAAAATCTCTCAGTTATTGCAAAATTGCACTAAATCCTAAATTTAATGAAACTTTTGTAACATTTTTTTTTTTTTTTTTTTGAGAAGTGACATATTTGTCTGTTTTGCTAAACATACTAAAGCATGCCATCCATCCATGGTATGTTTAGTGAACTAAATGTATGGAACGGAAAAGCAGGAATGGTAACTTCTATGTATGTTTTGGTTTAACCTTTAACGAGCCAAAAATTTTGTTATTTTTTCAAAAGAACTTTTATACGAGTTACGTTACTTTAACAGTCACTTGATCTTTATTTAGTGACACTTTTGATGCAGTTTAGTGTTTAGTTGATAAAATGTTTTATCTTTAGCTAGATAACCAATATTTATCTGAAAGATTTATGCAACATTTTAAAGCATCAACAAGTATAAACTGCTCCGAACTGTCGTGTTCATGGTTAAAAATCGTGTCTTACAATTCCAAATATTTGATATTGAGTAACTGGCATTTAGTTCTATAAGGCAATTAAATTACTTTAGAGATGTCATTAATGATATGTTACAACCAAAGAACATGACGTTCTGAAGGTTCTACTCATTTATGATTACTTTAGTATATAATGTTCCGTTATACTGCGATAATGTTTTGTACAATGATAGAAACTTTTCAATATAAGCATGCTCATTTACGTTAAGTTTTCCTTTTGAAACTCGTTCTTTAATGTTCTGTTCAAAGCGAAGATATTATAAGTTCATCTTGAACTGAGGGAGTTGACCCCTTTTTTTTAGCGTTCATATAAATGTTCATAACTTCGTTCGTTTCGAGTCTCCTGCTGCCACCTAAAGGATGATTTGAGAATCACTAGCATTTGGTTTTTTGTGTTCTGATGGCATTAACCAAAGAATTATATCGGTCAGTGATTTTATTAACTGGAGGCGTCGTTCTTTTGCAGTAAAATTGTCCTCACGAGAAGCTTATACGATGAATGTCTTGTAATTGAAAACTGATGGTCTTTTTAACGAGTGAGATATAATAAGATCACGCACTTCGAATTCTGGGATAGATATAAGGACGTAATTACCTTTTGAGAATCACTAGCATATAGTATACTATTTTGTTCTTGTATTCTGATTGCATTAACCAAAGGGTTCTATCAGTCAGTGAATTTATAAACCGGCGACGTTCTTATGCAGTAAAATTGTCCTCACGGGAAGTTTACACGATGAACGTCTTGTAAGTGAGAAATTATGGGCTTTTTAAAGAGTGAGATAAATTAAGTTCGGGCTTAGAATTCTCAGTAGGTGCAAGAATGGTGTGACGTTGAGCACTTGTCGCTGCTATTCATTTTTGTGGGCCATATTTTCTAATCGCATCGACTGTTAGTCACAGCTCGCTGAGTGTTCTCACGGTTTGCGGCTCTCCCCTTTTACTGGTTCGGCTTTCACGTGTGCTTTGCAAACGTGACCGGCTGTTGGTGTCAAATAAAACGACAATGAAAATTTATGCGGATAAACCCGCTTACAACGTGAAAGTAGAGGGTTTTTTCCTCGTAATATCCGAGCGCTTTTTTGTAAAACAGGTTTCAAATCCCGAATTTGTAAAGGCAGTTTTTCTTTGTCGTACTGTTGCGTATACAGTTTATTATTTACGAAAATACAAGCATTTAAAGCGCGTGCGGGGTTTTGACACTTGGCTTCTGCGCATGGCAGAGAAGGACGAATCCATTCCAGTTTTAGTGAAGTTCGTTTTGCAGGTGCGTTTATTAGCATGCAAATCAGAATGTTTGCTTCCCTGTTTTTTTAAAACAACCAAATTTATAAAATGGCATTTGACGTCAGCTCGGAGGAAGTAAAGTATGCTAAGCGAACTAAAACGAGAACAGATTACAGAACTTTCCTTATGCCAGCAGTTTCTCCCTTGAACATAAATGGATTCATCTTGGCACTCTGCCAGGCAGAGTTTTATTGTGTTTGCCGGTAGAACTGTATTGTTTGAAAAAAGATTGTTTTAAATACATTAAAAGTCGGAGGTTCCTTACTTTTGCCCATCCACTTTTTTGAAACCCAATCTATAGTGACACTTCTTCAGAACCCATGGATTTTGGATCAAAATCCTTATAAATTTTTCCAAATTGTCTTTATTTTGAAACCTCGCTAAATTCTTCATTTGAAACATTCTGTTTCATAGTAATTTGCAAAAATAATTCCAGGAATAACAAGCTGTAAAATGGTCCTCTGAAAACTCTAGTACATGAATTTTACGACCCATCAAAAACTGACCATCTTACCGGTGTGGTAGCAGCTCACAGTTTGGGAATTGTTGTGACAGACATAGTAAAATAAGATGGTAAATAATATATATATATATAATGGCATGTATATGGTAAATAATATTTGAGGAGCAAACAGTCAAAGTGTGTTTTCTCCAAAAAAAAAATTGAAGTTACTGGTTTTTCTTTGAATTCCTCATTAACTAGTACAAAAGTATGTTGTTATTTGTAACCAAAACAAGTTTGTTTTGCTTACAAGTAACAACATTCGTTTGTACCAGTTAATGAGGAGTTCAAAGTAAAACCAGTAACTTTAATTTAATTTTCTTTTTCTTTTTTTTTTTTGGAGAAAACATGGTTTGACTGATTGCTCCTCATTTATTTCGTGAGTTCTCCCACGGTCCAAGTAACAATGTGTCCGTTTTTTACGCGAGTCAGGAAATACTTGGAACACTGCTGGAGGGAAGAGTGACATTTTAATTTTAGCTTAAATTTGACTAGGTATCGTTCCTGTCAAAAGTAACGTTTAAGCACATTTTAATGCAAAAACTGTAAAAGGAAAAACAATTCAGCACTTCTTAAAGGAATATATTGGAAATCAGAAATGTGTTGGTCGCTTCAATATCTAAGCCTCTTCGGGGGATGTTATATGGTACTCAACAGATCTTCTCATTGAAAAAAGTGTCATCAAGTTTAGTCAATAACTTCGTATTTGAATTCTACTTGAAAAACTAATCAGCTACACGCCATCTATTATTGCCAACACTTTTAGATGAGATACCATTAGTAGAGAGCTTTTACCGACTCAAAAAAGATAACACACACGATTGTATCGTTGTGGGGTACAGGAGAGAATTTTTATTTCCCTCCTTTCTAACATTTTCGCACTTATTATTCTCCTTGTGTACTTAATTAGTATAAGGAGAGGTTAAACTTTAAAACACAAAAAATAATAATCATAACACAGTAAAATGTATTAATTGTTCGAATTCTGAAAAAATGACCCACGCAGTTTTATCTTAACACATAAAAGGCGGGAGTCGTAGTACTACGATTTATCTCGACTGCGGCTTAAAGGCGGGAGTCGTAGTAATACGATTTAGCTCGACTGTATCTTAAAGGCGGGAGTCGCATTAGTACAGTTTGCAACCACATTGCACAATCCATGCGCCACTTTATATTTGTACTTAGTATGTTTTGTAGTTTGAAGCTGTTCGGTTGTTCAAATTCTTCTTAAATAAACTTTTTTAAGTCTAAATTTTTTTATGATCACACAAAATATCGCCCGCTCTAGGCCGAAAAACGAGGCGGGGCGGTCGCCGCGCTACCTAGCATACTTTCGTCAAGATCGCCCGCCGTTAATGTGCTAAAAGTGCAAATGCCTAAGAAAATTTCCTTTTAAACTTTTAACTACAAGAAAATTTGAACCTTAATTAACATCGGTGTTTACGATAACAAATGAAATCAATGAAACTTAAAAATCAAATTATGACAATCAAAAAAACTTCTAAAATGAAGTTAATTTGCTGATTTTAAATGTTTTTATAGAAACGAAAATTTGTAATGTCTCAACTCTTGTTACTCCCTCCCCTTGTCAAAACTCACAATTTTACGAACTCCCTCCCCCCTCGAAGAGCGACATCATTTATGAATGACCCCTATAAAACAGACATGACAAAATACACCTTTTTTTGTTTTGTTTCAGGTAGTACATATTAAAATAATTAAATGAATGTTGGTGTGCTTACACATTTTCAAGGCCTGCTTTAAAAATAATGGAAGCATTTTAGTCTAAGAAGTAAAATTTTGAATTACTATCTAAAATCACGTCTTGAAAACTATGTATAATTTTTATCATGTCTGCCACGGCGTGTTTTTTTTTTTACATAGTGATTTAAATATTTATTTCATGGATTAAAACTTTTCGCTATTTTTAAAGTAGGCATGCATCTGTACCACAATTTAAAAAGTTATTTTAATATTTACTGCCTGAAACAAAGAACAAAAAATCTAGCAAACATGATAAAAGACGTATGGAATTAACTATTTACTTTCACTTTTCCTTTTTTTCAACTCTAGTGAAGGTTGTTCGTGAACCCCCAGGGGTTCGCGCGGTGTAGAAAGGGGGTTCGCGAAAATAATATTGCAATGGCGAAATTTTTTATTGCTAACGTAAAAGAAAACAAGAAGTTCCGTCTAGAACTATACGAGCCTACTTTCCCGAATACACCAGTTTCAAATTTATAATCTAACCATCTCTCTCTTTCTCGTTTAGCTTAAGTTCTTAATTGCTTCAGATATATCTTTTCAACGGTTAATACATGTTCATTCAATCATTCATTTATTCAATCATTCATGTATTTATTCACTCAGTTATTAATTCATTCTTTTGCTTATTGATTTAGTCATTCATTAATTCAAATATATTCTTGAAAATCTCGATCAAAAAATTTCATAGGAAAATAAGCTCCTTAGTTCTGGGTGAAATTTTTATCTGTACATGTTCTACGTCATAAGAGCTTTCCGATAAAGTTTGTTCCAAGCAAATCGGTCCGTTACATCAGGATTTATACAGCATTGAAATTTCCCCGTAGGCGCAATGTTAATTTTTTTGAACTCTTCAAAAATGAAAAAAAATTGTTCAAATCAATATTTCACGCCAAGAACTTCTTCCAGTGAGCTTGTTCATTGGAACTTGGATCTTGTACTCAGAGTTTACATAACTTGTTTCATTTTCGCCCATAGGCGCTAATGTTAAAAATTTTTGAACTGTTCAAAATTGAACAAAAAATTGTTCAAATCAAAAAGTAAAATATTGAAATGAGATGTCCTCGCCGAGATCTTTTGAATGCAAAAAGAATTTTTCGAATCGGATAATTCGTTAAAAAGTTTTTAGGGGGGGGACAGACCGATAGACACACTTTTTCCCCATCTCAATACCCTACTTTCAAATTTTTTATTTTTCAATCTTTATTTAATTACTTCACTTATTTTTGACTTTTCTTTATTTCTAACGATATTTTCACGATACATTAAGCCTTCTTTCATGCTTTATTATTATTTTTTTATTTTTACTGGAAAGTGGGCTAAAAACAAAATAATAAATTTAGATACTAATTAAAGAGTGCAAAAATGAATTTTTTAATGAATTGTTTTCCAATAACACAGAAAAGTAATGAATTGGCATACATATAAAATTTGAAATGCACTTATTTCTACTTTTGTCTGATTTTAAATTTGGATCACAACCAAATTTATAATTTCGGTACTAATTTGGATTACAAATTGGTACCGAATTATATTTATTGATTTATTTTAAAGTTTAGAATGTATTTTCTCCAACCATTTTCCTCTTTTTCCTTGAAAGCGCAAAGAGTCGGAAATATGAAAAATGAATGTATAAATGTAAAATTTTGCATTATTTTAGGCTCATTTTTCATAATACAGATCCTAAAGTGGAACCAGAAGATATTTATTTATTAATTTAAATTTTGGACTCGCATTTATTACACTTTATTCCAACTTTTCTGCATTGTCACAATATAAAAATTAAAAGTTTGAAATAACGTAAATTTTAATTTTCCTTTAAATTTCCAACTGTTCCGAATTTTGTATATTTCAACCGAAAAGTGGAACCTGTCAGGAAAATAATTTAAAAGTTTTTTAGGAAGACATTTGTTTACTGCCCTAATAATAATTCAAAAAGAAC
The DNA here is from genome assembly GCA_038502835.1 of Octonoba sinensis. Lineage (NCBI taxonomy): Eukaryota > Metazoa > Arthropoda > Arachnida > Araneae > Uloboridae > Octonoba > Octonoba sinensis. The sequence continues at coordinate 49,322,761 of CM076600.1, forward strand.
AAATAATAAAAATACAATAATCCAAAAAATATTTGTAGCTGTATTTTAGTTTTTGTTTAAACTTAGATGTTTTGCAATAATTGTGTTTTTATTTCTCGCTATGAAGTATTGTACAATATGGAAAATAACTGTGCTAGTAAATTTTAGTTTTGTCACCCGTTACTAACGAATGCAGAAGGGGGTTCGCCATTTTCTTTTTGATCTAAGAATGGGTTCGCAAGGGAAAAAAGTTGGAACACTGCTCTAGTGCAATATACGCCAATGAGCGAAATTTTTTCTTGGCGCTTTTGGTCGCCGTTATAATAGACAAGACCTTCTTATATAACTCAAATATCTCTTTGAAAAGAAGCAAAAAACGATCTCAGTGCGTTTATTTCCAAAACAATGAAACAGGGCGGATGCCAATCAAGGACGGAAAAGTAAAATTTAACTGATATATGCTTCTGCATCGTAAGCGACTCCTTCCGCCTCGCCTGTAATCTCCAAGAAAATTGGGGACGGATTTCGACGATTGGGGTCACTGGAGCAAAACAGTCGGTCAGTTGGTTAGTTGATGCGGGCGGAATACAGAAAGTATTGTTTGCATGAAAATACTTGAAATTTACGAAAATGGAATGACGGAATTTTTCTTTGCGGCAATTTTCACTTTCATTGTATTTCAATGGCTGCTCTTTCTGTTCACAAGTGAATTAATTACTATAATGAAAATGGTTTTTGTTTCCTTCAGTTAAGAATGAAATAGAGCATGTCGCCTAATTATTGCTTCTTGAGTTAATTTTATAAAAATGTGACAGTTTAGGAGCCCCAATTAAACTGATTTTGGTATTTTTTGGGTCGTTGTAAACTGTGCACTTGCAGTTTTCATGACCTTAATTAGCCACAAGATGATTTGAAGTCTTTTTCGTATCATCAAAACGTTCGGTGATGTATGTTTTTTTTTAGCCCAAGTATCGCACAATTATGAGGCTCCTTTTTTAGCCTACTTTCCCGTAAAAGTAAAAAAAAATAATAAAGCGTGAAAGAAGGCTTAATGTATTGTGAAAATATCATTAAAAGTCTAGAAAAGTCAAAAATAAGTTAAGTAATTAAATAAAGATTGAAAAATAAAACAATTGAAAGTAGGATTTGGGAGACGGGGAAAAAAGTGTGTCGGTCTATCTGCCCCCCCCCCCCCCCTAATAACTTTTGAACGAATTGTCCGATTCGAAAAATTCTTTTTGCACTCGAAAGATCTCTGCCAGGACATCTCATTTCAATATTTTACTTTTTGATTTGAAAAATTTTTAGTTCAATTGTGAACAGTTCAAAAATTTTTAAAATTAGCGTCTATGGGCGAAAATGAAGCAAATGACGTAAACTTTAGGTAAAAGATCCAAGTTCTAATCAACAAGCTTACTGGAAGAAGCTCTTGGCGTGAAATATTAATTTGAACAGCTTTTGTTCATTTTTGAACAATTCAAAAAAATTAACATAGCGCTTACTGGGAAATTTGAATCCTATATAAATCCTGATCTAACGAACCGATTTGCTTGAAACAAACTTTATCGGAAAGCTCTTATAACATAGAATATGTACGAATAGAAAGTTCATCCAGAACTAACGAGCCTATTATTCTTTGAAATTATTTTATCGGGATTTTTAAGGATATTTCTCAATGAATAAATGAATGAGTGAAAGAATGAATGAATAAATGAAGGAGTGAAAGAATTAATGCATGAATAAATCAGTGAATAAATGATAAAATAAATAAATGAGTGAATGAATAAAAAATTACCAAATGAGTGAATAAATACATGAATGAACAAATGAAAGAATGATGAATGAATATGAGTGAGGGAATGAATGTGTATTATCCGTTGAAAAAGGTATAGTTGAAGTAATTAAGAACTAAAGCTAAATGAGAAAGAGAGAGAAATAGATAGCTGGATTATAAATTTGAAAGTGGTGTATACGGGAAACTAGGCTCGTATAGCTCTAGCCGGAACTTCTTGTTCTTTTATGACAGAAGTGTAACCAGTAAAAATATCTTAATTCGCTTAAGAGCATTCATATAATGTTCACTTCAGTTTTTAGAGGCAGCCAACACTGATATTGCAAATATTATATCAGAAAACATAATTATGCAACATTTCTATACATAAAAAAGAATTACAGCAAAATGACTTTATTCAAATTTGTGTAATGAATCCAATAGGTTGCTTAACACGATTCTCTTCTGCTTTTTTTTTCTTCTTATAATTAATATTCTTGCATTTTTCTATAAAATGCACCTCCCAAAAAAGTTATTTTCTAAAAAAATATTCGGTTTATATTACGATATATTGAAAGATGTTACTCAGTAATATGTATATAATATAATTATGCATGTGAGGAGTAGACATTTCCAAATTGCTTATGTAAATAAGTGAATGAATAAAACATTCTCACAGATTTAAAATGTGCAAAACTCCTTTAAATATTCTTCCAATTAATTTTCATTCAGTTGATTAACTGAAAAATCTTACCTTTAGCTTTATCGTCAAAGTAATTACAATCGTTAAGAGCAAGCGGAATGTTGTGGTTTCAATATCATTTACTATAATTAAATTGCTGGAATATATTAAGTGCCTTCATTTATCCTTATCCATTTTATCTCGTTAGATCGCAGGTTCGTATGTGGCTAATTAATGTTTGGTTAAGAACAGAAATAGAACTAAGGAATATCTTTCGATGTCGCATTTTAAATCATTTCATGCAATTAAGTTCGTAGTCCCGTCGTTGATCATTATTTTATAGAACACAAATAAACGAATGTAAATTACAAGATTTGAACTCCAGAGAAAGTGATATTGCATGATTCAATTATTTTATACATATTTAACATTATGTATTGGATTGTTCGGAAAGTAATTTTTTTTTTGGTAAAAATGAAAGTTTATTTTCGTAATGTGTAATATTTTTAACCGACTTCACAAAGGAAGGAGGTTATACATTCAAACTGTATGTATGTCGTTTTTTGTTTGTTTGCTTGTCTACTCATAACTTCTCATTGGATGAACCGATTTTCATGACTTTTTTTAATCGATCGAGGGGTGGTTTCCCATAGGTCCCGTACTTTCGTTTGACCATATTCGTTAATTAGAAAAAAAGTTATGGGCAGAAATGTAATCTTTTTTTTTTTCTTCCATAACTTTGACTAGAAGAGCCGATTTTGATGATTTTTTCTTTAATCAATAGAGGGTCATCTAACTCAACTATCGCACATTATGTGGCTAAATTTGTTTTTTAGAAAAATAAGTATTTTTTAGTTCAATTGGAAAGGTTTGGTTTGATTTTTCTATGTTGGGAAAACTATTAATAAATATAAAAGTCATTGTTAAAAAAGAGCTTGTTGCCATTAAGCTAATATATATTAAGCACTTATAGCAAGAGTTTGACTGAAGGCTTCTCTGAGGCAAAAACTAAATCCAATCAGTTTGTTTGGTAAAATCGACTTCAAAACGGAATTTATCATACAAATGATTAGTTTTTAGTGCCATTCATTCAAAGAAAGTTTGCTGTTTTATATAGATTTTTTAAAAATAGAATATTTATATAAAGATTTTATTTATACTTAAAAGAATAAAATGAAGTACTTTTTGGAAAAAAATAGAACTGACTTCAAATTATAAATTGCGCTAAAAAGTGAAAAATAAATTAATTCTTTAAAGAACATCCATGGGACTTTCAAAAATAGCTTTAGAAGTCGGTGCAAAATTATGGGTCTAATTGCCATTACATCATGTGCTACTTCATATTGGAACAGTTGCCAACTCTGGGCCATTTATATTTGTAATTGATTAATGATTACAAAAGCTTTTACTTATCCTAATTTTGCACCGACTTCTAAAACTATGTTTAAAAGTCACACCGATGTTGTTTAAAGAATTCATTTATTTTGCACTTTTTAGCGCAATTTACAATTTGAAGTCGGTTCTATTTTATTCTAAAAATTATTTTATTTCAATTGTATATTCTGCATTTTTGGTCCAATATCTTTTGCTTTTGTTCTGGTAGTAACATGATTACAAGCTCATTAAAAATTCTGAGTTAGCATGCAAAACAACTGATCCAAGTCCTTTTTGGGGAGGGATACTAATAGCTTATGGCGAGTTATCGAACTGGTACTGAGGTCTCGGCACTACCTTGGAACACTGTACCTTTTCTATTCATATATTCTGCCCTTTTTTGTTTGAGAAAATCATTCAGTTTATCCCGATGATCAATATACGCTTCATTATTGATCGTAGTATAGTTTGGTAGAAGCTTGAAAAAAAAAAATCCCTTGACTTCTGCAAACACACAGCATCACCTTCTTCGATGAATATCGGTTTTCGAAGAGTTTTGAGCTGAGGTTGATCATTTTTGCTCCATGATTCTGTGGCAATGTTGTTGTAAACAGTTCACTACCCGTCCCCAGTAATGATTCACTTCGATAAAGGATCATTTTCTTAACATTTGAGAAGCAAATCACAGACATCAATGCTACGGAGAAAATTTCGTTCTGTAAGAACATGTGGAACCCAAACCCATAAGTCGAATTTCGAAATTAAACTAAGGTGTTTGCGTGATCATGAATGGTTTTATTCGATAAATTCCATCTCTCAGCCATCTCAGGAGTTGCTTAACGGTTGCACCATTCTAAGTCTTTATTTTGCTTTTATCAGCTACAAATGGACTTAAGAACGTGGTGGTTCTTCTACGTCAAAGTTGCAAGAACGAAATTTTGCAAATTAGTTTTGTCACTAGCATTCTGTCAACACATTTTCTCTATAAGCGTTGATCCCCCCCCCCCCCCCCTTGCATAGCATTTTTACGTTTTCAAGCAGAAAAAAAATAAAATATGTTGAAACTCTTGCTTTCGACTTTTCATATTTGGAAGAGAAGTAGTCTGAATTCACCAACCACATAAAAACTATTGCACAGAATCAAACATTCACTAAAATGCCTTGCTATATCAGCTGTCAAAACATATAATGACATTGCAGATTAAGTGAGAAGCTGGTTGTGAAAAAATACAATCATGTCTTCGGTTGAAAAAAAACGAAATTGATTCCTGAGCAACCCAATCTTTTTATCTTACTCGAATACATTAAAAGGTTTCCCAATATCTAAATACTAAATGCATAAATTTTTTGTAGCCTAAAAACATTTAAGATTCAAGAAAAGAACTTTTAGTACGAAAACGTCAGTGGCAAAAGGTTCCTCCTTCCTGTATAATAGGGGAAGAAAGGGGGCCGTTCATAAATGACGTCACGCTTTTTCCCCATATATTTGACCCCCCTCCCCCCCTTTGTCACGTTACGTCACACTTCAGCGGACCCCCCTCCCCCTGTGTCACGCGTCACGCTATGTTGCATAATACATGATGTCACACTTCTTATTACCCCCTCCCCTTCCCTTGTCACACTTTGTCACAATTTCACGAACCCCCTCCCCCCTCGAAGTGTGACATCATTTATGAATGATCCCAAAGATACAGTTCGAAAGTTCTGACACTTGGACCCTTCTGTGCGTGGTAGAAAAGGACGAATCCATTCGACTTTTAAGGAAGTTCGTTTTGGAAGTGCGTTTATTAGCAATCATAATGATTGCTTCTCTGTTTGTTGAAAGCGAAAGCAACAAAATATTTAAACTGGAAAATAGCATCAGTTCGGAAAAAAATAAAGTACGCTAAACGAAATAAAAGGAGAACAAAATATGGCACATTCCTTATACCAGCACTTCCTCGCTTGAACATGAATGGATTCTTCTTGGCATTCTGCCAGTCTGAGGTCTTTTTTTTTGTGTGTGTGTGTGTGGTTCCGAGTGCACACAGAATTATAGGAAAAAAAACTGTTGCAGGAAAACATTCTTTTCGCATTTGAAAACATTTTTTACATAAATTGAAATCATTCTGCCCCCTACTTAGAGTATGGTAAGCAATGAAGACCAAATGGTTCTCCACATTTTGTCTTCAGTTATTTTCGCGACTTTTTAATAACAAATAGGAATTTATAAATCTGGGGAACCCCGTACAGCCCTCCAGAAAGATTGTTCTCCATTAAAGTGTTTCTCCCCTAGTACAATATGAAAATTATTTATCTAGTGAAAATAGGTGGTAGGCGTTAATATACATAGTACTCGAGCTACAAGTGGTGCCAGAATAAATACCAAGCTTCATCTCAATGTTGTATCATCTGCAAGAGCCGAATTAGTCCTTTTGAAATCAAGCCGCTGATGTTAACAGATTTAGCTTTTTTTTTTGCACTATTTTTCTTTTGAATGAATCGAACCACTTCAAATATTTTTTTTGAAATATTATCTAAGAATTTTTTAAAATTTATATGAAAAAGAAATATAAAGAAATTTTTAAAAATACATAAATAAATAAAATCACATAAAATGACATTTCAGGAAAGATGTCCATATATATATCTCACTTAACGTGGACCAGTTACGATTAAATTTTGCGTTGCGATACGATACTGACATCATGCGAAAAACAAACTGTGGTAAAACTATATTTAAAATTGTGTTTAATGATTAGCATAGAAAAGTAACATAATATTTGTATTTATTATCGTAACTTAAGAGGGATTTTAACACATTTATTTCTATTTTTTTAAAGTATTTCCCTTCATAACTTAATTTTCAATTTACGATTCTTTCGGGTGGCAACACCTTAGTTTGTTTATTATCGAACAATCATTCTAATGTTTATATCTAGGGATCTTTTCTTAACCTTTCGAATTTAAAGCTATTTTTTGCGATTTTCAAATGGTTAATTTTCGATTCTTTGGAATGGCAACGCCTCAGTTTGCTTATATCGAGCGACCATTCTCATGTTTGATTGTTGAAATTATAGCCCGCAGATGCTCTGCGGCAGATTAGCTAGTAAATAATTAATTCAGGTTAGATCGCTTGAGGTGCATGTTACTTTTTTTTTTCTTTTCACCAACTGAAAGTGGCTTCTTAATAAACCAAAATTGCTACGAACAAAAGCTAAGAACACAGATAAAAAACGTTATCTTGCATACAGTGTGCCTAATGAAGTCTTCTTTCAAAAACAGCTGACATTGTAAAAGAACTTCCTGATCACGAACGAATAAGCGGAACTTTTTCACGGCACGTTTCTTATTTGAAACCAAGTGATGATTTACCGATTTTTAAAAACTCCTATTAATTATTAAACCTTACTTTGTCATTGAAAGTTCACTGAAAAAGGTCTTTTTTCGTAAAAATAAGGTATTTTCAGGAAAATAAAATTGCCCTTACAACTAGGGTAGAAAAATAATAACTTGGTTTTGAACTGATTCATTCGTTCAAAGTTGCTCTTCTCAAATTACAGAGCAACGAGTGGAAGATTTTTTGCAGAAAACTGAAAGTTGCTCTTCTCAAATTTAGAGCAACAAGCGGAGAACTTGCTGCCAAAGAAGTGACGCCCTGTCACGCCCGGGGCGCGTGGAGAGGGAACAATTCTTCACTAGTTTTCCTACAAGTTGCTAGCGCAAAGCGCGCAGCAACAAATCTTTCACTTTTAGTTGTCATTTTTCTTTGATCTTTACCGACACTCCGCGGAAAACCGAAATTTAGTGGAAGATTTGTCTCTCCACAAGTGGAAGACAGAAAATGTTGCTGTGTTTTGTAGAAAAAGCAGCAAATTGCCGCAACTTGTAGAAAACTTAGTGGAAGACTCTGGTGTAAACGCGGCCTAAAGCCTATTGCTAACAGGGAAGGAGGTTGGTGAAGAAAACTTACTGTTAAGTGTAATACTCTAGCCACTACAATAGATTTTTAAATATTAATGAAGCTGTAAGAACGATAATTGGTCCTACTTCCCTCTTAAAAGGAGGGAAAGAAAAGAAAAGTTTCTAAATAACACGGAAAAGTTTTATTGTTCTTGTTCAATGATGAAAAATAACTAGTATATCTTTTCTTAAACAATCATTTTTTTATTAAATTAATTTTTATGCAATCCAATTTTAATTTATATGAAACCTGGTTATTACCCTATTAGCTGGATTCGACTAACAAACTTTTTCAGTCCTTTCAACCTCGTTATAACAGAGTTTGACTTTACTACTTTTTCAATATCTCCCATCTAAATTCTGCTCAAAGTAAAACACGATAGGATAAAACTATTAATCTTCGTCAGGAAGAAATTTCTATTATAGAAACCTCCATTTCTAAATTGCCTAGACGTTTTCTTGACAATTGCATTGCGTTTTACGTTAGCGTAGCAATATTGCCTAAAAATGATTGAATGACGCAATGAAAAACATTTCTCATCTTTCACTTTCACTTTCGTTACTAGAAGACATTTTCAAGTGATTTTCTTGAATCAGCTTTTTGTATCTCAATAATATTCAGGTCTATTAATGTTTTCTTGGTTTCTAGTAAGTAGAAGTAAATTTAAAGCTTTATCAGCGTCGGGGGTTCCGGTACAAAGTAAAATCAATGAGACTTTGAAATCAAATTATGAAAATGAAAAAACTTTCAAATATGTTTAATATCCAGATTTTAAATGTTTTATAGAAACCAAAATGTGTTATGTCGCACTTCTTATTACCCCTTCCTCTCCCTTTGTAACAAATGAGCTATTGATTCACAACACAAAAGATTATTAGTATGCATTTAATAGTAAAATATATTAATGGTTCGAATTCTGAGAAAACGACCCGCGCTAATTTATTTTAAGAGTGTTAATCCCTAGAAAGATTTCCTCTTAAACTTTTAACTAGAAGTAAATTTAAAACTTTTATCATCATCTGTGTTTCCGATACAAAGTAAAATCAATGAAACTTAAAAATCAAATTGTGAAAATGAAAAAAAAAACTTTCAAATAAATTTAATATCCCGATTTTAAATGTTTTTACAGAAACCGAACTGGTGTTATGTCACACTTCTTGTTACCCCCTCCCCTCCATTTGTAACAAACTTTTACAATTTCTCGAACCACCCTCCTCCCTCGGAGCGTGACATCATTTATCAATGATCCTCTTCCAAGCTGAGCTTTTTTTCTCCTTGTGCAATATGCCATCTTCAAAATATGTATTCTAAAACAGAAAAAATGCGCCAATTTATTTCTAAATAGTTCTTCATAGTGGTATGCACATAAGTTTTAATGTATGCAAAAAATTACAATTCAAGAAACTTTTATTGCATTTCCTTTCCAGCGAAAACCAATGCTCCAAACAATAACATTTTATGCTCTTTAAGGCTCAGGCCAAAAAGTACTATTACGCAAGTAGATCGTAAATCAAATGTACGTAATTTATGTTCCTGATTTTCTGTGAGCAGAATTAACGGGAGTATCACTCTCAAGATGTAAGATAATGTTTCCTTTTTCTAATGAGAAGCTTTTTAGAAGAGATCACCGGTAAATATCTGATGACGACAAACTTTTTGATTCAACAGAACACCTTCTTCTTGAGCCGTGGCCAAAAATATTTCTTTTTTAGATGATCCCAAGAAATTGGAAGTCAACCAAAGGTCGCTGATCTTTGTTGTTTTCTCATTTTCTATTTGATTTTATCTGAAAATGAATCCTAATAGCTTTGCGTTCTTAATGCTTTACGGACGGTGATACTGATCTAGAAGGGAAGGAAACTTTGAAATTTCAGTTGCGTCTAAGATTGCTGCAATCATCGCTTTAATCTTTATACCAGATTTCGCAACAGCGCTCTGCCACCTGCTTATAGTGTTAAGCTGACGTTTGATGAGCTAGCAGGTGAAATCGTACGAGTTGAGAGCATCACGTGCATCAGTTCACCGCCGGAAAGGGATGACGGGACCGGTCCCCCAGAAGGCATCGGATATTCGCGATCCCACCGATTTTTAAGTATCCGAAATACTGCAATAAAAATCTGATTATCCGGTACATCGAGATGGACATACGGCAGGATACCGGAGAGGAGGTGCAGACTTAAGTTCCCCCTCGAAGGAAAATTTGACTTATCAAATTTAATTAACTAGTATGCTTTGGAGATACGTATAAATTTAAAAGGTATAATGGATTTGAAAACTTTGGGATGCTTGAAAATATGCTTAGAATTTACAGTTTTCAAATATCAGAGCTAAATATCGCTACGGATCCGTCAGACAAGGCACACCATAAGTAAAATATCCGGCGAAATTAGTATCCGACGTATCCCTAAACCTGACCTGGAACACCTCTACTCCCCCCTCCCCCCCCCCCCAAAAAAAGGCAAAAACGGTGCACTACCGATCGTGTGAGATACCTTTTTTCATTCGAGCTAAGATTTAGTAGAAGAATAAGAAGTGTAAATCATTGTCACTCAAACTTTTAACATACGTGAGTTTCAATTTTAAACTGGATATAAGATGCAAGACTAAGTTCTTAAGGTTAATGCTTCCCGGGTGTGATGTTTGATGACAGATGAAAGTATTGAACAACACCTTTGATCATGCTTCTTTTTTGCCTAACAACTAGGTTGGAACAAATCAGCCAGCAGGTCATTCGAGGGTTTAAAGAACTAGCTATTTCTCTCATTCCCACAATGAGAATTCAAAGTTTTCACCCTGTGCACTGTGGATCGCTGGGGGGATCTATAGTTAAAGTGGAGTCCAAACCATTAATGCACGATTGAAGGAAGTACGTATACCGATCAATAATTTCCACGCCTTACTGAGATTGGAGCGCGGAAGATTTCTCTCCTATCGCCTTACGCGTAAAAGTATTCGAATTCTCGTCGACGCATTTTTAACAATCAAAAATCTGTAGAGATGCAAAATATGACATACAAAATTATGCCAAATGTAATTTTTGAAGCCACTTTAGATAGAAAAAGGCATTTTCTAGTAAAACCACTATGCTACTATGTGCAATCATAATGTTCACCTAAAACCTGGCAATTTACATAACTTCGCAGATCTGATTATCTCAGAAGTTTCCCAGCAGCCCAGTCAACCCTTCGCAGTGTATCTGCTACTGTTCTGATGAACAAGGAGTTTTTAAAGAGTGAAGATGGAAAAATCGATAAATATCTTTTATCAATCACACCCCAACTACGTCTCATGCATTGGTCAGATGCAAACATGTTTTATAAACACTAGTGTTATCCAAATTCCAACGTATCGATAACTAAATTGATGAAACGCACTGTGCATTCACAAATACTTTTACTTTTCACGAAACCATATACTTAGGTACTCATAAAAAAAAAACTCACACACGTATTTTTCCAAGCCTCAATCACATTCGATCACATCACACATCACTCAATCACATTCGATCTTAGCATCTCAAACTTGAAGATTCTTTGGTAGCATTTCGTCATCTGGCAGCGTTCACATTATGCAAATTTACTAAACAACTAGTTTATATATTTCAACTCAAAAAAGTAATAAATATTACATAATTAAAATCGATAAGTATGATAATTGTGTTTGTTGTTAATGTGGCCGAGTATTGGTTCCTCACCATTTGCAAATGTAATGTCTTCTTCGGGGACTGCCACCATTCTTTCATGTTTCATGTGACACTACTATCCTCGTCTGCCATAACCACTGGAGAAGTTTTGAAGCCTCTTTTTTTTTTTTCTCACTAGAGGGAAGCAGCTGGGCTCTGACGATGTGAAATTTTCCTGGGAATTTAATTTCGTCGAGAGTATCCAAGCCAAATATGTATTCAAGGGATCTTTAACAAGCCACATAATCATACGACATGAACGCTGCCGGTTTTCTGCATCTCGGAAGTCCACCGACTCGGTCGGTTTTGAAATTGCAAACTTGGGAAAGGGAAGCCAACGCTTTACCACTACGTCACTCTGCCGGCAAATAATGTAATAATGAGATACATAATTTGAAAAATCTTATCATGCTGCTCAAAAACCATTCGCCAATATATAATGTTCAAATTGATTACCAAAATATATGTTAAATAAAGAAAGAAAGAAAGAAATGAATAAAAGTAACTTGGCAAATTGATTGTGAAGTGGACAAAACACTATATTGTCGCGGAACTCAGAACCTCTTATGTAGGAAAAATCGAATTATTGAAAAATCCTAAAGCATATATATCTTGTGATAAAGTATGAATCCTCACTTTCCTTTGTAGCACGAGGTTCCCCCTCGCCCCCTCTTTGTGATGTCGATCACGTGAGCATCACTCTCTGGCCTAAAGCCAGCGGTTTTTTAATAGAAGCGGAAATAGACTTAGCGGCGTAACATCTTTTACCTACGGTATTCTGATGACACGTGATTGTTGCGGCACAGTCACAGTTGCATCATCTTTCAGAACAAGTTCTTCATTACGGAAAGAATCAGCTGCTGCCATTCAGGTCATTAACGCATAAGCTCCCCGCGAAATTGTTCTTAACAATAGCTCGTTGATTACTCCGTTGCTTTTTGGGTGATTAGAAAAAAAAAATGAAAATGAGTATTCATTGTATCTTTCACTAATTTGAATTACTTTTTAATTAATTCAATGTAGTGCATCTTTACTTAGGGATCATTCATAAACGATATCACGCTTCGAGGGGGGAGGGGGGTTCGTGAAAGTGTGACAAGGGGAGGGGGTAACAAGAAGTGTGACATCCCTGCTTATGCGACATAACGTGACGCGTGATAGAGGGGGTATGGGGTCCGTTGAAGTGTGACATTTTGTGACAAAAGGGGGAGGGGGGTCAAATATGTGGGAAAAAAGCCTGGCATCATTTATGAACGGTCCCTTACACGAGCTCCTCACTTCCTGCGCAATTTCTTCGAACTGGAATTTCATTGAGCCAAATTAATTGGTATTATAAGCGAATAATTTTTACCACTTTTGCTTTAGTATAAAGAATAAAATGCATAAGAAAACAGAGATTAAATTGCGTTTAGAAAAAACTCTAGTAACCAGATATCAAATTGTTCATTTATTAAATAATTTAAGAGGTTTTCCCTAAGAGTGCTGTAAATATACTGACGCAGTTTCAGCTTCGGTCTTTTAAACCATTTTTCCCTCTGTAAATATCGACAAACAATACGTATAACTGCTGATACGGGGTCGTTCATAAATGACGTCACTCTTTTTTCCCATATGTTTGACACCCTCCCCCCCTTTGTCACAATATATCACACTTCAGCGGACCCCCCTCCCCCCATTTGTCACGCGTCACGCTATGTTGCATAATGCATGATGTCACACTTCTTGCTACCCCCTCCCCTCCCCTTGTCACACTTTGTCACAATTTGTTGAACCCCCTCCCCCCCCCCTCGAAGCGTGACATCATTTATGAATGATCCCTACTGTATTATCAGTTATGGGAATTTTTTAAATATTGCATTTGTATACTTTCCAAATATTTTAAATACTATTTTTTAATTTAAGACATTAATTTAAAGTTTCTTTAACAAAAAGAAATGTGTTACAAAAATTTTGATCGTTTTTCGAATAGCTCTGGAAAAAAAAAAGTCTAAAAAAATATTCAATAACAAACGATCAAAACTAAAGGAATGCTTATTTACTTGTTTACATTTTTTCATTCTATTTATCTAAATTTAACATGAAAGCGACTTTTTGTTACTTATTGGTATTTATTGCCACAGGTGCTTTTAAAACGAGAGAAGGCGGAGTTTCCTCTTCCTTGTGCAGGGTTTTCAACAATCTTCCTCAAACTTCCAAAACCTCATTGAGCGTGTAGATGAAAGTTCAATAAGAATGAAACAAAACAAAAATTGTTAAAATAAGTTGTTACGTAATAGCTAAATTAGTATTGAACTTCCTTAAAAAGGTTTTAAAAGTAATGGTTTAAAAGTCTTTGGATTTTCTAGAAATATCCTGTTAGCCTATTTTGCTTCAGTTAAAGTTATTTTGTGCGGCTCCAAAATTGATTTAAGAAATTTAGTAAGATTATGTTCTTTACTGCTGTAATATTGTAGTCAAAAGATATTTCTGCGGAAAAAATATTGAGTCCGAAGCAAATGATTAAAAATAGGGAACAACCATTTTTCTGGTTAGTTTCCCGAGCATTAGCCCCGTGGGTAGGGTAAAAATACAGTACAGTATCGTTTATCCACACGACTGACTGGGGCCAGAGGCAATCCAGATATTCGAACACCTGGATAAGGGCAACGAGCAAAACAAATCCTTACACTATTTATTACGATAAAAGAGCAGTAAGGCTCTTGGAAATAATAAAATACAATAAATCCTGTAAAGTTGACCACCTTTGTAAGCTGACCACCTGTCTAAGTTGACCACTTTTGTCAGGAACGGAATTAACCCTATATTATATAGTGTAAAGAAACCTTTGTAACTTGACCCCCCAAGTTGACCACCTGCCTATGTTGACCACTTATGTGCACCAAATTTGGATGGGAGTATTATAAAAAAACCCTTTGTAAGTTGACTACCTGACAATTACTATATTTATTTGTTTATCTATTTTTGGAAAGATGAAAAAAAACTAAAATAGCTCCTCCAGGATATTTTTTATGCTATAATGTTAGATCAGTATTTGTCTGGATGGATGAAACATCAATATAAAGTTTGCCTAAACCACTTTGTAAGTTAACCAAATGGGAAAACGACTATGAGCACTCTTTTATTCTTTAAACAAGTTTTTTCTTTTTTCTTTGATCTGATATAGCCATTTTGAAATATGTATATTTTTAGGAAATTTTTAGCATCATGTAAGTAACTGACGTAATTAATATGGTATTTATCTTAATTTTAACTAAGTTGTATAGGATACATTGTAAATCATTCGGGTTAAATTTCTTTTATGGTATTTTAGGTAATTGGGAAAAAAAGCTAGTCACTATTTTAAAGTGACGTCACTACATGAAGCTATATTTTAATATATTTCAATTAGTTATAAATGAATAAATGCGTAGTGTAAGAAATAAAAAAATAAAATCACCACCCTCTAAAAGTTAACCACCTGTCTAAGTTGGCCACTAAAGTGCTGCACCGAAAGTGGTCAACTTACACAGGTTTCACTGTATTTAGAAAACATTTTGTTAAAAAAGCACCGTTCCCCATGCTTTTTTGTCGTTGTCAACTTTTAACTGCTAGTCCAATTTATTGTGCTACAATAACTTTCGGTGCTCGTGTAAGAAAATGCACTTGAAATGTGAATTAACATCAACACCTTATGTTTTAATCAAAAAATCATAGTTTAATCTCATCACCTAAACATCAATTTTTTTTAAAGTGTACAAATTTCATCAGGATTACCCAGAGATCCGGATAAATGAGGTTATACTGTAAATGCTTTTTACCCAGCAAGCAACTACTATCAGAAGAGATCATTAATTGGTCTGATGGCTATTCTTATGCCTGCATGATTGAAGAACGTAACTCATCAAACAATACAAACAATGGAAGTGAATTTTTCTTGTTCCCGAAGCACCGTTTTTCACCATAAGTGTCTCAGCCCCTTTGGCGGTGGGGGTATTCAGTATTAGGATGGGTACAATCGGTCCGAAAAAGTAAGTAGTACGCATTGCTCTCTTTGTTAAAAAAATATTTTTGATTATAATGAAGTGCTACGAAATTCAATGTTGCCAAGTAGTTTTTAAGTATTTGTTGATATTGAATTAAAATATTTATATAAACTAGTATATATTAATTCAATATATATAGGTACTTATAAAATAAACTAATAACTTGATATTTGAAATAACTAATCACTAGTCATTAAGGGGTCATTCATAAATAATGCCGCGCTTTGAGGGAGAGGGGGTTTCGTTAAATTGTAACAAAGGGAGGGGAGAGGGTAGCAAGAAGTGACATCATGCTTATGCAACATAGCGTGACACGTGACAAAGGAGGGAGGTGGGGGTCAAATATATGGAAAAAAAGCGTGACATCGTTTATGAACGGTCCCTAATGCGATGGTTTGATTTGTTTTTCATTTAAAACTGATTTTTTGGAAAGAGCCCCCCCCCCCCCAAAAAAAAAAAAACAAGTTATAAAACTTTATATGTTTCAATATTAAGTTTAAAAACATTGCTCTTACAAGCAATGTTTCCCGAAGAAGCATAAAAATTATTTAACTTCGCAACGATAAATTCACGTCTCCCTGAATTGGTCATGACGTTAGATGACATCACAGCTGGACTACAGCGTCTAACTATTAATATTCTACATTAATAACCTACAAACTATCGTGATCAGACAAACTATGCAGCAAACAATTTGCTGATTTGTTTTCATTTTGCACTATCGAGTTAGTTATACTTCGCTTTAAAATGGGGGGGGCATGACTTTTGTTTCAAAATACCAACACTTTTTGAATTAATCACTTGCGAATATATTATGCAATTATTGTTATAGATCCCGGTGACTTCGTAAGCTTTGTCTGTGCGAGGATGTACGTACGATAGAAATGTTCGCAAAAGAGTAATTAAACTCTGTTCTAAGTATTCCATAGAAACATATTCCACATATTCAAGATATCTTTTCGACAAACTTTTCAAAAGAATCACTCCTTGCTGAGAATGGCTTAGATGCAGACAGGTGTCTAGACGGGGTCATGACATTTCATTGCTATTTGTCATTTACCTGCAAACAATGTTCCAGTTAATTGGTCGGGGAATTATGAGACGTCTGAAAATCTCGAATCAGTCATTAAGATTTCTAGACAGACTTGGGAGTTGTGTTTGTGTATCCTTGCTACGAATCTTTGATTTTAGTAACTGATTGTGTATAGTAGTTATGGGCTTGTCAAGGCTCCTAAAGCCAGGCCCACAACACTTTATTGTGGAGCTCCCTTGCCAGATCATGGCAAGGGACCCCTTCTCAGACCCGACATTTCGAATTTTTCCCGGACAGGCAAAGGGAGCATTCTCCTTGTATTTTTCATTAAAAAAACAACAAAATGCATGCAAATTCATAAAAACCCATTATATTCACAAAGCCAGGAGGGAGGAGCAATTGCCCCCTCCTGACCCCCCTAAATGACGGACCTGCCCCTTCCTATAACTACTATATATTACCGTAATACTCGTTTTCTAGTTTTACAATATGTTTTAATGAGTTAAAGTTGACTAGCTGACTTATAGAAACAATCAAGCAGAGTCAATGGTAGTGAGATAGGAATCATGATTCTTTAAAAGGTATTAAACCCCTCTCATTGCTCTCTTATTTGTTTTGAGTTATAAAAAATGTTTCGATATGCGACAAACCCATTTAGTGTCCCAGGATTGTAGTGTAATTATTTATTTGTTGGAAAAATTTGACCTGTATAGTCAAAAATTGGTGTCCTCGTACAAGGACATTTATGCTTTTTTGGCCTTTTTAATCAATATAATATTAAATATGGCAAAACTGAATGTACAAACTTCATTTATAAGGTATAAGAAAATATAAAATAATACCTAACTTCCCAGTAACGTAATACATCCTGCAAAATAAATAAATAAAATTTGATTTGAAAATGAGATTTTCATTTCTTTCTTGAATCGTCCATGTACTTCCTAACAGATCATGTTCTTTTAACTATCTTGAATGATCTATGAAACTTTGTGTGGTTCCAAGAACTGTTTGGAGTCTCCAGATGCGGACTACATGCAAATTGCAGCACAAAAGGGAATTTGCATAAAATTTTGAAGTGAATATTTGTGACCTCATATGAGGGTCATGAATGAGAAGGTTAAAATATGAAACCCATAAATTATGAACGAAACAAATTGTAACGTAATGAATTAATTGTTTACACTTGTAGATAAAATTCACCTAACTTTTATTAAATTCTGTAACATTCAAATTATTGAAAAAACTTCTTACATTATTCAGACAAATATAATAACACATTGACTGACATCCTTTTCAGTTTATTCATGGTGCATAGTAATCTACAAACACAAATTTCTATTATTATTTTTACTTGAGCTCTTCGCTCTTTACACCATTTTTTATTCTTCTCATGTGTTATACCTTCTCTCTTTTTCTCTCTTTATTCTTCTTGTCCACTTCCCACCCCAGCCACATCGGACAAATACTGAAATCCTCATACCGCTAACCAACAAAACCTGAAATCAATCGAAATTCGAACTCATTACGCTTCTTTGAAAATCTTTTCAGTTTAGTTGTTCAATGTTTTTGCAGATTTATAGATAACGGTTGTCGTTTGTCAGATATAGTTCGACCACGGATATTTGGAAGCTTCTGCGCATGGCATAAAAGAACGAATCCATTCGAGTTTCAGGGAAGTTCGTTTTGCTGTGTTTATTTAATACGCGAATCAGAATGTTTGCTTAGCTGTTTGTTGAAAGCAACTAAATTTATAAACTGGCGTATCGCATCAGTTCGGAAGAAATGAAGTATTCTAAACGAACTATAACGCGAAGAAAAACGGCACATTGCATATACCAGCAGTTCCTCCCTTGAACATGAATGGATTCTGCTTGGCACTCTGCCAGGCAGATTGCTCTAATTGATGGTAGAACTGTAAGTGTATAAACTTTACGCACGTTAGGCTCAAACCTAAATTTGTTATCCTTATGATTTGCATTTATTTTTGTATTTTTAATCATATTTATTTTTTTTGTAGGATAGCGTTGGCTATCCTTCATTGACATTAAAATGGGAAGTTCTTTTTCTCGAAATTGTTGGGTAATGGACCAGCGCCGTACACACAGGTGTTCTATGAATGCCTAGGCATTTTCTATAATGCCAACGTCACATGCTAGGCGTATTCTGGCATGTCAATAATGCGGAGCTATATTCGCTTTTCATACATTACCGGTAGCATTACACACTAAAATTTCGCTCTGTAATTTCTGATTGTTTCTCCTTCTCCTGTCTGATTATCTTTTTTGAAAAAATCGATGACGGAAGAAAGACTGGTAATGTTAATGACAGAAAAACTAATGCCTCCTGTATCTAGGTCATGGATAAATTTTCTATATTACATAACAGAAAATGCTGCTGGCTGCAATACACTAGTGTAATATTTATTTTGAACGTAATTTGCACTTTCAGTAAAGTCTTGTTTTGTTCGGTTTATTAAAGGTGGTCTGGGTTTCGCTTCCCGAACTGAACAGGGGCTCAGCCACCTTCAGTAGGTCAATAAATGAGGACCAAACATGCTTGGGAACTAAATACTGATGGTTCCGCGTCAGGCCGACCACCTGACTGGAGCATCTTCGGCGCACCAGGGCCCTCGGTTTCGTCAGCTGAAATGGGCTCAGCAGGCTTCTCCCCCATCGTCTGTCGTGCCGCTGAGTTTAGTTTATATGGTATAAAATTATGAGGTTATAAAAAAAAAAACGTGTGTGAAACTATTTTCTAATTTCTCTAAAATATTCTACTTCACAGTTGATATATTAAAGGAGCGCAAATTGATTTTAAAAAAATCATCTATCTTCATCTGAACCAAAACACATGAATTATTTGACACATGTTGCCACACGGTTCATTTCCTTAGCAATGTTTACGCTTTTTTTTTTAATTATTTTTTTAACCCTCTCTTTTAAGAAAAAATCCTGATTATTGGATCGCAGCAAACGTTTGCAATAAAGCAAAATTTACTGCTCTTTTAAAGGGAAATAATTTCTTGCTAGGTCACAAAATTTAGTAACAATAAATATTGTTCATGACCCATGAAAACAAAATGTTCCAATTTTGTTGTCGAGAAAAACGTCTTTTTTTTAAATAATTATTATTAAACTAATTTCAGGCGAACTAATACTTTTTGGGGACGTTGACCTTTAAAAACTGTCAAAGAATTCTACTGAAAATGCTCGACTCAAAAAGTGTTTATTGCACAATAAATTAATTAAATTCGCAGACAAAAATATTGATTTTTCTCTCACTTTATGTAGCATTGACACATGACTAATGAGGTTATTGCATCAGGTTCACTGTTTGAGGAGTGCAGTTTTTTTTTTTTTTTTTTTTCACGGCACATAAGTAAGATTTGATTGATACTGTTATATTGATTTCAGTATGCAGTAATATCGTATTTTACGGATTGTTAAGAATAAGACGCATTTGTTTCTTCAAGAAATTGCCTCCAAACTTCTGGTGAGTCTTATACTCAAAACGGATGTTAAAACGTGAATTGTTTGATTTAAAATTTCCGACAGTCTTAAAAATGGCTGAAAAAAATGACGACGAAGAGGGAAAGAAAAGTTCAAGTGACGATTTTCTACGATTTTAAAAGTCAGTTTGGTTTAATGAGCTAATAAAAATTATTATTGAGTTGGACTTTGCAGTCCAAGGATAAATACAGAGATCTGCAGCAACCATTTTTTAAATTATTTCGCTCCATCAACGCTCCGTGCTCCGAATAATTTTAATGGATAATATTCTTTCTTTTTTTTTTAGCTAAAAAAATCGGAGCAGTGGAGCACAAGAATATTTTTTCTTGCTCCCGCTCCACTACAGTTCAAGCAAAATCTCGTTGCTCCACAGCTCCGTGCTCCTGCTCCACATCTCTAGACTGTTTTAAAATGTTATTTTCCCGATTAATTGCTCGATTATTAAGGGGCGTCTTTTTATGCGTAATACGGTTTATAATTTAAGAGTGGTATAGCTATAGGGAGGGCGAGGCAACATGCCTCGGCAGAGAATTTTGATTACTTCAGATATGGAAAAGAAATAATAGTTACATTATTTTACACTTTCTCAATAAGAAAACATAATCATTATCCATCACTGGAGCATAGGACTTTGCAAGTCCATCAGTTAAAAACTTTCGGTGGAAGGGAAGGGGGCAAATGATAAATAGTCAATGCATAGTGCATGAAAAATCATCAAAAAATGTACGTTTATCTAAATAAATTATAGTCTAAAAGCCAGAGGGGGAAAGGGGAGGCCATTTGGCCTCTTAAATGGCGGGCATGACGCTTTCACTTTAAATGTGTGGATAAAATTGCCAAATGACCCTAGCACAAGAAATCCATTTTCCTTTTGGACAGAACACTCTTTGGACCGTCCATAAATGATGTCACCCTTTTTTCCCATATATTTGACCTCCCCCCCTTTGTCACAAAATGTCACACTTCAACATCCCTCTCCCCTTTGTCACATGCCACGCTAATATGTTCCACAAGCATGATGTCACACTTCTTGTTACCCCCTCCCCTTGTCACAATTTCACGAACGTCACCCCTTCCCCCCTCGAAACGTGACATCATTTATGAATGATCCCTTTTCTATTTCGCTTTTTTGTCTAAAGTACAAACAAACAGACAAATCTGTGGTACTGAACTTTCCGCCGAGCCGGCCCTTTATGTTATGGTTAACACATAAATCAGCAGGTTTTGCATGCCGGTATTTTGACATTTTCGTGCGAGACCACCGAAAGGAGCGGTTTTGTTTGGTACAGCAAGGGGAATGTTTTTAAAATGAATCTGTGATATTATCGAAAACGAACACTATATTTTCCATTAATTTTTTTGGGTCCCGCGTGAAATAATTGTCATGAGAATGCTGCCTGAGAGGAAAAAAGCGATTGAGTGGATTGGATTGATTGGACTGTATCCTGTATCGGAGTAGGGTCAAAGTTAGTTTTTACACAGCAGGATACCTCGCAACTTCGTACGTAAACGTGGAAGGGAAGAAATTGTTTGACTCTAGGAAGTTGAGGTTTGATTTTGAAAGTCCACATCTTCTTGGGGAGTTCAATAAATGGGGGAAGCAGTGGTGTAGTCTCAGACCATATAGTTTATGGTCTAAGGGTGTAGTCGAGTGGGGACGCAGGCGGGACTTTTTTATTTTCATACAAGCGTCCCCCCAAATTTTTTACATTTTAACATAATCGTCCCCCACTTGATTTCAATTGCTTCTTCTTATGTATAAGCGTCCCCCCCCAAATTTTTTTTCAGGACTACACTACTGGGAAGTGCTATTGTTTTTTTGTTTTCTTTTTAATTTGGGTTATCTTTGAAGCGGTATTGATTCTTTTGTCAACGGGATGTTTTCTGCGAACGTGAATATTGAAAAGGGTTCAAAAAATGCCCTTTTGAAAAAAATGTTTTCACACTTATTACCCGTTCGTTCTAGAGTCAACATTCCATTGAAGTTACCTATAGTTTCTACGGTTTTTTTTTCTTTACCTAGTAGTAAAATATAAGCACCAGAAGCAAATTTATAACATTTGTAGCGAATATTTTCGAAGTTCGATCGATAGTCCACTCTATTCATCAAAGTTAATATTAACAATAGTTCTCACGTATGAATAGTTTTTCAATTTACACTTATCCAGTACCCGTACAAATGAATTTTACTTGTTATAACAGAAATGTTAGTTGAAAGTTATTATCGCCTGCTCAAAAGAATTGGAAATCAATATTTTATTATATGCGAACGCGACATGGCACAGCTATTCATAATGAGATGTTTGTAATTAAATATGGAACAAAAATGTCTATGTTTAAAAAAAAAAAGTTTTTTTTTTTTTGGTTCGTGTAGTGCTGGTATTGAATAGTTATGCCTTGCCATATTTTAATGTGAGTTGAAAAATAGTGCAAATAACTTTTTTAAAAGAAATAAATACACACGATTTAATCTGATTCGTGTGTGTAAACGTCGAGGCTCTATCCAGATGGGGGGGGGGGGGGGGGCACGAGCCCTCCCTCCCCGAAATTTTCCGCAATGTAGCATATATATTCCTCCTTGAAACTTCCTTCACTTAAGTGGGTCGAAGTCAGCTCCTCCCCCTCCCCTGGATTCTGGATACGGCCTTGGTAAACGTTAACCAGCTGTAAACTATCAAGCTGAGCGTTTCATTTCTTCTCTTTTTCCCTTAGAGAATATCAGTAACTAGTTTGCTCACATCAGGGGGAACTTCTAGAAGGGAGTGAAGCGATTCATTTTGCGATCTCTGCGTCTCTTTTCAGTGTTTACAGCCATTTTTGCTATCGCTATTTTTCTTTCGGAAATTGGAAAGTAGTATGTAACGCTTCACATTTTCATTGATCAAATTTACAACATATTTTGAAGACCTTAACCATAATTTAATAATATACATGAATATATTTTTTTTTCTTTTTAGAAGATACCATGAACCCATCTGTTCTGGATGAGGCGCCAAGAGATCCCGGTGTACGGGTGACTCACCACAGTTATACCGATAAAGACTTTGAAGGTAAATGCATTAATTACATAAAAGATTTTAGATAAACTGCACTAGGTTTTGAACACATTTTGCCATTTAGTGTTTTTTTCGCGACGATTTAAAATTAACTTAAGGTAGCTGAGTTTTTTCAGTTATCATAGATGGCGTCCATTGCCAACCATAACTGCAGGGAAATTTTTAAAAACAAAAACAATCGTTTTTGTTTATTAAAAATTTCTTTCGTACTTGTGAGTATAACTAGATATTTGCATTTTAGAATAAAATATTTTTAACACGTGTTTTCCTTTTTTTTTTTTAAATTTTGTATAACAATCTAAATAGAAAAAGTCATGAAATAAATCGTCCACTTTATTTTGAAATAAAGACATAAAAAAATTTAACTTCAGAAATTCTTGTTAAAATAATGTATCCTGTGTCAGGCCTTAGTTTTTTTCAATAATTAAAGTGCATCATGAAGTATGACAAATTGTTTCACAGAAATGTATATCTCCCTGCCTTTTTATTTAGGGGGTGGGGGGATAATGTTAATTAATAAATATAGGTATATATAGCATTGGAATTTTCCACTTCACAATGAAAAGGTGATCCTTATGTGTCTATATATATATATAGATATATATATGTATGTATGAAAAGTTTTCATTTATTTGATGTAGAAGATACACCCATAATAAATTTAATAAAAAAATTAAGTTAAAAAATAATAAATAAGGTAATAAATTCTAAGAAAAATAGTAGTGTTTTATTATTTTTTAATGCAACATTTTAAAAAACTAATGCAGATTCAGAGACCTCCCAATGTTCTGTATGCCTGGATGGGATCCAGAGGCTCCATGGCTATATGCTGAAAATTTGTTTAAAACGTTTGTAATAAAATTGTATTAACTTTAAAAAAAAAAAAATCTTTTTTTTGTGTAGAGAAACATTTTTCTGGGGGAGGGGGTAGAATAAAAGGTTACATGTGAATAAAAAAAAATCTATCTATTCATTTTCTGAATTTTAAAGGAAGAAGAGTAGTCTACAATTTCCAACCAAGTTTCCTTCTCCAAAAGTTTAATGTTAAATTCCCTTTCGAAATAAATCTTGGTACTTACGGAAAAACCCTTTGATCATTTCCTCAAATGAAGCCAAGAGCGCCAAACAAAGCAATTTTTCTGCAAAAAAGGAAAAACCTTTCTTCAAACACATGTGAATTTGTGTGACCTAGAGGAGTCATTTTAGTTGTAATTTTATTACTCTGCTGTAAATCCACCAAACTTTTGGTGAATTTTTTTGGTCGACAGAATGTTCGGTAAGTACCCAAATCTTTTCTTGTGTAACTTCTAACATTTTTTAAATAATGAAATGCCTATCCTGAACTTTTTGAAAAAAAGTCCATTTTTAATTTCTTTGAACTTTTATATTTTTGAAATTCAATGTCTGCTTAGTAGCATAAATATTTTCTCTTTAACAGGCCATAGGGCTCACACAGTCTATGTTGGTTTACATGTTCCTGGTTATCATAGGAGAAGTCATCATAGAAGGCACAGGCATCATCACAAAAACGGTCACAAGAAAAGGGATGATGGAACATCGGCAGAATATCCCAGTGAAATGCATCGACCAGGTAAAACAACGGATGCAGTCTTGTGGCACTTGTTATGTGCCTTTCTTTAAGAAGTTTCCACTTAAAATTTGATAGTTGTGAAATATGATTTGCATATTTAATCTTTCAAAATATTACTTTATGTTTTAATAATTTAAAATAGTAAACAGGAAATGCTGTGTAAAAATGGAAAAGGTTTCAAAGTCAAGTGGTTCAGAATATTTTGAAGCTGATAATATTACCCTTTCTTTATACTAATTCTTGAATAACATTTTAGTAAATTTAGAGATTTTATATTGATGGTGATGCATAGATTGTACAGGTTAGGCAGCAATTTTGTTGCATATATGTATTTCCAATGTTATCTCTTAACATTGTTAAAAATGCTAATTTTTTAGAAAAAAGAAATGTCTATTCCAAAAGAGGACAAAATATCTTGCATTATTCTAAGTACCTGATAGAACACCACTCATATTCTCAACTGCTTGTTGAGTATAGTTTAAACTCTTTTATCCATATTAATTGAGAATGAGTGCTATCCAATTAAGAAAAATTCTAGATAGGGATCATTCATAAATGATGTCAGGCTTCAAGGGGGGTTCGGGAAATTGTGACAAGGGGAGGGGGTAACAAAAAGTGTGACATCTTGCTTATGCAGCATAGAGTGACATGTGACAAAGGCGGGACCGTTGAAGTGTGACCTTTTGTGACAAAGGGGGAGGAGGGGGTCAAATATGTGGGAAAAAAGCGTGACATCATTTATGAAGGGTCCTATATCAGAAAGATGAAAGAGAATCAAAAGAATAATTCAATATAGAGAGGAAAAGTATAAGAATATAAATTTTGAAAAGAGCAATCATATTTATTATAAAAACAAGTACAAAAAGAAGTTCTAAATTGGGCCTACAAAATTTAATTAAAAAAAATAAAGAAAAAAAAAATCATAGGGTACTCAAACATAATTATTTTGGGCCTAGAAAAGTAAAAAGAAAATCCAAGTATTGTAAAATAAGTTTTAAAAATGCATGTTAGATGTTTGTTTGTATCAAATATTAAATGTTTTTCTTTGTTGTTTGAAAAATTATGCTTAATGAGTTGAAATTAATTATTCTAATACAGTACAATAGCATTCAACTTTTCATTGCCAACAGCTTCCCATACTATTCGGATGTGGGAAAATTGATAGTTTGAAAGGGGCTTTTACTCTGTCCATTTAACAAACTGCTTATTGTTTCCTCTAATTATTGAATAGATTGTAAAATCGAACTTTCTCCTACTCTGAATAATTCTTTGTTCAATTACTATTACAGAAACTTTTTTATTCTTTTAAATTAGTTTAAAACCAGAGCCAGTGATTTCAAATGTGCAACTTTGTTTCCTTCTAGTTACTCCACCTGCAGAGCGTGTTCATTTCATTCTCGGTGAAGATGAAGATGGTACTCATGAATCTCATCCCCTCTTCAGTGAAATGGAAGAGTTGCATTATGTTGGAGATGAAATGGAATGGAGAGAAACAGCCAGGTACTTGAGAAAGACAATTTAGCGGTTATGCAATTTGTACTTTGCACTTAAGTTAACTAATCACTGTTTAGATGACATCACTAAATTGATACTTGTTTCATGAAATTAAATACATGTAAAATAGTATTAAAATTCATTTTGCTGTAAGACAACTATTCTGAATGATAAAACACGAAAATCACCATTGAGTCACCATGTATCAAAATTCGGACACAAGAAAGAAAATTTATAAATTAAATTTACCAAGTAAAATTATAAAATAGAAGAAATAGAACAAAAAAGTCACGAAAATCTAAAAAATTGACGAATAGCTAAGTGTAGGGTTTTATGCCTTATGCAAACATTATGATTTTGTGCTTTCAATGTTGATTTTTCAAATTTATTATTCATACTCAAAAGTAAATTTTTACTTTTTCTAATGTACCATGGTTTTTACATGGTACATTAGAAATTGCATGATGGTACATTTTACATTGAGATTTTTTTACCATATTGTAAAATTGCCGAAAGCCGAAACTAGATACCTTGCTAAATCATTAACTGAATTAGAGACATTAAATTGTACCTGATTTCTTTTTGATGTCAGTATTCTTAAATATATAATTAGATAATAAATTTGCATTCTCCCACACGTTTTAAAAATGTTGTTTAATTGTGCCACCCCCCCTTCTATAAAATATACTTATTGTTTCCTTAGTTTAGAAGGTTTTTAATTGGTCTAATGAGGTCCGGATAATACCAAAGGGGTTTTGATGGATAACTTTGGCCATAAAGTGCATCAATTATTCTAACCTTTGAAGATTAGAGTTTATTCTCATAGCATCCACTTTTTTCATTACCTTGTGGAACTGAAGCTTAATACATTTTGCTTGATTTATCTTTGAAGACAACTAACATTTGGGCTAATACTTAGGTGGATAAAGTTCGAAGAAGATGTTGAAGAAGGTGGGAACAGGTGGTCAAAACCCCACGTTGCCACAATATCTTTACATTCACTCTTTGAGCTAAGAAGTTGTATTCTAAATGGTACTGTAATGTTAGATTTAGAAGCAACTAATCTCGATCAAATATCTGGTAAGTTTTTTATCTGTGAATATTTTTCATTTAATTTTGAATTGATTTTCAGTATAATAACAGCAAAATGAGTATTGTTCATTTTTTTGCATTTCACATAAATCATACCTAAAAATTCTCAACTGTTTCACAATATATTTATGGCAACCCGAAACATTCCTTTTTGTTCTGCTTAAAATTCTGTCATTCGGAAAGAAATAAAACATTAAAATATCATTTGACATCATTTGGTATCTCTTCATTGCATTTAAAAAATTAAGGCATAAATTATGGTGTTTAGAATCTTGAAAAAAAAAAAAAAAGGAAACTTTAAAACAATAATTAATTTAGTCCATAAGTTTATGTTATATAATTTAATATTCAAACTTAGTAAACAATATTTTGTCTCGGAATTTCAAACAAATTGTAAAAGTATTATTTTAAAGTAAATTATCATGCAAAACACAATATCATGTTTTCAACTAATGATGTAATTATTATTTAATTACATTATGGTAATTTACTGTAGGAGTTAAAGATTTGTTAAAAAAAAATTTACAATTTTTCACAAGACTCGAACACTTGAAGTGATCTATCTCAAAAATAAAGAATTTCAGAATTAGTGACCTTTACTTAAACACTGTTGATGCCAAATAATAAAGGAACTTTATGCACAAGTAAACTGTAAGTAATAATGGCACGTAATTAAAGCACAAATGAGCATTTGTGTATTAATTACATGAATTATTTTATAGTTTACTGTTGATGGATTCATTTGTCCTTCAATAAAAGGCATAACTGGTGTATTATGTTAATGATTATAATTATTATAAGGCTATGAAGGGTGAGGAGTATCTGTTAAACACTTGCCACAAGTCAAAATTTCTTAGGAGTTTGTGAAATGTGGCTAACTTTGATTTCTTTCATGTGTTACCTACTAAATGGCTGCCTTCAGTCATAGTGTTATTTGAATGCCATTAACTGAATGATAAAAATACAAATATTTAGAAAACATAATTTATTCTTGCCTTTTTACTCAAAATCTAAAATGCTAAACGAACACTTGCATGAAATCAGAAGTTGCTTCTATTCAATAAATTCTGTTTCATCTATGTGTCAAATGAAACATGCTTACCTGTAAGTACTTTAATTTCAAAGAAGAGAAACTTGTATTTAAATCTTCCCCCTCCTTTCTTGAAGTCATTCTGATTTTAAAACATACAGAAGAAACTGTTTGCATTTTATTTGCATCATATATAAAATATCATATGGGGGATTTTTAATGTGCCCTCTGATGCACCCAAAACATAAAAGAGTAATAGTTCATCATTATAAAAGTTCAATGTTAGTCGCTTTTTTCATGATATGTTTGAATGCACATTTTACACACAAAAAAGATAAATTTATAACCAAGATCCAATATTCGAACATTTATTTGGATCTAACTTTGTATAGGAATGTTTTTGTAATTCTATGTTAAGTAAAGTAAAAAACTTAACTATAAAACTATGTAGAGATTTACCCATTTAAACTTAGAGAAAACTTTATTTCATGGAAGACAATATTTTGTCTATACATATCTAAATTTAGAGACGGTTAAGTTTTCCATTTGGCAGATATAATGTACATACTGTGTGCCTTCTAACAATGGAACAGTTAATAGCAACACAATAAATACAAATTTCAATGTTGCCAAAAAGGACATGAAAATTTTGTTCATATATAAATTTAGTTCACTTTTATACAGAGATTCAATTTACCAGACTTTAAATTAAAAAATTAAATACTGTATAGCAACATCGACCAATTTTAGGAGTAGGATTCATATTTTAAACTTATCAGTTGAATTTCAACATATTTTACCCTCAGGCGGCTAACAATATGGTATTCAATTGACATAGTGCAGTGAAAAATCATAAAGTTTTCTTGAATAAACAAAAAAGTGAAGGTCAATTCTACTTTCTTGTTGTCAAAAATTAAATCTTCTATGATTTAAATTTATTTCTGAAAACTTTGTGTGTTGATGTTCATGCTTTGTTTTCATATTTCTTGCAGATCTTGTCTTGGAAAATATTGTCAATGCTGGTCATTTGCAACTGGAAGCCCGAGATAGGATTAAAGAAGCTCTACTTCGCAGGCATCGCCATCAACACGAGCGGAGGCATGACAAAGTCGATAAAGGCTCTCGGTTACCCCTAATTCGATCCCTTGCTGATATTGGACGAAATTCTAGCAAGAGCATGTTTGGTTCTAGTAGTAAGTATATCTTTTGAAATTATTGCCAGTCGTGATTTTGATCTGAAATATATATTGAATTGGATAAATAATTTAGTTATATATGTATATGAATAATTTAGATGTATTGAATAATTTAGTTATAAATGCAAGAAATAGTTTGTGCCATAAAAAGCTGTTAAAATTCAATCAGTATAGACAGGATTATTTAATTCTTTTTAAAGGTAACAAAGAATATCAAAAGAGATTATTTGTTCTGTAATTTATGTTACAAATGTGACTATCTCTTTTGAGCTTCACTTTCAAATGTTCTACACATCCTTAAAATTCAAATAAAACATGCATCGCCAATCTATCAGTTACATCTTTCAAATCTATTTTGCATACTTAAATTCAAACCTAATATACTTCAAGTTAATATTCTTTCTTAAATGTTGGAAAAACAATGCTTTTGTTGGGAATGTTAGACAACAAACTAAACCTATGTCAACATAAGAAGCTTTTGGTTTCAACCCAACCTTATCATCCATACATAATATCCCTTGTTTTCATTTACATTATTCAATATTAATTCAATCCACCATCTTCTCCCTCCTCCTGTATTGTGACTATTCCTTGTAAGATTTATTTAGGAAAGTATGAGTTAATGTTTGGCCAAAGTTTTTTGTTATTTTATGTTGTCAATACATTTCTATATTTGACAAATAAGTTTTTCCTGATTAGCATTTAGGAAATGGCTATGTTGCAGCTTCATGTCCTTGTTTGTAGAAAAACTTTAAATTAACAATTTACAATGATTTTTATCTCTACTGTATTACTAATAGCTTTCTAACTACAATTGCCAAAGAGAAACATATGACACCCGTGCTTTGAACCCTTTTTGCTAAGCATGTTCATGTCAATGGCATTCCGCTATGAATGTTTCTGTTGTTCTGTCTGTTGGATGACATTTTGAATAGACATCCTGAATCCGTTTAAAAGATGCATTATTCATATTAAAATGTACTTTGCTTTAGATTTGATGACTCATATTAATTTATCACTGAACACTGTGTATAAGCATTTGACAAAAAAAAAAAAACGGAAGTTTTTGAAAGCTGTTTTGATGAAATACTAAATTCTTTTTTTCTCCTTATGGTTTTTGTTTTCATTTTATTGATTTTTTTAATAGAAGAAAATAAATTCTGTTTCTGTCGTAAAATAGCTTTTTTTTTTTTTAATCAAATGATAAATATAGTGAACTTGCTGAACATTTCAAATGTGCAATTTATTGTAAAAGTTATTTTCACCTTGATTAACACTAATCTACTGTATTATCTTTTGGAAAGTATTTATTTTTTCTTTTGGATGATTAATTTGCTTAATTATTGATGATTTATTTTTTTTAAATTTTACTTCAGTAAAATTGTGTTGTTACTTGCATCTGAATTATTGTTATGTACGTATTAGTTTCTTCAGCTTTAAACATGAACTTTAACAACCATAATTATTTTCTGTTTTATTTGTATTTTGTGTTGAGTAAGTAATGTTTGGTAAAAAAAAAAAAATCATTGACCTTAATGTTTCTATTCATATCTTTTCATAATTTTGTTGCATTGTTTGAATTTTAACGTATGTAATATTTTAAAGGTATTCTTTATATTTTGAAGAAAAAAAATGCTTTTAAATCTTTTGTTGTTTTTGTGAATAACATTTTTTGAAGAAATAAATAAGACATTGCACTTTGACAATTCATTTAAATGTTTTTAATTTTGCTGTTTTATTATTTTATGCATTTTCATTTACTTTTAACTAAAATATTCAGTTTCTGGAGCAATTAAATAATCATTAAAAAATGCTTTTTACTTTTTTCATCTGTGTTTTATGGATTTAACAAAAAGAGAGAAAGCTTCTGTGTTCCTCTTATTCTCTGTTTCTGAAATCTTTTAAAATGTAATGCTTTTAACCTTTCAGTGCTGCTGTTGGTGGTGTTTCCTCGGATGCATATTGCCAGAGGTTATGGTGTAATTAACTCGAAAAAATTGCCTTTTGGCCTTCTAAACATAAATAGGGTTACTAATTGATTATTAGTTTGAAAAATGCATGTTTAGGATTAGAGCATCAAATTTTCCTTTTTTGCTGTCTGCTTACTGCTGTTTGCATTCATAGTTTTTATTTTGGCTGTTAGTTTAAGCATCTTTTCCTTTAGTGAACTTTTCTGGGATTTAATTCAGTCTTGTAATGCTGATGCATGACGCATTCTGGATTTAACCTTTCAGAATAAAACCAATTAAGGAAGAAGAATCAACTTGAATTTCAAAAAAGAAATTGTTGCATTATAGTAAGTATTTTTTAAAAATAAATATTTCAATTGCATGGCATTAATAAATAATGTTTGTATGAAGTTTTTTTTTTTTTTAATGTTAATTGATTGAAGATTGTTTCTTCAGCCGTACAATTCCTTTTAAAAATTGTAGGCTAATGAAAGTTTCATTTTTTATCTTTGCAAATGTTATTACCAAGGCCCTTCTTCAAAAGCCCTGATTTTAGGAAAATGCTCATTAAAGTCACAGTTTTAACACATTTTTTAAAAAAATTCATATAAAAGCCACTTTTTCTTTCATATTTAGCTCACTTTAATTTTCATTTTTTTATAAGAAATGTAAAGAAGCAAATCGTAGGCAATTTTTTAATTTCATTTAGAAAACTTTTTTCCCTAGTTGATTTCAAAATTGCAAAAGACAAGATTGTTGAGCTTATAAGGGATGTGGTTGATCTTTAACTTTAGTTTTGTGATCATATATCAGTTTAATGTTTGTTGTATTTCTTATATTGAATAGAAATGTTGCTGGTTTGAATTCATGAAAACAAGCTAATACAAAAATTAGTCTTTGTTATCATTATTATTATTTTCATATATAAATGCTACTTATGGGATTAAGGATTCACTTGAAGAAAAAAAAGGGAGATATTAGTTGACAAAATAATTTTATAATAATAATAACTGAAGGAACTGACAAAGAAAATTTTATGTGTGGGTGTGGAAGTAGCCGAGTTCCTGTGTTGTATTTTATACACTCACAATGGCACTGATTTCTACAGTAATTAGAAATGTCTTTATCAAGAACTTTATTTTAGAATATCATATTAAATATCAATACAGCACTGTTAGAGTAAAAATATAAAAATTATGTTAAAAACGGGGGAGGAGTTAATTAGTTCAACTTATAAATGATGCATATGTGTTTTGTGTTTAAGGAAATTGATTATGCATTCTTCATCTTGTATGAATAGCATCCATTCCTAGTTGAATGTTTTTTTAAAAAAAGGCTTGTTTAATAAGTTGTTTATAAAATATCAAAAATGAAGATTCCAATATTTTTTTGATATGTGGTAAAAAAAGAAAAGAAAAATGCTTATAGATATAGCTTCATTTTTACATTGTGCACTTTCTTAACTACTTATTGAACTTAAACATGTTATTATTTTTTGCCATACATTATAGACATTTGTATAGTGATTCTTAATACACAAAAAAAAAAAAAAAAAAAAAAAAACAATACCAAGCATTTCTAGACATAAACTAATTTTAGAGTAAACCAAAGTTTTTTTTTTTAATATGCTTTTGTATAATCTCTTGGTTTTGAGAAGTTGTGAATCTTTTTGTAAATTTTACTAATTTTTAAAGTTATGTTTAATATTAAAAAATCGTATTTTATATAAAAATTATGCAGATTTTTTTTCTTTCTTTCCTTTTCTTCTTGAATGTTATTTTATTTTTAATTTTGCAAAGTGACTTTTCAGTTCTTTCTTGTTTTTCTCTCCCCCCCCCCCTTTTTGTAAGTTAGTATTCATACACAATAATAAACATTTTTTTTACTCCATATTTTTGGCAATATGCATTTTGCATTTGTTATTTGTCATTTTTCAAATAAACAAAAACCTTCTCTGTTGAAAGCCTTGAAAAGTAGAAACTTTGGAAAGAAAATTTTGAACGTTATTGCTAACTGCAACCGGTTCGTGTTATATTATTTGCAGCCATGCCTTATTTTTACAGAGCTGAATTTTAAAATATTCTTATCATTTGCTGAAATGTTGACTTTTAGCAGCGTGTTCCTACCATTAGGACTAGCCCCTCAAGCTAGATCTACTTCCTAAATGAGATGTAATTGGTTGCAAGCTTCCAGTTATTCATATACTAGTAATACCGAGCTAGTTTGGAGTTTTTTTAAACTAAACTTTATCCATTCTTACATACATATGTTGATGTAGCATTTTTTAAAAATGCTGCGCATGAAAATATTTTTCTATGGTAGCAATACAAAATCACTACCTTATTCCACTCTGTGTCTAAAAGTATAATCTTCCTATTATCTTCCAAGGAAAAAAAGAAAGTTTTAAAATAATTGTTATTGCAGTGCTACCATAATCATTTTGTGTACATAAAATAGAAAAGGTCGTCGATGAAACCTTTATTTCTATGCTCATATTAGTTAAGTAAATCAATTATTCAATTTCTTGAAATATTTTAAAAGATATGAAATGGATATTATTTTTGAAAGTGATAAAAAAAACTTCTATAGTAAATGCATCCAAAAATTAATTATAAAGATACCTATGCTTCTGTAAATGTTTACAGTAAATTTTTCCTTTCTATTATGTTGTAGAAATTTTTGAATTACGTATCACTAAAAGTGAAAGCACAATGATAGTTATATTTTGCTTCTATAGATTTCATCTAAATTAACTAAGAATAGAAAATTTAGAAAGGAAAAGATATTATATTTTAATTTCTTAGAAAAGCAGAACATCTTATATCGTATGTTTAAAGATATAGAATTTTTTAAATCCAAATTTTTAAAATGTTACTGCAAAATCTTTTAGTTACATCTTGAAAACTTCCAAGCTTCAATCATGTTTTCCAGCTTATTTAGTTACTGTTTTTCATTCTTTGGGCTCGACCTCATAAAAACTTGTAAATTGGGCATAATTGCATTCAGTTAATATTATGATTGAACTTTTATTTTATCATTTATTTCTTCATTTCATTTATATATATATACACACATTTTATTTGCAGGTTGGCAATGGAGCCAGATGATTTGTTAACTGCCAATGAAATTCTATTGTAAAACATTGAAAATATATTTCAACAAATGTATGTGTATAAATGAATAAAATATTTACAGAGTCTTGTCTGATTTGAATGTTATACACCTTTAAAAAATGTCATGTGCATGCTTGAATTGTAAAATATCTTCTTTCTCACTTATTAGTTTCTTTGTAAGTTAATCTGCCTTAAAGATACTTTTTTTTAATCTGTATACATATGTCCCCTAAAATTTTTCATTTATTTAGTAATTGAAAAATTTTCTTTGGAAAATGTCAGTCTCACTCCTCATAATAACTTACAAAACTGTGTTGTGAAATTTCCTGTCTGCTTGAAAATTTGTCACTCATTTTCAAAATGCTTGATACTTTTTTTGTTAACATTTTGCTGAACCATGGGCTTTTTTATAATAGTAATAGTTGCATGCATCACTAGTTAACAAATAGTTATTGCTTGCTCATCATATGCCATGTCGTAACAATTTCAACTGGCTTAGATACTTCTACGCATCATTTTCATAAAACAAATGTGACTGCTTTTTTGTCTGTAGTCTTTCTTTCTTTTTTTTTGTATGTGTAGTACTCCTGCATGGTCATTGACTATGAAAAAAGACGGTACATATCAGACCGAAATTTTCTTAACAGCAGTTTGTCTCGGTAATAAAAATCGGCAAAGCATCCTGGGATAAACCACAGGAAATTATGTGTAGAATATTTTTGGGAAGTTTTACAACTTCTTTGATACTTAGTTGTTTCGTTGCGTCATTGCAGCACAATTAGATAAAGATGCAGGTTCATCTTCTCCTCCAACCACGCCCATCAATCCATCAATAGCTGGAGAGACAAAACCAAATTTTGCTAAATACCTTGGCCTCCCTGGTAACGTAAAGGTTCAAGTTTTTCACTTTTATAAAAAGCATGTAATTTTATAGTTAGATATGTTAGCATTTCTCCAGCTGAATTTTTATTCCTTTTCTGTTTCCTTAGATTAATCATGTGATACATCTGATGTATATATAAATATTAAGTTCAATTGTGAACTGCATGCAATTCAATTTAGTAGGAAAAATGATTTTAATAATTTCCTTTTTTTTTAAATTTATTACCTTAAATATCCTAGGGTGAAAGTTTTATGCTGCTTTTTAAACGATGAATTCTAATTTTCACTAATGCTTAACATACTTACTATGAAACACTAAATATTTTGGGCTTGTTACTAAATGAATTATGTTTAAAAATATATATATTTCTTAAAGGTTTCAAAATTAAACTTTTAAATAAAAATATCTGAATGCATATTAAGTAATTTGAATCCAGATTTCTTGAAGCAATGTTTCAATCTGCTCAAAATGTATAAAAATAATTGAATTTCTATTCTTAAAGTAATTAAACCATTAAAACATTAGCAATAAATATTGGAACTTTTATGTGTTCACATTTTTCATTATATTTTAAAATAATAATTATTTTTCAAGCAGTTTGTCAGTGATTTTAATTATTATGAAACAAAAAATTTTTTTATAGGTGTGCCTTTTTCCTATTATTTTCATAACAATGAAGTTATCATTTACACAGAATTTCTTCATGTTTGGATGATTCATTCTATAGAATTTTTATACATCAGTTTCATCCCAAAATATTGTAAATGTATAGAAAATTGAAAATTTCTTGTAATGAATTGCTTGAAGTAACATTGCTAAATTTTGCTTCTGATTTTAAAATTTGAAATTTCGTACTTATGATGAATAATTTCCATTACTTGCACAACTTTTGTATTTTGTTGTGAATAATTTTTTATCTTAATTCATTGTTGTGTTAATAGCAGTATTATAATTTATCGATTTGAATATTATTGTTTAATCATCAAAAAATTCATTAACTGTTTTTTTATAGGTAGTGCACCTAATACAACTGGACAAGATACTATTGTTAAAAGCCCTAGCTGTTCCTCATTAAATCTTGGAAGTAATAATTCCCATTCGGGGCACAATTCTCATAATCTTGCTGATGTATCTGGCGGGAATTCTACTAGTTCAGCTGATTTACAGCATCGAGTATGATAATTTTTCCTTTTTAAATTAACAGCTTATATTGTCTTTAAAGAATATAGAAGTAAAATGCAAACTAACGTAAATGTTGAAGTGCACAGAAAGCAGTAGTGATTGCTGAACTAGAGACAGTGATTTTTTTTCTTTCAGAATTATATCAAATATTATTAAGTTGAACACATAGTTGATTTTTCAATCCCTTTGCCAATGTAAATTTTTCACTTATATTAAAGAATTAAAAAATTATATGTATATATGAAATTTTAAGGAATTGGTTTTGCATTTTGACTAATGATTGCTCAAATAACTAGTAATTTATCTTCAAATTTTTATGCGGAAAATAATAAATTTTTGAGTATAATTAGGAGTTCAATGCTAATTAAATACTTTATACGTTTTATTTTTTCAATAGTTCTATTGCTATTATTGTATTTGCAATATAATTAATACTGCATAAATAGAAATAGAAGAAATCAAAAATTGCAACGTTTGATTCATTTAAAATAGTAAGCTATTTCTTTGTGATACTGTGTATAAATTTTTTAAAAATGGCATGGTGTGGTTGTAAATGTACTATTTTAGTATTATTATTATTGAAGTTTAGTTTTATTTTTTGCAAATACTTTTAAATAAATGAAGGGAAAACGAATATGTTTGAACAAGATTTTATAATTTCTAATAGCAAGTAAACTTTATATAGTATCATTAAAAAATACTGCTTTATTACTTTGTTAAATTAAATTATTACAAGTGCACCTTTTATTGGCGTAATTCCCCCCTCTTGAAATTTAAGTTTTCATGTAACTGTTTTAGCTTAACCAAGCCTTTATGAAAAAAATTCCGCCTGGTGCTGAAGCTTCCAACATCTTAGTTGGTGAAGTAGACTTCTTGGATCGTGCAGTAATAGCCTTTGTTCGTCTCAGTCAAGCAACAAATCTTGGAGACTTAACTGAAGTGCCCGTGCCTACTCGCTTCCTATTCATTCTATTGGGTCCGTCTGGAAACTTGGGACGCTATCACGAGATTGGTCGTGCTATGGCAACTCTCATGTCTGATGAGGTAAATAAATTTCAAATATAGGATGCTCATGTACATGAGGTAAATAAATGGCATTTTATTTTTGCATTTACGGTGAAAGCACTCTTAACATGTGAATTGCATAATGTGCAAAATAATTTTTTTTTAATGACTCCTTCAGTGAGCAGTGGTTTCACAGTTCAAGTGGTACGAATCTAAACCAGCGTTTCTCAACCTTTTTGTCTTGTGGCCCCTTAGAAGTGTCAAATTATTCTGTGGCTCCCCTTAGGTACATTAATAGTTAGTAGTGCACCTGGGATATTTCTTTGGGGGGTGGGGGGGACAAGGTTAGGATGAGGGATACATCAGATTTCTAAGACTAAGACAGGCTAATAAATTAATTTTTAAAAATGAAACTTTGCATGCTGGATGACCGAATCTTTCACAGTGGTGGGATTAGATTCCATATATTTAATAAACGGTTGGGAACTGGATATCCAATACTTCCTTTGTATGCATAAAATAGAATACACAAGACACTAAAAAACCAATTGAGACTTTAATTGAAACTTATTTTGCTCTGTCCCCCCCAGGAAAATCAAGTCATGTAAGAAGTTTCATTCTTTGGGCTGTTTAACGCGTTGAGGGTATTTTATTATTTTTTAAATTTATATGAGGCAAATTCGTGTAATTTTTACCCAACTGAACGATTTGATAAAAATTCATATGGAATATTATACCATTTTGGTAAAATATTTTAGAAACTTGAAATAAGTCTAGCCATGGAGCCCTTCACATGGTTCATGGCTCCCAGAATTTCATATTTTCTCCTGTGGCCCCTCGACATTTTCAGTGGCTACCAAGGGGGCCATCCATATGGCTCCTGTTGAGAAACCCTGATCTAGGTAATTGTTCCTGGAAAGCAGCTGAGATGCGGAGTCCCTGTATCTCTGGTCATTTTATTGGTGGGGTGAGAACATAACTTTATTTGCACCAAAAAAAAAAACTGGCATATTTTTAAGTTAGTCTGACAAAATTGTTAAGGATATTTACGCGTTGGTTCTCGTTCAATAAGTACAAAATTAGTTTTTTTTTTTTTTTTTTTTGTAGTTTTTAGTTTATATATATATATACTTTTTTTGATAGATAATAAAGGGGTTAGCATGTTAGTAGAAGAAAATAATAAATTGAAAGGTCATACATAGGCCAGGTGGGACATCCTACAGATCTGTACAAGTCACATGGGCAACTCAATAACATAAGGCCAATACTGAAAGTATGGGAAACTTGCATCATATGGTGAAGAAACATTAGTCTAATAAGCTTAGCTATGTCTGCTACAAATTTATTCAATGATAATACTGCTTCATTTTAGCCAAATTTTAAAAACATATGCAAAAAAGAATGCATATAGACAGTTTATAAAATGGAGTGCATTTCAAATATTCAAAATTGTTATATATTTTAATTAATTTATTTATTTTTTCTTAAAAAGCATGCACTAGGCCATTTTATATAGGTGCTATGTTTTCCTTAATGAGTGTTTTGCATTTTGAGAAAAACTTCGGTACAAATTATGCTCATAAATTGAGGTTTCATGACATGTAAATTGTATTAGCTTTGTAAAAAAAAATCATATCAGTTTGTTAAAGGTTTTAATACACACATACACATGCATGAATTAGGATTTTTTTCCACTTTTTATAAATGTGTTTGGTGAAGTTATCTATATTTTTCTAAAATGAATAATTTTATGACAAGATGTTACAGTATATTTTTTTTTCTTACATATTTTGTGGAAGAATTTTTAAATCTTCCACATTAAAAATTCTTCCACAAAATTTAAATGTTTTGTGTAGGTATTCCATGATGTTGCTTATAAAGCTAAAAGCAGACAAGACTTACTTGCTGGTGTGGATGAATTCTTAGACGCTGTTACAGTCCTACCTCCTGGAGCATGGGATCCAAGTATAAGAATAGAACCTCCTCAACAATTACCATCACAAGTGAGTTCTCAGAGTAAAAGCTAAGAAAGTAAAAATTATATTATTTGTAATATAAATTTCAAGTTATTTTTGGAATTGGGATTAGCTTCAGTTTTATTTTACTTTATAGTCTATGTCTTTCAATCAAATAATTTCATGTTTTTTAAATCAAAATATTTTTTTTTTTTTTGCCTGTTTTGTTTTAAATGTAAATTATTTTATCCCCTGAAGTTAATAAAGTAACAAATAAGTTGATGGGAATTGAGATTTTTTTTTGTTGTTTACCCTTATTTTAGACTCTTAAAAATTATATTACATACATTTTTCTATTGAAATTAATGTAATTATACGTGTAAAAATCCAATACAAATTATAATAACATCCCTTTTATTTGGAAAGTCATTAAAAGTTAAATATTATATTCAGAAAAATAACTTGGCAAATAAATTTAGTAACGCATCGGATAAATTTTATAACACTTAAGTTACTTGTAAGCTTGTATAAAACATATCTGCTGGGTATTAACAAGGATATTTTCATTTTAGATTAGAATTTTTGCTCAAGGTATCTTTCTCATTATTTCTGTAGCTCTGTCTGTTTTTAGAAATACAAAAAATGACGCTGAAATTGAAAATTTCTATTTGAATTCAGTTTAACACTTCAGGCAGAATAAAATCTTAGCATGAAGCCAGAATTGTACAGTTGGACAGTTGAGTCCAAGCTGAGTAAGAGTGAATCATTTGATTCCACATATTTATTGGTCCTATTCAAATAAGATAGCAGTTGCAATAGAAAAGAAAAATATTTAAAAAGAAGTTCTAGCATTGAGTTGAAAAGGTCCTACAGCTTCAGAGCTTGCTAGATTTCACTATAATGCTTAAGAAAAGAAGACTTAATTGAAAATAAAGGATTTTTTTTTTTTGTTGAAAACCTGAAATATTTTTAACATGTTTGTGTTACAGTGGGGAAAATATGTGTGATATATACAGTATGGGATGTAAAATCAATGAAATCTGTCTCATTTAAATATCAATTTTGTAGGAGGCTAGAAAAAAGACTGAAACTCAAGAAGTAAAAATTGATGAAGAAGAAGAGGAAGAAAAAGAAAGAGAAGAAAGTGGTTTAAAGAGAACTGGGAGGTAAAATTAAATTAGTAAAACTCTTTTGTTGAAGCTTAGCAAAAGTATATTCTTTGCAGAATGATACAGATCTTATTGTTTATAAAATTTTGTACTTGTAATGATTGAATCTTTTATTTCGATACTGTAATGATGTCATCTGCAAAAAAAGTTTTCTATAAAAACCATCGGGGAACCTTCTTTAATGAAAACTATGTTTGACTCTTTTTACGAAACTGATTATGTGCAAACCACGGTGTTGTTGGAGAGCAATGGAATACCATGCCCCAATTTCTTCTTATTTTCATGCAAAATTCCCTCCCTCCCCCCTTTTCTTTTTTAAATTTTAGCTCAAGAATTTTAACTTTTCCTCTTAATATAGAATTGCTGTGTTTTGAAATTGGATAAAAAAAGGTTATATCATAATGATTTATACAAGGAGTTGGGAAAAGTATAGTTGCAACATTATTCATGGTTGAGTTAATCCTTTATAAAGCTGTTTTTTTTTTTAAGTAGCGGTATATTAAATTTTTTTCAAACTTATTTTGTTTCCAGAAAGGAATTCTTTTAGATCATTAAAAAAAGAGTGTTTTTGACCCCCACCAACCACCAAAGGGCAGGGTAGTAAATCTTACATGTTTAAAAATTATATTTGGAGGTAATGTATTTCCCACAGTTTTATAAACTTCTGCCAGTCGGAAGTGTTAAAATTGCTTACTATAAATATTATAACTTCATGAATTTGGTGGGAAGTATACTCACCACCTCTTTATTAAGGGGTTAAAGGAAAATTTTACTATAAATATGACCAATTTGGTTTTTGATTCATTTTTTATTGAGTTAACTTATCAGTCGAAAATAAACCTAGACTATGACTATTCGTACTTTTAATTTTCAAATACTTTTTTTAGATTTTTTAACTGACGTATAATTGCGGTAATATTTGATTTTTATCAGGTTATTTGGTGGCCTTATAAATGATGTAAAAAGAAAAAAGCCATGGTATTGGAGCGACTTCAAAGATGCTTTTGCTATTCAATCCGTAGCTTCAATATTTTTCTTATATTTTGCTTGCTTAACGCCTATTATTACTTTTGGTGGCTTGTTAGGTGATGCTACTGAAGAAAGAATAGTAAGTATGCTTCATTTATGTTGTCAAATTTTTGAATACTATATTTATATTTGGTTCCTTAATTTTGAAAGTCATAAATTTAGCTTGTAAAATTGAAAAATTTGTTTTATAGTTTTGTCATTCAACTATGCAAAAAATATTTTCTGAAAATTTCTAAGTAATTTTTGAAAAAAGTTCCTATTTCTATTTGCAAAATATATTCTTTATATATATGTATATATATATATATAATTTTTTTTTTTGGAGGTTATGTCTTTAGAATTAAATTTATCTAAATTTACTTTGTCTTAAATTCCAAGTAAAAACAATATTTATTTTTATAATCATGGTTTAATTTCTGTTTACGCAAGCAGCATCTAATTTTTTCTAGATGTGAAAATATTTATTTTATTTTGCAAGTGAAACATTTTAGTGCATTTGTTTCTTGAATTCAAATAAAATGTCAAAACATTTCTCATTCCAGGCTGCCATGGAAAGTCTCTTATCTGGTGCAATCTGTGGTATTTTATATGGTTTATTTAGTGGTCAGCCATTGACAATCCTAGGAAGCACTGGTCCTGTACTTGTTTTTGAAACGATACTTTATGACTTCTGCAAGTAATTAAATATCCAATTTTTAATTTTTATTGTAAGTTCTAATGTTCATTCATTCAAGTAGCTATAAAATTTTAAATAAAAAGTTATTTTATTAATGTGCAAGACTATTTGAGATTCCACAATGCTCATATAAGTTCTTTTTAAATGTATTTTAACCTCATCTTTGGCTATGTGTAACTCTCCCCCCCCCCCCCCCCATATGTTGCAAGAATGCTGCTGCCACAGGTGTACGTTCTTAGAATCGAATACTATAGTTTTGTTTACCAAATCTCGTCTTAATCTAAAATACATAAAATGCAAATATATGATTATCTTTATTTAAATGAAAAATTGTTACAATAAATCAGAACTTTAATGAAAAATTTGTTTTTTTGGGAAAGAATAAATATTATTTGTCTGATATGAGAAAAAATAAAATATTTAAGAGAAGTAGTGGCACAGACAAGTCTTTTCAATTGGTAATGTTTGGTGTCAACAATGATTTCTAAAAGCACAATTGAAAAATTAAGTTACATTTTAAATGTTGTTGATACCTCAATTTTTTTTGTATATGGGTAATAGTTTAAAAACTATTAATGTAATGTGGTACCCCTCAAACTTGTTTTTATGTGTGATTTTTAATATTTTAATTGAAGTTACAGTCTACTGCTTAAAAAAAGAAAACAAGCTACCAGATACAATGTATCTTACAGCTACGAAATTTCAGACAAAAAAAAAAATGCAGTCGGTACCCTCTACTTACCAAGTTTAAGTGTACTTTTATTTTAAAAATTTAGTATTGATTTGAATATGTTTTGTATATCTTGCCAGCATATAAATGCATTTTTTCCCTTCCTCTCTCTCTCTGTATTCAACATGGTGTTTTACATAGACTTTTGACTTATTTATGAGTAGAAACCAGTGATAGAGGATCCTAACCATGCAGGTGTACTTAATTTTTCAGGACTCTTCTTTTTTTTTTTGGGGGGGGGGGGGAGATGGGACATAATTTAGGTGCATTAATTTTGAGTGAAATTTTTTAATATATTTTTTGGGTTTCCATTCTCCCCCCTCCCCCCTTTTTTTCCATACCAAATAACAAATGGTATTATATACCTTGAAATTATCTTTTAACTAATGTAGGGGATGGGAATAAATTATTGAACATGGAAATAAGTACCATTCATAAAGTGTTTGATTGGGAATGAGCTTATTGCTTTTATTTAAAAAAAAAATGAATTTTTGAATATTTAATGCAAACAATGTAAGCTAAAAAAATAATTAATAACGTCCTTGCTTCAGAAATAAAATTGAACCATAGTACATAGATATTTTAACTTGAGTAAATTTTAGTTATTACCTTGAGTTTTCTGGTATTTGCTTTAACTATGTGCAATT
This sequence comes from Octonoba sinensis, assembly GCA_038502835.1. NCBI lineage: Eukaryota > Metazoa > Arthropoda > Arachnida > Araneae > Uloboridae > Octonoba > Octonoba sinensis. Next base: position 49,366,553 of record CM076600.1, read on the forward strand.
TCAGTTTTTCAAAAAAAAAAAAGATTGGCATGTTTTTATATACTGCTACATGGAGCTCATGGGGTATTTGATGAACCAATATGTGTGTATCAATTTACCAATCACAATACCAGCTGAATTCTGTCGCTGGTTGAAACAAAAATCATTTGTAAAGATTTTGAACAAAAAACTATTAGAACCATTATGTTAACTACAATGCAAGCATGAAAAATGCGTCTTTCTAAAATCCTCAATTTTCTTTTTTTCTTAATTAAGTGTCTAATAATTATTTCATCTTTTTGTTTTGAACATGTGAAAATATGATTTTGTAAAAAGCGTTATGTATTCAAGTTAAAAAAAATTAATATTTGGTTTCTCATTTTAGAGAAAATGATCTTGAATATTTGCCTCTTCGGTTATGGATTGGCTTGTGGACTGCATTAATTTTGATAATACTGGTTGCTTTAGATGCTAGTGCGTTAGTTTGTTATATTACTCGGTTCACAGAAGAAAATTTTGCTACTCTAATTTCACTAATATTTATTTATAAATCTGTTGAAAAGGTAAGCATTTCATTTATGTATGATATAATTGAAAACATTAATAAAATTATAAATCACACTCTAAACTTTTTTTGCACAGTTATTTACAAATTCTTGAATTAAATTGTCAGTTAGTTTTGGTTCTTTGTTTTTTGTTAAATGATTTTGAACCATTGGAATTACATTGTAGGCATGATTATTATATTATTGCTTATATTATGTTGCGAGATACTCATTTTTCTTGCTTGGTGTAAAAATTAATGCATGGTTAGAATTAACTGTGCAAAAGTTTCATTTTTCATATTAGTGCATTTATGTGAAAAGCTTGCTAAAAATTGGAATTAAATGGAAGAAAAAAAATAATTTAGAAAAAACACTTAAGGGCATACAACGCCCCAGCCCCAAAACGTATTTTGCAAAACAATCAGTCTTATTGTTCAGCTTTAATTTTAAAATTATTATATATGTATATATATATATATAGCAATGATTTGGGATAAACAATTAGAGCAGTAATACATTGTGCTTTTACTGTTAAAAGTTCTGTTTAAAACTTGTTCTTCCTTTTTTTTTGCCATTCCAATCGAAAATTTGTATGGGTATCAGTTTTTAGTACTTCAATTTTATTTTTATAATTCCCATATTTGTGCAAAAACATATTGAAACACCTCTACAATGTTAAAAATTTTCCTGTTCAAAAAAGCCTGGTACTTGGAGTTTGCTGAAACGTAACGCTCAATAGTTAGAGAGAATGGACTGGGTATTGTTCTTTTCATTTTCTTTATAGGATTATTTTTTTTTTAGACTTTAAAGTAAAATTTCTTTTTAATGATAGTAGGAAAACTTAGTTTCATTTTTAAAAAAATGGATTTTTCTAGAAAATATGACAAAGTTTGCATTTTTACAAAATGAATAAAATTTTGTAATCACATCAATAAGTAGGAAGTTTTAAGGGTTTTTCAACTTCATCATAAAGGTATAACCTATCAGCATAATAATCTATTAAATAATTAATATTGCTATAGCTGTATACATTGGTGAAGCTTTTATATGAAATGAGAAGACTGGTGTTTTTAAAACATTTTCTTGAGCTCATGTAATTTTAGCAAACTTTATTTTACATTTTCCATGCATTATTTTTCTAGGTATTGGCGATTGGCCATTATTATCCATTAAGCTCTCCTGGAGTTCAAGAGTTTCCTGGCACATGTGTGTGTACACCTATCAATGACACAGATTTAGATGAATCTACAATAAAAATCTTCAGTTCTTATAATAGCTCAATGTGTAGTTCTTACAATGGTACGTTAACTGGACCAGGCTGCATACCACCCTATCCTGATGTCTACTTATTTTCCATGATTTTGTATGCCTCCACATTTTCAATATCCGTCTTCTTAAAGGAATTCAAGTTCACTCCATTTTTTCCGTCAAAGGTTAGTTGGCATAGAACTCCTTATCAACAATGAAATTAATAATTATTTCAGTGTCTGTGCATTTGCTAAGGATGACATTGTTTATACAGTAGAAGACCCTTTAAAGTGCTGGCCTGTGTAATGCAATTCTCAATCACTCAACTTTTCAAAGGTAAACAGTAAATTGTGCAGTTAAAAAAAAACTACATTCTGCACTGCAGAAATTCTGGCAAATTAAATTTTAAAACGGCTTTCCATGTTTTTACCTTTATTCAAAATTTGAAAATGAAAAATAGTATTCACAATACAAAACTAATACCCGATTGTCTTTATCTGTCAATACAGCTGTGCAAGGCATAATGCAAGCAAAAGTGTAGGATAATGAACTTATTTTGACTGCAAAACATTATTTGTGAATGATAATTTAATTGCATAATTTACAGTTGAATTCTCATTTTATTTTGAACTTATGCTAATGTGCAAATATAGTGATATATTCTGAATGTTAGTTTACAAATTTCTGCAATTATCTATATAATGTCCAAATCTCTGGTCCCCAAGGTGTGCGTTATAATAGTCTTCTACTGTATATGTATTTATGAAAGGTAGTATGTGAACGGTCAGACTAATACATTTACTGCCATATAATTTGGCATACATGTTAACAGCAAATTGTAATATTTTATCATATCATATTCATTGCTTTATTTTACATTAACTTTTTTTTCTCATAACATTTTGATCATAGATACGAAGCACTATAAGTGATTTTGCTGTTGTAATAGCCATCTTGTTAATGACAGTTATTGATGCAAGTGTTGGCCTTCCCACACCAAAATTGCAAGTTCCAACTAAATTTCAGGTAAGTAAATGAACTCGAATATTTAACCGCTTGCCTGATTATCCAAAATGATTTCAGGTTTGTTTATATTGCAGTTAATTATTATCCTGAGAAAACTCGAGCGAAGCAAAATTTGTCAGTACGATTTGTTTTTTCACTGTTTTACTCGGTCTGGAGGAAATTAAAGGAAATATTTAGCTTTGATTGGCAGTTAGCCAGGTTTTGTTGGTTTGCTGTGTTGTCCCTTGTTTCAAAAACTGTTGTACAAAGACTAATATTTAACTTTTTTCCATGTACTCGGGATGACTCCGGATAGTAAACTAATATTACAATTTAATGCTTTTACACCTGTCAAAATTAAAAATTCAATTTAAAACCTACATGTTTTGTTTAGTTTCCTTGTATTTAATTATAAAATAAAAAAATAATTTTTTGCAATTCTTTTCAAAAAAATTATAAAGGATGCAGTTAACTAAAGTAAGTTTCCCCATCAAAGGTTAGTTGGCATAGAACTTCTTATCAACTATGAAATTAAGAACTATGTAATTGTAATCAAATTTCTTAAGCTATTACAAATAGAAAAAGTCACGACCAGCAACAGGTTCTCGGTTCAGCTATAACTATTGCTATTACTGTATTCAACATGCTACTGATTTTTTTTTTAAATCAACATACTTTACAAGTGAGAATCATCAAGGGAAAAATTTCAAGCCTAACCTGCCTCAGCTTGAGTGCCAGCTAATTATTCGCAATTTTTAAATGTGTCTATTAACTTTAACCCGACCGAGCCCGACGTGTGATGTATTGGTTACTTCAGCTAAACCTTACTTCTTGTTTCAAACAAAAGTAAAAAAATTTTTGTTTCGAATGAAAACTCATTTACCATACATAATGCACCATTAACCTTTCTCTGTAGTAAATCTAATATGAATAGAGCTATATTCATTATGGATCAAAAGCTCATATCAGCTAGTGTTTTTCTCTGCAATTCAGGCAAAGAAATTGCTTCTTTTTCCTTGAAGTCTGCTTAACCAGGATCAGTGTTGGCAAGTTTTTGCCATAGGCGGAAAAACCATCCCAGAAAAAATTGGTCTTTGCCACCCGAGTGGCAAAAATTGCATTCACTGTGTCCATTTAATATTTTAACTGCCAGATAAATTCATACATCAGATAAAAGAAATTTAAGTTTCAAATTGATGTTATTCATATTTAGTTTGAGTACTGAGTTAAATGAGTACAATATATGTATTACAGTAGTAAAAATATACAGTTCATGAAAAAATACTCAATTTTATAACAAAATTAATCTACGTACAAAGTTTGTAGGAAATAAATAAATAGAAAATTAAATGTACTGTTCATTTTGTTTTTATCCAGTTTCTACTGGACAATTTTGAAGTGGGGTGTAATACTTGGGGTTGGGTGGAGAGGGGGCAATTTACCTTTATACTGATGTCATCAGTAAAAAAGTAGTATTGTAAGTATTTGATAATGCCATTAGTGAATTTCAGAATTTTAATACAAAAGACTCATAAAAATTGAATGACCGAATGTGATGAAAGGAACTATTTGTTCTTTTTTTTTTTCCAAAAGCAACAGGAAAAAAATTAATCAAGTTACCTGACTAGACATAGCAGAATTTTTTTCATTGTATAATTTTTAATTAATTCTGAATTTGTAACAGACTTTTCATTGAGTAGTTGTTTTAATTATAATATTTATCAACAAAATGAAAATTATTCAATAATACTCAAAAATCAATTCAATTATTTCCCCAACTATAAACTTATTAAGTTGTAGACCTTATTGCACATTATTTAAGAACAATAAGGTTTTTTTTCCATTTTTGTCCTGGTTTTTTCCAGTGTTTGCCACCGTCCTGGCAGAAATGCCAACAGTGACAAGCATAAAAGGAATACGTTGAATTAATTTGGTTAGCGGGTAATAGTATAAATCCAACATGAAACTTATTTCACTTGAATTTTAATAGAAATCTGCCAATTTAAATCCTTAAATTTAAACCAAATTCCAGAAAACTTCATTGCTAATTTTTGCCAATGCTGTAATAAATCCCAAATGTTTTTGAAAAATTTTTCTATTTCAGCCAACATGGAACACTGGACGTGGATGGCTTATTCCATTTTTTGGAGAAAAAAATCCCTGGTGGACAGCAATAGGTGCCGTTTTGCCTGCACTTTTAGCCACTATATTGATTTTTATGGATCAGCAAATCACAGCCGTGATTATTAACAGACGAGAAAATAAGCTAAAAGTAAGAGTTACTGTATTTTTCCATCAAAATTTGATTCAATCGTTTGATACATCTTCATTATTAGAAAGTTTTAGTCATTTACAGAAGTTATTGACCTATGCCACTGTCATATAGAAATAAAAAGGCAGGGTGTTTTTAAACAAAAAAGGACACAACACTATCCAAAAGGGAACTATATTCTTTTTTGTTCTTTTGCCTATCTCTCTCTCTCTATATATATATATATATAGAGAGAGAGAGAGAGTATATGTCTATATATTAGAGATACCGTAATTTCCGGAAGAAAAGCTGCACCCGAGGAAAATGGCATAGAAAAAAATGAATTTTGCTGATAGGGATAGCAAATAGGATTTTGCTGAAAATTCTTCAAAGGAAATCATAAAAGTATGGGCCATTAACTGATATGATTTAGATAGAAATCATATCTGTATAATCAAACTTTAACTAGTTATTCCATGTTATTGGAAAATGAGTGCGTAGGGTGTAGATTTGAAGAAAAAAAATTAATTAATTGGGAGAATATCAGTTAGAAGACGGAAATAACAACATACACCAGAGTTTAGAATTTGTGATTTGTTTATTCACAGAAGTAATACTACTAAAATAATTTTTAATTTGTTTTCCATGAGATGCTATGTGTATGTATGTGTTCAAGTAATCTAAATCTATTTACCAATAGATATATTTCAGAAATTATCATTATTGATCAACTGTTCAAAAAATTATTATTTTTTTATTATGTCAATTTCACTTTCAGAAAGGTTGTGGCTATCACTTGGATTTATTTGTTCTTGCTTTATTAATTGTAATATGTTCTGTATTGGGTCTTCCTTGGTTTGTGGCAGCTACTGTTCTTGCAATGACTCATGTCAATTCCCTTCGCATGGAATCAGAATGCTCAGCACCTGGAGAAAGACCCCAGTTTTTAGGTGTCAGGTATTGTGCTTACTCAGTTTTACATTTATCAATCATAAATAATTTCATTGGACTATCTTATCTATGAAAACACATGAATATTTTTTAATATGACTGCATACAAACACTATTGTATACATTATCTCATTGGCATTCTTGCGTTAAAAGTCGCCAAGGCCACAAAAATGATTTGACGCACTGCTACAGAATTTATAATTAGTTATGTCATGCCAAAAACTTATTGCACAATTTAAAAGCTATATAAGTAAACCTTATAAGTAAGAGGTTTATAAAATAATTCTTACTATAAAGCAGAAGATTGTTGTAACACGCACCTCAGGACCTGAGGCTTTTTGCTTTATAGATTTCAGCATTATGTAGATCATTTCAGAGATGTGTAAAATGACGTTCGAATATAGCGAAATATTTGCATACTAAAAATATTTAAAAATATAATTGCAAAGCATATTATTCAACTTAATAATCATCGTTATCACTCAAAAGAATAGTGTACATAATTAAAAGTAATTCAATTATTCTGTGTAATTTTTGCTTCATAGTTTACTAGCTGCATTTACAAAGGTAATCTGTACTACATTTTTATTTAACAGTAAAATCTATTTTTCATTTGAAAGCTTTGAATTAGGGAGAAATGATGCAAAAGTTTTAAAACTTAATTTGCTAGTGTTTGCTGTTATTTTTGCAGTGCAGAATTTAAGAGTTTTGTAGCTGCACACCTTACTGTTTACTTCTGTAAAGTGGTGTGGATTAAAGAGGATTGCATTACATAAATCAGTGATTAAAAATTCTAAAGTTTAAAGTTCATTGGAACTAGATTTCTGCATTTGTAATCAGAATCGGTTTTCATCCTGAAAAATTTTTGCTTAGTTTGAAGGTTAAAGTATTTTAATTTGTACCTGATATTGAAATAGTTTGTTTTAGAGAAATATTTTAATCAGTGATGTAGTCCTGGATAAAAAAGGTGGGGGGATGCTTACATATATGGACAACCAAAAGGGGGGGGTATGCTTACATTAAAATTCAAAACAAGTGGGGAGATACTTATGTTAAAATAAAATGGTATGCGGACGTTATGCCCCTGCATCCCCTCTACTGCGCCGCTGATTTTAATTCATGATCCTGAACATAATCACATGCATCCCGTCTATCAAATTTTAAAAATTTCCATTTTTGTAGAATATTTTAAGTAACAAATAGAATGTATTTAAATATTCAGGGGTAGAAAATTTGCTCCAAATTGAGCCATTTTACAATTCCTGATACATCTGATACAAAAAAGTTTAAATTCGTGATTTCTGCCCCAAAATTGCGATCTTAATATTCTAAAATATTTAGAAAGTAACAAATAGCAGTTTATTGCACTTTTTGGGAGCTGTAAGTTGGACATAAAATTTCCATAAAAGAGCAGTTGAACCATGCATTTATAACAGAGTTGTAGTTCTGCACCCCCAATTGGGAACTTTACTTTACAAGAGAACTTTCCTTCCCATAAAATAACATATAATAAATGAAGAAACAAGAAATGCATCTAGTACTAAAGAAACCTATTTTTTTGTTTCTTCAACAACTTTATTGTTGTAGTTTAGAAAATAAAGAGACTTTCAATGAAATTTGTGTTTTTCACAAAAGAAAAATCTTTTCACATCTTATGGTATAATTTTCTTTATACAAAAATGGGAAACAAAATTTCGCTACTTGTTAACATAGTTACAATTATATTTTCTTTTTGAGTTTTGAATTACAATAATTTGTTTTGAACTTGAATTGATGCAGATGCCTATAATGCAAAGATTTTTTCTAGTAGTAGCAGTCTGTAAAACATTACGATACACTTAAAAAACTTTTCCTTCTTACAAATGATTCAAGCAGCGTTATTATTAAAATTGAATTATCCTGATACAAAAATGATAGTTCTGATATAAAATTTTCATTGACATGATACAACAAAACAGAAAGTTCTTACAGAAAAAAAAATATAAGATGAACTGATATAGGATCAATAATTCTGATACAAAACTGAATTTTTGATTCTTATCAAATAAATTTCCTGTCCTTATTTTTTCTAGCACTTGTGGCAAAAAAATACATCCTTAAAATGTCCTTTTAAAATTATTTCAATTGGGCTACTTTCATTTAAATGCCAATTTAATTGGATTGCCCACGAATTTATTTAAAAATTACAATATTTTCCCTCATAGCTTTGACTAAGAATAATTTCAAATGTGATGTGCTGTTTTAAAATATAATAACATGTGATGTCTCTTTTTCTTCCCACAGAGAACAAAGAGTTACACAAATTTGTATCTTTGCTTTGGTGGGCCTGTCAGTTCTATTTACTTCTGTCCTTCAGGTATGTTCTTTTCATACTGATTACATGTGATAGGTTATACTAGAACAGATTTATAAATGCCATTTACCTATAAGACACATTTCATATTGACATGTAAATATTATCACTATAAAATTTTAACTGCTTTAGACATAAAATTTAGAGTTTGCATTCTAAAAGAAAAAAAAGTGACACATATTCGTTATTAAAACAGGCAACCATTTAGACATTTCAGCCCCATGTTGAACATCATTTTTGCTACAAAGATGGTAACTAAAATAGCTTGAAATTTTGAACTATTTTTAATGTGTGAAATGTCTTAATTTTTATTTTCTAAACCATAAAAAAATAGACTGACACTGTAACTTAATTTGAAAATGAAAAATCACTAAAATATGAATTCTGCAGTAAAATAAATGCATGAAACTGACTTTAGGGAACTTTTCTTTGTATAAATCTGTTGTGGCACTTGATTTAGCAGCAGAGTATGTAATTGTATTTATTTATTATCTCATTGTTCCTATTTTTTTTTTTTTTTTCGATTTTTGACATTTTGTAAATTTTTTAAATAGTATTACAAAATTATGTTACATTTTAATGTAAGGAAAAATATAATAGTTTTCTCTTTTAACTTTCTTCTATATTCATTACATAGAAGAAAGTATTGCATTTGTGAATATTTTTTAATTTCGACCAGAGGCGGACTGGGAGGAAAATTCGGCACTGGCATATTTCAAACAAACCAGCCCTAGGTAAGGGATCGAAAACAAATAGCCCCTAATCCCCAGATTAGGGATAAACCCCAAAGGTGTGTGTTAGGGGTAACCCACAAAAACTTGTAACCCCCAAAGTGTGTGGAAGGGTGTGGTCACCCCCTGTTGGGGGTGACCACACCTTTACGAAAATGTTTGTAAATTTACTCACTAAAAACAAGAAGTTTTTGGCAGCATTTCAAAGAGAATCCAAGCTTTCAATTTTTTAAAATAAATTGTTTTTTAACAAGATATCAGAAGCACAACAAAAATTGCAACAATTTACATGAAGAGAGGTAGAGTTGAAGAATAAACTGTTTTCTAGGTCTTTATCTGAATTATTTATTGGTTTATTCTGTAGGTCCCACCTAAGGCAAATTTTGTTTTCCTTGTTATATCTTACATAATTTTTTTTATAATTTAATGTTCTTCGGCTTTTTTCATAGTTGTTTTTTGTACAGGGGGGAGAGTGCACCATCGCTATAGGAGAAAGGGCACCTCCAGTATTGTTAATGGATTCATTCAGCATGGCTTCTTATTTTTGGCAGACTGAATGTAATTTCCATTTTAAAAAAATTTTGCCGGTTAATTGACAAAACTTTGGCCAATTACAAATAATCACCTAAGTGGACAATTACAGAGTACTGTAGATTAATCGGTGCATCCTTTCAAGAATCCAACAATTCAAGCAATTATACTCTGACGCCAATCGCACCAAGGGAGCAGAGACTTTGTTTCGTACTGTATTGTTGCCATTTGACCTGCACATTAACAAATAAAATTCTTAGTAATATTTTTATCATTTTGAGGCCTTGCTGGTAGCAAAACCTTTTAATTAATTTATCATGGTTTAAAATCATTTTCTACACTTTTTTTTTTTAAATATTTGTATCATAAAAGGGATATTTGGCTAGTAGTAATATTCATATAAAAGATATAGAAGAAAATTCTGTGATGGCCACAAATATATATTAGGGATATTAGTTATATTAATCATTGGATACTTAAAAATATTAAGTACTTATGATGATTTTTATATTATTTAGTATATTCCAATGGCTGTTTTGTATGGAGTCTTTTTATACATGGGAGCTTCTTCGCTCAAAGGTTCACAAGTATGTGATTTGCTTTATTGTACTATATATATTTTATCTGAGCATGTTTCATTATTTATGGCTTTTCTATATAATCTATAGATGATAAAAGATGCATGTTTATATAGTTTTATCCTTTTCAATATTTATAATCATGCAGTAAAAAAGGCATCTCATCACTCTAATTTGTGTATACCAGGGTTCGTTGATTCAAATTATGATTTAAATCACGATTTAAATCAAGGGATTAAAAAAAAAATATATTGATTTAAATCAAGTGTTTTTTTCAAAAAAAATCATTGATTTCACAATGTTAGAAAGTGTTGTAAAAATGAAATATGTTGCAATTACAACCACAGTTTCAAACAAAACTTCCTAGGTCCATCTGCCTGTGTGCATAACATATTTCATAAGTTTAGAACTAATTACTATTTTTTTAATTTTACAATATTACCCTTATTGTTATCAGTTAAGAAAGATTCGACATTTCTCTTTCAGTTTTTCGACAGGATGTTAATCATTTTGATGCCACAAAAGTATCAACCAGATTATGTATTTTTGCGCAGTGTGCCAACTCGACGTGTCCATTTATTTACTACTGTTCAGTTAACATGTCTGATTATCTTATGGGTTATTAAGTCTTATAAACCAACATCCATTGGATTTCCTCTAATGGTAAGTATCTTTGAATAACAATATGATTTTCCATAACATTAAAAAGGTATAATACTATTAATAAGTTCCCAACTTGAAGTTTTAAAAATTAAAAATTTTACTGAAGATAATGCATATTAACATGCCAACATATTTTGTGTTCTAGTTTACTTATTAATTATAACAATGCCAAATAAGAACAGCGGAAGCAAACATTGAAATAGATTTTGAGCAGAGATGAAAGCATCTTTCTTTCTCAACAGCTTCTAAATAAATTAAAATTTAAAAAAATAATAATAAAATGTTTCTGCAGTTCAATGCTGAAGCAATAATTAATTAAAAATGTATATTGAAAAATTCTTATTGAATTCAAAATCATTCTACAAAATTTAGTTATCAAACTTAGTTTACAAAAAAAAAAAAAAAAAAAAAAACAATGTTTATAACACATTTTTATATATTTTAATGAAATAAAGCTCCACATTCTTGTTAAGGCAGGTTAATTTTACATGTCATTTACTTGTAAATTTATAAAACCAATAATCATGTAAGATAAAATATATTAGAAATGTGTAAGCAACTTTTCTCCTAAAATAAAATAAGTGTCTATTAAGCTGATGCCTTATGCTGTTTTTAATTTTTTTAATACTTTATTATAAATCCTTTTAATTTTGTCATAGAGGTTTGGAGCTTGTGTCTGAGTCTACTTACCTGCTCTGATTGATAAATATGATATTGAGAAGTTAAACTGGTGTATGTCTGTGTATTTTGTGAAAATAAAAGCGGCTTGTTTCATATATTATTGGAATATGGCAGACTAAGAATCTTTTTCAAGAGCTCCCTTAAAAAATTCTTCCTCGGACCATAACCCCTCTCCTTCTAATTTAATAGTAATTTTGAAAGAGCCACGCAGCTCTGAGAATCTTTGTTAAAACAGAAAGGAAGCTTAATTATTTAATGAGCAATCAAGTGTGATATAATAATGAATACATTGAACTACTATTTGAAAATGTATGTACTTTTTAATATTTATTAGCTGGTTGTGATGATTGGAGTTAGAAAATTGCTGGATTTTGTATTTACCCAAAGGGAACTCAAACTTTTAGACGATGTTATGCCAGAATCCGCTAAAAGGAATGCTGAAGAAGAGCAAAAGTTGGAGGAAGAGATGCATGTATGTATATTTTTAAATTAATTTTGCTATAAAATTAGGCAACAAAAAAAGAGAGGGGGCATTCTTATATTAAATAACTAAAATGTATACGTATTAACAGTGGCGTAGAAGGGGATCCCTGGGTTCGCCCACCCCCCCCCCCCTTCAGAAATTTCTAGCCACACCACTGAATATTAATAGGAAGCTGAAATATTGACTTTGTGGGTATTTGTTAATGTAATTTAGAAAAAGAGAAAATGTTCATGTCATTATGTGCTTAGTCCACTCAATACGAGAAGTTATTTTCTAATATGACATTTACTTTTGATTATTCCAATCACCGCCCTGTACTCAATGAAATGAAGGAAAGGATGGCTCGAAAGAACCAGGCCCTGCCAGTAGGTGTCTATTGTACTAAAGCCTTGTACTCTAAATTAATCTTTTTTTCCATTGCATGCCATGTTTCTGAAAGATAAAGGAGGAAGGCTGATAAAATTTACAATTCATTTGTCACATTAACATTCATATGAAATTATCCTTTCCTGTAGAAACATTATATATATATTTTTTAAATACCATTAAATATATTAATATCTGATTGCTGGCTGGATTAATCTTATGTGTGTGCATTGTTGCAACATGTGTAGCAAAAGGAAATTTTCAGTTAGAACTAAAAGTTTTGAACACTATTTCCCATAGAGGGATTTATGACATCATGCTAATGAAAGGCTAGCTCACAAATTATGAATTTTCAGTTTGTGTGAGAAAACAAGGGTCATTTCCAAATACCAATAAAATAAATGCTTCTTTCAGTTAATGATGACATCAGTTGCATGTTGTAACAACCAATAAGTATCAGATATCAGTTGATAAAAAGCATCCGGTACATCGGCAAGCTTGGGGTACTTTGTAATTCCTGCATTCTGCTCTTGGGTGAAACAGCAGAAACGTAAATTGTTTAGACATTCTTTAAAATCTGTCTGTACGTCAGTACTTCATTCAGTATTTAAATAATGTTAGTGTCTGTGTTCGTTTGAACATATTTCATCAACTATTTTTATGTTTTATTATTTTGCTCGTAAATTGTTTCAAGTAATTTATTATTTGCAAACAAGCAGAAATTGACTTTACACAGCTTAATTCTTATTGCACTTAGAACAAAGTTTTTTTTTTGTGCAAACTGATTTCTTGTTATGATTTATTTCCTTTAGTTGTGTGTAATATTATATAATATTAGAGTATGAAAAAAAAATCTGTAAACAATGTTCAGATTTGGATGTTGGTGTTATATTTTTATTGAGAGTATTGTTAAAATGTTGACAGAAGGCAAGCCAGTTGGAAATTTATATTTTCCTTTGCTTTATGAGCATAAATATATCATTGAAATATTATATGATTAAATTGTAATATGCAGCAATAGAAAACCATTTTTCATTACAGGGACTCATAACTTTTACCAAGAAATTAGGGTAAGCCTTTGTCCTACATAACTACAAAGTGAGATTATTTACACGAAAATTGCAAGATAGTAGGTTATGGTGTTTTTTCAGTGCCAGATATGTTTGCCAAGCCAAAAAAAGAATCCAAGAATGAAAAGGGGGAAAAAATTAACATTCTATGTTTCATATTTCCAATGTTATTTAATTACAGTTTTAAATTGAAGGACTTCATTTTATAATTCAAGTAATTTATTTACTGCAACATATTAATTAAACACAAGCTGCTTACATATTTGGTTTGTTTACGACCGTTTCTCTACTATGTTTTGTCTTCAGATTCTGTTTTCCCCCAAAGTAAAAATCACAATATTTTTGAGGTGATGAGAGAAGAAACTGGTGGCTAATTTAACATTCTGGATACTTATTTCCTCCTTAGGGAAGTCTGAGGCCAAATGCCAGTTCAGGAAATGTAGCCATTACATTAGCTAATGGCAACATTCTCAAGGTGCCGGTTGAAAAATTCAACAAAGATGAACCTGATCAATCAGCAATCAACATATCAGAACAGCTTGCACAGTCTGGAATTTGGCAGAGTATTGACCAGCAAGCACAAAATACACCTGTTGTTGTTGAGCCCAAAGTGACTAATTCTTCAGTTAGGTAAGCACAGTATTCCAAATACAGACAGAAAATCAGTCATGTGTGCTGAAAAAAACTAAATTCATGAATTTCCACATCCTATTTAGGGATTGGATTTAGTCAAAAAATTTTTATACAACACAAATCTTTGGTTAATGATCTATATCTCTTATTTTAATTCATATTTTTAGTTTCTAAAACATTTTTTTTATTTTTTATGATTTTATGATTTGTTCTCTTTTGTGCCCATTATGATTTTCTCCACAAAAATGACTGTTTTTAAAAAGATTCTGCTTGCATTTAACATAAAATTTACTGTAAATGATTTTTGAAAAATATGATGAAAAATATAAACATAAAATTTTTAATAGTTAATTCAGTTCTTTTTTTATCCCCCCCTTTTCCCCCCTGAAATTATATTGAACAAATGCTATCTGTATGTTGGTGGCTAATGAATTATCAGGCCTTAAGCTATTTATCTTGATGATGAAAAAAGATGAGTTCTGTCACTTTAATCAGTTCATTCTATTAATGAAAGTCATAACTCATGTTAAAAGCAAACAGTGTTTATTGTGTTCAAAAAAATAATTTTTCAAAGATAAATTAATTTATAATTAAATCCATACTATTGGTAATGTAAAAAATGAATATGTTCGTTAACATAGGCTTCTTTATTTCATATTTCTTATATTGCTTCGAAATTCAATAAATGTGAAACAAAAAGAATATTTTTAAATTTACAGAGTCAGAAAAAATTATATTAAAATAATTTTATTTGAGTAATACACATCCCTGTCCTGTCAAAAGAATAAAGTAGGATTTTTAATTTATACACTTTTTCATTTCAAACCTAAAAACACATTCCACAAAAAAGTACATTATTTTTATTATTTTAATTTATAGATTTATGTTATGTTGCTTATTTTTACAATTAAAATAAATAGACATGCACAAATTTTTCTTCCTCTCTGGTTCCAAAATCTCATCGTGTAGCTGACAGACCAAGCTTGGCAATTTTTACTACAAATACAAAATTTATTTTATACAAAAATTTTCATGCTTGTTGATTCAGCCGTGGTTTTTTCTCTCTAGATCACCATTCCTCCTCCCCCAGTCTTTTTGGTTTTTAAATTTTTTTGTTATGTGTGATGTGGCATTTAATTCTTATCAGTTGGGCACAAAGTATGAATGTTTAATAACATGTACAAAGTAGAATTTTATGTTTTGTTTGTGAATTTCTGTCAGTCAAAGAAAAATGATTACTCGAATATACACTAAAAAAATGCTAAAATAATAATATAAAGTAATAATTATTTCTGTCATCTGGGATCAATTCTACATTCAAAAATGCAATTCATGTCTACTAGCAAGAGGTTCAAAGCATTGTTAGAATATTCTATTTACCTGTACTTTAAAGTTATAAAGCTGTTAAAAGTTCTTTCCATCCTATTCAATTCATTTTTAAATAATTCTTTCATCTAAATTATAATGGGTTTTTAAAGTTGCTATGGCTTCCAAAAAACAAATACCTTCTGAAAACTTTTTTAAAAAATTTAATTGGCACCAAAACATGCATCAACAATTTAAATTTTATACAAAGCTATGTTAGGTTATTTGTGTCTGCCTGCACAATATTAATTTGAAAATATATTTTGCTCACATGGATCATTTTATGCTGCAGAGCATCATACATGAATGTTATGCTAGTCTCACATTTTGCTGTTAGTTATTTATAGCGATATTTTTAAATTGCTTCATGTATCTTCATTATTGTCACAGCCCATACTACACTAGTCATGTACAAGTTTTTTTGTATTTCTGATACATTTAGGTCTACGTAATGTGATATGCATATGCTGTAGGGATTGAGCATTTCTATAATGTTGATCAACTGATGACAATACCCAACTTATACAAGTAATGATAAATTTGTAACGCATGAATGCAAATTCCTCTCATTGTAGTTAAAGTATTCATGCATGTGTATTAAAAGTTTGAGGAACTGATTGTTTCCCTTGTTCGCCTACTTTCCTGTAAAAGTTTTAAAAAATAATAATAAAATGAAAGAAGCCTTAATGGGAAAATATCGTTAAAAATCAAGAAAAGTCAAAAATAAGTGAAGCAATTAAATAAAGATTGGAGAATAAAAATTTGAAAGTAGGGTTTTGAGATTGGGGGGAAAATGTGTGTCGTTTGGTCTGTCGGTCTGTCTGTGCCCCCCTCCCCCCCAATAACTTTTGAAGGAATTGTCCGATTCGAAAGATTTTTATTTGCATTCAAAAGATTTCGGCGAGGGCATCTCATTTCCATATTTTACTTTTTGATTTGAACAATTTTTTGTTCAATTTTGAATGGTTCAAAAAATCTTGACATTACCGTCTAGGGGCAAATTATGTTTGTATAAACAAGCTTATTGGAAGAAGCTTTCGGGATGAAATATTTTTTGATTTGAACAGTTCAAAAAAAAAAAATTAACATAGCGCCTACAGGGAAATTTGAATCATATATAAATCCTGATCTAATGGACCAATTTACTTGGAACAAGCTTTATCCGAAAGCTCTTATGACGTAGAATATGTACAAATAGAAAGTTCATCCAGATCTAAACAAGCCTATTTGCCTAGGAAATTTTTTGATTGTGGTTTTTAAGAACATTTTTGAATGAATGAACTAATGAGTAAATAAATGATAAGAAATAAATAAGTGAATAAATATGCGAATGAATGAACTAATGAGTAAATAAATGATAAGAAATAAATAAGTGAATAAATATGCGAATGAATGAAAAAATAAATGAGTGAATAAATACATGAATGAGTCAATGAATGACTGAATAAATGAATTAATGAATGAATAAATGAGTGAATGAATATATTAAGGGTTGAAAAAGGTATATTTGAAGTAATTAAGAATTAAAGCTAAACGAGAAAGAGAGAGATAAATGGCTAGATTATAAATTTGAAGTTGTATACGGGAAAGTAGGCGCATATAGTGCTAGATGGAACTTCTTGTTAACATTTGAGTCATAAATTGTTAATGCATGCATTGTTTAAGAAATTGCTCAAAGCAAGGCATGTTAAAAAACTGTAATGCCCTTCTTACTTCAGTATTTGCAGGACTTATTTAAGAAATGTTTTCTAATCTAATAAATCTCCTTCAGAATCATCTGTAGAAACCAAGGCACAATTTCACTTACTTAGCACTTTATTGCATAACAAACACACTTACTAACATATAAAACTTAGACTTATTAATTATAAAGCAATATTAACGTAAATATCAATCGTAAATGGGATACAAATCGTAGATCGTTCGTACAAGCTGTAGTTCCGCTCGAATCGAAACTCTCTCTCTCTGTTTTCGGTTACTCTGACAGTTAATGCGTAGTTCCTTTCTATTCTATTCTATTTAAATGCTTCTAGCATCAGACGAAATTAGAGGACGTAGTTCTTTTAAGTTGCAACATACTCCCACCTTTGTGTTGATGGATTATGCAACACAAATCATAACCACATCTATTACAGGTTGAGTTTAACAGGAGCCTTGATGCTTCGTCCAGCTCTAGTTCTTCGGACTGGTGCTGATGACGGTGGGTCTCTAGAAACAACTTGTTTCCCTTTGACTCCCCTTTTGGCCAAGCGTTTCTCAGGAATCTCTTTGACAATCTTAGACTTAGGCAACTCAGTAGCCTCCTTGCAGGTCAATTCCAATGGGTAAATTCTCTGGAGGGGACGAATAATTTCTCCAGTTGCTGTACGTAACTTAGCAACACGCTCCACCGAATCCCTTCCTGTGTACAGCTCCACCACTCGTGCTAGCGGCCAAGTTATTCTGTTAGCGTTTTGAACTTGTACAAGAACGATTTCACCTGGTGAAATTTTCCTTCTTCTAGAAGGTACTTTAGGATGTCGTACAAGCTCTCCTAAATACTCCTTAAAAAAACGCTGTCTTAAGTGGTGTCTAAGTGAATGAACATAATGCACACGGTTTAGAAGGTGACGTGAGTCCACGACATCCAAATCCATAGTATCTTCCTCAGTACAATCTTGAATGAAATGTGCCGGAGTTAGTGGCTGCAACTCGTTTGGGTCATCGGACAGATAGGTAAGCGGTCGACCGTTGATGGTTTTTTCGCAATCGCAAAGCAGAGTTAGCATCTCCTCGTAGGTGACACACGCTCTTTTCAAACTTCTCCGTAAAAGCTCCTTTAACACTCGAACCATTCGCTCCCACCAACCACCATACCATGGGGCAGAAGGTGGATTAAAACGCCATTCAATACGTTTTGTTGCACATTCACGTTGAATTGATGACCAATCAATCACTTTCAAAGAGCGTGCAGTTCCTGTGAAGTTTGTACCATTATCTGAGTACATAATCGAACATCGGCCTCTTCTTGCAAAGAAGCGTCTTAAAGCTTGCATAAAACTTTCTGTTGAAAGGGATGTGACCAGTTCGAAATGGACTGCTCTATATACCGCGCAAGTGAAAAGTACAATCCAAGCCTTTTGTCCACCTCTAAGGAAAACTGGACCTGCCAAATCCACACCGAAAACTACTCGATGAATCCTATCTGGAGGCAAAGGCGCTGGATCAGGAATCACAGGTTTTGTTAAAGTCTTCTTGCACTGCAGGCACTGGCGTATTACCTCCCGTACTACCTTTCGACCCTTGGGGATCCAAAAGAGTTGTCTTAAAAAGGCCAATGTAGCAAGCATTCCTCCGTGCTTCAAAACCTTATGAGTGTGCTCTATAAATCGCCGCACAATAACATGATCAGGTAGTACGATAGGTTTTAGAAATTCATCATCATCTTCACTCAATATTAATCGAGTTTTGACTTTTAAGAGGCCCTCATCCTCAAAGAATTGGATTGTTTCTGAATATTTTTCTCGAACTTTAGATGACCATTCAAGCTGAATCAAACTCATCATAGTCTTCTCTGCTATTTCTAACTCTTTGGCAGTAAGTTCACCAGTAAGTTTAGGCGATCTGTTTCTGGCGTTATGACTGAACCTTAACATCCAAGCAATCATGCGTAAAAGTTTAGTATAATTCGTAAAAAATAAGAGTCTATCACTAAACTTTTCATCTGAAGTGAGACTTACTAAAGTAGTACTTGCAACTGTCTTGTGCCGCTCCAAATATGCTTCATCCGGAACAGTTATTTCAGAGGTTGGCCAAGATTCTTCGTTTTCATACAGCCATCTAGGACCCTCCCACCACTGACTTTGTAGGAGGTCCGACCAGTCACAACATCGAGTAGCCAAGTCAGCAGGGTTGACTTCTCCAGGAACATGTTTCCAGTCATCCATATTAGTCAATTCTCTGATCTCCTTCACTCGATTTCCCACGAAGGTGTTCCACGGTTCCATTTTCATAATCCAACTTAAAACTACCATGGAATCAGTCCAATAAAGGATTCTAGAAAGAGTGGGTAGAACAGAATGCAGAGTTGCGGCTAACCGAGCCCCAAGGGCTGCCCCTAACAGTTCAAGTCGTGGAATGGTGGGTTTTTGCATTGGAGCAAGTCGAGCTTTAGCTGCTATTAATTTCACTGTCACTTGGCCTTGGAATTCAAATCGTAGGAACGCACAAGTACCGTATGCGTAGGAAGAAGCATCTGTGAAAATATGCAGCATGACATTGTCGTATACTCTAGGAAATATTCTTTGGGGAACTGCATTTCGTCATGAGATCCGTGGTTTTCTCCCACCGTTTGTACTTCCGAACAAGTTCTGAAGGCAACACATCATCCCAGCCTAACCGTTTTCTCCAGGCTTCCTGTAAAAGCAATTTCGGCAACAATAAAGCCGGGGCTGTGAAGCCAATAGGATCGTAAATGCTGTTGATTAGAGAAAGTAGCAACCTTTTCGTAACTGATGATTCTTGTACAGTACGATCTAAAATTGGCGGTAGCTTGCATGAAAGTTCGTCATCGACTACATTCCATCTTAAGCCAAGTACCATTTGCGTATCTTGCTTTTCCTCGGAATCGGTAGCTACCCAGTCTCGTAATTCAAAGCCACCTTCTTTCATGACTTCTACAGCTTGGGATTTCAGTTGCTCCAGTTCTCTGACGTCATTAACACTTGTGACTAGGTTGTCCACGTAAAATCCTTCTTTCAAATGATCAATTGTATTTTGAAAATTCTTTGTCTGAAATTTTTGCAGTCCCAGATGATAATTTATTGTGGCATTCAGATGAAATGGACTAGAAGAAATGCCGAACACTACTCGGCAGTGTCGATAAACCTTAAATTTTGTGCGTTGCTCGTCTTCCCACCACGAGAACCTTAGAACATCTTGGTCTTCGACCCTTAAACGTATTTGTAAGAAGGCTTGTTTTATGTCGGCAATTACTCCTAAGGCACCTGAACGAAATCTCAGCAGTAGTGGAAGTATCTTATGTATAAGACTCGGTCCCACACTCAAACACTCATTCAAGGAAGCAAATCCAGGCTTTTTGCACGAAGCGTCGAAGACGGGACGAACCTTCGTAGTACTACTAGATGGCTTAATTACTGGTCTGTGAGGAAGATAATGACCTGGTTTCATGATATGTTCCTCAGGTATAGTCTCTATAATGCTTTCTGATTCCCACTGTTTAAATACAGCATCGTACCCTTCAAAATGATTTTCCTTTAACAAACGTTTAGTTGTGGTGCGAAGTCTTGCTTCTGCTGTGTCGTACTTGTCGTAAAGAGCAGGATGTCCGGCCAACCATAGCAAAGACACTTCATATCTTTGATCTTCACAGACTCTTAAGGTTTCCCTGAAATGGATCAAAGTTTCTTCTTCGAGAAGGACCTTACTCTTCCTTTCTATCGGATCCGTAATTCCTAGAATTTCCAGCTCCCATATTTTAGGCACCTCAACGGTTTGTAAGCTTAAGGCAACTAGGTTAGCTACTTGCCTTTTTCTTCCTAACCCCAGAATTGTCCAGCCAAGAAAGGTTTCCACAGCCGACAATCCCGAGCTTACCACCTCTATTCTTCCGGTAAGAAGTCTCCCCAGAACATCAGCTCCAAGAAGCACTCTCACTGGTGGGGTATCTCTACCCACGTCTGACAGCTGTATTCCTCGAGCAGAGAGCTCAGCCAACAAGTCCTTATCCTTCATTCGAGGCAATTCAGAGCAAATCCTTGGTTGATCGAGCAGAGATAACTTACACGAAAATTTGTTACAAATACTTTCAACTTGAACTTCATAACGCTCATGCATAGCTTCGGCTGTAACCCCTCCACCAAAAAGTCCCTGGGATAATAATTCTTTCCCTGAAGGTGACAACTCGAGTTCTAAGGCTAATTTCTCTTCAATGTAGGATCTGTGAGATCCGTCATCTAAAAGGGCTCTCACATACTTTACTTTATTTTTGTTATGTATTCGTACCATTAGAGTTTTCAAATAAATGATGTTAGCGGAAGGTTCAATGGATATTAAAGAGTTCAATGTCCCATCAATTTTTGAAACAGTTTGCTTACTTAAATCCGGACACAAGAGCGCGTAATGTCTGCGATTGCAAATAATACACCTGACAGCGCTTCGACAGGTTTTAGCAATATGTCCATATCTTAAACAGACCAGACAGCAATTTTTCTTTATAACGATAGATTTTAAATCATCTAACGGCATGTTCTTTGCTTTTCTGCAATCATAACTATTATGCTTTCCTTCACAAAAAATGCAACGAGACTTACTTGATGATGAGGAAACCAATGCTGATGCAGATGGAATCATTTCATCTACCGAATACGTATTTTGTGCGTGTCTTTTATTTTTAGAATCGGGTTGAAATCCCATTTGAGCCAAAGCGCGGTGCTCCGCCCCTTCAACTTCATGACTCAAAAAAGTCATTAAATCTTCAAGGAGTCTTTCTTGTTTCTTAGAAGAAGATTCTTCTCGATTCAATCTATATCTATCCCATGCCTTTAATGTATCAACCGGAAGGCAGGACTCAACTACTGGGAAAAGCATTGCTGCATAATTCTTAGTCGTGACACCTAATGTCTCTAATGCTCGCAAATAAGATCCCAGTTTATCATACAATTCTGCTAACTTAATATAAGATCTATTGTTCACCAATGATAATAGATTTCTTACGTAAACTTCTATCAATAAATCATCTCTACCGAATCTAGATTTAAGATGTTCCACTGCTTTCTTATAATTTTCTTTTGAGGGTGGATAACTGTCTACAATGTCTCTTGCCTTAGTTTTGATTTTTAGCGAACTTATAAGATATTGGAATTTATCCTCTTCTCTTATATCTTCATCATCATGGATTCAACCGAACTGACCCCAAAATGCAACCCAATTTTTGGGGGACAAGTCAAATTCTTTGAGCGTTAACTTAGGAAGCTTTAAATTATCTGGCGATCTTCTTCTTCCGGAGGAGGTAGAAGTACTATCATCACGATTACTGTAATTTCTTTCCTGATAAAATGATCCCTGTAGGATTCTATTTTGTCATACTCTTAATCAGAAAAAAACTACAAGTTCTTTCAATTCTTCATCAACTTTAAACAAGCGCTCTGCCTTTTCTATTACTTTCTGATATTGCACAACTATATTTTCCACATTCTTATTTTTATGCAGCTCGTTAAAATTATTAGCTGCTAACTTAAACAACCTTCTTAAATTTTTTCTGTCTCCCTTTAATTGCAATTACATAACAGTACTTGTTTCAGTCTCATTTTCCACCTTATCAGTTTCTTTGGTATCTGTTTTATTCTGCTCAGTCATTTTTATTCTTAATAAAGCATTCGCAATGCAAAGAACACACCAATAAAATTGCTACTCAAATGCAAATCAAATCACTTTGGCTGCGATTCTCACAACAAGGAAGTTATTAGTATTTCCAGGAAGTTATTAGCATTTCCCAATGAAAACAGTTTGCTCTGCTCTATCTTCCTAGGAGCCCTACTGTGGGAGGGAACGGCAAAAGTTTCAGTTTTGATTTAGTCACTTCAGTCACAGTCCTGTCACATCACTCACAGACCCCAAAATTTGTAGAAACCAAGGCACAGTTTCACTTACTTAGCACTTTATTGCATAACAAGCACACTTACTAACATATAAAACTTAGACTTATTAATTATAAAGCAAAATTAACGTAAATATGGTAAATATGTAAATATCAATGGTAAATGGGATACAAATCGTAGATTGTTTGTACAAGCTGTAGTTCCCGCTGGAATCCATGTTTTCAGTTACTCTGACAGTTAATGCGTAGTTCCTTTCTATTCTATTCTATTTAAATGCTTCTAGCATTAGAGGACGTAGTTCTTTTAAGTTGCAACACATCAGCAATGTGATGTTTTCTTTCATTTAAGTAATACTTGTTGGTATTGGGTACTGTTAAGGGGTCAGCTACAGAAAGAGTCTCATTAAACTTTCAACCAAAATTAATGATCTTCTCTATTCATATCTACATGAACTTGATAACTCTGTTCTTTCCCCTTTATTATTTAGTGCACTGTGTGAAAAAGAAAAATCCAAGCAGCAGTGAAACGCATTTTGTGCGACCTTTTTTTATGCGATTTGTTTTGGGCAATTTTCTTTTTTCTTTTTTTTATGCGGTAGTCACAAGGTTTGACTACTACATATAAAAAAAGGACAAAACAAACCGTATAACAATGGCTTGACTGAATTAATTTCTAAATGTATAAGACTAATCAAAGTAGTGATTACAAGAAGCGATCCTTTTAATGTGAGAGTGAATTCATAAATATAAACCAGATTATTCCGTACAAGTGTGTTCAAGTTCAGAAGTAGATTCATATTATAAATTTTCTTTTCAGTAAGAAAAAAAGAGGTAAGAAGAAAGATGCAATCTGCGAGGAGGAACATAAACGACTTTCCACCATGGCTGAAGAAGATGATGAAGATGATTGTGGAATTATGATTCGAATTGATGCTCCAACTCCAACACCTTCTATTGTCACCTCACCCAAACACTCAAGGAAGAATGGCGGAGGGGATCAAAATGAAACTTCTGTGTGATAGGCGGACGTCATGAGTTGTGGGCATCTCAGGACAAACTAATTATGTATGCTCTTGATTAAAGCACGTACCCACACCTGCCCAGAGCTCATTAGTAAATCCATGAGATTGTATATGTTGCAGAAATAAAGGGATAGTGCTTTGCATATGTAATTTAGTCTTCCGCATTAAGGCTATAAGAGTAGTCTTGTTCCATCGTTAAAAGAAAGAGGAGTAAACGAGATTGGGTCATACTTTTAAAATGAAGTACTACATGCTTGCATCTGAAAATGTGCTAGATTAAGTTTTTTTCCAAGTCAACCAAGTTTTAAATTTTGTAATATGTCTGATAAAATAAGTTGCTAAAGATGTACTCCATAATTTTATTTTATTTATGATTTCTTTGCATTTCCTATAATTTAATGAACAGTTATAATTTGGTTGCATAGAAATTTAAGTTGCTCGCAATTCTCTGTAAAACAAGGATTGATTGTCTTAGTCTTCAATCACTAGATGACTTTCATTACTTTCAAAATCTATCTCAAAAAAGTCATCTAGCATGCAAAAGGAAGTGAAACATTGGTCGATTTTAATGATTTTAGCTAGCAGTTTCTCTGTCCTTTCAACAAATGTAAATGCAGAGATTTTAGCTGCCTTTCAGTATAGCAAATAGGAAATTGTGGCCTAGTGATATAGTTATATCACTCACATATATAAAATAAAACTTGCATCATTTTGAAATGTTTTGTCATTAGGAAGAAAATATTTAGAGGATCTTATTGATATTTTTCCTCCCAAACAATGAAAGTATAAAAATGTGTTTTATTTTATGGACATTATTTATTGAACATCTAACCATCATAATAAAATATGAGCAGTTATTTCAGGGAGCAATTTTAATTTTTAAATTTACTTTCTACTTTCATTTTAGTTTTTAAAATTGTATTTTTGATTTACAATTATCACATATTGTCATCTTAAATATTTTCTGTTTATTAAAACATGCTTATGCTTGTACTGATTCATGTTTACTTGTTTAATATGTCTTGTGTGTTTGTATTATGAATAAGCATTACCATGTAAATATTACATTTGATAATTTATTTATGATTAATTCATCAGTTTCAACTTCATTACATGGAAGCCCTTGATAGATTCATTCATAAAAGTACAATAGACTTATAACATAGAAGTTAGAGACATTATGTAACGAAAGATCAAATAAAATGCTCCAATTTGTATATATATAATAAAGCTTCATTTTTATTTCTTTTTGGTCAAGGGCATATTTTATTTATTTTTTTAATTAAAAATTTATTATGTTAAATAAATTTTGTGACATATGTTGTCGGTAAAACTTTCAAATATATTTTAGGAACATAAAAATATTTTTATCTGTACATAATATGTCATTAGAAGAATACAAGTTTCTTACTTTGAAGTATTTTACTTCCAAGTACTATTTGCATCTTAATATTTGGAAATTACTTTTTATTTACACTTGTTTGTAGTTTCAAAATAAAACTAATGCAGATTCATCTATAATGGAAATATAAGTAGAAACTACTTATAATTCTTCAAAAATCCAATAACTCAAGTTTTCAACTTGAACTAAAACATGGAAGCATTGAAACTTAATTACTTGAAAATGCATAGTGTGAATCATATATGTCTGTTTAAAAACTTTTGGAAACAGAAATTTTAGTTCTACACATAAAGCCAACCTCTAGTAATAGCAGTGCCTTATGTGTTTGAGATGTGCAGAACGTAGAAAAATATTTTTTTCTGCATCTAAATTAAAGTATATAATAAGTAATGAAATGTTTTTTCTCATTGAAAACTTTTGATGGCAGTGCACTTTCATCTATTTTAAAGACTAAATTTTCTAGGAGAAAAATATAACAAAATTTTTAACATAAAATTTGTTAAGTCATTGAGTTATTTATTAATTTTCAAAACAAAACTAAAATTTTTCATGAAATCATTTAAAACTTTACAATTTCAAACAATTACATTTTTGGTAAAATTTTAAAATTGTATATACATAGAAAGTCTAAAAATTCACAAATCTAATTTTTCATGGCTCTTCTTTTTTTTTTTTTTTTGAACATATCAATATTCTTTCAAACATAACATTTTTAGGAATCAATGTTACATGTAATTAATGTTACTGAACGATTGCATGTACCTTTTAAAGGATTACATATATATATATACTATATATATGTTTTAAGTATAAAAGCAACTTTTTATGTGTTGCTTTTTTTCCTATTATGTGTATCGACCTGATGTATAAAAATACAATCTTTTTTGCTTTCTTAACGGAAATATGAATTTGTTCACAAAAATTGTTTAATGATTACATTTAATTTGTGTGGAATGGTAAGTTTCTTTTTTTTTTTTACTTGTTTTACAAAATCAATTTCAAAATTAAGTTTTGTTTTATGTTGAAAAAAATGACAGAAAATATTATAAACACAAATGCCCTCCTAACTAATTACGTAACAGAAAACTGGATTATTAATTTGGTTATGTTTTGAAGCATTTAAAATTATTAAAAAAATTTAGTTCTTGTGAAGCAATTTTAAAAAACTGAAAAAAGAACAAATAGGGATAGCAAGACTTGTATTGACCACACTTTTTTAATTGTTTAGTTACTAATCAAATATTCATTAAAATGCTATTTGAAAGAGAACCTTCTAATTAAATAACTTCCATGGGATAATTTCACACTTAAACGTGTCAGTGATAACTTCCTTCCATTTCTCTAATCCTTAAATATTTAGGATGTTTTCTTTAATTTTTGACAATGAATTTTTTAATCATGAATGCAATAAAGCTTCTGCCCCTTTATATCAGATTATGATATATGCAGTAATGTGTTAATGTTCAAAATTCCTTAGCAAAGACTTCCCATTTGAACATATAACATTGAGAATCGACAAGTTATTTTAATGCAGTAAATCTCTCAAATATATTTTTAAAAGTCCTTACTAATCTGATATTGTTTGAAATTTTGTAAATTAAAGCTTTCCTGTTCTCTTAATGTTGTTTAAAATTTTATAAGAATTGATTTTTCCTTTCTGTAGAATTTTATTCATTAATTTTTCTTTCAATCTTCTTTTCTCCAGACTGATATGAGTATTTTCTATGCTTTAGTAATGTGCTTATGTAAATCTGAATTTTCACTTATGCCACCTTATGTTGAAATTGTTAATTTTTAAATGTTGAATATTTTGAAAAAAATTGGTTGTTGTTTACAAATATCTCAGTTCTACAACCATTACATATTCTCACTACTTGTGGCAGTGGTGTAGTCCTGAAAAAAAAAGTTGGGGAGTGGGGACGTGAGCATACAAATATAAGAAATTAAAATCAAAAGTTGGGGGGATGCTTACATTAAAAAGTTAAAAATTTGGGAGGACGCTTCTATTGGAATAAAAAGTTAGGGAGACGCTGTCCCCCCTTGACTACACCACTGACTTGTGGCTATAGGTAGTTTTCTGAACATTCTGTGGCAGGTTTCAAAATTAAAAGTGAGGAACTTCTCACCAGGTGGAGTAGATTTATCTAAGAACATTAAACTATTTTAAGTTCACAACAAATTGTGAAATAAGGAAGATATATATGTAATATATTAGAAATGTTAATTGCAACAAACTCCAGGGGACTTTATGCAAGTTTATTAAACAGAAAGATTTGTTAAAAATGATAGCGTATAATGTGATAAAATTAAAACTTGTTCATTTCATCATCTCTATTATTGTTCAGTTAAATTATGCTACATGCAGTTAAATCTGGAATATTAGTTTGGGTTTGGAAAAAAGTAAATTTAAAAATATATATTATAAATATTCTTTAAATGAACCATTTAGCAGAATATACAAACTATATTGTTTTCTCACATGTGTTACATTAATTGCAGGCATACTTTTCTATCTAAAAAACAAAATTAACACTACTGTCAAGAAGGGAAAAAATATTTTTGCTCAATCAAACAAAAATGTATTTCTGAGCAGTTCTTTAAACTTGTAAAAGTTTATTATTTTGCAAATTTGTTCTATAAACATTCATTAGAAAGAGATTTTACTGTATATACTTCTTAGATGTTAAATATAGACAATCAAAATAATATGTATAATAAAATAGAATTATAGCAGCTGAAAAGATTTTTTTATACATTTTTAGAAATAGTGTACTCTACTATGCAAAAGATTTTGAGTTGAGCTACAAAACGCTTTTTTATTACTATGCAAAATAATATTTTAGCACTAGTTTTTTTTGGATCTACTATGCAAAAGATTTTGAGTTGAAGAAACATGGTGCTTTTCATTGCTATGCAAAACTACCATACAAAAGATCTTACTTGAGAAAGCAGTGGAGGGAACGGGTGAATTTATGGTTGCCTTGATATAATTTTATTGAGCAATAGGATAGTAGTAATGTATAAAAAGGAAGTACATTAAGAAATTTAAGAATTAAATATCATTGATTTTTTTAAAATAAATAATTCTAAATTGAAAATGTTTCTGCAAATGTACAAATTTTATTTTATATTAATGTATGAAAAGCTGTTGCCTTTTGTTTTTAAGTATGTCCAAATAAAATAGTGAAAGCTGTTAGAAATACTTCAAAGTTATTGATGGAAAACTTTATTTAATACATAAGATTACACAAGGAAATGTTTTCATTTGGTGCATTATAAAGAGGATGAAAGATTTTCAGTTGTCATTTTTAAGGCATTGGAGATTTTATATGTAAGAAATATAAATATTAAATCATGCAACTATTTTATATAAATTACTCAAACATGAACAACCGCATTAAATTTAAAATTGAAGTAGAAATTTTTTATTGCCAAAAATTTTAACAATATGCAAAACAATTTTAAAATTTAAGGGTCATACTAAAGCATCCACGGGCCTCTGTTCAAAAATGTTTTTAGCAACTATTCTATTCTTCATTCTGCGAATCATTCATTTTATAAAAACTTTAAAAGTATGCAACTGTAATTATTGCAAAGAAATAAAAAAATTCTTTCACAATAACAATAAATGAGATAGCAAAAAAAATAACATAGATTATATAAACTTTTCTTACATTAAGTATTTTTAAAAAGTGCATGTTTTTGTCAAAAAACTATTTCATGTGTATGGACAATGAGTAAGTAAGATTTTCAGTTTACTATTGTATGGAAATAATTAATGAACAAACCAATGTAATTGTGGGGGGAAATATTGCATGTTTTGGGGTTACAAACAGCCCTTTTATCATCACATTAAGTTGTGAGCTATGAGATGTAATCGAAGTGAAGCAAATACTGTTCCACTTTTAAAACACCCTGAACCTTATAACTTTGTACATTGATGAAAGGGTTATTTATAGTGGCATACTCCCCCCCCCCCTCCTAACTATATCATAGGCTCTAGAACTATATCATATATGTATGTATGCATGTATGTGTGTGTTAAAAAGTGAAAACCTCTCCCATGAAAAATTTCTCACTATGCAGCTGGTTCCTTATAACCCCAAAACATGCACAACGCAACATTTTTTGCAATTTGTGCTGCAGTAACATTGATTTGCACACTAATTACATTCTACTTCAAAAAAAAAAGGTTTAATTTTTTGATATAAAATTAATAATTCCCTTCCTGCTTGAAACCTTTGCCATCTTTAACATCCAGACCTGTGTATGTGCACACATTGCACACTGAATTAACACACCATAGACATTTAAATATATATATATATCAAGCTGTGTTTGGACAGCTTCTTTGGAGAGGTATTTCTTTCTCTCTCCCCATCCCTGAACCTTTGAAAGTTTTTGAGTAAAATGAATGAATAGCATGATTTTTTTTCAGATCAGTATTAAATGCAACTCTTTTTCAGTTAGTTAATGACTTGCAGTGGAATACAATGAAAATGCTGCACAATATTTATTACACTAATTTAATCATTTATTATACTATCAAGGGCTAATTACCTATGAATAAATTTTTCATCGAAAAATTGCAAATGAAAGTAAGTGAACACATTTCATTTATAAAAGTATATTTTTATTTCACTAAAAATTTTAACAGCTAATCTTTTGTACAAATGTGCAACTGGTAATGTGGCACTAGTACATAAACTATACAATCTGACAACGACAAATAGATAAACTATACAAACTTTTATAACGTATTATAGTGAGTATTATATGCTAGGTGTTCCTTGTGATTTATATGTTGTGTGTTGCATATGTATCAGTATTAAAATACTTTAAAGTAAATACAAATAATCTATTGAATGAATTATATGGTATTTGAATTTGAAAGAAACTCATTAATTATGTTTATGAAGCCTACGGTTTAATCTTAGAAAATAATGTTGCTTTTATTAATAATTGTATGGAATCAAGATATGATGTAATTATAAAAATGTGCAGTTTTTAAACTGTTTCTCAAGAAAAATAGATTTTATTGTTTTAGATTGATTAAAGAAGTTTCAAAAATATAAGTATCAAACACATCTTAATGCTAAAAAAGTTTTAAGTACTATTATATATTAATTTAATATGCAATTCAAGGTGGGAAAATATTTTGCCTTTCTGAGTTTTTTTAAAGGTGCGATCTTAAAAGGATAATATATATATGCAGGCACTACTTTTTCTTCACAGATGTTTTGCTGTAATCGGTTAGATAAATTGTCAACTTAACAGCAAAATGATTTTTCCGGAATTAAAAAACCATAATATAATGCAAAAAAAAACACATCTTTTTTAGATTTGACTGGAAACTTGATGGGTGTACCAGTAATAATCCTCTCTGTTAATAGTAAGCTCTAGCCATACTTTAGTAAAGAAGTTATGCTATTAAGCTATGTGTGAAACTTGTAACATTATCATTTTTGTCCATATGAATGTCATGTTTTTAGAAAACAAAGCATTTAAAATTTAAGTAAATTACTCTTCAGTTGTGTATTATTTTCATTGTTGTGTTTTAATTAAAAAATGTTTTATTCTGTTTGTTCTGTGGGTCATTTTCATCAGTAATTATTGCAACAGTTATGCATAATGATTGTTTAAGTAGAAAATCATTTCTTTATCATATTATTAAAAAGGATATAGAACATATAGAGTCTGGGTGTTCTCTTAAACGGAAAGAATGTGTTATTTTGGATGTTCGCTACATATTATAACTTATTTCTAAATTTCCTTTTCATCCTTTTAATTGTTATATAGAATTGCTAAAGAGTCTTTAAAAAAAATGAAGTAAGCAAAAAAGCAACAATATTAACCCTCTGACTGCTAAATTTTTTCTTTGCTTCCTTGCTCGCTTTCTTCTTACACTGAAAGGAATTTCAGGTAGTTCTTCTGCATTGTAATTTTGTGTTTAATATTGTTGTTTTTTTGCTCGCCTCACTTGTCGCACAAAAGGTAAACTTGATTTCTTTAAAAAATGTTCTAAGTTAAACTACTTTGATTATAAACCAGCTATTACTACTTGACAAAAGCAATTGAAGATTTTGCTGGCATTCATGCTTTAGAACTTCATGATAATCTAATACGGAGAAATTGTTGTGATCTAGAAACTGCTTGAAAGGTTAGAGCTGAAAATTCCTTTTCCTTAACACATCAAAAGCATTATACTTGTACAATCAAATGCTACACGGGGTAATGTAAGCTGATAAAAACATACTGGTTCAATAAAATAGGGAAGCACTCATGAAGTTTATAGTAAAGAGACAGGGCATATATTCACACCCTTGTAACAGTTGCTTCCTCTGACAATATCAATGATAAATTGATACTTACTGAAACCATGGTTCAGCCTCATGGAGCTGCTTGTGATGAAAAATTGTCTATTTTAAGTATGAATTATAGCCTCTCATACCTTTTGGCATTCCTTACAAATACAGAAATGAAGGGAACTGCCAAAGCAGGATTGTGTGAAAAGTTCTGCACTGTGGATGAATAACCAAAACTGTGTCATCATCGATGGGGCTTATTGTCAGACTCCGACACAAAGATTACCAATGATAGAAAGATTAATTTAAAAGATTTTACTATTGCTCATATACCAATGTAAGAATTATTTGTTTCTCTTCAAGAAGTAAATTTTCTCAATCATCTTCTACTCGGAGCCACAGATCCTTCCTCCCATACACAAATAGAGGGGAAAAAGGTCACAGCATCCAGGAAGTGCCAAATTGATGCTAAGAAATTGTAGAATGTAACAGTAAAACCCCTCTATAGCAACATCAGTAGGACAAACATATTTGTCTATAAATAGAGGTAATTGGAGGGTTTTTAAGCTCAATGTTTTGCTGGCAGGGAATTGAAAAACTGTATACTTAAGCAGTAGTGTAGTCTTGTAGAAAGAGTTTGCGTGGGGGGCACTTACATATGCGACCCCAGTTTTTAACATCAAACAGTGGGGGGACGCTTTTGTAAAAATTAAAAAGTTGGCAGACGCCGTTCCCCCTCGTCTACACTATTTTGCCTAAGAGAAATGTCCGCATTTGAGGGGTGTCCATTAGGAATTTTCTTTACTATATTTTACATTCTTAACAGGTTAAAGAAAAAATGTTTAAAAAATCTGTAAAGGCTCAAGTACCAGTGCCATTAGTGGATTCTCACAGGGGTGGCGGAGATGGCTGCATCTGGCTAAAATAGTGTGCAGTGTCAAACTCGAAACCTGCAAATACCTGTTGTACTCAGGGGCGGACTGGCCCACCGGGACATGTCCCGGTGCTCCCTTTCATCTAGACGCCGCCACCAAAAAAAATAATCTTTGCGACATTTTCTCCCCTAATAATTTACAGTAAGAGAAATAAAATGAAATAATCTGCTTTTAATCCGAGACGACAAAATCTTGATTTAAAAGAAAGGTAAAGACTTCCCCAAGCAAAACCACATTTGTGAAGGCTTTAGGACGTATAGCTTCAGGGATACGTTTTGGTAAGGCTCGGGGAAGGGGTGAGGGGACAGTCGAGAATATAAGTGTTATGGTATATAGTTCTATGAGGATCTGCGAACACATCCCGAGGGTCGAGTCGAGGCGCCCATTTTGGAATATGGATTCCCTTCCCTAAATAAAAGTTTGACGAGTCACCGGGGTGCTCACCGGGAGGGGATGATGCCATGGCGCAGACTGCGTCATTGAGATTTTTAGGCTAGTGAGGTCGACTTTTTGGCCAATTTGTTGGGTTGTCGATTTTAAGGGGCTCCGTAGTTTTTTAGGGGGGTACACGAACGCTCTGAAAGGGTGGGCACCTCTACTAATCATAAGTAACGTATGATAATAAATAAAACAAGTGTACCTGCATTGCATAGCTTTTGTTTTTATCATACACTGCGAAGTATTGCTAAAGCTTCATAATGAAAAAACATCTGTTTATTTTTAAAGTTTGTTGCAAAATTTCGTGGCGCCCTGTGAAGATATTTCAGATCCTCGGTGCACAGTTTGGGAATCATTGCTTGTAAGTAACATTGAAAAACGTGAATGAAATTTTGTTGATCCCATTTCCTGCTTTATAACATGGTTTATTCTGTGATGTTGGGCGGAGGAGGGGCCAGGGGTGGGGGGAGTACGTACACAGCATAGACAGACGCGAACATAAGAGCTATATTCAAATTTAAAAAGGCATATGGGCGATGTTCAGTTAAAATGAAACGCGGGGATGCAGTTACTACAGTAGAAACAAATTCAATTATTTTTCAAAAAGTTATGTCCTAAATTTCAATAAACTAGTGACACGACACTTCATTGGTAATAACTAATAAAAAAAAATTAACGTAGAGAGATTTAAATGCATAAGTAGGGATACAGTGGGGTCAATAAGGCGTTTATACACTTTTCTATTGGTGGAACTCTGCTCCGGTACTTTATTTTGAGTTTGATTTGTTTTTATTTTATTTCAAATTCTGGGTTTCACTCCAAACCAAACTAATTTGACTCGGTTCAAATCTGATTTTAGCTTATTTTTATTTTAAGATTCTCTATCTAATTTTAATATAATTTAACTATTGTTTCTATTTTTATTTATTTATATTTATAACCAAAAAGTAACATATATTTTTTTTATCGCAACTATTTTAAAAGTAAAGTTAATATATTTATTTATAGTATATATTAATTTCATACAATTAGTATTACAGGGCTCGGTGATTTAAATCGAGTGTTTTAACGAGTTCGGTACAATGGCTGGGACAAATTGAGAGAATGGAGGAAAACAGAGGCACTAAGAAGATTTTCAAGGGACAATGCCAGGGACAGAGGAAAAGAGGAAGGCTGGTTAAAATATGGGTAAACAAGGTGGAGAAAGACCTTAAAAAACTAAATATTCAAAACTGGAATGAAAAAGCGAAAGACAGAGAGGGCTTTTGAGGAAAATTGTTAGGGAGGCCATGGTCCAACATGGGCTGCAATGCCAGGGAGTTAGTTTTAAATT
This sequence comes from Octonoba sinensis, assembly GCA_038502835.1. Taxonomy (NCBI): domain Eukaryota; kingdom Metazoa; phylum Arthropoda; class Arachnida; order Araneae; family Uloboridae; genus Octonoba; species Octonoba sinensis. Next base: position 49,401,019 of record CM076600.1, read on the forward strand.
GCTGATTTAAATCAAATGTTTTAAATCGGTGATTTAAATCAAGTGTTTTAAATCAGTAATGTAAATCATTTTAAAAATATCACGATTTTTATCAAACATTTAAATTTACCTGAATTTTTTTATTATTATTTTTCTAAAATAAACTATACAAATTTTATATTTTCACAAATTTTATATTTATTTTATATGAATCAATCGATATGATTATACTTATTAACACATAATTTTTAACGTGTCATTTACGTAACTAATATGCTAAACATTTGTTTATTCATTAATAAAACTGTCTTAACCATTACTCTAAATAAACTGTTGCCACAGAAACTTTAAAATGTTAGAAAGAAAATTATCTAATATATTGTTGTTGTCGTGTCCTCGAGCGTGGCGAGGAAGAATGGGTACGCTGCTCCCGACTCTAACGGGGCCCTTGTAGGCAGGAGTCCGATTTCCGCCCCTTTGAAAGGTCTCTTAATTTTTTGAGCCAGCTCCCAGATGAGAGACCGTCACCTGGGATTGGCATCCCCAGAGGTATCGTTTCACTTGGAAGACATTGGCGCCACGACCTATTCAACGTGCACCAGCCCCCTTTAGCGAACACGGACCGCAGTAACCAGCCGCGAGAGGTTGTCACCCTCCCAAACACTGATCTTAGTCAGTGTTGCTTCACTTTGGTGTTCTGCGGGAACTGAGCTTTTACCGACTGGTCCACTGCGGGACAATTATCTAATAGAATGTAAGAAATAGGCTTTTAAGGGTCAAAGTAGATTAGTTTCTCTTACTCCTACTTTTAGATTACATCAAAATATTAACTGCACATACATTGCTTGTTTCATATTTTAAATCCGTTACAAACAATAACTAAAAGTATCAAACTATAAATATTATTTTTACATTAGATTCAAATATAACATTTCAGTGACATTGCGCAAAGTCTGTCATTGTTAAATGTAAACCGATTGTTAGTTTTATTCTTTCGAATAGTGTTTCTGAATAATAATAATAATATGATAACATTGCTAATAAATAAGTAATATATAAAATAATATGCAGTACAAAGTTGCAATTTTGAATTATTATTATTTAGAATTGGTTTCTTCGAAACGGTGCATGTTTTGATTTACGCAATACTCCTATGTACAAAGCACTGTGATGTAAATAATTTTTCTTCGAAAATCCAGCCAAAAATTACTTCTCAAATCACAATTATTGTTAAACTTTTAAAAAACAAGAAATAACTCAGATTAAGTATTTTATTAAGGTGCCTGATTCTTTGAACAAAATTGCTCCATTTTCGTTTTCTCAATGATGATAAATGTGGTGCCTCTCTCCATGTGCCTAAAGAATAATTTTAAGGGGTGTAGAAAAATTTAAGGAAAACAAACGAAAAATACTATACAAAAGTGTAGTAATGAATTTTTCTTTTTGTTGTTGATTCCTTTGTTCTTTTATTAATTAATAATGATTTTATTCCCACCTATTTAAAAAAAGAAAAGAACAAACATAAAAAGTAAGAACAACCTTGTATTTTAATATAATCCTAAAATTATTTTTGTATTTAACTTATCAGTTTATTACAAATTATGTATTCATCCCATCAGTTAAGCCCAGATTAGAATAGTCGCCCCTGTTTTCCAGTTAAAACAAAATTTCAAATAAGACTGCTGCATAATCATTTCATGCAAAACAAGCTAAGTTATGCCATGAAGTTATGACTCATCGACTGATATTAGGAGTTCAAATTTTCCAAAGGAGGTATTAAAATCTCATGTGTCACGCAGATACCATCCTATATATATGTGTGTGGTGTACCCTTTGGTTAGTTGGTCCACCGCCCTTTTAGGGGTCCCAGTCCGTCCCTGGTTGTACTTATCAGACTACGTGAGAGCTTGTGCATAAGGGGCGCCAATTTTCTCAAGTATTACCCTGCCCATGAAAGTCTTTTGAAATTATAATTGATATTAAAGAGTTTTCATATGAAACTTTGTAATTGACTTAACTTTGAAGAGTTGTTACTGAAATTACATTCTGCATAGACTCCACTGAAAAATGCTAAACTAACAAAGCCAAGTCTTAACGAAAATCTTCCTATTTATTAGTCTTTCAGCATAGCAATTTAGTAAATTGCCATAAATACCATAATTTTAAGAAAAAGAATTTAATAAGAAAAATAAAATCTAATGATATTGCAATGTTGAAAAATATGTTTTCACTCCATGTGTTTATTTTAACAAGAAATTGAAGATAAAAACTAAGATTAATTTTATTCAAAAAAAAAAAAACATAACATGTACATAAGAAACAATATAATATAATTTAAGAAAAGTGCACTTTAGAACTAAATCATTCTTTCCTCTCTTCCGGAAATCCAAGTTTATCCCATTCTTCACGAGCCATCAAATTTCTGAAATAACACATAATATTATTTCACAAAATTGCTTTGCTATTACACATACATATTACTTTGTTGTTTTCCCTATAGCAATATAAAAGGAAGTTTTTTGAATTAAATGAACTGAAAACTAAAAGATTGGCTGTACATCTGATGGGTGGTGTATTGACTACAGAAACTGACCCAGGCAGGAAGGGGATGTCACAGCCCCATATAGTTCCTATAGATGCACTATTATAAGGAACTTCATAAATATAGACGGCTTATTCATACAAAATGTAACTCATATAAACAATTTATATACAAGAGAAAAACTGGTAATAATGTTTTAATGGTGAATTATTCTTTAAACAAGAATGGTTTTAGAAAAGATCCTTTGATAAACATTCTTTTAAATACCAGGAGTGTAGTTCCTATTATATAATTAGGCTGATGATAATTTATACAGGCCCCAGGAATAAATACTGATTCATGGGGCCTTCAGCCAACCATAAAGACCTCTTGGTGGCTGATAGTCCTGGGCGTTTAATGCTGCTTGTATGCTATCCATGATTCCATCAACCTCAAAAAGCCGTCTATAGTTCAGTTACTCTGACAAAAAGAGATTTTAGTGAGAGATCATAGGAAATCAGAAGCGCCAGATCACAGTAACAGAAAAAACTGAATTAGGATTTTGGAAGATTGTGGAATGATAATAGTTGAAAATTCAGGGCTATAGCCATAAGAGCCCTGCATTCCGATGATCTCCGGAATGCAGGGCCCTTATGGATACAGCCACTTGGATTTTGTGAATAGTACACCCGTCAAGGGTTTTGTTTAAAATGTTAGACTGATTGCGTTGCTTCATGCCCCAATATTTCTGAAAAATTTAATTTTCATTCTCTTTGCCCTGATCATCTGTTTCATATGCCATTTTTTTTTCAGCCAATGGAGATCATTTATTGGAGAGTCCAGAAAAGGTCAACTTTTCAGTTTTAGTCTCCTTAAGAAAGACATTACACATTATGAATAGTTTGTCGAAGTTGACTATCAGAATCAAGAGCCCTCTCAAAATTATTAACTCTTGCAATGAAATTAGTACATAGGTTTAAGAGGGTCCTTGATCATCAATCAGGGACTGATAAATTGACTAGTATCCCAGAGACAGTTTGTATATGTATGGGTTTTTATTTCTTTTTTCTTCTTTACTTCTTTCTTTCTTTCTAAGGTTAATATATTATAGTCACAGACATTCAAATGAAATACATAAGCAATGAACATAAAGATTATTTATTCTTCAGGATAGCAACATTGTAAAATATTAATTTAAAAAACAGTATGAGTTAAATATGAAACTTACGTTGAAATTGCACTAAATTTTAGAAATTTACATTAAAAAGTAACTCACTTATCCATACGACACTGCAAATAATCTTTCGCCAATGATCTACAGTTATCATTAGAATTATCTTTTTGATTCAAACACAGTAAATACTTTAACATCTGTTTCTTGCATTCCCCTATCAAAAAGAAGGAAAGAGATCATTTTACTTGAATTTGTTTCAAATTTTATAACTACAGGAAAAATTAATGTTCAGATGGCTCTGAACATAATGTAATACAGGAGAGCTTAAAGCATTAGTTAGCTTTTGCAGGCTCTGGGAAAAAGTGAATACATAACACTTCAAAAAACAATTAATGAAGATGAAATAAAATCAATTAAAATTTAAGGAATCAGAGGATTATAGATGTATCAATTTTATCATTTAAAAGGAACTTATGCAAGTTTACATGTTAACAGTCTTCCCAAAAATGGGGGTGGAGGGAAGGGGAGGGGAGAAATTTCAAAATTCATCTTTTTTTAAATAAATAAATAAAATCATAATCAATATAATAATAATTTTTAAATAACACTCATTTTATTAATTTTCACTTGTTACAAATTCCAAAGTACATCTTTCTTACTTTAATCTGTGAAAAATGCTAAATTAATTCATTACATACCAATATCTAGCACATCCTATGCAATATGTTAAAAATATTTTGATTTTCCCATATGCAGTCCAGTGTAGTGTATTACCTGTACTCTTTATTGCAAACAATTTTGACTTATGGTGTGGGGTTTAATAGGAGGTTCAATAATGAACAGCCATATTATTATTCTAACTACAAATTGAGTAGGCTACAGCTCCTATAGACTCAATTATCACCATATTTTGAGCTCTCACTGTTTCTGCATGCATAGAAAATTGCTTGTTACATTGCTATAAGCAGTTTTTTTTGCTTTTTCTGGGGGGAGGGGAAGTTTTGGAGATCTTATATGTATCAGTTGTGCAGAAAAGAAGCTAAATTTAAATAAAAATTTAAAAAAAACTTTATTTTCTAAAAAATATTGTTTAATACAAGGGTAAGTCAAAAATTACCTACATTTTTTTGTTCTATGGGTATATTAATTAAAGATGGCAGCTTCATGGGCATGCTGCATTGACTTGGTGCCCGTGTGTGCACAGTGTAATAATGACTACATCAGTTGTCGTCTAGCTACAACAGCTTAAGCATGTCAGCTTAGCTATCAGATTGTACCAAAGAGTAGCACCAAGGAGAGATCAGATTTTTGTGGTCAGATGGAGTGAAAGATGCTAAATCTTACCAGAGACTTATTACTTATGTCACAATATGGGGCAAGAGCTTTATCGCTCAGGAGTTTATTTTTGTGGATCGAAATGTTTAAAAGTGCATGAGTGTAACAAAAGAGGCAGATGGGCAGCCATGTTTCTCAACCTCGACCACAAACTATAATAGGGGTCTTCAACCAGTGGCCTGCGGGCCACCAATATCCCTCCGAAGATAATTTAGTGGTCCGCCAAGCTTTTCGGATGGAATGAAAATGAATCTGTCTTTAAAAAAAGGGAAAAATAAAAGAAAACGGCCGATATTGGTCCAGAAACTCATTTACAAAGAGAATAGGATGCTGTATGAGAGAGAGCACAAACTCGCTTGTAGATTTTCAGACATCTATGAGAATAAAATTTTCCAGTAAATGGTCTGCTCACCATCCTCAGTATATCGATTTTCACTTTTGACTCTGCAGCAAAATATAAGTTATTCAAATACCTTCATTAATTACCTATATTTGAGGTACGTGTCCGAAGACAAGTATCCAGGAATACCTAGACATGCATTGTTCATGTCTCCTATTAGTACTTACATATGTGAACAATTATTTAGTCAAATGAAGAACACAAAATCAAAAACAAGAACACTTCTAACGGATTAACATATGAAGAATGCATTACGAATCTGAACAACTCTGATTCTTCCAGATATCGAAACTTTAATAAAGCAAAAACAATGCCAAGTATCCAAAAAAGACTAAAGTGACTTAAATCCGTAGATATTATCATTGTTATTTTCATTTTTGTTTTTTTATCACCGTTATGTATCATATCACTTCATAATTAAAAAAGTAGAAAGTATTGATACAACTTCCACTGAACCCACTTTTTCTCTTGAACAAAAAGAGAAAACATTGAAACCATTTAAAATTATTAACCCTCCCATCCCCTTAAAATTAATTGCAATTTGTTACCTCCCTCTCTACCCATAAATGTTCTGCCCACAGTGGCTTGCCGATCTTTTTGAAGTTATTGATGTGGCCCTTGGATGTAAAAGGGTGAAGGTCCCTAGACTGTAACATTCAGGAAGTTCGAGAGGTGGTCACAGCAGATAGGTGAGTTTCCAAAGGTGAGGGTTCATCTTCTTTAAACATCAGTTCCAGTTTTGCCTATTAAAGTCAAATTCAGGAAGAGTGTGCATGACGGGTCTCATATATGTTTGCCACAAAAAACACTAAACGTAACACCATAGATAAATCCAAAACATTGGGATTTGAGACTCAGAAATTCTCACCCTACTCCAGATCTTGCTCCCTCAGACTTTCCCTTCTTTGAACCACTCAAGGAAGCTTTGAGAGGTCGTTGATTTGCCAAATCAAATATAGACGTTCAGGATGTAGTGCAAATGTGACTTTAGGACCAACTGAAAACCTTCTACTAGGATGGCATACGGAAGCTTGTGGCTTGCTAAAACATATGCATTCCTCAAGGGAAATCTATATTGAAAAATAATGTGTATGTTGTACACCCGTCTTCATTTAATAAAGATGCTGAACGAAAAGTGTAGGAAATTTTTGACTTCCCTACATAATAAGAGTGGCTGTTATATTCAGGGGAGGGTCATATATTAAGGATTATAGGGAATTTCTATTGGAAAATAAGTTATTCATCCTCCAAGTTTTGCCAAAAGAAACATTTTGTAGATTTACCAAAATATCACGGAACTAATAACAATGAAATGTAAAAAAAAAATTTAAAAATTAACAGTGTTTTTGATTGGCTGTCGCCAATACGTGCTCTATTAACCTTTAGCCTTCTCCATAAGGGAAAAAAATGACTGAGTGTTATCCCCATTGAAAGAATGGTGTTAATGTTACTGATGGACTCTCCACAATGTGTGAAAGGTTCCTATGAATTTCTGGTACTATAAACAATGCACTTGTTTGGTGCTGCAACACCCATGGGAATGATGCTTTTGTTGTTGACTTTAAGGTACATGCTGAAGGAGGGGACACCTCTTAATCAGTTTTACATTAGCTTGTACCATGAGAAAGGGAGAAATTTTGAATACATTTCATCTTAACCATAGGGAAGAGGGTAACCATCATTTGTCCAAGCCAGCAGCAGCTCCTGAGAAAGATATCACTACCTACTCTTAAACCCTACTCGGGAAATTTGATTCAGTAGTGTAGTCAAGGGGGGACGCAGGGGGAAGGCGTCCCCTACCTTTTTTTTTTAATACAAGCGTCTCCCCGCATTTTTTAAATTTTAACATAAGCGTCCCCTCACTTTTGATTTCAATTACTTATCTTCGTATGCATAAGCATCCCCCCAATTTTTTTTTCAGGACTGCACCACTGGTTTGATTGTATTTCATCATTTTATAGAATTTGACAATGCTATTTGGGCAATATTCCCTAAATTACAAATTTGGTCAACAGTCCCACTTGACCAGAATATCTGCTTCACCCCAGGGTCCTCGGTCTCAAAAGCTGGGATGTGCAAAGTAGGCCTTGCCTCCGAATGGGCTGTTGCACCACCGAGTTTAGTTTAGCTTTAAGGTTAATATTTTAGTCAAATAAGTTTGAAAAGTTTTCATCAGTTCTTATCAACTGCATCTATCCATTTTTTTCTTCCTTTTGATAAAAAAGAATTGAAGAGGTTTTTAGACCACTGCAGCATTCAACAATTTTTTTAGCGATCGCTTAAACTGAGATAATATTCAGTTTAAAGTTGCTTATGTAGCAGTTAGCGACTTTAACAAAAATCACCAAGCAGTGGTATAAACACACTTTCACTATAAGAAAGTTTTTGAAATGCAAACCAAAATGAACATTGTAAAAATGGTAATTTGTTTTGGACTAAATGGCTTATTAGAACCAAAACCTGCTTGATGAAAAAATGATGCGATATAAAGCAGTGATGGTCATGAGCTGAATCAAATCTGCAAACAAAGTCTAGTTGAATTGGAACTTTATTCTGAAAGGATTGAATACGAAAGAAAAAAAACATGAAACAGAATTTTAAAACTTCTTTATGGTACTTTAAATCTTACCTTCATGGTCTAGAGGAAAGCTACCTTTATCAGGAGGAGATGGGAAAAATGGTTTTTGTTGAAAAGTTAACGAAGACATGATTTTATTTTACGACTATAAGATATTTATGAATAATTTTGTGACTGTATATGTTAGTTTATTGATTTTGATAAATATTCAACACTGAAAGTTTTCTTTAAACTTATTTTGATAAAGGACAATACATATTATAACTCCTATGTGCAAAATTTGAAAAGACTTTTGTTTGTAAACAGATTGGTAACCATTGCCATTAATATATATGAAAGACTGGTACTAGAGTATATTAACTATGGAGTAAACTGACACGGAGGTGGAGCCTGTGCAGTCTGAATTCTGCATCCAATTTTAGTTTTTGTTGGCAACACGTCAAAAAAAAAAACTAAAGTTTCGAATCTTGGAATCTAGAAAATAGATGAAAAGATGCAAATGAAAATTTAAGTTTCTGTCATTGTTTAAATTTGAATTATCAATTGAGTCCAATGAATTGGGATGGATCATGAACACTGCAACAAGTAAAACACATTTTTATTCAGATGTAATAAAATTAAACTTATTATAATGTAGAAAATGTATTATATTAGAAACTCAAAGAGATTTTTTTTAAAGTAAACTTCCCCTCTTATTACGACATTTTTCCGATAAAGAAAGGGGAAAAAAATATTTACTGGTTTTCTTTTATGAACTTAAGTATTTGTAATTTAGAAAACTACAATATGTCAATTATTCTATTATTTGCTGCAACCAGTTGATTTTCTTGTCTAATATCTTTCTCTGGACATGGAATATTTTTTAAATATTACGCAAGAATTCTAAATCGTAAGCTAAATTTATTTGTTTAATTGGTTCTTATCTACATTTTTTGCTCGCCAAACGCAATGTAACCAAAACTGATGTTATTAGAGTTAAATTGCACGAGATTTTATTAAATTGGTATAACCTTTTGGGGCAACATTTCTAAAACCTTCGCCAGTGTAGGGCGCATAACTGATAAGTACCATTAAATTTTTTACACATTAGTGGATTATTTCTTCATTATTCTCTCGTTTTTTCTTGATGATGTAAAAATTTTTGATGTCTGCGCACAAAACAAGTTATTCTTACAACTCATTTAAAAAGCAAAGAAATTTTTATTGACAACTGAAAATTTTGAAGAAAATTAAATAGATAACATAACTTGAAACTAATAAGTGCATTTATTAATAAAATACTGATGTAATTAATATTGTAAGGAACGAAAAATGGTTAAAAATTGTATTTTTTAATCACTTTATGCAAATTTGTCAGTGATCCAACGTGTCCCTGAAAAAGTGAACCAAAGTGAAAGGATTCACAGTATAATAGAAGTTCAGTTCATAGGCGTAACAAGGGTTGGGGAGAGGGGGAGGAGGTCACCCTAAAAATGTAGACTAAACACCAATAAGCAGTGCAAAAGAGTTCAAAATTTACTAGTCATAAATACTTGTCATTACAGATATACTCCGTGTTTATTTCAGGCATCTCTCAAGGGAGGGGACTACCCCCTCGGAGCAAGTCAACTCCTCCCCCCCCCCCCCCCCCACCGACGAAAAAAATAAGATCACAATTTTTAAAAAAAGAAAGAAAAGAGAAATTACGCTTTTAAGACACTTTACTTTCAGAAACACTTTCGGGGAAAGGACATCGAACACTATCACAAGCGACACCAAAAGTAACCTAAAAGGTATTAAGACATTATTTTGAAAAAAAATTTGCGGGGGGGGGGGGGGGGCAGAGAAACCAAACTCCTTTCTGTTTCCTCTAACATTACCAAAGAATCCCGAAATTGCATTGACTAGAAAGATTTCAAAAATTTCCTGGGGAGAGCCCTTGAATCCTTGCCTATGGTTTTGGACCTCCTGTCCGGATACCTTGCTGAATACATTGCCCTTCCTAATTCTTAACATGCCCCCCTTCCCCTGGAGCCTGGCCATATCCAGAAATCTTTTTCGGGGGAGCCCAGACTTCAACACACTTATGTTAAGGAAAGTTTCAGGGAGGAATAATATGATACATTGCAAAAGATTTTGGGGCAGGCCCGTGGGTCTCCCTTCCCCTCTGGATACGGCCTTGATTCACAAAAACATTAAACATTCATTACTAGATCTGTTACTTTATTTTTTATTTAAAATCCAATAGAAAATTCAATATTTAGCGCTAAGCAATCTTCTATGTCGAGGTATTCATAATATTAAAACTGTTAAAGTGTGGAATTTTTGATGAAAAAAATCCAAATTCCCCTACGAAAATGCTCATCCCCACAATAAATTTCTAAAATTTTTGTTAAGTTTATAGCAAAACATACCTCAGAAGTGGAAGCGTCTGAATCAAATTTTCTTTCCTTTTTGGATGACGAACGTATCCATTGCTGGAGTGCAAACATTATTATGTATTGAAAATAATTAAAAATTTAGCTAAAATATAAATAATACTTTGATTGTAAATTAAAATGCAGCATTAAACTGTAGCCGTGTACTTGGAAATGTTGAACAGATGATTTCCAGAATCGTAATGCAATAAGTGATGGCCCGTAAGAAAAAAAACATTTAAAATATAAGAGATGAGGGAACATCTGTGAACACCAATTCCGAGAAACCCCAGTTCGACATTGGCTACAAGTGCAGACTCACCCCTAAATGACAATTGACAGATGCATCCCCCCTCATCACGCGACTCTCTGTTTCAGTTTCAGTTTCTCACGGTGGACCGTGCTCTGGGTCCCAAGGGTCTTGCCCGTTCTTGTCCTTCAACTTCCATCTCCACGATTTTTCCCAAGGAAAAAGATGAGGGGAATTCCACAGCTTGTCGCCTATGTTGTTCACACGAAGTAAAAAAAAAAAAAATTCCAAGCCCACAACCCAATTAACTTGACATAATTTCCACCATGTTGAGGGGAAAAAATGAATAAAAAACTAAATACCCAATGGGGGGTTTGAACCCAACACCCCTGGTTACGTCCTTGGTTCAGTTTACTGTTAAAATTGTATAAAAATTAGTAAAGAAATAAATAAAGTTGCATACTATTGAAAACTACTTAGCAGTGCTGAAATTGAACTTCTGGGAATCAAAGTTGCTCAATGTCACTGGTGGGATGTGCTTTCATTATAAGACATGAAGGACTACTGGAGCCAACTGCTGGCCATAAAATGAGTTTAAAAACAGGGTCGGCAGCGGTGACTCTTGCCTCATGGTGCAACAAAATTAAGGGCAGCAGCTATTGACAGCTAATTTATTTTGTAGTATTACACTTCTAAATGAGAAGAATAAAAGTCGCACAATAAAATTCTCACCCATTCAGAAGAGTAATTTAAAATAAAGTGTGCCTTCGTTTTCATGAAAACGAGCATTTAAAGCATTATTGAGCAACAATGTAATCTGCTGTTCTTGAAAAATCAATTTTGTCAGATACTTTCCCTTAAGAAAAGTTCATTTCAAGTTTTTGATCAGATAATCCGAATTATAGTCCGAAAAATACTGTAACTCATAATACAAATGAAGAGTAATTTTCAAATATTTTGTCATTACTGTTGAATTAAAAAAAAAAAAACCCAGAAAATGGGTCATCTTGTTGTGAACCCATTTACTGTGAGGTGTCCTGTGTCTGTCCTGGGAATCCATTATTTTGTGCACTCTTGTTCATGAGGGCAGGGAAAGAAAATAAATTCAAAATTTAGATATTCTATTGGTGATTAGTAGTTAGTAAGTGTTGTGATGAAAAATTTATAGTTGATAATGGATTCTTTCCTGCAGTGGACGTAAAAGGCCAAGATCCTGTGAAGATGATAGCTGTGAGCTGATGCCAATATCGAAACGAATCAATGATCTTCATATTCGGTAAAAAAACGTTAAAATTAGTGTACTTATGTCTTTTATATATTTTTTCTCTTTGTTTTATACATATCACAAGTGAAAAACTGTCGAATTCTGAAATTAATTTTTTTAAATTTAAACAACGAATTAGCAAATTTAGCCAGCCCCACGATCTTGCATTTAGCTAAATTTATTTTATAAATAACATTGTTTTTAATCTAAAATGCTAAATTTTATTTGCACTAACTGTATTCATTAAGAAAAAAGAAAAAACTCAAATAGTAAGCAAATTTTTATTTCAAACCGAACTGCAAACTATCGGAAAATTTTTGATCCTGAAGAAATCAGAATTTCAACAAAACTTTTTCTTCGAGGTGTTTATTTTATTCTTCTCAAAATTCCAAGCGAGCTCTTGCTCCAAATATTCAGTGATTAATGTTATCGAATATTTTGGGCATTCAATTAATTCTAAAATTAAATATATGAAGATCCTTTCCTTTACTTCCATGATACTTATACACATTTGATGCCTACAGTTGTGCTGTATTGACAGAATACATAGCTACTCTGCCAATGCCATAAATTTGGAGAGTACTAAGTACTTGGCAAATTGTACTGATTGTATTGAGTGCTGATTATATACCAAGGACTCTGTGCAGCACTAGTCCCTTGTAACTCAGAAATACATGTTCTTAATACATTTTCTTAATAGCAAGAGCTTAGTAGTTGGTCTAAAATTTCTATTCCTACTTGATTCTGCTGACAGACAATATAGTATAATAGAATTGTTATTCAAATAAATAATTACAAAAATTGATTGTGTTACTGTAAAGGCCCTTATTTTCGCGAGGCTTTAATTTTCGCGAGCCCGTTGTAATCGCAAAAATTTAAGCCTCGTGAAATACTATTTTTTTTCCCCGCCTCAAATAATAATAAAAAATCAGAATATGAAATTTGAAATTTTCAGCTCGCGAAATCACATATATATTTATTTTCACGAAAATAAGGACCTTTACAGTATTACCGTATAATTCCAAAACCCCCCCTCCCCCACCCTTTTCCCCCTGAAAGTCTTGCCTGGGGGGAAAATCGGAATTTCAGCAAAACTTGAAATTTAGCATTATGTCATCGGGGGATAATCGGAAGTTCTATACCCGATTTTGGAGTAGGATTAACACTCTTTTATTTTATTTTTTCTAAAAAAAATATATAGTAAATGAGAATACATTTAATGCAGGTAATACTAATACTTAAACTCACTATGACACAGGGCTGCAAAAAAGCCGGCTTTTTTTAAAAAAGGCCAGACCGACCGGCTTTTATTAAAAAAGACCGGTCTTTTTTTAAAAAGGCCGGTCTTTATTGGCCTTTTTCAATTAGACCCAATACCATTTTCTATTTTCACCTATACTATGTCCATTTATGTTGCTACTGTTAATTTGTGTAAAATGAAGCTCAAATCTTTCTCTTAATAGAGTGTAAATTTAAAATTAGATTCAGAATTATTTTGTTACACAACCTTAATGCATGTTACAATACTGATTACCATTTTCGTGTTTGTGTGCTTAATTTCGTGAGATCTTCTCATTATACTCTTGCCCAATATTATAGCTATATAGAATCTATTTTTTTCAACACAAAAGGAGAAGGAAACTAAATCCAGGTTGGGAGAGGAATCAAACTCTGTTTCTTCTGTAGTCAAGCACAATACCTTATCTTAATGCATATGAAAAGCTATCCTATTAGATTCAAGTACATACATACTTTTCACTTAAAATTGATATTTTAATGTTAAGAATTTAATTACTTTAAAACAAGGATGGGATGCACAAACTTTTTTGGGTGAAGGGCCAAAAAATTAGAAAGTGTCAGGTCGGGGTCCAAAGTAACGTAATTTATTCATAAAAATACAGTTTTTATTTAGTTTAATTTCAGTTTTTATTTAGATAAAAATATGTACAAATTACATGTATTAATAATTACTGTACTCAGGAACAGATTATTAAATAAAAGTTTAAAAAAAATAATGTAAATGAATTCAAACAAAATGAGATGTAAGATTTCTAAACAATTAATTGCACAACATTTATCAATGAAGTGATTGATCCAATGGCAAAAAAGAGGAATACTAAATTTTTTTACAATTATTTTTTCTTTCGTTTTTTTTTTTTGTAAATTTTATTATAATTATTCTTTTTTATCAACTGTATTAGCGGGCCAATTCAAAACGCTCGAAAGTCCAATTTTGGCCCGTGGGCCATAATTTGTGCATCCCTGCTTTAAAATAATTCAGAATACTGAAACTTGCAAGAAAGAACTATATTCATTAATTTTTTTCTAATATATATTTTATACTACAAACAAAAAAGGCTTTTGCTCAAGGTGAGAAGAGTAGGAAAACTGATTTGAAGTATCTCCTTTCCTTTAACAAAATACTACTTACATAATCCTAATAAACTAGTGTTTACCTACAGCACTACTCATGGCAAAAATTTAAAAGAATTCATCCGTGGTGAGTAGTTGGCTCGCTTTTATATAAGGAAATTTTTTTATATATGCATAGCATTAACATTTTTTAAGATCAATTTCATTCTAGTGCAATTAATGTTGACCAGCTGGTCTGCTTCAAGATGGGCATCTTTTATTTTATGCAATTTATATGACAAATGGCTTTGGATCAGAGAACTAGTTAACTAATTCAGTGGCACGACAGCTCATTGGCGGCCTTGGCCTACTGTGCCCATCCCAGCTTTCGAGACCAAGGGCCCTGGGGTGCAGAAGCAAATATTCCGGTCAAGTGGTCGGCCTGACGTGGAATCTCCAGTGTTAGTTCTTAAGCATGCTCGGTCCTCATTTTATCGACCCCACTGAAGGGATGAAACACTGATTGGACCCTGTCCAGCCCAGGAATCGAACCCGGGACCTGTGCCATGGTAGCACGAAAGGCTACCACTCAGCCACTGGGCCTCCTTTAGAGAACTAGTTAAGGTTCTGAAAAAAGTAACAAAAAGTAAAAGTGCTTTAAAATATACAAAAGATTATTAGTTAGAGACTTAAGGCATATGATTGGTAATATTTAGTTCATATAGTAGTGTCAAGTGAACTTTTGAATTTTTAGCAAAAATCTTCGCAAATAAAGTTATAATAAATTTTCATTCTTATTTCAAGTATTTTGCTATTTCAGTAATAGTCTAATTGTATAAATGATATAAATAAAATTTTTTATTTAATATTTTTTGTTAAAAAAAATGTAAAAAAAATTTTTTTAATAAAAGCCGGCTTTTATTAAAAAAACCGGCCTTTTTAAAGCGGTTTAAACCAAAAGAAACCGGCCGGCTTTTTTTGGCCTGGCTAAAATCCGGCAGCCCTGCTATGACATTCACTTTTTTGACGCAGTTTAGCTCAACAAGCGCAGCATTTTGACAGAAGAAAAGTTGCTTTAAGAATTCACAGCTGAATGCTAACCTAAAATGGCTCACTCGAACTCAAACACACGTGCATCGATGCAGGGAAACGGCGCTCCGATGCAACTGCTCGCTGATTGGTTGAGTCTTTGGAGCGAGCGCAACCGCTTTCCTCCTCCTACCTTGGCTCCATGGTTGTCATATTGGGCAAAAGTTCGCAGATCGGGCTACGTTTTTCTGCGGCTATTGATTAAAAGCTCACGTATTTGGCTATTTTTCCAGATGCTTTTGACTGCTCGCTGGCAGAAAAATTTGGCAACCCTGATTCACTTCTATGTAGTTTCTAAAGAGAGAGGGAAACTGAAATTGGATTTCTTTGTTATTATGGGAGGGGGGGGAAAACGGAATTTAGGTTCTCACTGAAAATTTACTTTTTTGCCCCATGGGGGGATAATCGGAGATGGGGTTTTTTTTCGGAATTATACGGTACAAATGAATCTGGCCTATAGATTTTCTTAGAATAAAAGAGATTAATCCTATGCAACCCCGGAAAAGAATGGACAATTAATGCATAAGCTGGTAAAATCCGTAAAACCTGAACAATCTTTAAAAAAAATCATAACATTAAGGCTAATTTTACTCGCTCTTGAATTAACCTAGCAAATGAGATCATTCAGTTTCTTTGGTAATTTGCCTAGTAAGACATTTCCAAGCTTGATCAAAATAGTTTAAGCTTGGAAATTGGTTTTTTTTTTTTTTTTGTATTTGCTTATTTTGTACATTAAATTATTTTCTTAAATATTTTAATGTTTTTAAAGAAGAAAATACTAACATGCCTACAACTGAAAATTTACAGAAAGAAAAGTAATGATACGTAACTTTGTTTCTTCGTATCAAAAACCATTAGTTCGTTGTGTCATTATCAATCTTATTGAAACTTACATTTGTGTACATATAGTAGTAATTGTGAGATAATTCTTTAAAGTAAAGCATTTGCATTTTGCTTCTACAATTCTAAACTGTTCTGTAAATATTTTAGGTCATGTGGTCCAGATTCCAGGTCCATGTTGACAGATAGTGTAAGTACTACTATATTATATGTGTATTTATATATATACACATTGCTATGCCATAAACGTTTTTACAAGGGTGTATTTTTATTACATTTAACTTACATTAAAATACAAAAATACTTTTACTCTTAGAGATAGCAGGTAGGCTCTTTTACCAATTTGTACTCAATTTAATGTATCCCTATTTATAATACAAAATTTACATAAAGGCCCACTAGTAGTGGGACTAACTACTGTTAGTACTAGGGTAGAACCCAAGTAATAACAGTACACCTTTAATTTCATTTGGAATTAAATAATTGACTGCTGCTGTATTTAATAGTCAAGTATTATCTAATGGTACTCAGTCTGATCTGATCTCTCTCATTTGCTCATTGGTTTTATACCTGACATTTAGAAGCCAGGAAGGTTTTAAAATCTCTTTTTCTATGAATATTAAAGTTTCGTTATTTTATCAAACCCCTTGGATATATATTTTCAGTGAAGATAAACAAAATCTGTAAATGTTTTTCTCCGCCATTACAGTGTCAATGCAAGGAAAGCAATTTATCTCCTTGTTACATTGTCCTCCTGTTACAGTCTGTGTAATTACAATTGGCGTGTCAAGGTCATACAACTCTACCTTTTCTCCTTCTGGTCGCCATGGTTTCCGTGCTAGAAACTTTTTCCCCACTTAGTTTGGGAACATAAGTCAGGTTGTTGTTGTTGGTCTTAAAAATTAATTTTTCCTTTAGATTCAAAAAAAATCCTAAGTTTAATTAATATCCAACATGAGCTTTTAGAGGTTGTGTCAGCAGGAGATATACAGGAAACATTTTTATGAAAAAATTGGATTTATTTACAAACTATTATTAAATATTTCGAACAAAAACATACATTACCACATGGACTCCGATGGTGGTTTACAAACGGACAATGATTTGGTTTTAAAAAAACATGTTGACCACAGCACATTACTTTCAGTCAGTCGTCCAACAATTTTTCTCAATATACATGAAGATAGATTTTTTTTCCAAGAGTCCAATGTCACACCTTCACATTTGAATCGGGATTAAATGAAGAAAATACTTGAATTATTCCATGAAAACAAAGTGAAAACTCAGTGAATTCTTCGTGTTGATAGTCACTGAACAAATGACATCTTGGGTAGTTGAAGACGAACAATTTTTAAAAGTAGATGTAAGTGAGATCAACAAATCTTAAAAACCAAATTACCTTTGAAAAAACAATTAAAAACTTTTCTAAAATAATTATTTACAAGCATCTGTCGCCAACATTCTAATTTCTGAACATGCCAGTTGTAAGTTGAAATACACGACCTGCCAGGAATACGATCATTCAAACATAATTCCAACATCAATGGGTCGGCCACATGGCAAAAAATAAGAATGCCTATCACTACAACATCGGGCTGTTCAAGCCGAACGGCGAGCTCTCAGCGAGCAAACGCCCAAGTAGTTGGCAGATGCTACACGTGTCGGGTCGACCGAGCAGAGAAGAGAAGAGAGAGCGAGAGAGTTCGTGCATCGTGCTTTTATACCCGTCCGATCTTAGTGACGTCATAATCAAACACTTCAACTTTCACTTCATTTGCATAGTTGATGAAACTGGTCTTTCCTCCATGCGGTCGTGTATTCCTAGAAACTTTCTTCCGGTTTGGCAACACCGGATCGAACACATTGCAATTGTTGACATCGTTCTCGCTCGCCATTGCTATTATGGCGCGAGGATTTTAAAAAAAAAACCGTGTGCCTGAAGAATGGCCTGAGACTTTAAAGCCGTTCACACAAAGGAAACAGGTAAACCTCAATGAAAACATTACATTACTAGTTTAAAATACTTTCACATTACAAGTGTACTGAGAACTAATAAAATATAATGGGTTTGTACCCAACAGTTGTTTTAGTTATAATAATAATAGACGGATTCAAATCAGATTTATTTCTCAATGGCAAAAATAGATTGCGTCAGGCAAAGTTTTCAAATATTTTCAACCAATCTAAATATTATTCTGACATTTTGATGTGTTTCAGAAAGCTATTGTATAGCTAATTTATCGTATTTTATATTTTGTAAATGTGAAAATCTTGTCTAAAGATTCCAGATGAAATTTAATTGCATTTACTTAATATCAAAAATAAATTCTTTCTTATTACTTTTTCTCAACTATGCTAATATTTTGAATCGGAGGTGTCGTAATGCCATTGCCTTAACTGCAGTGCAAAAAAAAAAGTGTGGCTCTGTTATCATTCTCGCAGTTGCCATGGAGACAAAGCAGCAAACGCAAACTTGATGCGCCTATTCTAATTACACAGACTATAGAGATGGCATATCTTGTGAAGCTTTTAATATTTAATTTCTATAAAACAGCGAATCTGTCAGTGTGTACTATTTTTCAGATTCTACTTGGTGATTTTGATCAGCAGTAGGGAAAAATTCATGCAATCAATTTCATTATAGGGCTTAGAAGAGTACGTTTTGCATTTGCAGTTTGTTGACATTGTTCTGTGTATATGAAAGTTATAATGAACTTTTGGGGCGAAAAATTTTGATTTGAACATTTTTTGTTCAATTTTGAACAGTTTAAAAAATTTCACATTATCGCTTACAGGGAATTTTCGGTCATATATAAATCCTGATCTAATAGACCGATTTGCTTGGAACAAACTTTATCAGAACGATCTTATGGCATAGAACATGTAAAAATACGAAGTTTATCCAGAACTAAATGAGCGTACTTTCCTATGAAATTTTTTGATCTGGACTTTTAATTAAGAACAAGTGAAAGAAGGCGTGAATCAATGAGTGAACGAATATGTATTAAGTGTTGAAAAAGGTGTGTTTGAATTAATTACAAACCCAAGCTAAATGAGAAAAAGAGAGAGAGAGAGCTAGATTATAAATTTGATGTTGGTGTATACGGGAAAGTATACACCAAATATAGTCTTTTAGGAAAGCTAATCAAAAGCAAAACAATCTTATATAATTAAGGAATTCGCTTAAAATGGTCTTCGCATCAGAATAATGAAGAAGTTGGAGACAGTTTGCATTTTTTCATTGCATTTGACTGCCGTGCACCAATCTTGTCTTTTTTTCTCCTTTTAGGGTGCTAAACAAGGATTTTGTTTGGTGTATTAAGTGTTGAACTATTGCAACATGGTATAATACAGTACTTGTGGTTAGTGGATACAGCCATTTTCAGCATACTATCGATATTGTACTTGTGTGATACATGCATTGCTGTATCAGAAGGGAAAGCAATTTGTAGTGGCTGTGAATCGTGCTGTCATCCACTGAGTTGAGGGAACTGGAGACGAGGCTAATCCGGCCATTTTAAATATTAATTATCAAGTAACTAGTAACCCTATTGAATTGAAATTAATGTCTATTGTCATAAAATTGTATATATTTTTATTAAAAAAAATATTGAAAATGCATGCAGGTTCTTCATTGAGCTTAAGTAAAACTTTCTTGTTTTAATGCCGTTTTGTGAGAAAATATTATTGTTATGCTGAAAGATCCATTACCTTTCAATGAAACATTTAGAATTTCCTGGTTTTATAGAGGATAGTTGTTTTCTCTGCATTGTCACAGCACTGACAAAGAAACGTCTTTTACAAAATTAATTTGTGTTACTGAAAATTTATACGCAATGTGCTTTTCATAATATTTTTAATATTAGTATTTGGTCAATGCTGGTATTTCATACTAGCTTAAATGTAAACATGAGAGTTGTGCCACACAAAGGGGAGGCAATTGTGGCAAATACCCTCTCCTGAAAGTCATTATTAAAAATTTTATGAATTACTAACTAAATTTTATCTCTTTTGATCTTTAAAACTAATTATACGAGATGGGGGAAATCCCTAAGAAATTACCTCAAATCCTGCTGTATTTGTCTTCATAGGTAAATGTAAAAAATATTTCATCAGATCATAAAGTTGTATTCTTTTTAAGAATTTACATAATGAGGAGCCTGGTGACAAAATTATTCAGCAAGTTGACAAATCCCAGTGCCTCCACAAAACAGAAAACTTTTAGAACTTTCTTGGTTTGAGATAGGTAGTATTTTTTGGAATTTCCCAGCCTTTTTGATACTCAGATACAAAAGCAAGATGCATGATGGGTTCTGGAGTTCAGATGAGATTGAGATACAAGAACTGTGTACTACGTCACATTGACCGTGATGTATTGCAACAGTCTGAGATAGTGTTCTGAGTCATATGTCTCTATCTACAAGGTGCATTCAAATTCTAAGGCCTTCGTTTTTTTTTTCTCTAAACTGGAAAGAAATAAAAACGTGCATTGGTTTAAAATGAGCTTGCATTCGTTGTGAATTCAGCCCAGAAATGGCAGCACTATACGACAGAAGGAAATTTAGCAGTAGCGTCGAGAATGAGAGCTGTTTTAGATACTTAAAATGGCTATGTTTTCCTTACTTGAACAACGTGCAATCATTCGTTTTCTGAATTTGCGTGGTGTGACACCAACTGAAATTCATCGACAGTTGAAGGAGAGATGTGGTGACGGAGTGATGGATGTGTCGAAAATGCATTCGTGGGTGCGACCGTTTAATGAAGGCAAAACATTGTGTGACAACAAAGCGAAACGACCTTGGGCTCGCGCAAGCCAGTCCGACGACATGATCGTGAAAGTGGAGAGACTTGTTTTGGGGGATCGTCGAATGACTGTTGAACAGATCACCTCCAGTGCTAGCATTTCCGTTGGTTCTGTACACACAATCCTGCATAACGAACGGCGTCCGGGAAAGGCTGCGCGTGTGCTGTTTCACCAAGACAACGCACCGGAACATCGGGCTAACCGTACGCAACAGTTTCTTTGTGACAACAACTTTGAAGTGATTCCTCATGCTCCCTACTCACCGGACCCGGCTCCTAGTGACTTTTGGCTGCTTCCAACAATGAAAGACACTATCCGTGGCCGCACATTCACCAGCCGTGCTGCTATTGCTTCAGCGATATTCCAGTGGTCAAAACAGACTCCTAAAGAAGCCTTTGCCGCGGCCATGAAATCATGGCTTCGACGTTGTGAAAATGTATACGTCTGCAGGGAGATTACTTCGAGAAGTAGCACCAATTTTATAGTTTTCGAGTGATTAGTTAGTTAGAAAAAAATCGGAAGCCTTAAGACTTGAATGCACCTCGTATTCTTTTTGCTCATGTTTTTATGATCCCATACCACAATACATAAGTGGGCAGAAGCTGAACAAGGGTATAAAGTTTTAGTGACTTTTAGGAGTTCTAAAAACCATTGTTGTGAAAACATGCAAGTTTTTTTAGAAAATGTAGAAACAAATTGTACTTCTATGCCTATGGGAAAAAGAAAAAGAGTACGTCCTAACAAATACCCTAAAATGATAATCTTTTTTTTTCTCGAAAGAATGGAGGACGGAGGGGTTCTAAAGCAGGTAAATTATTTAAATGAAGGTTTTGTTCGACACAGAAGAATTGAATTCAAAAGATGACAGTAATACTTTTTTAAAAAAAGAGTATTTTTTTGTTTTTTCTCAAGATGTGAAGTTTTTTCTTGGTTATACATTTTGAGTATTTTTTCATCTGTGTTTATTTCATAGAGA
This sequence comes from Octonoba sinensis, assembly GCA_038502835.1. Taxonomy (NCBI): domain Eukaryota; kingdom Metazoa; phylum Arthropoda; class Arachnida; order Araneae; family Uloboridae; genus Octonoba; species Octonoba sinensis. The sequence continues at coordinate 49,422,977 of CM076600.1, forward strand.
TTATTTCCTTAACTTATGTCACTAAAATAATTATTACATTTCAGATACCAGAAATACAGCCACATAATAGGATTGCTAGAGAGGCTCAAGGTATGAATTTTGTGTCTATGGCAGACATGCATGGACAGAATTCTTTACCAAAAGACAATATGCTTCATTACAGGCCAGAACTAAACTTAAGTGAAAATCCATACTATTATCATGCAAATGAAATCCTATATCAAGCTCACTTACAGAGACAGCAAAGATTAACAAAACCTGAAGTGTGAAATATATCTTTTAAAAAGATTTAAATTAGAATTTACTTGGTGTAGTGTGCTTGTCTGTCATAAGTTGAGGTTTTTAGCCCTTTTTGTGTTTTGGTGTATGATCTTTTCCTACCTTATGTCGTTTAAGGATTTATGATGAAGTTAAATTTGCTTAAATTTTAAATGATTGACTTGTAATTAGAGAAAATCATAATGCTCTATTATTTAGTGGATTAATGCTTAAATGAAAATTGAAAGACGGCAAAAAATTCATGTGTCACAATTTTATAAAGTTTATAGATAAGAATGTGAAGTGCATACCATTACATCATGTACAAAAACTATCAATTAAAGAAATTAATATTTCCCAGGCTGTTGTTTTTAAATGTTATGAATTATCATTTAAATAGCTGCAAAAAACAATTGAAGGTGGAGGAGGGGAGCTGAATTAAAATGTGTTGTAAATATAAGAAAAAAGTGAAACTTCTTCTAAGTATTGATTTTAGCAGTTATTTAAAAAATGTATAGCTGATATTGCCTATCAAAACTAACAGTATTTACATGCAATTTTTGATTATATTTTACATATTAGAAAATCGTGAAGCTAAAGCTTTCAAAAGATCACATAATATCCTTACTTTTGTCAGTTTGTGCTCTGATTGATAGGTAACTCATTTCTAGAACTTCATTTCCCAGCCTTCTATGCAAGTTTCCAATGAGAAGAAACAGTAAATTAAGAATTGTCATTGTTGGCAGAATAAATGAAATCAGGAGTCTTCAGGAGAATGGCTCATTCTAATTTGCTCGCATGAACTGTGCAACAACTTCTTTGGATGTTAATTTGAGCATCACTTTCAAGCCTTCAACTGATATGCAAGAGATTGTACAATCAGTGATTAGATTCTTTCTCTTTTCTTTTTTTTACTCATGAATCCTTATTCTGAAAATTTAATTTGAATGTTATTCTGATACTGAATTTTCTGAATCAGGTTACATTTTAAATGTTCTTTAACATGATTGGTTATATTATTGGCTGTTTTGTTTCCCTTAAGCAACTTACTAGCACCACCTACATGTGAAAATTGGTCAGCAGCATGTCATTTTTCTTTTAAATATAGGAAACTATGCACAGTGGTGTAGCTAAACCCGGATTTCAGGGGGGGTTTCTTCGGGAAAAGTCGGCTAACTTCTTTGTTTTCCAAGAAAAATTGGTCAAATTTTGGACAATCTTTACCATTTCAGGGGGGGGATTTATCCCCAAAACCACCTCCTTATCTACGCCAGTGCTATGCTTAAAACTGTTACATCTCATAAATGTTTAAAAATTGTTTTGCTACATTCTACAATTAAAGTGTTTCTCAAAATTGGTATTGTTTTTGTTTTTTTTAATTTTTATTCTTTTAAGGACTAAATATTTATTCATTTAATAAAAAAAAATGTCAAGGAAGTTTCTTGACTTTGGAGGCTAAATTTGTAGGTACTCTCTAGCCGAACATTTGACCTGGCAAATATTGATAAACTAGTGGGCCAAATACTTATTCTATGGTAATTATGTAGCCAAAAGAAGAATCCTGTTGATTTTAAACATTTGAATTTGTTAGTAATTGGCCAAGCATACATTAATATATAATTTTCATAAAGAGGAATAATTTGTAAATAAAAGTTTAATCAATCATGTCTATTTATTTTTTATGCAATTATTCAAGAAAAAGTATACTGATTAATGTAGTCATAATTACTATGTTATGCGTTGTTATAAACATGGAAATTATGGTGTAAAAAAATCAATTTTTCTGGTGAAATTATATTACATATGGGTCATTCCACATCAGTTCAACACAGCACTTGAACCTCAGCATCTCGGATTTTCTTAAAATTTGGTACAGGTGTACTGCTGGTACAAACTAGGAAAAACATGAAATTTTACTCGGATATATGTATTTGTTCTTTATTTACAGAGGTGTAAATTTCATTAAAAAAAAGAGGAAAAACAATAAATGTCATTTTTTGAATTGCTCTGAATTCTTTCCTAATTGTGATAGAGACATAAAATATGTCTCATTTACGGCTTTTTTTCTAATAATGTGCAACACTATATAATTTACGATTTAAAATATTTTCTCAAAATCCAGTTAAAAATTGATTTAAAAAAATTAAAAACTGAAGCTCAATTTCTATTAATTTTAATCTACGTTCAGGTTAGTCAATGCAGCAAAGCTAATATTGCTATGTTCATTAAGACAAACTGCCTAACGTTCAAATATGTTGCTACAAGTTACAATATGTTAGTTACAACATAATTAGAAAAATACAATAGAATTCTTAAACTTTGTTTTCACGAAGAAGATTTTAGAGTAAAAGGAGGGTGCCACACCACGTGAAAGGGCTTTGCGGTGGAGGGGGGGGGGGGGGGCTTTGTAAATGACTAGCAGCTCATGATAGTTTGCAAAGACTTAATGCAATCCAAATTCAAACCCCACGGTAACTGTTTGAGTGATCAGTAAAATACATAACCAATCTAGACTTTGCATATTCAACCCAAGAGGACTTAAGTCAAATCATTTCGATGAAGCACCGACCATTAAAGGAATGTAGAAATACCATGAATTCATTCTTGTAACTCTTGATTAAAAACTTTCTATAATATAGGAAGATCGTGAATACGAAATATCGAAATCTCCATACAACTGTTCTTGGTAAATGTGTCTAGATACGTGTTTAAGTGCTGTTCAAGCAAAAATTGACATCTTGCCTATCACGAAAATAAGTTAAATCAGAGTGTCTACAAGGTCACAAAATTGGAAATCGGTCACCAAAGTAACTTTAAAGTTGTAAAAATAACGAATAAGGCCCCGAAAATTTTCCTTCCACAGTCCCTCTATGAGGGTATCCGATCCGGCAACTGCACAAAATGTAGCACAAAGATTAAACAACGAAAAAAAGCACAAATTCAGAATAAACAGTCACACATATAGCAATTTGCGTCACTGTTCATTCTGAATTTGGGCTATTCTACGTGGTTTTATCTTCATACTTACATTTTAGCACAAAGCCTTTTGATCATTTGTCTTGAACTGCAAAATGTCCGGTTATCCGACATATCAACTTTGATCTTTAAAATTTCATTAAGAAACATGTTTTCGTTTTGGAAGCAGTCGGGTGTTTAAAAATATTCATAGAATATACGAGTTTCAAACGGCAGAGACAGATATCCGGTATGTCATAAGGGACATCAGCTATCAGGAAAAATCGATATAAGTCACAAAAAAGTAACAAAATTTCACGTTTGTTTTGAAATTTTGAAGTCGTCACATGTAGTTCCTCCACCAATCAGTGGTGGAAGCTTCTTCTCGGCCATCGTACTCTAATATTAAAATATAATAAAGGCATTTTTTAATCATTTTACATCTGCGATCAACTTGAAAGTAATGTGGCAAACAAATGAAGCTCCCTCAAATATGAAATGTCAAACAGGTCTTATTTTAAAATAAACCGCTTTGAGAATGGTTTTATAATGTAAAATTTTTTAAAAAGTTATATTTGCATGCTCGACTCGTAAAAATATAAATCGGACAGCAGACGATTGCGTCCTTTTATTGAGGAATGTAAGAGAGGGTTATATAGGATTGTTATTTAGGGGGTCCAAGTGGGTCATAAGCCCCTTTGAGAATGAGTGTAATTTTATGAATATGTATATGTTTTGTTAATAGAAAAGGATAGTACGGGGAATTTTTTTTATATACGCCACAATATTAATTTAAAAGATCTTATTCAGTAGCAATTGAAAAAGAGACGGGGAGGCGAACCGCTCTTATAAGGCAAGGCAATCAAATTTTTCAACGTGAAAATATAGAGGGATGATATGCCCCAATTTTAAAAATTAAAAAGGGGGACGAAGGATGTAATGAAATAGTAATTCAAAAATAAAGAAAATCTTTGCACTAACCAAACTAAAGCCTTTTTACTCTGCTTTTAAAAATTATAAGTGCGCGTAATTGCGTATTAACGTATGTAAAACGAATTTGAAAATTTTGTCATCTCATTTTATTATCTTTCTTTCTTTACAACCATTTCAGGTCACATAAATATTCGAGTTTATTTGCTATTCTCAAGGATATGCCTCAAACTCTCGTCTAATATGACAGATAGAACAAGACAGCACAACAGATTTTAATATACAAAGAAGGAAATACACCCAGGGCAAGGGTGGGAATCGAACCCACGCCTCTTTCTCTCCGCGCAGGGACGCACCGGAGCCAGTCGATTTGACCGCTCAGCCACTGAGGCCCCTTTTATTATCTTTTTATGTACGAAAGGAATCGTGCTTGTTTTTCTTTTGAAAGGCACAATGAAAATGCTCACATGTTTATATTAAGTGCGGGGACAAATTTTGGAAATTAAGGACTGCTTCCATAAAATGGGGACTTTTAACTCAAAATGCTTCCTTTCTTTTCTCTCCCCAGAAATTTGAGTGGTCTCTTACTGCTTTAAATGTAAGAAAGCTAGCAAGAGAAAAGTATTTTTTAATAAATATCTTTAATAATAGAAAATTTCATATGAAGTTTTTACTTCAACCAAACTCAAACGGAGCCTCAACGCGATTTCTGTCTGCTACTGCTAAACCACTACCTTGCGGTTAAACTGAAACCATCGACACTAACACAAAGCTGTGTGACTAATTTTGTCCTGTGGCCTGAGGTCATCTTGAATATCATCTGATGATAATTATAACATAATAATTATGAATTTTCTAAAAAATCTTGGTCGTTTACCTGCAGAATACAACGAAAGAGTGCATGGTCCATACGACCCTTCCAGATATTATGGTAAAAGTAAGTATTTGTTTTTCTAACATGAAATTGACTCATCTTTAGACTCGTATCTCGCAGTGTTTGTAAAGCACATATCGTAGCATTGATAAGCAGTAAAATTTATTCCCAGTAACGGCTTATTTTCATTTTTCTCACACGAAAGAAGCCTTTTACTTGTTTGAACGATAAAAATTGTACAAAATAATGCGAGCACACGTAGGAGTTCTGGAGCTTCACCAATGAAAAAGTCACTTTGATTCACATGATTTATACAAATACCAACTACGAAAACTGACGACCGGCATCATGACTATCAAAATTGAAATGGCTAATACTTAGGAACAGACTAACTGGTCCTAATTGATTTATCAATCGCCAATCAAGAACAAGAGCCTTTATTTACCCCAATACAATTGCAGATTCTTCCGGTAAGCTATTCCAAATGCCTAATTCCACCCTACTGAAATCTCTCCCTCCTGAGATAGTGTTTTTTCCAAATTTCAAGGTTAGCCCGCGATTTGAAAAGTTTAAAACGGTCACCTCTGTTTTTGCTTTTGTGCAAAAGTGTAACCCAGCAACATCTTCCAGTTTTAATAAATTTAAACACAGTTAAAAGCAAGATTCTGACGTTCCTCTGCTCGAGAATGTATGCATAAAACTTTTTTGCTGTCTACTTTCCAAAAGGGTATCTGAATAATTTGGGCAGGAATCCTGCCTCCCGCCTTGATCTTTAGCCCCTGTCTCCTACTTGTGATTCATTGAATCGACCTTTTACTACTGTCAAAAAATCTGAACTATAAAATAAATGTAGAATGTCATTGTAATTCTTTCACACAAATCTATTAAAAAAAAACTTTTTTGGTGAGGTTACGTTATTTTAATTAAAATTTTATAAAACCTCTTAACCCTTTTTTATTATTTTGTACAATGACAAGATGTCTACAAGTCCCGAAAGGTCAGAAAAAGTCCCAAATTTGAAAACCGGTCCTATTAAATTCTTTTTCACATTTAATAACAAATATGTAGTTTTCATTAACTTCAATATACGTAGAATTTAAAGCAAAAGTCTTTTTCCCCAAATTGTCAGAAACAGATTTTGGAATTTGGTGTCTGCTATTATTAAAGATGAAGGGTTTTAGGACTATATTAAGGGCTAAGAAATATATGTCAGTAATTAAAAGTGGCCACCAGCTAAGTGCGAAAGCAATCCTAAGGCTTCGGCTAACAGGTAGGGGTCTGGTGGTTAATAAAGGTAATGCAATTGGTTGGTGAGAATCCCGCCAATTCCATTTTACTCTTAAAGTTCAGGTATTTTTTCTGGAATGTACTATCACTCCTGTGAAGTAACGAAAATACGAGTAGGTCTTAAAACTTCCATCAGGGTGCGTAGCGATTTTTAAAAGTGCTTGTTTTTGCTTTTGTTTTTAAAAGTGCGTATTTTTCATCCATGTTTGTAAGAAGTGCTTACTTCCTCTTATGCAAATAGATATTTTTTCGTTCGATTGCGGAATGTCGCGCCTTGAATTCCGTGAGAAACAGAAAACGGTGGCTTCTGCTTATTCTAAACTGGTTTTCCCAACTTTTCTCTAAAGAAGGGAGGAAACATGCTTGCTTTGCCGAAGGGTTGCTTTACTGTAAAATACCGAATAAGCACCCCCCCCCCCCTCCCCCGAATTTTCGCAAAATTACCAGAGGAGGCGCTAAAACAATACAAGTGAAGAAAAGTACCAAATAAGTGCTCCCTTCCCGAATAGTACAAATAAAGTAGCCTCAGCGATGCCGCGGACTTGCTATAGCGCGTCAAATGCGCAAACATCATAGGTGGGGGCAAAAAAATTTTTTTTGAAAAAATTACTCGTAACCCGGTGCGCGTAATTTTTTATCGTGAAAAAAAAAAGTTAAATCTATAAAAAATTGATACGCAAAAATATTTTTGCATGTCCATTTTTCTGTCGGCTTTTTAAGATGAAGAGCGAGTAGGGAAACACCGCCAGCTCACATTGACGCCCGTTTCCCTTCCTGAACTTCCCTTTTGCAGCAGCGGCTCTGAACAGAACTGGTTTCTTTTCAACAAAACATAGATTTAATGCTCAAAGATTTCTTTAAGGATATAATCAGCTCGATAATGTCGGAAATACGAGGTTTTCTTTTTTTTAATACTGTGGTGGTAAAAGGTCTCGTTTTTGCGACAGAGAATTTTCGTAAAGCTTTCGTTTTCGCGATTAAGATTTTTTTCGTAGCTTTTATTTTGAATTAAAATAATAAAAAATATGTTCCTATTTAATTTGTTATAGCCTTACCTATTTAATTTATTATTCCTTATACTGTCCATGTAATCGATATTTTAAAAAATTCGCGACTCTGACATTAGGCAGGGTTCCCACCAAGTCACTTTTTTCACCTAAAATCACTTTTTTTTTCATTGGTCACTTAAAGTCACTTTTTATAGCAAATAGTCACCTAAAATCACTTTTTTGGGGGTATCTCATAAAGTGCTTAATAACCACCAAACTTTTCCTATAAACACCAGGAAAAATGCAAATAAAATAGATTCCTTCTACAAAGCTATTTTCTGAAGCAAATAAAAATTTAAAACAGGGCATTAGAAATCAAGATTTTACAGAAATACAGCTTGTTCGGGCAATGATAGAGGGTGCTAAATCTGTAAAAGCTCATGAAATCGAGCACAGAGCAAAGGGGCACATGAAATTGGAAAAAAATTACAGAAGAGAAAATCTTCCGTAATCACAACTTTTTTTTAAAAAAGAAATCTAAGACTGATTAAATTGAAACTTTTACAGAGTGCTGCCATTTATATACCAGGGGCGACAGTTCTCTTAATTTTTGAAGCATTCTTTTCTGAAATTTTTGTATTAACATTTAAAAATTTTGAGCATTCCTACTGTATTGATTTTCTTTTCTGATTTTCTTTTTGCTTTTCAAGGTCTATTCTATCTTATCATTTTCAGTTTCACCTTTGAACGATTTGCAAGTTAAAAACTTTTTGCTACAGGATAAGTAAGCACTTAAAGTATACTTTTCAAGTATTTTACTTTTGGTATCTGTTCTTTCTAAATCAGCTTTAAACAAAGGATTATAATCAAAATCATTTCTTGTACAGAATGCGTTTAATTTAGCGATTTCCTTGCTTGATTTAACTGGGCATTGATCCTTTTCCTGTTTTTTATGCTTATAATTGATTTTATTTGCTTCTTTAGATGTGTGCTTCAAATGTACCGTTTTCAACGGTCAATACATATTCATTCACTCATTAATTAATTTACTCGTTCATGAATTTGTACACTTATTTATTTTGCACTCATTCCTTTATTTACTCATTCATTCTTTCACTCATTCAGTTATTCATTGATTCATTCATTCCTTGAGAAATATCCTTAAAAATCCCGGTCAACAAATTTCATTAAAAAATAGGTTCGTTTAGTTCAGGTTGAACTTCGTATCTGTACATGTTCTTTGGCCTAACATCTTTCCGATAAAGTTTGTTCCAAGTGAATCCGTCAGCTAAATCGGGATTTATATCTCAATGTAAAGATTTTTATTTTTTACTTGCTCTAACATATGTAATTTGACATTAATATATAAATGATATTCAAATTAACTTTATTTCTGTAGTAATCCTAATGAAAGCAAATTTTGAAATATTAAACTTTTTTTTCTCTTTTAAGCCTTGCACTAGCATGCATTTGAAGTTTATTTCTGGTGTTTAATTTTTAGCATCAAAGAATATTCTGAATTAAATTTTTTAATAAAGGATTATAATATTCCTTGTATATACATACCTTTAATTTATATATAATGTTTCCAATATTTAGCACATGCTCCTCTGATATTCTAAATGTTTTTATTAGCAATAATTAATTTTATTTTTGTGATCAAACATTATTCAAAATAAAGTTGATTCTGTAAATTGTTAGCATAATCGGTCACCCCTGGCATATATATGTATGGCTGCTTTCTTTCTGTGTCTGATGAAAAACCATTGATTTTTTAAAAATGATTTTTTGTTTGAGATGATAGTGATGTTTATTTATAGAAGTTTAGTTAAGGACTGAACTTTCTGCCGGTTTTAGCCTACTTTCCCAAAAAATAAATAAAGTGTGAAAGAAGGCTTAATGCATTGTAAAAATATCATTTAAAATAAAGAAAAGTCAAAGAAGTAATTAAATAAGGAATTAAAAATGAAAAATTTGAAAGTAGGGTTTTGAGATGGGGAAAATGTGTCTGCTGGTCCCCCCCCCCCCGTAACTTTTGAGGAAATTGGCCACTTCAAAAGATCTTGCCAAGGACATCTCATTTCCATATTTTACTTTTTCATTTGAAAAAATTTTCGTTTAATTTTGAACAGTTCAAAAAATCTTGGAGGCAAAAATAAAGCACATTACGTAAATACTTTTCTTTTCTCCACCAGACACCTACCTGTTAGCCAAGGGCCTAGGGATTGCTTACGCACGGGGAGAGGTAGTGGGGTCTACGGATTTTACATGCACATATCCCCAAGTATACATGGTGGTCTTCAGTGGGTATCGAACGCGCGACCTTCCAGGTGGAAGTCCGGCGTGCTTACCACTAGGCTACCACGGCCCATTACGTAAATACTGGGCATATGATCCTAGTTCGTATGGACAAGCTTATTGGAAAAAGCTCTCGGTGTGAAATATCTTTTTTTAGATTTGAACAATTTTTGTTCATTTATGAACAGTTCAAAAAAAATTAACTTTAGGGCAAAAAGGAAATTTCAATCCTATATAAAGCCTGACCTAGCTGACGGATTCACTTGGAACAAACTTTATCGGAAAGATGTTAGGTCAAAGAACATGTACAGATACGAAGTTCATCCTGAACTAAACGAACCTATTTTTTTAATGAAATTTGTTGACCGGGATTTTTAAGGATATTTCTCAAGGAATGAATGAATCAATGAATAACTGAATGAGTGAAAGAATGAATGAGTAAATAAAAGAATGAGTGCAAAATAAATAAGTGTACAAATTCATGAACGAGTAAATTAATTAATGAGTGAATGAATATGTATTGACGGTTGAAAACGGTACATTTGAAGTAATCAAAAACTAAAGCTAAATGAGAATTTAGAGAGAGAGAGATTGTAAGAGTATAGATCTGTATTTGGAATGTGCGAAAGTAGGCTCGTATAGTTCTAGATGGAACTTTTGCATTTGAAGAAAATAAATGTAATGGTATATTTTTCTATGCTTAAACACCTATAAACCTTTTTTCTACATATGTGTTAGTGGTAATACAAAGCTTATTCTCATTTGGTCACTTTTTTTAAAAATTCATCACTTTTTTTTCTTAAATGGTCACTTTTTTTGTATCATATTCTTGGTGGGAACCCTGCATTAGGCCAAGGATTAATCATTTGATTTTTTGCTTTTAAATATTAGATTTTGGTTTTGATTCTTCGTCAAATTATTATTGAATCAATTGTTAATTGCATTGAAAAACATTTCTTGCCATGAAAGGTTTATTTTTCATTTGTATCTTTAGAACCATGATATGCTAATTTTTTGCATGGGGACCCGCTTTTTGGAAAATGGGACTTATCAGGGAAGTTTTATGTTCTGTTATATTCTTTATCAGGGTATATTCAAAGTTCCCCCAAATATCTTGGGAAATTATCATTTTCAATATCTAAACCGGCAAGCGTTGGAGTTTCCTTTTGCGGAATTTCCTTTCATTGCGTGTGGTCAGCTCGAATGCCAATTCCCCATTGGTTGAAAGCGTCATTTCTCCGATTAAACAACAAAAAAAAGTCCCTTTTTTTTGTCTATGAGTTAAGATGACATTGCAATTTTGCGTAAAAAGACGCGTGTTAGCGTTAATGCTTCGGAGAATCCGCCATTTTTGGTCCTGTTCCAAAATTCGACCTAACACCGCTCTCCAGTGAGTCGAATTTGGGGCTTGGTACCGTGCATGATATTGCTGTGACGCAACAAGAAGGGAGTCCATGACCCTCTCTCTACCCCCCCCCCCCCCTCTCAAATTGATGATGTGGAATTTTTTCAAAAATATAGCAGGGAGAGCTTTGTCTGCAATTCGAAGGAAACTTTTAAATCCTTTGGCGTTTGGTTTGGGAACTGATAATGGAAGGCATGAGCTTCTCTTGGTCAGCTGAATGAGAATCCAAATTTGGGGGGGGGGGGGGGAGCGCTTATTTGGTATTTTCACAGAAAGAAAATTGAATTAAATCACATTGGGATGTAATTACATCTTTATTTTCTTTTTTTTTTTTTTTTTGCTGTTATGTTGTAATATAAATTTTATATTATTTATATTAAGAAGTTTTGTCAATTTAAGGGGGGATGTAATCTGCATAGCAAAAATGATTTTTTTTTTTTTTTTTTTGAGTGCTTAAAAAGTACTTAAAAGTGCTTATTTTGCTTTGAAAGAATTTGCTACGCACCTTGTTCCATCCAATACTTTGAACAGGATCGTTCCCCCTGAAAGCGTTGGATATCCGATATTCAACCAATTTTTAAATAACCAGAGTCCAATCGGCCCCAAAGATTTGGTTGGATGAATGAATTAATTGTTTTTGGGGTGGCTCCAAGGAGCACTAGCTTTGTGACCACAGATCTAAATCTATTGTACTAACAACCCTATTTATTGAGCCTGAAACAGACCAATGGCTGAAACAAATTTCAGTAGTAATTTGGCAGGGAAACTGGGTAGTTCCCAGGGTTCGATATAATGATATCCTAGATATTCAAATTGTTGTGCAGAAAAGTAGTCTCGTCCACATAACGTGTGTTGAGCTTTCCTCTGCGACATGACATCCTCTGCATAATGGATCATCAAAGATGCCTATGATGCTTTGATGTCTCCTGAGATTGCAGTGATCAGTTAGTAAACCAATAGTAACTCTTATTTCATTTCTGCTACGTTTCAGCAATTCTTTAGATCTTAAACCAGGGATAATTTTGGTTAAGTTCCTTCGATTGTGTTTGATTGTTACTTTTAAGCCAGACATGAGTCACTCGTAAAAGGACATCTTTTATGGTTTTTCTTATTATACTGTAATGCACACCAAGAACTGGCTCTGGGCCAATGAAGGATATTTCAGAGCCCAGTTTTGCAAGTTGGTCAGCCATCTCATTGCCATAAATGCCACAGTGGCCAGAGGGACCCAATAAAGAGCAGCCGAGCTCTCTGAAAAATTTTTGATGGTCTTACCAAAGATGCTTCTTTAAGGCAGTTACTTGCGCATGCCAGGATGGCCATCACTTCAGTCTAGAAGTTCTAATTTTCCTAGAGAAAAAGTTGCTAGTTTTCCTAGAGAAAAATAGATACTTATTTTCATGTTTGGATGAAAGGCTCCATAGATGTCTCAGAACCATCTGTGAATCAATCTTAATCAGCATGGCCAATAAGCTTGATGGGGTTTTCCCAGTCAACTCTGGATGCGAACGTAACTTTGTATTTTGACCCAAAGTCAAAACGTTTAGCATCTAATCCGAATTCATGGAATGCAGTGAAGCAATCCTTGATCTGTATCAAATTTATACAGGGATCCTTCATATGAAACTTTCCATAATTTCGGAAATTTTAATCTTTGGGAGCAAAGAATTGCTTCCATCTCTACCTGCTTATGAAGTGGAGGAATATCTAGCAAGATCTCAAAGATTTAGTTACCTGACAAGTCAAGATTTTAAAAAATTAATTAATTAGCATGTTTTTGGTGAATATATACATAATTATGAACTTACTACATATTTCAAAGCTGTTTGTGATGGTTAAAAATATGCATAGAATCTTCAGGCTTCAAACATCGAAGCCAGGTGTCCGTTATAGATAGATACATCTGACAGAGAATAGTAGGCATCCAATGCTTGCAGACTGCACAACTGAAATGCCCCCCCCCCCAGCCACATGAGTTAGAGGGTTTTAACTGATTTGGGGGGGGGGGGGTGTCATTGTTTTTGGGTGGCTTCTTAACTTTTTTTGAGAGAGGTGCTTTTACATTTAAAGGTGGAGGATATCCTTACATTTTTTACAGTAACACAGCACCGTTTTTTAACAAAATACTCGCCAAATAAAATAATACAACTTTACAATATCAGGTAAGGGCAATATTAAATGACTATTCCAAAATTATATGTCATTCATGATAATGATATAAAATTCATCTAATATTTGAAATTATTTTGGACTTTATTTTGCAACTAAAGTCAAATATGTATCTGTGTTTAGAAGACATCCCTCTTTCTGAAGTAAAGGTTGGAGAATTGGGTGCATGGCTAGCTCGACGAAATAAATCTCCAAGTGCTTTGATTGGTGCATGTAGCCGAGGTAAGTTTAATTGTCAGATAATTTAAATGAAACTTTATAAATGAAAAAGCTTTTTGTGCTAGTATTGAAGTTCTTGAAGAGCAAATTTTGAAAACTTATAAATTTTTTAGGCATTATATTTCTTTACAGAAGTAGGTCTAGACTTTTGAGGTAGTGTCTTGTTTTTATAAAATTGTGAAAAAATCTACTCATAATTTTGTGATAGTGAAATAATACTGTCAATAAGTGCAATTGTGTAATTGAAGCTTTAGAAACATTAAATTAAAAGTTTCTAAGTCCATTAAGATAAAATAATTATCACTATTTGTTTAGCAATTCCAGACAGCATAAAAGTAAATAAATAAATACAGTAAAAGAGTAAAGGTAAAGTTGACCACCTTTGTAAGGTTACCTGTCTAAGTTTGCCGTTTTCTTCCGGAACAGAATTAGCCATATCTTATATAATGTAGAGAAACCTTTGTAAGTTGGCCATTTAACTTGACCACCTGTTTATATTGACCACTTATAGGTGTACACCGAATTTGGGTGAAAGCATTATAAAAATCTTTTATAAGTTGACCCCCTAATTATAACCAAGATATTTATTTAATTCATTTTTGAAAAGATTAAAATAACTTCTCCAGGATATTTTTTATACTATAATGTTAAACCAGTATTTGTCTGAATGGATAAAAAATCAACATAAAGTTTGCCTAAACCTCTTTGTAAGTTAACTATGTGGGAAACCTACTATGAGCACTCTTTTATTCTTTAAATACAGTTCTTCTTTTTTATTCTAACTTTTAGAAAATCTTTACTATCATGTAAGTAACTTACATAATTATTAAGTTATTTATCTTTATTTTCACTCAGTACTTTACTTTTAACATTGTATGATACATTTCAAGCCCATCAAGTTAAATTTTTTAGTAATGATATTTTAGGTAATTGAAAACAAAACCTAATTACTATTTTAAAGTAACATTAGGAAGATAAACTGAAAAGTATTTTAATTAGTTAAAAAGGAATGAAAGCATAGCGGTAAGAATGATAAAAGAAAAAGAAATCATCCCCACCCTTTATAAGGTGACCACCTGTCTAAATTGACCAATAGCGGATTTAGGCTTAGGCCCCGGCCTAGGGCGGCAAATTTTGAGGGGCGCAAAAATTTTTAAGACGACTAAAATTAAAAATCGAATGGGTTTTCTGTAAACTGTAATACTACATTTTAAAGTTTATTTTATTGCACACTCTTATTATCTAAACATAGTACCATTTTGAGGGTAGAATTTCTATGTTAAAATAAATAATCAGTCTAGTACTTAAATCTGAAATATCTAGCAAAAAGATTTTAAAAAACTTTTTGTTAATGCTAGCATATGTTTACTTTATACCTGAATTAGATTTCTTATTATTATTGTTATTATTTTTTACACACACACAAATGTATATATTTGTTTATTTGGTATATATACTGTTACGAAAGAAAAAGGGTGCCATATTGTCTCGGGCCTAGGGCGCCCTCAAACCTAAATCCGTTACTGAAATTGATTACTAAAGTGCAGCACTGAAAGTGGTCAACTTACACAGGTTTCACTGTAATAAATTAGAAAACAATAAATTTTTGTTAATTACCCTTTTGAATCATTTTTTAAATGGAATGTGGCTGTCGATGTGAGCATAAAGAAAGTGTTTTCCATGGAATGCCCCTTAAAAAGAGCTTATTACGCTTCTAAAAATAACATACCTTCTAAGGTGGATTAGCTTAACCAACCAAAAAAGCCTTGTATTAATAAGTCTGAAAAATAATGAAACAGTAGTTCTTTAAGAATAAAGTTAAGAGTTTAACTCCAGCAGATCAAAAAAGTTACATGACGAGGGTTAATGAGGCATTTTTTAACAAGGTCCGGTTTTTAGGTTTTAAAAATATTTTTGTGAAAAATTAAGTAATTTTGTGAAAATTGAAAAATTAAACTGTGATAAAAACTGTTATTATTTTTTGACAATTATTTAATAAATAATTCTGCAAAATGTAAGATTTGGCAGCTTGGAATTTTGTGAAGGGTCCATTTTGATTGACTGGAATTTTGTGAACTGTCCGTTTTGATTAATTGGAATTTTGTGAAGGGTCTGATAACAGACCTGAATTTCCTCTGGCACGAAACCTGATTGAAGCTTAGTTCATGTTTGATTTTGATCTGAAATTCTCTGATATTTCCAAAAATTTTAAAGAGCCTATTTAAAAAAATTTTAAGAAAAAATGTATTTTCCAAAAATTGTTCAGTTTATTTATCTCAAGATTTCTTAAAAAAATAATTTCTATAAAATTAATAAAATGTCTTTAAAACTTGTATAATACATTTTTTCAACTTATTAACATGCTGAAAAACAAATTTTACAGAAGACTAGGTACAAATAAAATTTTGGTTGCATTATCGTTTTCTTTTTTTATTTTTTAAAACGAAAAGTTGGATGTTGATAGAAAATTCAGAAAAATATAATGTTGATAAGATTTTTTTGTTAAAAATCGAATTATGATTTAAGATTTTCATCAAAATATGTAGTAAGATTAAAATCTTGTATTGGAGTCTGCTAACCAAAAATTTGCTTAGTTATCAACAAAAATGTAAAATTTGTAGCATTTGAGCACACTCTCCCCTATTTATTAATGCCAGCACTTGGTTTTAGTACCGTAAATATTTTCCTTTCTTGATAGACGTCATAAATTGAGCCATAAAAGTTGATCTTTTATGCAACAAATAAAATTAAAAGCAACTTTTAATGTACAAAATAGCAATAAAAATTGCAGACAAGTGTTTCAGGGTCACAAGGAGCTTTTGAATGCACAGGCATCTGAGAAAAGGCAAAAGCTTTTGAGGGCTTTCTTGTTGTACAACCTAAGCTCACATTTTTGTTGCTTTGAAATCTAAATCTTGTAAATTGAAACACTGGTTTTTCCCATTCTTGTTGCCATTTTGTGCTTTAAACAAATTGTTTTTTCATTTCTTTTTATATCATAAATTAGTTTTATTGTGTGTGTAAATATTCATAGATTGCTTGCAAACCAGTTGCCCTAAACAAATTTTAAAGTGACGTTTTTTTTTACTTTTCAGCATACTGGAGATGGCAGTTTAAATATGTTTTACCCAAACGATCTGGCTTGACACCTGTGATTCAGTTTGTTTGTGCAACCATGGCGATTTTCTACGTTATCAACTATGAGCATCTACGTATGTATTTATCTCATGACCTTGATAATGTTGCATGCTTTAAATTGATATTTTTGAAGAGATTGCTTATTTTAGTAACAACTTCTTAATTTCAATGAGAATGACTCATCAATCTTCAGACATAAAAAAAATATTTATTTTTATTCAGTCTTAAAAAGGATTGCTACTCATACAATATCAGTAATCAGTCTCACAAAAATCTTTAGAATCATATCTTGTGCTTGTAATCATGCTAATAAGAAGACTTAGCACTACAATATTTTCTTTGCTACATAAAATAATTTTTAAGCTCTTTCTCTTCTTTTGAGTGCGGCAGCTTATTGTGTAGGAAAATTATTCCAAACAGTGAGAGTCATTGATAACTGAAATGTGTCGAGACTAATGGAAAATTCTAGGAGAATTCAAAGCAGCACATGAAGGAGGATTCTCAAATAAAATAAGATCTGAAATACCACATCATCTGGCGTGAAAATCTTCAATGTTTGGCACATTTCTGCTTATAAATTTTTCAACATTGCTCCAAAATTAAGAATCCCCTCCTCTTTTTTTTTTTTTTTTCATTTTGTGTCAAGTAAAAAGTAAAGTCAAAGTTTTTATGTGCTTAAAGGAACGGTGAACCTTTTGACTAAGGAAAGGTGCTTGAAGAAATTGAATGTTCTGTGACTAACAGTCCTGCTGATATATATTAGTTAATGTATAAATTTTGGCTGAGTGAGCTGAATGACAAAACGAGTTCTCAAGGGGTGAAACTTTTTTTTTACAAATGGAAAAAACATGGCTACTACTCTTGCTGCTGCCAGAGGGAAGGTTATTTTCGCCCTGTGCCAGTGCACTTTGGGAAACACACTTCTTTTTTCCCCATATAAGTCTGCACAAGTCTGTTGTAAAGGCTGTGGGACGAGACAAATCATGGGTTTTTCCTATCAGCTAATAAAAATGGAATAGCAGCAGGGCTGTGTGGTGCTATGATGTGTAGAGACGATGGTGTCAGGCAGCATTGTAAAGGGTGGAAAAACGGGCAGCCCTCTGATTGGTAGATAACTGTTTTAAGGAGAGCCACAGGACTATGCTTTATAATTACAGTGGCCGCCGCTTATATGAATCATGTTTGTTCTAAACACTTTTGATTCAATAAAGTGGCTGATTCAATTAAGTAAATTTAGTATTTTTTTTGAATAGATGATTCTACATACAATTTAAGAGACCATTTATTTAACTATTAGTTTAAGAATGTAAGAAGTATGTTATGCATTCGAAATATACATTCCTTTGATTTTTTAAAATTAATTAAAAAATCATAAAACAGTATGGAAAAACAATTAAAAATTCAACTTTTACCTTACTTGAGGTTTGAAAAATGTGCCGATTTTCGATTGCTTTGAAGAGGCAGTAATTAATTTAGAAACCCTTTTTTCAATGTCATAAAATAATCTATAGTTTTCATAATCTGCGCCTCTTTGCTCCAAAGTCATTCGTATAATTTTTAGTGCATCACGAGATTCTTGGGCAGTTGGCGGTGTCTGTAAGGCTGTTTCTGTTTCTTCATCAGTATCCTCATGATTATCATTTTCTTTTTGTTTTAACACTGATAGCACTATGTCTTCATCCGTGTTTTCCCCTGACGTTTCGATGTCTTTATCGATATCAACCCATGCTTGTAATTCTACTTCGATATCAGCATTGTTACTGCATGAATCAAGTTGCTCTTCGACAGCATCCGATGTAGGCTGTATGCAGAGCACCTTTTTAAAGCAATTTTGAATTGTTTTAGCAGATACATTATTCCATGCATTTATTAACATGTGAAAGGAATCTAGAAGACTAATGGATTTGGCAATATCATTGCTGTAGCCGTTGCATCATCGTCGATTGCTTGGATTACTTTCAATCTTAAATCCTTGCGATAAAAAGTCTTAAAGCTGTTTATGATCCCCTGATCCAGAGGTTGAATGAGGCTTGTAGTATTGGGGGGAGGAAACACAAGTTTTATATTTTTCAGCTGTAATTTTGGGTGCGCCGTGCAGTTGTCGAGTAATACAGCAATTTTTTTTTTACCTTCAAGTTCTTTGTCCCATTTTTTCATGTATGAAGTGAATAAAGCACTTGTCATCCAAGATTTCGAATTGTTTGCGTATTCCACAGGAAGATGTTTCACTCCTTTAAAGCAACGTGGGTTTCGGCTCTGCCCAATAACAAAAGGACGTTTCTTCACAGTACCAGACATATTGCAATTCAGAAGAACGGTTATTCGAGCCTTAATTTTCTTTCCACCGGAACGATCTTCATTTTTTAGCATGAGCGTATGGTCTGGTAAAGCACGATAATAAAGAGCAGTTTCATCTACGTTGAAGATTTGCTCTTCAGAATATTCTGACAAAATGTCCGGTAAAATGTCTTTTACCCATCTATCAGCGGCTTCCGTGTCTGCGTCCTGTTTTTCACCGTATTGTTTTTTGTAAACAATGTTCTTTCGCTCTTTCCAGCGTGTCAGCCATCCGTCAGTAGCTTTAAAATCCTCTAACCCGAATCTTGTGGCGAATTCACCTGCTTTCAGAATTAAGATTGCTCTTGATATTGGAGCATTTTTTAACCTTGCAGCTTTAAACCATTCAAATAGCGCTTCTTCAACATCTTCTGCTTTCCCAACTCTTAATCGCTTCCTATTTAAATTTTCATTTGAATCAGCGTTTTCTAAAATTAGATTTCTTTGCTTTAAAAGACGACACAGCGTTGGTTGAGCCAGTCCCAATTCTAAAGCTGCTTCTCTCTGACTACATTTTTTTAAAGCATCAAACTTTTTCAAAAGTTCACGCTTTTCAGACAAGCTAAAGTCTTTTCTTTTTCTATTCGCCATGACTGAATGCAAGCAAACAAACGGACAGAATGAGTTGAAAACTCTTTAGTCGCTTCGAATCTCGAATGTGTGCTATGTTTTTACTAAGCAGCAGGAATCATCTGGAACTGAATTTCTACGCAAAAGACAATCAGATAACGTTGTGCCCTCTCCTTCGGACGAACCCCTTTTCGAATCGGTCACTAACCCCCCCCCCCCCCCCCCCCCCCACCTAGCAAGGCCGAGGATCGTCTCAGATTGCTTGTCCCAGCCTCTTGCCTTTTGCCTAGAACCTAGAGGTTCCCTCTCCCCCCCCCCCTTCCATCTACTGTTACTAACACACTGGATAAAGTCTAGGGCTCAGGGTCCTTCTAGATGCAGCATCTCTTTCTATCACGTGCTGTTTGGCTTTTTCTGAGAAATCTGTCACAGAACAAAAACCCGTGGTTTGTGCGTAGTTGGGGGAAATGGTTAGTTATATACCTTTGATTCATTTATGCGGCGTGTTTGATTCAAAAATCCGGCGGTTTTTTAATGTTAATTCTGAATTTCGTTCTGTTTTTGACGATTTGATTCATTAAAGCGGCTGATTCAATTAGCCGGCGCTCACTGTATTTATTTTCTAGGCATTTTCACGGAATGCTTTTAAATTTAATTATCTAAAACTCAATTTCTGCAGGTTTTTTTAAATTTTGAAGCAGTTTTTTTTGTTGTGCATATTTTTTTGAAAATCACCATTAGAAAAAGCATAGTTTTCTGTTTGAGCATTTTTAAAAATTAAATCTTGTAAAGCACGCAAAATGGAGTGTACCATCCAAACGTAAATCTCGCAACATCACCATGTACACGCCGCTGTTGTTGGTTCATGCACCAAATGTATTCTGATGTGTAAAAATACCACTTTCTGACATCATCAGCTAGAAATGTATCATAAATTTCTATTGGATCTACATTGGCTGTTACAAGTTAGAATGGTAAAACTAGCAAATGGTAGTAATTTGTGATATCACTTACTGTAATTTAAAAAGTTTAGTAATTACTGTAGTTTAAAAAAAGAAAGTTTTAAACTTTTTCTTGCTTTTTTTAAAATTTACATTATATATATTTCAATTGCAAAATTGAAGATTATTGAAAAATAAAGAAAAAAAAAACTTCTGAAGGCAGCATTTTGAAAACTTACATCATACTGATACAATCTATATGTCCCTGATAGCATGTGTAGATTGTTTATGCCACAAACAAAATTCACTGAAGTAGACAGGTGTTAGTTTGAAAAATTAATTATAAGTACGGTAAAAGTGATCCGTGACCAGGTTGCGCATTTTAAGTTTTCAGTTTTGTAGTTTTTTACTTGCCAAACTTTCCAGTTTAATCTCTAAGCGGCAATAGATTATATAAACAAAGAGCAAGCAGGCTCATTAGCTCTGAATCAATTTCAATTTCTAAAGGATATTTAGGCTTGTCAAAGTCTCGTTCGTCGTACAATTGTCCCTTGTCATATTCTTTAATCTTCTAAATTTAAACACATTAAGTAGATTGGTGGCAGGGATGGTATTGTTGCCAGGACTGTGGCAAAAACTGGAAAAAAACAGGGCATAAGTGGAAAAAGACGGCAAAAATACTTATACTCAAATGTTGGGCAGGTAGGTCTATAATTTTATAAGGGTCTAAACAGTTAAATTAAGTTTTTTGTATTATTGTGTATTTATTTTGTTAAATAATAAATATTTCAATAAAACGGCTATTTAAGGAAAGTGCAGGGTAAATTGAAAATTAAAAAAAAAAGGAAAAGCAGTTCAAATAAACTAAGAATTAAGCAATGAAAAAAAATTTTTGAATGTCTTTTTAAGAAAACTAATTTGTTTTCTTCCTTTTTGCTTGTGAAATAAAGAACATGTAGTTACTTTTATCACTTTCTGTAATTTCAGTTTTCTGTGAAATTACAGAAATTAATAGTAAAGCCTGTCTTTACTATTAGAACTTGATGTCTGTTCACTATGCCATTGTGAGAAACCTACATGGCAGCATCAGTTATAAAAGTACAAAAATCCCCCTTCTGTCAGAACCTCACTTTAAAAGTTTTGGTAGAAACTGGAAAAGTGACTGGATAAAAACTGAACAGTTTACTTAATTTTCTATTTATTTTCATGTTTTTACTGTAAATTTTGTACATAGTTTCATTTTTAATTTTGTTATGTAATAGAATATTTTTTCATAAAATGCATATACTTTTAGTAGCTAAATTATCATTAAGTTTAAGTATGAATAACATTGATTTAAAACTAAAATTTCCTTTATCTGCTGTTTTAGTTTAGCTGGCAAAACTAAATAAATAAAAATAAATGGACAAAGTGAATTCTATTTTTGCCAGGATGGTTTTTCCACCTATGGCAAGTACTTGCCAACCCTCTATCAAGTTTTACATAATATGAAATTTTTTGTATAATTTTATATGTTAAATGATTTTTAATTTCCCCCCTTCATCTTTAGGTTACCATATTCACTACAAACATCACTGGTGAAGCTTTTAACTGGAGAATTTCTACAAAATGATGTAGGTTTGAAGATTCGTAGCCGAAAGTTGTACTATTATAAAAATTTCACTGAAATAATATAAATAAAGCTGGCTGATTCTAATAGTGTTTTAAGTGTAGATCTTTTTGACTTTTTACTGAACATTCTGTTCTGAATTTTTTGTCCTCTAATATTATGATCACATACCTTTTTTCCACAACATAGCTTTATACTAAAATAATTTATCATTAAATCTTAAGGAAATTCAGTTTTACTCTTGTTTTCTTTTTGTGACTAATTATGCTACACCTGAAGATGTATTTCAATCTGCTGGTGACCATTTCACCCGTTTCATAAAAATTAATGAATCGTTTTGATTCATTGATTTCAAGAACAATTAGAATTTTTTTCTTTGGTACCACTTATTTTGTTTTTTGAGAAAAGTTACAAAACATTCTAAATTAAAAACAATTTAAACTAGTCTTGTATTTCCGAGCCTGTAAGACTATTTTTTACTTCAAAATATTGTCCAAAATCACCCTGTGTGTTATGGGGTTATTATGGAACTAACTGTTTGCATTTTAAGGATGCGTTTGTACCAAGTGCAACAATCGACGTATGGCGGCAATTAATCTTTAAAATTCATTGGTTCTTCTTAATTTAATAGCCATGCCCTTGTATTGTTTGATTGGCATTTTTATTATGCCATTACAAATGACTTTTAGTTGGGCAACTGCAATTTGTTGATTGAGTCATCAATGAGAAACGTCATCACTGCTTTAGTTTAACCATAGCAAGTGTATTAAGATTTAAGTAAAATGACTTCATCGCCTTAGGTCATTTATAGGTTCTGAGACAGTGGAACCTGAGTGTCATGTATGATTTTAGTAGCAGTGGAAATAAGGACAAAGTATTGGGATTTCATAATGATTAAACACTGATATATTTACTGATTTATTCATGTTTCTTCTGTTTATCTTCCGTAAAATATTAAAACAGGTACTTTGATCTTATTCTGTCCACATATTTATTGCAAACACTAATGTGGAAAATACATTACTTTTAACAAAAATATCTCCTGCGCCACAAATTTACAAAAATTTGTATAAAGAGTTCGAAAGAAAAAGTAACAGTTAACAGGCAAGCCTCTTCATCTATCTAATGTGTGTGAAGCTGCTTGCCTATTACCTGAATTCGGGGATATTAAATTCTTTAAATGTAATGGTCCACATATGTTAATGCCCTAAAGCAGACGATACTGAAAAGTGATGCTTCCCTTGTTAGGGTTGGCCGGATTGGACGCAATGGGTTTTTCCAATTTTTAACGATGTTTTAAATAAAATAAAGTGAACAAAATGCTTTTACAATTTAAACTTTTTTCAATTTGTTTTACACAACACGACTAACACAAAAAAATCATGCTCTTTCAGTTTTAATAATTGTACTATACTTTTATTCAAATATACCTATGCACTTACTTCTAATGGTCCACATATGTTAATGCCCTAAAGCAGACGATACTGAAAAGTGATGCTTCCCTTGTTAGGGTTGGACGCAATGGGTTTTTTCAATTTTAACGATGTTTTAAATAAAATAAAGTGAACAAAATGCTTTTACAATTTAAACTTTTTTCAATTTGTTTTACACAACACGACTAACACAAAAAAATCATGCTCTTTCAATTTTAATAATTGTACTATACTTTTATTCAAATATACCTATGCACTTACTTCTAATGTTTTAAAAGAAAGAAAAAAAATTCAAAGGTTTTAAACGCAAAACACATTTCGCTTTTTAATATAACTGATCGTGACCAAAAAATAATTCAAAATATACCTTGTTTAACTTATGTGAAATCCAATTTTCTGAAGGTTTGTAGATTGAAACCTACACTTATTTTTTTTCCCCAAATGATGGGATATCACAAATCTCGGATAAACAAAATACTAGTTTTATACGTATTTTATTAAGAAATTAAGAGAATTTTATAAACTGTGGGGCTGAAAACTGAACATATGAATAATATTTTCTACTGTCTTTCAAAAATGTTTAATACTCTATGCAAAGTCCTTACTCTACACAAAGAAATGAAAACACAGATGTTTAAAAAATATATTATTGCTATTTATTTTAAGAGATAAATAGGTATATATGGTGTATGTAATTTAATAAATTTAGTTATTACTATTAGGCAGTAATAATTTTTGTTTGGTTGAGTTTAGACCACGTTAGTAGAATGAAACTATCATAAATGTTTAATATTTTGCATTTTTTCTACTAAAAGGTTTTGTGAAAAAAAAATCTTTACTGAAGTCTTCTCTGAAAAACCTTTTCCCTTAAAAAATCCAAGAAAAATGTTGGTTGGGGTTTTTCACGTAAAAGAAAAAAAAAACAGGCTTTTGCCACCCCTGTACCTAGTTGACATAATTAAAATGTTGAACAAGGTGGTAAAATTTCTTTTGAATACCTAATGGCATGACATTTCTTTTAAATATTTGGGAAAACAAGGTTAATTAATTCTTAATCTTCACATTATTACAAATTATTTGGCAAGAAGTTTTCATTCTTTTAAGGAGCAAGAATAAACAGTTGGTGAGTTCGTACTTAATACTATTTCTAAGTTCATGGACACTTAACTATTTCCAGAATGCATCAAGCTGATTTTCATGCTTGAAGTTCATTTCATTTTATCACTTTATTGGAAAAGCAAATGGTTTTTATTCATTTCTTTTCTTTGTGTAGTTGTACTATGAACTGAAGGATGTGCATGCAGTTTGTGCCAATGTAATATTTCCACGTTGTCTAATCAAACAGGAACATGGGAAAATTCCCCAACCCGGAGAAAATGCCAGGCTTTTAATCCTTAAATGTAGAGCCATCGAGAGGAGGTGCCAGGCATGATTCATGGGGCCTGGCCTTTTCCAGTTGCGACAAGGCCCAGTTCAGCTTTGGAGTACTGCAGAAGATAAAATGTCTAAGGCTAAGATTCATGTGTAATGAAAGGGGGAGTGGGTGTGACAAAACTGATATGGGCCCTTGTCTCTCGACAGTCCTGACCAAATGCTGGGTTTTTAAAAAAAAAACCTTGTAAAAAAATTTTGCGTTTATTCCTTGTTTAAATTATGGGGAGAATGCTTATAAAATCTTTTTATTTTAATTATGATTTATCTTTACGTGTTTAAAATACTGGTTGGAAACTTTACATATATAAAAAACGTTTAACTTGAAAGAAAAAGTCTTTATAGTAAAATGTCCTAAAACATTGACAAATAGTGCCAAAATGCCTTTGTTATATGGGAAATTTTCTAGTTATTTAACACCAGCATTAAAATATTTGTTATAGGGAGAAATTCGCTACAGAGAGATGTTGTTATAGAGAGACTACTGTATATAAAAATTTTCCGAAAGAAATAAATTCAAATTAATATGATTCAATTAGTACACGCATCAATATTCCTTATTTTGTTTGTAAGAAAGAAGTTTCATAACAGAGAACTAGTGCATACATTGCGCATTAATCAGGGGGGCCCAGCCCCCCTTAGAGGATGGCGCACCCCCTAAGAAGCAATGGAGTAGTCGAGGGGGGACTGCGTCCCCCTAACTTTTTATTTTAATACAAGCGTCCCCCCCCCCCAAATTTTTTAAATTTTAACATAAGCGTCCCCCCAACTTTTTTTTTTTTCAGGACTACACCACTGCTAAAAAGCTATGGAGTCCCCCGTAAACGGTGACCTCCCTCCCCCGCAAAAAAATAGCTAACCCCCTGAAAACATCCCCCTAAAAATTTCAATGGCGCAGTCTGCGCTATAACCCTCCCCCCACTCCTCTTGTCAACCCCCTGAAATAATATTAGTATTTATTTACAAGGATCGAGACAGATTTCTAATTATGACCTAATCTCAACTTGATTACTGTTGAAGCTATTTAAAAATAATAATAAAACACGATGTTTAAAAATTTCATGTTTGTGATTCTGTTTTTAATTCTTCAAGTTCCACCTCGCATAATCTTTATATTTATGTATTACTATATTCATAAAATGACTTATGTGCATTAATATAACAGCGTATATTCATAGCGACATCGATTTATGTAGTATTATAGTATTTTGCAGTAAAATGATTTGAAATGATAATTGTATTTTTTTTCCTATCATTATTTTCGTTATACAAATTAAACATTGATTTAAAAGAAAAATAATAATAATGATTAGGTCCCCTGAAACTTTAATATGTTCCGTGAGTTAATAAGTTTCGGGAACGACAAGCCTCCGCCGACTCGACTTCATTTAGCCCGTAAATTTGTTTCACGGCAAGGAGACTGTTATAAAGGAAAAGCAAAATCTACAGGGTTGGAAGACTTGGAAAATCTTTCCTATTGCGAATAAAGAATAAAATGTTTAATTTTGTAGGGAAAATAAAAACGGTGTGCAGCGTGCTAATACTGTGGAAATGAATTGCTGCATACACGTGTTTCGGGGTTACGAGGAATCTCTTTATAAATGCTGAGCAATATGAGCTTCAGGGATGTAAATCATCAGTTTCGGATGACGTTGTTTGCACGATTCATTACAAAATAAGTCTAAATGAATACTTCTTTGGTTATCATTCTTTAGGAAATCTACTTAATTTCTATCAAAAATCTGATCGAAGCTAATCTTTCATTTTGTACGAATGCTGCATATTTTAAAAATAAGGCGAAGATAAATAACTATTTTCAAGCATTGAATTATACAAGAAGGTTTGGTATGTAATTTGCTCTTTCTTCATTAGATTTTTACACGAAATTATTAAGTTTTCAAATTTGATGAAGTAGGTACCAGCAAAAGTGCAGGAAAATTTTGTGATATGGTTATCGCTTACATACTTAGCAGATAATAAGGAATTGCAAATTGTACGAAGTAACCCCCCTCCCCCTCTTTTTTTCTACAAACATTGATGCCAAAGCAACACATGGTTCATTCAATTAGTTTATATTTCGTTTAAAAAAAAAAAGAAGCTATACTATAATATGCATTCATTTCATTTAATCTAAACTTAAAAAATCTGATAAAAGTACCAAGAGATAACAAGATCAGTATTATGTTATGCCTGAGTTTTGTAAACTGTAAGACACTTCGTTTTCTTGTATTATTTTTGTACGCGTGCCCCGTTTTCAAAACCCCTCCACCGGAACGCATTTGAACAAATTTTCTTTTTTTGTAATGATGATATAAGTTAGAAATTCGTAATAAATACACCCGAAAGTTGTACCAAAAATTCAGAAAAAAAGTAAATCTATAGGTGAATCATTAACTTTATTTACTAGAAATCTCTTAACTTTGTAGTTGATATTTAAATTTTAGGACCTTGGATGCAAAATGAGAAGTGAATACTAAGTTAAGTCTCTATTGAGTAATTGAAATTTCTCGAACGCTAATTGCGGCCTTGCGAGTTAGAAAAAAAATTTATCCAGTATTTGCTTCCTTTCTGAGTTACTGATGTGTGCAAATTTATAAAACTTCATCATTGTGACATTATGACAGAATTCAAACTAGTTTAAGAAGTAGTTTTAGAGTATTTTATCATTTTATAGAGAAATGACTTTCAATAATTTCTGTATCTCGGACAAAAATTGACATTTTTGACTTGTTACCTTTCCACGTCAACTCATAAAATATTTAGTTCGTTCAAGCTGAGAGGGAAAGAAGTTAAGAGTGCAGATTTGGTTTTGGAAGGAAAGACGTGCGGAAAAATATTAGATTGACTTTAATTGTGATAGGAATTACATCAGTATACCACAATCTGTGAGTTAAGCATCAGCTTTATTTTACAGCATGTTGGAAAAGAGCGGCAGCTGAGATTAAAAATAATCCGAATGTCTCTGTGATGAGTGTCGCTTAGAAGCACTTGCGGTGGACAATGCTTGGGCCGGCCTCGTCGTACTCCTGTTTGGAGATCCACATCTGCTGGAAGGTGGACAGAGAGGCCAAGATGGATCCTCCGATCCATACGGAGTACTTCCTCTCGGGGGGAGCGATGATCTTGATCTTCATGGTGGATGGGGCGAGGGCGGTGATCTCTTTCTGCATCCTGTCGGCGATACCGGGGTACATGGTGGTACCTCCGGAGAGGACGCTGTTGGCGTACAGGTCCTTACGGATGTCGACGTCGCACTTCATGATGGAGTTGTAGGTGGTCTCGTGGATGCCGTTGGACTCCATGCCCAAGAAAGATGGCTGGAAGAGGGCTTCAGGGGTGCGGAAACGTTCGTTTCCGATGGTGATGACCTGACCGTCGGGCAACTCGTAGGATTTTTCTACGGTGGAGGAGGAAGCGGCGGTGGCCATTTCCTGTTCGAAGTCCAAGGCGACATAGCACAGCTTTTCCTTGATGTCACGTACGATTTCTCGTTCAGCTGTTAGAAATAAAAAAGCACAGATTTAGAAATGAAAAGTTTTCTTCCGCACTGTAAATGAATAAAGCAATAACAGCGTTACAAAGCACTATTTCGTCCATATGCTTACAACTTTTGCATTCAAATGGGGATCCATGCAATCCTTAATTAATTGTGCCTACAGTTCAATTAATGCGTTATAATGTTCTTAGTACTTTATTCGTTAACACAGTTAGTTCCATTTTCCATTTCACACTGAAGTGATATGGGCAGCAACCAATACAACATGATATAAAGGAATGCAAAGAGTTACAGAATATCATGTTTTAGTAAAGGAAAACTCTTTTTTATTTGTTTCTTTTAAATAATCTTTACATTTTATTTCTTGATGTTTTCATTCAAATATGTTCTCGATAAGTAAACAGAATATTTCAGTTTGACCTTAATGCATGATATGAAATCGCATGTGTCCTATCTGTGTTTTCATTCTTTTACGTTCTTTTGTACTATGATGAGGTATGATTTTCGACAACTGTCAGATATTTTTCTTTGTAGTACGAATTGAATGCGAATTTAGCTTTTTCCACATTCACTTTTTTTGTCGAATATATTTTTCGAATGCAAGATTATTCTGTATTTGAACATTTGGTTTGAGATAGCTCTTCATCGTTGTGGAAATATATGTCTATGTTGCAAATATATTTCTGTTTAGGTTTTGCATTTTTAGTAACTACCGATAAGGATCATAAGGATTAGAAAATGATAGTAAAGCTTTTAATTGGTTGAAAACTTTTTCTCAAGAGCTATCTAAGAATATCTCTTTTTCTATTTTTAAATTAAAAAATAATAAATGCTTTGAAACATTTCAGCACTTGTGTGTTATGTTAGCATTTGGAATAAACGTGCATTCAGGCGATTTTTTACTGACTGTTAGATTTTTATAAGCATAACCCTGAAGAGAGGATGCGCATAAAGATGATTTTATGCCAGTTTTTGTGTTATTTAAGAAATATATATATAAAAGTAAAAATTAAATAAATAAAAAGAAAAACCTTTTGAGTTGTTTTTATTTAATTTATACTGTAATTATTATTTAACTGAAGATATTGTTTTCGATATTAATTACAGAAAAGCAAAATTAAACGCATGTGTTGCGAAGTTATCACAAGTCACGACGACGCGTTGGCAAAGTCCTTGTCTTGCATTTCGAAAGACGGCATCGAATAGTGTGTAGGGAAACTTTTTAAGAGCTGATTTAGTTAATTTTTTTTCCTTCAGTTAAGTTCTCAAAACTTCTAGGACATTCTTCGTTGTTCCAGCAAGAGGTTTTGGAACATTTTATTAAGATATATATATAAGCTCTTTGTTCCTAAGTTAGAACGTTCAATTCGACTAGTAAGTATCTTTAGCACTTGGAACAAACTTGCATTTGATATTTACCTCATTACTAGATGTTGAAGTTAATCATGGAAATGTGAATTTCCGTAAGAGAAAAAAATGACTTTTGTGACTCCGTTATTCACGAAATTCAGAGAATTTTTGTGACTTGAGGTAGATTCATCGGGAGTCTTACCTGTGGTGACGAAAGAGTATCCCCTCTCAGTAAGGATCTTCATGAGGTAGTCGGTGAGATCTCGTCCAGCCAAGTCCAATCGCAAGATGGCGTGGGGGAGAGCATAACCTTCATAGATGGGCACTGTGTGGGAAACACCATCACCAGAGTCGAGCACAATACCGGTGGTACGGCCGGAAGCGTACAGAGAGAGTACGGCTTGGATGGCAACGTACATGGCAGGGCTGTTGAAGGTCTCAAACATGATTTGGGTCATCTTTTCCCTGGAAATGTGTAAAATCGAACACTTTAAAACCATTTCTTGTGTTTTCGAAAGTCTGACTAAGGTAATGAATAAAATTTCATTCAATTTTATGCTAAAAGTTTTGAAACGAAAACCTAGACTAAAACTTTATTACAAAGATGTTTTTATTTTGTATCGTTTTTAGACTTAAAAACTTTTATTTATTTATTGTTATTTTTTATATTCTTTTGTGCCAAAGGCTAGGCGTCAAACTTGTGAAAGAATATCTAACTGATTGTGATTTGAGAGTCATTTTTAATTCCTACCTTTTGTAACATGATGTATTAGATTTTAAGACGTGTTTTTGCACACATCCGAGAATACAAATAAAGATAATTGCGTATTTGAATTAAAATTGAAAGAAATTTCGCTTCAAAAAGTAAAGGTAGTAATTCGCGCTTTTGAAAAAGAAAAACAGGAGAGAAAAATTTGATCAAGCAAACAAGAATTCCCCCCCCCCCCCTCCCCAATAAATAAATAAAATCGCAATGTTATTTGGATGAAAAAAAAAAAGTTATTGACTAAAAATGCGTATGTTTCTCAAATATGACTTTCTTAAACGAAACGTAGAATCTCTTTCAGTACTTAATGAATAAAACCATTAACTTCCTTTTTTTAATCTTCAAGTGGGGTTTTCAAAATTTCCTTTTAGAATTTTGAAGTGGAAGGAATACTTAATTGACTCTTGTGATGTTATTCATCCTTGTGGCGAATATGTGTTTCAGGTACTGTTTTTAACTCAAAATAACTATGTTTTAATTTGCCTTCTTCTCTACTAAGTGATGATAAATAAATGTTATTGTTTTATTTATTTATGCAATTAGTTATTATTATTATTTATTATTTAAATAAATATCCCACTTTTCTTCTTTTTTTTTTGTGGTAAAAACTTTGATATGCGTCTGTTATACGGACTTCGGAGCCCACTCCGCTTGGTTTGTTGAAAATAGCAATCGTTTCCTGATTACTTAAATATTTGAGAATGTTAATTGTTGGACTGAGAACGTGAACATATTTTACTTGCATATTGCAAGAAGTGAGAATGGAACTCACCTGTTGGCTTTTGGGTTGAGGGGAGCCTCAGTGAGCAAGACAGGGTGCTCCTCGGGGGCAACGCGGAGCTCATTGTAGAAAGTGTGGTGCCAGATCTTTTCCATGTCATCCCAGTTGGTGACGATACCGTGTTCGATGGGGTATTTCAGGGAGAGGATACCCCTCTTGCTTTGAGCCTCATCACCCACGTAGCTGTCCTTTTGACCCATACCCACCATCACACCCTAGTAGAACGAGATGTGACATGATCAGAACTTTCACAAGGAAAAAGACAAATACATATAGTGCACGAGAAAATAATATCACGTTATAATCTATCCCGAAAATAACATCTTCCAAAATTATAAAGCTAAAACTGTTGTCGTGTGTTTTAACGTTTTTATTTATTAATTTTTTTTTTCATCAATTCTCTAAAATAAATGATTTAGCCTTCTTTTTTGGTTTACGAAAATTTTTTTACTCTTTTCTTTTTTTATTTCTGCTTCATTTTTTAACTGTCGTCTGCTACTTCAGTTAACTTTTTATAATCTGGCAACAAAGTAATTATCGTCCTCAGTAAATTTGAAAATTAGAATTTTTATCTCAGAAAAACAAGTGACCTCACTGATTTTTAAAAGGGGGTAAAACCCAACCGTTGTACTAGTACAGAATATTATCAATATTTTCAGAAATGCGATTTAAAATGTCCGTCATATTTTCATATTTAGCTCTTTATTCGTGAAAACAGTGCAACTCCTTGTTTTGATTTTTTTGTAATAGCCTTTTTGAAGCAATAAAACTTTATTTCGTTAAGCTATCAAGCCATTTGAATTGTTCCTTTATTGCTATTATTTACTTACTATTTCTAAGAGATGGAGATAAAAATGGTAATGTTTTTACTTTAAACGTGCTGTTATTGTACTTTGCAGATATCTTGTCTTAATAATAACCTATCCGTCTAAAGTCTCACTGATAAATTTTAAAATCTGTCTACTTCAATGATGTGAACATAGTAAAATCATAATTAAACGTACAAAAAGGACAATGAAATTTTAGACGTGTATTTTGGGAGTTGCGTGGAACCTTTTTATCAATGCATAAAATTGAAATTGAAGATTAGAACCGAATCAGATTAACCGAATAAGACAATTTCGGTTGATTCATTGCTTATTTGTCAGTTAAGTTGATTTTATATATAACTATTCCGTAACAAAGGAAAACTATTATTTCTGATATGAACATACCTGGTGCCTGGGGCGTCCGACGATGGAGGGGAAGACAGCCCTTGGGGCGTCATCTCCGGCGAAACCGGCCTTGCACATGCCGGAGCCATTGTCTACAACGAGAGCAGCAATATCGTCGTCGCACATGATTGAAGTGGATCAAACTGCAACATTGAAACGGAGAAAATCAATAAAAAAAATTGCGTCATTCGCCAAATTAAGAATTGATTTTTATGTCCTGAAAAATTTCTAGAAGCCTAGTTCTCCGAGTTTGTGTGTAGGATTTGTATTTACGATGACTTTAGCACATAAAGTAATGTACGTAAGAAAAAGTTTTATTTTTATTCATTGAATAGAAAAGATTATTGTTTTTTGAATCATAAACATGATAAATATTTTTTTAAATTAATAATATTACTTTAAAATTATTCGCGTATTGTATATTGATTTAAAAATGATTACATTTTTAAGTTACTTATTTTCCTCCCTACAAACTACTCAATTTTACTTGACTTTTGAAATATACAACATGAAAAATGTTTTTGTTTGTTTTACTGCCAGCTTTAAGAGTAAGAATGATAAACATTGTTTTTCAAAATAATAGGTACTTTAAAATCATTGCTAAAAAACTGCGTTGATGCATTTAAAAATCATTGCATTCTGTAGTTACAATTATACTATTTGGGCCGGAAAATAGTTGTATTAAAATTAATAATTTTTCCAAAACTATTAGATTTTATTTGACTTTAAATTTACAACATGGAAAAACACAAAAAAAGTTTTTAATTTATGAATAGTTTTTTTATCGTGTGACATTTTTTTTTTTCAGTCTGGTAACCAATAAGACTCAAATCTGGTATGGGCAACCTTTGAAGAGTTTTCGGGATAAAGTTAAGAACCTTCATAATGAAGTCGCGGGATGTAGATATTCGGTAGTTGTGAAAAAAAAAGGATAAATGTTATTTTTTTTTAATTTTATATATTTGAACTACTAAAGTACGTACAATGATAAAGTTACAAGCACTATAATAGTATCGTACTGACTAGGGATTCGATATTTACTTACAATCAGCAGAAATTAATGAGAAGCATGAACTTGGAGAAACAAGATAATCGATGTTGGGATCAATCCCACTGACACACAGGTGCAGAATACTTTCAAGACTTTCATCTGTAAACCTGGTTCGATAGCTAACTTTATTAAAGATTTATTATTTTCCTTAAAATTAATTATCTTAAGACAAACTCATTAGAAAAAGTTTCGCTGACCAGATCAAAAGTCAGAGCGGGTCACAGCCGGCTGGCGTTGCCGATACATGATTCATATTATTGGTGCTCTAACAATATTTTATTTTAAATAAAATGAGATCTTTTAATTTAACCAAAAATTTTAATTTATACTTTTGCATATCATTGGAAAACTTTCACGTTTCTTTTTAATTCAATCAGGAGAAAGATGTAATTTTCTAAATGTTTGATATTTTATTCTTGCACTCTATTTGTAGAGAATAGGTGAAATTTATTTAAAATGCGTTAACTCTTTTTTTTTTTTTTAATTTTATGAATAGCTGACAAATTTAATTCAGTGTAAAATCTTTCTGTTTAAAAAGGGGGAATCGCGTTTGTTATTTTGAGAATTTACTACTCTTTCATAAAAACGTACTCGAAAGTACGAAAGTACATTGTATTTAAAGCATAAGAAAATTTACGTAATAAGATTACATATGTTACAATGCAGATAAAGCAAAAAGAAACACAATCTCAATGTAGTTAATGCCGCACAATTAATTTTAAATATCTAAATAAATCAAATAAAAATAAAACAAAATTACTATATCATTTAAGTGTTACAAAACATTTTACTGTTAAAAAAGAGAGAAAAAAGCAAATGAAATACTTTTCAAGGAATAATATTTCTCTCAAAAACCTTTTGTGTTATTATCTTTGAATACGAAAGAGCCCAAAAAAACCTTTCCGCAATAAATTCAAAGCGTTTGTATACGTTAATTCCGGTGGAACATCTCTCCTTTTCTCCCCTTTCTCTGCGAAAGTAAGAGTGAGACAACTTGGGAAGCATGGCTAATCGTTAGAAATAACTGCTCAATTTCTTTTGCCTTAGGAAAAAAAAGTTAACCGTTAGAATATTTTTTTGCCTGATACTCTTTTGAACGAACACTGAAGCCAGGAATTAAATCAAATCATTAAGAAGTACGCATGTTGCATCAAAAAAAATTCATTTTTTTTAATATTTAAGAGTTAAAGAAATATTTATGTAGTTAAAAACGTATAATAGTTCCAAGCTGCTTGTAAATTAAATATTTCCTGCAGTAAAATAGTTGGCAATATATGTATTCATATACGCACTTTTTAAGAGTTACATTATTCTTATTAACTACAAATTAGTGAGGTAAGCAGTAACAATTCACAAATTTTTAAAGATATGTATCTAGGTCAGTTGTTCTCATTGTAACATCAATTTTTTTCTGGAAAGATATGACATTTTTTTTGAATTTAGGAAGTTTCGAAATCTTTAAATGAAAAATATAGTATACTGCGAATTTCTTTTAAAATATGGGGTGACATTTTTCAGTCTATTTCAGTAAAATGTTTTGAACTTATAACTTCGTTTTGAGCATTTTCTAGATTGGTAGTGATATAGTTTTGAAAATACTTATTTTAATCCAAAGTATTCGTTTTGTTTCAAGAGACATCAATTCAAATTCAAATGCCTTAAAATTTTAGACGTATTCTTTTTTTGACAGATATTTTGCATCAGTAAATAATTATCTTTTAATCCTAATAAATTAATAAAGAAACAAAAATTAAAAAGAAAAATAAACTAAAAGAAAAAAAAAGGAAGAAGAAGCTGAGGCTTCCGCTATCATATTTTCGTTAAAGAATAAACTAACTACATTATAGTAATAAAAAAATGTTCTCTACTGCATTAGATCTATTACAATTTGAATATAAATATTTATTTAAAAAAAAAATCTGTTACAGAGATGCGATTTTGCAAAAATCCCTCTGATGTGTTTTTAGTAAAAAATAAATAATAAACAAAAATAAATAAATAAATAAAACGTCGATCAATATAATACGAATACCGTATCACCACTGCACAAACACCAGATCACAAGAAATAATCCAATGGGTCTAAGTATTAATCCAGTAAGATGTGTTGTTCACCTACCGTGGGAGCAGCCAAAAGCAATAGATCTGCCTGAAGTCGCTGGGTTCCTAACTCACAGTGGGAAGACCTACTGGAGAGAATTCTAATTTGTACCTAACGAGTCACGTGATCCTAAACAAGCATTATTTGCTGGGCGGAGCGGACCGTTTTTTCTTTTTTTAATTCGCTGCTTCCTTTCCCAAGCTCTCTTTTTTTTATTTTTAATTTTCCCTTCGAATTGCTCTTCTGCCTCGCCATTCCCAAAGTCTTCCAGTACCACGTTCGCTCGTAGGATCCCTTATAGGGATAGAAGACTACCGCATTGTCCTGGCCCCCTGTTCTATTTTTGGCACCATCGAAGCCAAATAGGCCTAAAAGACGTGTTTCGAAGTCCACGTCGGTATAGCGTTACTGCGAGCTGGAATCGTTGAAATGAAGCTTAATTCAGGCTGCTACAAGGAGATAATTATTATGCCGTCTATTTTCGTTTTTGAGGTGGCATCAGGTATGCGGCTCACTGCTAGCAATTGTGTGGTGGTCACGAACAAAAGATTCTGCTTTCATGGTAGCGACGATTAGTTTTATTTTTAATTGGATCACTAGGTTAGTGGTGAATTAAAGGACAGCGTGTCAACAATTGTGAATAATAGAAACTGGATAATTCTTTATTTTCAGTGTCAGCTAAATTATATTAAGTTAAGAATTTTTATTCTGAAATTGAAATGTTGCAAAGCACAAAAGTACTTAATCACAAAGTTTTTTCAATTATTTCCAAACTTATACAATAATATTGTTATTTTATAATACACAAAAACTATTAAATTTTTAAAGGGAATTTTATTCTTCAATAATTTAAATTTAACATACTTCTTTGATGTTTTTATGAGTCTTCCTTTACATAGGGTAGCATTATTTGACAATTGGGTCGTGCATTGTATTTAACCCTTTATAAGGTGGTGGGAAGTATGCTTCACACCAGATTTATCAAATTATATATGTTTATAGTAAGCTATTTTACCCTTTCTGATTGGCAGAATCTTGCAAAGACTCTGGGAAATATATTTACCACCACATGCATCAGATATTATAACTATCCCCCCTCAAGGGGGGTGGTGGAAAAATTATGCTAATCTTATTTACTGTCCTATATGAATTTCTTTTTTGAAACAAAACAAAATCTGAAAAATATCTTAACATACCGATAATAGAAAAAAAATGGCCCTATAAAGGGTTAAAGTGCTTGAACAATTTAACGGAAATATTCGAACAATTGCCTCAATTTTACTATCAAATTATGCCTTATTTGGTTATTTTTGAACATTTCACTTTTATTCTAAAATATCCTCAATTTAAAAAGGTATGAAAGCTGATATAAAATTAGCTTTAGATGAAGGACAAACCACCTAAAGTTTGCATTTTATCGTGATCATTATTATAAAGCAATTAATTTTGATTGATTACAGAGCGAAAATCTTTCAATAGCATAAATTTCTATTTTGTTGATTGTGGAAAGATTTTATGAGAGCATTAAAAAATATCATTATTGTAAAGCAATTAATTTTGATTGATTACAGAGCGCAAATCTTTCAATAGCATAAATTTGGTACTTTAATGGGAGGACTCCCAAGTAAAGTACTGTACCCCCTCCCCCTTCTGCGAAACAAAACGAGAGACCATTTATATCGTTTGTAAATATCCGTTGCTAGAACAAAAGGTACTTTAACGACATGCATGATTTCTAAATAAAAATACGAAAAATATTAAATAAAACTATTTGCTATTGTTCGCAAACCTCTGGAACTGCAAGCAGTTCTACTCAAATCGTTTGTAAACTTATTGTTTTTTTTTTCTCTCCCTCACTCAACTATATATTTTTTTAATATTTCGTTTAAAGCATCTAATTTATGACGTTGTAATATTTTTGGTTTTAGTTCTTCTTCGACTTCGTATTTGCTCAAAAGATAACTGTTAATAACAGCAATGAATTATCAGTGCATCTTTTTCATATGATCTAAACAAGCGAGTTGCCATTTGAATTTTGTCGATTAGTAAGTCATGAAATTAAAATGCGGGATTAAAAAGATTGGATTACGATTGATAAAATTGCGTCAAATTTCTTTATTTCCAAAAATATGCATTTAGGTTTCTTACTTTTCTAATAATTGTCTTAATTGATTACTACACTGATCTTTAAAAAACTTCAAATTTATTTTGAAGAATTTTTAGCTTTTAATCTACAAACTTTAAAAGAACACAACGTTCCCTTAAGGATTTTTGCATTTTGTTTCTAACATACCTTTCTTTTTGCCATCTTTTTTTCTTTAAATTGTTTGAAACGTGGATTTCCCCCCTTCAAATTTAAATTTTTGTTTGCGATATAAGAGACACCATGACTGTCCTGCTAGGATGTTCATTTCTGCAATATCTGGTTTTTCGTTTTTTTTGCATCTATTGTTGTTAAAAAGCTACAAAAATGTTTGTCAAAGTATGTTTTTACGCGTATGGATTTCTAGGACGAACAACTGAGCGATGTTTTATGAAACTTTTGTGCATGAAAACTTTGAAAGCTGCTTTCGTGGAAGATGTTAAGAGTAGATGTTGGTGTTTTTAATAGTATTTGCGTTTGAAAAATTGTCGGCATTCAATTGAAGATGTTTGTCAAGGTAGAAGGCCCTTATCAACAACTGATGATGATTCTATTGATCAGGTGAAATCTACTGTTAGTGCAAATCGACGATTAGCAGTCAAAAGAACTAGCAGAAGAGGGCTAGATGATGCCTGTGGGCTTATGTCAGGATGTTCGGTCCAAAATTTAGTTTTTACAGCAGCGCTTCCCAAATTGTGGTACGCGTACCACTAGTGGTACGCAAAGCCTCACGAGGTGGTACGCGTGCAAGCAAAAAAAAAAAATCTATCTATAATATATTAGTGTTCTATTCTATATAATAAAGTTATATTAGCAGTGGTACGCAAAATGGTTTGCAGGAAAAATGGTGGTGAAAATGGCGCGAAAAAAAAAAAAAAAAAAGATTGGTAACCGCTGTTTTAGAGGGTTGTTGCGAAATTCATTCCGTGTCTGGTGAGTAAAAAAGAGTTTTATACTCCACCCCCCTCCCCTGTTAGCACGTGGCCTTAGGGGTACCTTCCCATCCATAGGGTAAGCCATCCCATCCTGACATAAGCACACAGACATCTGCGCCAGCCAGCCTCACTAACTCTGGCTGTGTGAACCTGGCCCTCCTTTGTACCCCTATATGCTGGAAGAGTATCATTTGAAGGCTTTGGTGAGTAGAGACCGGAGTGCGTGTCATGATCAGTCACGACGCGATCTCAACTGTGCCAGTGAAGACCCCCACCCTCTCATAAATTTCAGACAACAAAAACTTTTTAAGATAATTCCTCGCTCGAACTTTTAGCAATTTCAAAAATCGCGTTCTAACTGTAATTGCTGCAGTGGAAATGACGCGGTGGGGAGTGCGTACTACAGGGACACAATCACACTGAATAAGTTGTATGCAATTGGTTCTACAAAAAAAAAAAAAAAAGAAAAGAAAAGAAAAAAAAAAAAAAAAGAAATAGTCCTGGAACAATTTGAGCAGACCTTTTAACTGAAGAGCTTTGTGGAAGAATATGTTAAATGATAAAAGAGGAATTTGGAGAAAATCAGCTGTCACTATTTTAGATTGCTCTCTTTTGCTTTCCGTCTTAAATCAAGGATTTTC
This sequence comes from Octonoba sinensis, assembly GCA_038502835.1. Taxonomy (NCBI): domain Eukaryota; kingdom Metazoa; phylum Arthropoda; class Arachnida; order Araneae; family Uloboridae; genus Octonoba; species Octonoba sinensis. Next base: position 49,462,297 of record CM076600.1, read on the forward strand.
CCAGGCGATTGGTTATTGTTATAATAAAGCAGTTGTATCTTTTGATTCTTACTTTTCTTTTACTTTCTCCCGGTGTCAGTGGAATTTTCTAACCCAACTTCTTCGACTTGAACGGAGTTTTATTGCATCAATGAAAATATCTTCATTTGAAATATTAGCAAAAAACAAACACAAAAAAGTTCTGTTTGTGTTTGTTTTTGTCAAAACGAGAGAAGAGAAATCTTCAAGCACACAAACCTCTTCATAAACGTCACTTAACATACATCTTCCACTAAGCTCTTATTCGTATTTCGTCGCACTAACTGCATGTATAGCTGTTAGCAATGCGTTTTTGATTAAAATAATTTACTTGGACATAGTAAATATAATGTGTCATTACTCTAATAATAAGCTATAGTTCTTACGATACATTGCAGTTGCTTATTGTGATCAAATGTAAAGACAATTGATGTTAACATTAAAAAATTTCGGCCTATTTCCAAATTAAGATGTACTGAATCTGAATCCATATAATTACTGTCTCTAAAGAGAATTAAGGAAAGGCATTTAGTTTTGAGATTGTAATACTATTGTGTGCAGATGCAGATTTACTTAACATGCAGAGTAAGATCATCACAAACGCTTGCCTGTGGTGGTAAATTTAGAGCAGCCTCCAAATTTGAATTAATAAATTATATTTAGAAATATAAAAACGAAAGTCAGTTCATTTGAGCACACACAACAAATACGTATTTCCTTCACAAGAAATCCAATTCACCTGACAGTCAAAGGAAAGACTGCATTTGGGGGACAAAGAGGATGTGAAAACGAAGTAGAAAAAAGATATAGGGGGTGTTATATCTCACGCATGTGGGTATCATTGGAACAAATCTGCAATGTATATTAAACTGATACAATTAAAAATAACATCGCTCAACAGAATCACAATGTTCACCAATTCCAAAAAATTTTCGAAGAAAGGTGTGAAAAACATTCTGAACCATTTTCAAAAAAGGTTGTGACAGAACACACACGTGTCTTCTGTCACGAGTGTCAAGTTATGTCAACAAGACACAAGGTTGAGGAAGAATTGTCGCGCTCCGTTTCCCCTAAGCGTTGGTGGAAGGGTAGCAGCAACTTGGTGAAGCGAATCAGAGTGAGTTTTTATTTGTTGTGGGAGGAAGACTCCTTGGCAAGCATACCAGACGCAGTATGAGTCAATCTGCCTTGAAAAGTATCTTCGCTGTCTGCTTTCTTTTCTCTTTATTTCGAAAATAATATAACAGATTTCTTAATTCTCTCGAACTTGACCTAGTGTAGGCGTTTGATCCCTTTTACTGTTTGTTTTCAGGTGGTTTAGACGACAGGATCATTAATGATAGTAAGACTCGTTGTAGTTTAGTTTTGTTTTTTTCGTAGAACAAGAGGCGCCAGTGAAGGCAATACCATTGCAATGTTTAAATTTTTTTTTGTACTATTGTACTACTTTACAAAAGCAAATTATTTTCAAAAAAATTTTTCAGTCGTTTCCTTATATAAAAAGAAGGAATGAAAAAATAATGTGATCACTCTGAACATCTTTTTTGTCATTTTTATAAAGCTTTTTCTTTTCTGTTCTTTTCTTAATGAATAGTTTTTCATTATTCTACATTGTTTTTATTATTATGTGTTCTTGACCTTTTCTTATGCAAACTGTAATAAAAAAATTTCACGTTAAGAAAGCACAAATAAGCATTAAAATGCATAGATATGTTTGGGGATTGCTTGGAATATATATATATATATATATAAATGTAAGTGTTCGTTTGTGCGAGCCGCAAATCTCCGAAAGTACTTGACCGATTGGTTTGAAATTTTGCCAGTTGACAGAGTGATTCAAGCGGATGGTTTATAGACCCGTTAGAAAAAAAATCCGACAGGTAGTTCCTTTTTTATTCTAATTTAAGGCAAAATTTCTACATTAATTTCCCATTATGGGGGTGAAGAAAACCTTGCACATATTAATATAATATATCGATCGAAAGCGCTGATTTTTCTGCATAAGATGGAATTTGTTCGAAGTTTCTAAGTCAAAAAGAACGCCAGTTATAAGCTTTTTAATTCGATTTCTTAAGGCTCACCTTGATCCAAAAATAATAATTAGCAGTTTCCTCAACACCGGGTAACATAAGCTACGTAAATAAAAATGTAAGTGTTTGTTTGTTCATACAAGGCTGAACGTGATCCAGTTTATGGTTACGATCAAGTTCAGCCTTGGTTTCTAACCTCAAATCTCCGTAAATACTTCGATTGCTTTGAAATTTTATCAGAACATGTGTTTTAATATATCGCTTTTAATTTATTTCAACTTTGATTTAAATATTTCGGTTTTTAATGTTTTATTAAGGAGAATGAGCCACTGCAACTATTGGCAGGGTACAGCTATTTTCATTTTGATTTAATAATTTTTCTTGTTTGTGTTAAAGTATTTTTTAGTATTTTTGCACTCGAAGATTAAGGGAAACTTTAAAACAAAAACAACTTATTTTGAATAGCAACAGTTTAATTCAGCTATTTTCATTTTGATTTAAAATTTTTTTAACCGACTTCACAAAGGAAGGAGGTTATACACTCATATTGTATGCATGTCGTTTTTTTTTTTTTGTTTGTCCACTCATGACTTCTTACCGGATGAACCGATTTTCATGATTTTTTTTTTTAATCGATCGAGGGGGGTTCCCCATAGGTCTCATACCTTGGTTTGACCATATTCGATAATTAGAAAAAAAAGTAAGGGACTGAAATGTGGTAATTTTTTCCCTTTTTCATCCATAACTTTTGACTAAATGAACCGATTTTGATTATTTTTTCTTTGATCGATAGAGGGTCGTCTAACTCAAATATCGCGCATCAGTTTGACTACATCTGTTTTTTTTTTAGAAAAAACGTTGTGGGTGAAAAATATGTGTTTTTTCATTTTAATTGGAAAGGCTAGGCTCGATTTGTCTTTGTTGGGAAAGTTGTTAATAAAAATGAAACTCATTGTTACATTAAAAGCAATTATAACAAGAAATAGACTGAAGGCTTCTCTGAAGATGAAATTAAAGCTAATCAGTTTGCTTGCTCCAGTGACCCTTTAAAATCGGTTTTAAAATGAAATTTATCTTACAAACGGTTAGTTTTTAGTGTCATTCCCTCAAATGTTTCCCCTTTGATATGTATGTTTTAAAAATAGAGTATTTATATAAAAATGTATTTACACTAAAAATAATAAAATAAAATAATTTTTGGAAAAAATAGAACCGACTTCAAACTATAAATTGCGCTGAAAAGTAAAAAATAACATTATTCTTTAAACAACTTCGATACGACTTTTAAATATAATTTTTGAAATCGGTGCAAAATTATAATGTGTTTTGATGCATGATTCCTTTTGTAACTATGAACCAATTACAAATACATAAATAGCGTAGAGTTTGCAACAGTTTCAGTGTAAAATAACGCATGATGTAATTATAATTAGACTGTCATAATTTTGCACCGACTTCAAAAATTATATATAAAATTCGTATCGAAGTTGTTTAAAGAATAATGTTATTTTTTACTTTTCAGCGCAATTTATAGTTTATAGTCGGTTCTATTTTCTCCAAAAATTATTTTATTGTTTTTTCTCGTTTGTATTGAAGTATTTGTTAGTATTTTTGCACTCAAAGATTAAATGGAACTTTAAAACAAAGATTACTTATTTTAAATGTTAACAGTTTCATTTAGCTATTTTCCTTCTGATGTTAAAATTTTGAAGTATTTTTTAATTATTTTTGAACTTGACGATTAAGGGAACTTTAAAACACAGATTACTTATTTTGAACGGCAATTTTTTTTATTTAGAATTTTTGTGTTTGTGTTTCTTCTGTTTGGATAAGGCTTATGTTGGAATTTTTCAATGTGCTGAGCCAGACAATATCAAAATCTTCACCGACAATGGAACAAAAAAAAAAAAAATTGCCCGCAATAGCATTGTGAAAAAAAATAAAGCTCAAGACCAATCAATCAAATTGAGCAGTTTAGATTTTCTCATGTGTACAGTTATAAACTGCGTGTTCTAGAATGGGTAAACCAGACAATCTATATTTTCAGACAATGAAACAACAAGCATTGTCAAATGAAACATATATGTGCTTTTTCTTGCTTTTCCATCGAACCATACTGAGCCACAGCAACGCGTGGCCGGGTACAGCTAGTATATATATATAATATACTACACTAGTAACGTACTAGAGAACGTACTGGAGTTCGCCAAGCAGTCGAAATTCAACCGTAATTCATTAGACTTTTCAAGTTCAGCCTCGAACGTTTAAAAACCTTTTAGACATTTTAATTTTTCTGTTTCACAACAGTTTGTTTTGTTTAGATATTTCAATTAGCGATAATCTCTTCTCAGTGTGGTTCATGGACCATTGAGTTAGTTATTTAATTTAATGCATTTGTAACACATATTATTCATAAATTTTACCTTTCTGCACTCCTCCTCCTGTAAAGAAAATATAAATAAAATTTTCATGCCACCCTATTATTACTGAATAAATTAGAAATACTAATAACACTTACTTTCAATTTAACTAAGAGTTCAAAACGCTAATGCAAATCATTCTAAAAACTTATGAACGTTCAATCGAAACAAAATAACGCGCCTTCACACTTATTATCTCACTTTGTATTATATACTGTATTTTTATTTGTTTAACATTGTACTGGGAAAACAATTTGACTGACTTATCATACATATATTTATATATAGTTTGAAAATGGATTAATTGACACCTTATGATTAGAATTATTTTGCTTTGACATTCATTTAATAGATTAGTTTTTTTTTTTTTTTTTTTGTTTTGTTCTTGACATTTCTTCTTTGAATTATAAATTGTAAAAAATGTCTTGAATATGGTGCAAATATTGTAGATTGCAGATGTAAGGAGTAGTATAAAAGTATGACGAATAAAGACTTCTAAAAAAAGACTTCGAATGTACGTCGAAAGTAAAAGGGAAAAAAAGAAAGTATTTCCGAAATTTTTTTATTGATAATACTAAGACTCATCAATAGCTACTACATTTATAAAAATTAAGAAAATCTTTTAACAAACAGAGGAGAAAATAATTTTGTCTTTGCCTTTTTAGGGACCGTTCACAAATGACGTCACGCTTTTCCCCATGTATTTGACCCCCCTCCCCCCTTTGTCATAATATGTCACACTTCAGCGGACCACCTTCCCCCCCCCCCTTTGTCACGCGTCACGCTATGTTGCATAATGCATGATGTCACACTTCTTGTTACCCCCTCCCCTTGTCACACTTTGTCACAATTTCACGAACCCCCCTTCCCACCCTCGACATCATTTATGAATGATCCCTTATACATACATATATGTATATCTTTAAGCAAAATAGATTGTATTGCTACATTAAGACTTTCAAGAATTAACTAACATTAATATTATGCATATACGAGTATATAAGGACTTTTGCACTAAATGAGGCTTTTTTGTTTGTTTATTTATTTTTAATTTGCTGACATTTTATATTCTGGTTAAAAGTTTTATTTATTTTTTTTTTCTGTGTTTCTCTTGCACAATTTATATTCGAGTGACCGAAGGCAATGTTCAGAGAAAACCTTTAGAACGTATTGTGATTTATTTTAGCAAAAGCAATTCATGTACATACCAGTTTCTAAGTGCGCAATTATTTTAATATTTTCTATCTTTTTGATACGAAATGCAAAAACTGAAAAACGGTCAGTTTTTTAAATTGAAATGTGACAACTTTTCTCCAGGTAATTAAAAACATTATTAGTGTATATTATTTAATTTGTGGGCCTATCTTAGATATTTTTAGGGCATATTTTCATGTATATTTCAATGCTTTTTTTCTTACTCTTATAATCCGTGCTTCAATAGATATAAGACTTTCTACTCGAGCCGTTTAATATATTTTTTTTTCACAATTATTTTAGCATATACTATTCATTTGATTTTCATTAACTTTACTTTAGTAACTTTTCTGTTTTGAGCAAGAAATGTGCGTTTCTCTATTAAAATTGCTTCATCGTTAATCAGATTACGATGAACTAAAACGATTACTTGATAGGAAATTATTGCGTTTTTAGCTGTTAACTCACAATATCAGCTTCACGAACGCCTATATTGTTTTCGTGTTTACAAAACATTGTGTTCGCTTCGATGTAACTAATACCGTAACTATCTGCATATAACCCGCGGGTTATCTACGAAATAATTCGCGGGCAATATAACGATGCGGGCAATACACGGAATTTAAAAAATAATAATCATTATTAAAAAGAAAATTAAATTGATTGATAAATTGAAAGAAATAAATGATGGGTTTCGACACGATGATCCAATTTCACCCGTCCCTCTTAACTTCCCCCATGCAGCCTTTGCTTCCACACCAATTAAATCACAATAGGAGGGTAGGACCAGAGCAGAGGTCCCTGTATAAACAAAATGTATAAACAAAATAACCATGTATAAACAAAATACAGTAAAATGTAAACTTTTTACAATATAATTTTAAATGTTAAGTGTTCTGTAATTTAAAATTGTTTCCTTAATAAAGAGTGTACCTTACAGAGTGATTTGTTCATTGTTTTTGATTTGGGTGCGGGCTATACAACAATGCGGGCTATTTACCGATAATTACGGTACTTAAGACTGAGCATTTCCTGTAAGAAGAACTAGATTTTGTCAATCATAATTTTACTCAAATTAATTTTACTAATTTTAAGAATAAATTTGGCAAGTGAGGACATTGTATTTTACATTTTTAAAGTTCTACTAGACCTCTGGATTTCGGTCGTTCTCTAAACTGTTTACATATAATAGTTTGTAAAATAGCTGTTTATTGTAACAGAAATTATTTTAATACCCCGGAAAGTAAGCTCTACTTGTTTTGGGAGAATTCCTTGTTTTTATGAGTTAACAAAGAAAGAAAGCAACACATGGTGGGAACTCCCCAATCTAACCCCCTCGCCTCCTTCCGTTGCAGTCTAAAATTATGCTTCCCGCCGAAAGCATGCGAATTTCTCCTGCAGTCAGCTTCTTGGGATCTGCTTCTTATTTTAATTCCCTCACAGCCGGAATTGGGCCGAACTCGCAAACCCAAAGGTTCATCCACTTCTATTTGGGAACGTTTGTTTCAAAGCGGAAACTGCTTGCTCTGCTGTTGCGATTCTACTTTACTCACAAGGCGCTCCTCTTGGCCTTCTATTTCCCTTGAATACTTTCCGAGAAAAGGTCTCTATAGATATGAAGGTATAAGGTGAACGTTGATACAGTCTTAGCAATTGCAAATCAGGTCGGAGCTAGTCTGTTGTGGTCAACACGGAACTTTTTTTCTACATCCTTCATGTGAATATTACATTTCCGCAAATAATCCTATTATGATTCAAATCCTTATTGAAAAAAAGAAAACAAATTATATGGAGAAAATTTTTTTTAAAACCAAGTTAAACGAATTAAAATTTCCTGCTATCAGAGAAGCCTCAAAATGCTAAAAATATTACTAAGAATTTTAATTGTTAACGTGTAGTTCAATAATACAATACAAAACAAAGTCTCTAGTCCTTTGGCTGCAAAATATAATTCTTTGAATTGTTGGATTCTTGATATATATATGCTTAACGAGAAAAATGTTCGATTGCTTCAACCCCCTTGTAGCGAATGGCGCGAAACGTTAATCAACATTACTTCCTATTAGGATGTATGTTAGTACCAAATTTCGTTTAATTCTATGCATTTCGCCTTGATTTAGAGAGCCCACAAAAAACTAATAAAAAGTTCGACTGCTGCACCCTCCCCCCTTAAAGCGAATGTCGTTAAATGTAAGCAGCACCTGTTCCTATTAAGGTCCCCTTGTGTACCAAATTTTGTTCGAGGTCTGCCATTACTTCTTGAAATATAGCACTCACGCTAATCGAAAAAAAAAAAGTTCCATTGCTTCGCCCCTTCGAATAGATTCGCGCTAAAAGCTAATCAGCCCCAGTTCCCATCAGGGTCCACGTGTGCACCAAATTTCGTCGGATTCCATGCATTACTTTTCGAGTTACAGAGGCAAAAAAAAAGAAAGAAAGAAAGAAAAGAAAAGAAATACATATACAGACACACAGACAGACATTTTCTAAAAATGCAATTTTCACAAATCCAATACTTTCTTCTATATATTGGATATAGAAGAAAGCAAAAAATCAACAGATTTAAAAACATAATTAGGGAGTTCACCTTCAACTGTTGTGTGCGGTGTCAGAGATCACGCAAAATTTTTAAATCGTTATTTTATGCTCTTAAAAATTCGAAAATCCTCTTTTTTTAAATTTGACTTATATTGCAACCTAAATCATTCATGTTTTAAAATAAATTAGAGCAAGTTAAGGGGAAAAAAAAAGCTGTGAATCATTTTTATTATTTAAATTTTTAAAAAAATTTTCATTTACAATGAACACAGGGACTTAAAAATTACTCTCAGGTAGGATACCTTCATTTGTTCTCCCCAAATGTTTTAAGTTTTGGTTTCCTGAAATGTCACGATTTTCATCGACACGGCAGAACTGCCATGAATTACTGTGGGGGATATCCATCTTAAGTTACAGGAAATTACGCAATTGAGATGAAAAAAAAGGGAAAAAAGAAAAGAAAAATTTTCCTTCTAAGCATAAGGAAACCTTTATATCCAATTTCGTGGGGCGTTTGTATCTCTTTTAAAATCCCCCATTAACTACGGTCTTGGGTGTGCATATTTACAAACTTCGGCGGAGTGTTGGAACACAACATCGATCAACTCTGTCAATTAGTAATTCAACTCCGTCATTTAGTATTCAAATAGTTCATATAGTAATTCCTTCGCAGTTCTTGCGTTGAATTTTTTTGCAAATAAACTTTGACATTCCATTATGTTTAGAGAAAATAGATTTTGCAATACATTTATATGAATTTGAAGGAAAGTTGCAAATGAGGGTGGTCTACGATCGGTATTTAAAGCTGTAAGTCATAAATGGAGTGTTATCAGCTCCGATGGGCAATGGAGGATTGACAAAGTATGTATCTCATTAGAAACTTTTACTTTCTTCCATTACGATAAATCAACAATAGCATTTTGACAGAATCTCTGTAGGTTAAATTTAATGCAAAAATAGCAACCAAAATTGCATTTCAATTGCCACTTTTTTCAATTAACGTTGATTATCTCATTAAATATTTCTGTACAAATGTTACCCTTTCAATCTAGACACACGGCAGTGTGTCAGCCAAGTTCAAAAAGTCAGCCAAATTTAGAGGCGGTGACACCGGCCATGTGTATATTTACCCGAATCATTTCAAGCTACTTTCGACCCCGTCATTACTCAAAAGTTATTAGACCTACATACTTGAAATTATGCACGTCTAATAGGGATCCCTTAAACCCCTAGAATATCTAATTTCATTGATATACCTTTGATAGTTACGAAATTATTAAGGAGGCACAGCATTTCAAAATTGTCCAAAATATCGAAAAACATTTTATTGCGTATTTCGATAGGTAAAACTGTTTTAAAGCATCAGGCAAAATTTCAAACTTATGTGAACAATACTTTAAAAGATATTCCAGTTTTTAAAAATGAATTTAGCTGCTTTTATTCTGCATTGAAAAACTTTAAACGCATTTTTCTCTGCTTTGTATTTCTGACCAATTAGTTGTGGTAAAATCCCTAAGGCTTTTTTTGAGCTAAAGATACAGCTTTGAAACTTTGTGCGGGCATTCCACGAAGTATGTTTAACAAATATTAGCATGGGTTTGACTCTAAAGTTTGTAGTTTGCTTTTATTTAATTGTTGAATATGAATTTTTGGATTTTTTGTCGTTTTTTCCGAGATTTGAAAGAAAAAAAATATTAAAATTCAACTAAGTTTCAGATAGTTAATTCCATGCTTACTTTTATTCTAGAATGTTTCAGAAGAATTATAAAGAAAAAATCTTTTGAAAAAAGATATAATTGCGAAAGTTATAAGCAATTTTAAAAATGGAAAAAGAGTTGATTTTTCTTTAAATTTTAAATTAATGGTTGATCACAACAGGGTTCTACTTCCAAATTTTATTTCTGATCATAATTAGACTTAAATGCATGCATTATTTTTCATCTGATTGTTAAACGAAAGAAAATTTGTAAAGTGGTACTGTGCCCCCTTAAGGTCTGAAAAGTGTTTCTTATTTCTATAGTTGCCTTTCAAAATTTTATTTGAAACATTTTCTATGTAGCCATTTTGATAGAGATGTCTACAAAAAACTTGTTCTAAGACCCGTTCTCTATGGAATTTCACCAACTCCCGTAGGAGTAGTTTCGCTGAATGGGGTCATCTCTAAGACATTGGCTCATGCCGAGTACTGGAATGACATCATATATAATAACGAATGAGTTTCACTTTTGTCGCCTACTTGAGCTATTGCCCCAGAATGAGTTATTCGTCTCATTTGGCAACTCTTCAGACTGAAGGACTGACAAAGTGGCTCAGGATCTCCGCTCGAAATAAGTTTTGACGTATGCAACGCATCATCAGCAGCGGCGAGGAAAACGGTATTTTTAGAACCTTTGGATATCTCTACTTTAGATCAAAAGCAGTCCACGAACTGATTATAAATACTGTAAAATTTTGATTGTACAACAACTTTTTTACCATCTTGCTTCGTCAACTTGAAGATAAAAAAAAAAAAATCTTTGAGTGCGCTTTCATAAGTATTTTAAGCGTTTCATAACTTCTTTTTCGAAAATTTCATGAAAATGAAGCTTGAAGTCCATTAAGTCAATTAAGATCATTTCTGCAATCATTGGTCTGCTAAAATTAATGAATAACTAAAGAATAATACCCAAAAAAGAAACAGGATTTGTATTATTATTTATAACTCCTTCACTGAAATTATCTTGCAGCTCTCGAAGTCCATTAAGTCAATTAAGATCATTTCCGCAATCATTGGTCTGCTAAAATTAATGAATAACGAAAGAATAATATCCAAAAAACAAGCAGGATTTGTATTACTATTTATTACTTATTCACTAAAATTATCTTGTTGCCTTTGAAGTCCATTAAGTCAATTAAGATAATTTCCACAATAATTGGTTATATAAATTAATAAATAACCAAAGAATAATATCCAAAAAAAATTAGTATTTACTATTTATTACTTATTCACTGACAATATCTTGTTGCCCTCTTGCTTCATTTAAATCTATAAAACTGCTTTGCTTCCCTTCTTTGTTTTTGTTTTTAAAATCTTACAGACTTAGTGTATCGCACCTGCAATAATGGGGTCATAATTCGAAAAAAGTGAAAATAACAGGAAATTCAAAAAACATGTTTTGCGAAGCTCTTTTTCGGATTTAAATAGCACGTTTTTATTTGCATGACTTTTTAAGTTATTCTAATTAATTCAAATAATAGCTAGAATTGAATTATGAGGTAATTTCTCAATTATTCTACAAAATTGTATAAAAATCAAATAATAAAAAATAATAATCCCATAAGATTACACTAGTCGACAAAAAAAAAAACTTTTTTTTCCTAACACAAATACAATTAGTTATTTTCAACTAATTTTGTAGCGTAGAATTCGAATATAATTGTAAAAAAGCTGCAACACGTACAGTTTTTTTGTTATGACTATCGTATAGTACGAAAAGAAACTCAAAAATGCTTTTAAATCACAATTTTTATCATGATTAATCTCCTTAATTCATCATGGAATTCTATTTCAATTGAGAAAAGATACATATTTTAGACTACATAAAACATAAAACTATCATACTTTAATAAATGCAATGAAATGTTGTCATTTTTTTTCTTATGTGACGTTAAATCTTTTCTCTTTATAAACCTTCAGTAGTCACCCATCACTGCTGGTTCCCAATGACATTGCTATCGGGTGTTCATAATCTTAATGTCCTTTTGAAATCTTTCCCCTTGTTCATCGCTATGTTCACCAAGATCTTTTTGGGAAAAAATTCAAATGTGAATGTAGAAAGGGATTTTTAAGTGCATTCCCACACCCCATGGCTTGGAAGGACTTAAGAATATCTTAAATTAGGATTTTATAATTTTTATCTTTCTTTTGTGCAAAAAATCTTTTCACCACCTTCACAAACGATTTCCAAGCTGCTAACTCTTTGATTAAGCTTCCCTTCGAAATCAGGGTCGCAAATCACTTGGCTAATTTGAGGTCCAATAAAAACATCTTCTTTAAGTTTTGCTTCACTCAATTGTAGAAAATGTTCTTTTAAAAATTTTAATCCTTATCCTTCTTCTTTGTCCATGGTCTTCACAAGGTTTCTCATCAGTTCTAATTTAATGTGAAGTGTAGGGAGCAGAATTTTTTCCCTTTCATTAAGAGAGTTGTATTTAACATTACTAGCTCCAAGGTGAAGTGATGTTCTGGGTGGTCATTCCTTTTTACGAAATGCTGTGCTGTTGCTCGACTATCCCACAAATGTAAAAAGCAACAATACTCAGTAAGTCTCTCCTGAAGATCCATTAACATAGCTACGACTTTTAAGTCTCCACAAATTCGCCAATTGAACTGTTTATACCTAAATGCAATTAGAATAGTCACCACGTTAGCGTACGTTTCTTTCATAGAAGCTAAGTAGACTATTGGTTTGCGAAGCAATTCATTCAGTTCATTTTGACGAATAAAATGGAGTTCGCTGTTTGGGTTACAAGTACCGTCAACAACATATGCTTCAGTTGTGTCTTCAATGTCACTCACCTCTCTTGAATGTCAATATCTTTTCAATTCAATGGAACAGTTGGTACCATTAAGTGCTTGCCCTGAGGAACTGTCTATGGAGATGGGATATTCGGATATTCAATTTTATGTATTTGATTTTTGGGATATCCTTCTATGTTTGAAAGACGAAACTAAGAATCATCAAAAGCATTTGAAGGTCTCGCCACACCATTGGGACAGCAAGTGGTAAAGAGCTTTTTTTGCCTTTCATCCACTGACCAAGAACCACATTGCAACTCACGCAACACCCGTGAGGAGCCCAATTTTCATCTTGGTACCAACTTGGCACCCAAAGTACAAGAAACAAGCTTTATTCATTTTTTACCTTGAGATTTAAAAAAAAAAAAAACCCCGCCCACAAATGTAACTAAATTTATCTGGCATAGTTTTGCAATGTCTGCGCTCAAAATTTGCCATTTTTAACATGAACTATAATACAAAAACCCACAACTATATTCAACAAGGAAGGTTTACATAACGGGAAGCCAGAAATAACTAGATACGGCGAGATTGTATGGTACCAGAAGCGCTGGGTTGCCACATGCGACAAAAAAATAATGAAAAATAGCAGAAAGCTCCAACTTTTGTTACACAAAAATGTGACGTGGTGGAACTTTTTTACCTGCAGATATTTGAATAACAATATGAATTTATAATAAAAATGGTAATTTGGTTGCTGTTAGCGAACCACTGTAGAGCAGTGTTATCAAAACATTATTTAGTCTCAGGTAAGTGCGAATCTATATATAAATAGGCCAAGGCAAAACAGTTAAGAACAATTTTCTCCTCTGGTTTTGAACCGATTTTCTTACTTTTTTTTTGCTCGATAACTATTGACGAGTTTTAGTGATATCAATCAAAAATTTTTTGACACAGTTTATTATTAGTTAGTTATTACCCCTTTTCTTTTATCAGGTAAACCTCATTATAAATTTAATGTTATATTGTTATAGATAGCAGCTGGAAACACGTCTTCGTTGAGTAAATCGTTAGGTAATAAATATAAAACTCATTGTTAAAAAGACTTTGTTGCCATTAAGCGGCAATATTAAAAGCAACTAGCTTATCTCCCGCAGAACATCTGCGTGCTCAATAATAGAAAAAATAAATAAATAAACGCTTTCAAATTTGAAAAGCTTAAGAAAATATCGCTGAAATATAAACGTGGGGATTATCGCTCGATATAAACAAACTACGGTGTTGCCACTCCAAAGAACTTTAAATTCAAAATTGAGTTATGCATAGACATACTTTTTTGGAAATAGACACAAATTTGTTAAAGTTCGTAACTTACGATAATAAACACAAATATAATGTTACTTTTTCTATGCTAATCAATAAACAAATTTTTAAATATCGTTTTACAGTAGTTTGTTTTTTTGCATGATGTCAGTATCGTATCGTTTCGCAAAATTTAATCGTAACTGGTCCACATTAAGGGAGATATATATATGGATTATAATAAGGGTTTGAGTGAGGGTGAGAATAGTGTATGGAAGCAAACATTTAAGTCTTATTCAACTGCCTCTTAACTTAGTACGGAATTGGCAGAAGCACCAGCTGCTACATTTATGAGCGCAGTTGGCCCTGCGGCGACAATGATTTACAATACGTTTCCTTTAAAAGTGAGATTGATCAAAATAAACTCGACGTTATAATCTTTGAATTTGATGAATAGTACTTATGTAATTAGATAAATAGCATAATGTTTTCAATGCTAAATTTAATTATTATGGTCGAATTTTGACTGTTGGGCGAACTTCATAGTTAAAAATAAAACGAGGTTTTAAGACGATGGTGGAAATTTCCTGAATTTCTCTTCCGAGAAATTAGTTGAGTTATGGCCCTCTTATCCTGGAAGTTCGGTGAAATACTTGGTTATTATAAACTATCAATAAGCTAATTTACTCTTAACGCAGTCCCGCAGAGCACCAGTCGGCAGAAGCTCGGTTCCCATAGAACACCGAAAGTGCAACAACATCGACTTAGGTGAGTGTTTAGGAGGGTGACAACCTCTCGCGGCTGGTGCCTGTGAGGCCGTGTACTCTAAAGGGAGTTGGTGCACGTTAAGTAGCTCGTGGCTCCAATGTCTTCCAAGTGAAACGATACCTCTGGGGGTGCCAACCCCGTGTGACGGTCTTTCATCTAGGAGCTGGTTCAAAAAAAATTAAGAGAACACATATAAGGGGGTGGAAGTCGGACTCCTGCCTATAAGAGCCCCGCTAGACACAGGAGCAGCGCACCCATTCTTTCTCGCTTCGCGCGAGGATACGACAACAACAGAAACAACTCTTAACGCAAAAAAAAAAAAAAAAACCATTGACTTTGAAACATAATTAAAATTATTCTTCTGGGAAATCGATTTCCATGTAATTAATATCGTTTATGGCAAGTTAAATTATTGATGCATTACTTCAGCGGTTCTTAAGTTGTGTTTCACGGAAACCGCTCCCCCCCCCCCCCTGGGTTCCGCGGCGATCACTTTTTTCCTTTCATAACCTTTAAGAAAGTCATTGAAAAAGAATTAATTTTAGGGAAACTTGATAAATTTTTATTGAAATGACACCTAATTCATCTTTCCAGCAAAAATTTTAATTAATGCATTCAGTAGAATATCAGTGCAGTTTAATGACGAAAATTCTGTCCAATTGTCACAGGTGTCAGCTTTTTTAGCGTTTGCAAACTACTGTGTTCGCAAAACGGAGTTCTCTGCTTATGTGTCGGCAAAAGATTAATGTCGCAACGTGATACTGAACCTGATTTTAAGGGTTCAGCCTTCATCCGTAAATCAAAATATACAGTATATCTGGGAAAACAAAATTCAGTATCACTCATGTCATTAAAATGTTGCCTTTTAAATTCTTGTTTAAACATGTAATTTGAAATTATTTTAAAAACTGTTGTCTTCACTGTTAAGTTTTGAAATTGCTTTTGAAGCTAACAAATAATCGAAGAAATTTTCGTTTTTAATGCAAATAATCTATTTCCTGAGTTTTGTATCAGAACTATAATGTTAACCCTTTAGCTGTCACGTCGGGTCATATTGACCCAGGTAGTTGTTTTTAAGAGGCCTATGTTTACATAATTTATTACATCTTTGAATTTCACGTATTTTTTTTCTACGCTTTTTATATGTTACACATTCTTACATTATATTGAAATTAAAACACAATGTTTTACTTTTTTTTATACCCAATTTACTAAATTTTTAATTTGGGTCTATATAACCCGACGGATGTCCTGATAGGTGACAGCTCACGGGTTAAGAAAACAAGAGTTCCACGATAGAGTCGACATTATAAAAAGGGTTTCACGCATCAAAAAAAAAAAAAAGTGCATTACGCGATGAATCTAGAATTTTTGTATTTTTTCATGTCAGTAAAAGGATTTGAATTTCTCATTAAGTGTTTAAATAAATAAAAACATACTTGTGAATAAATATTGCCTTTTTATTTTCAAATTAAACAATAGATAACATGACTATTGAGAAAGTTCTAAAGTACTTGATTGCTGCCATTTTGCTCTGAAAAAAAGTGCAGGTGAAGTCTGTATATTTTGCGCTTATCCCAAGAATTTGATTTTGACATCTGTGAGTTTCATGTTCTCTGTGAGGAATTCGGCAGCAGTGCGAGCTGTGATTGGACGATCGAAGGGGAATCCCATTGGCTTCTTGTCAGGGTATTTCTGGTCCTTAGCACCACAGTAGCTCACTGCGTCATTGCAGATAGTCTTGTTGGCAGCGCCCTCAGGCTAAAATGAAAAGAAAAATATTATACATTTTTTGATCGTCTTGCGGTTTTCTGTTCTTTTAAAGTTAACGTGCACATTCGAAAAATTTAATAATTTTGCAATAACTAGAAAAACCGCTGAAGTCCAATCAGACCGATTTCGAATAAAGCGAAAATGTTAGTTTACTTACTAATAAAATAACAATTTCAAAGGGGGAGAAATTTTTTTAAAATAATTTTTGATGAAATAGTGTTTAATTACAAAAATTAGATTAGTTAAAATTCCATTTTTTATAAAATGAATGAATCAAGCATAAAACAGATTTCATTAAGTAATACGTGACTTAATTAATTTTTCAGTGTCCCGTCATATGCTACAGAAATTTCGTAATATAGAGAAATTTCGTTAATATTTTTGACGAATAATCAGTTTTCAGAATTCTACTCTACAGCAGTATGTTTTTACTTGGAAATTGCATAATTTTCTTTTTCTCTGAAAGCTGGATTTTTTAAAAAAAAGTATAGTATTTGCATTGAAGTCTTGAATACATAATGGGAGCTTCTAACTGGTTTTAACATCAAAACGGTGCCATAAATTAAAACCATGTAAATACGAGTGTCTTTAAGTCTGTGACTTGAAACCGGCTTCGAATATTTTATAGGGTAAAACAAGTAACTGAACTGTTTCAGGAGGCTTCCTTATACACAACGACAAATAGGAAAATCATTTCAAACATATATATTCAAACATATGATATTTATATAGTGATATAAAGCAGGGTTCGCGCTAGGCCGCGCGATCGCGCGATTCCCGCAGTATATTTTGAAATCCCACTCAAAAAAAGTTCGTTTGCGCGCTGTTCCCGCAACTAACGGACACGCGTTCAAAACATCGCGAAACGAAACTATTATTCTAAACTGATAATTCAATACAAACTAAATGGAGTATGTTAATTTTCAACTGCCGTCTTATCTTCATTAATAAAAAGAAGAATCTAGGAACCCTATTTATCAGATATAATAACATGGGGGAAATATTGATAACTTCTTCATTCCTTGGGATTACTGAACAATTTGAGCCCTTTGTGAATGCAGACTTATTTTCAGACATTCTATTCACAGAGGACAAAATCAAAAAAAGGAGTGGAAAAGGGGAATCTTCCTTAGTCACAAGGTTACAAAAGAATGCTGGTTTCTAAAATATACTGATTTCATTGAAAAACATCAATAGATAAAATGACATATGATCAGAAAAAATAGAGGAAATATGAAACTAATTTTTAGGATTTTTTTTTGTAGAAATCGCACATCAAAGAATTTTGATTAAATAACCAAAATACCAGAGGTTCTTTTTCATGCTTAACATTTTATAAAGCACCCATTTTTGCGATCGCGAATTTTGTGGAAGATCCGTTTTGTGTGAACCTTGTTGATGTCTATTCTTTCTTTACTGAGCATAGCTTAGATAATCATCTTTTATTACATAGTTTGTATTGGATCATGATCGGACAATTTAGTAATATTTTTAAAGACAAAAACAAAAAATTAAATTTCCCACTTAAATTTTGGTTAAGGTGGGAAATCCCACCTTGTATTTTTCCCCAGTGTGAACCCTGTTATAATGTGATAAAGGGTCAAATTTCATATTTGACCATCAACATTAAGGCTCTTATACCTAGCCAGGTTGGTGGCATTTTGCATTTGGCGAAAACTTCTATCAGCATCCAGAACGCAGTTTATTTTCAAATGTTCCGCTACCGTCTAGGAATATCCAAAAGTTTACAACATATGCTTAAATAGTTTTGCATGTGTCAATGCTGATTTTATCGTGATCAATTATAGCGATTTTCTGTAAGCTTGAAAATTTCTTTATAATTTCCACTTTTATGAGAAAAATCTAACAACAACGCAAAAGCATTTGTCAAGTAACTTCATATCACGCATTTGGCTTTTAAAGGACAGGCAAAACGTTTGTATACAAGCAATATCTTCAGTCAGAATGTAATAATACAGTAACATAAATGGATCTGCTGAAAAGAATCCATAGAGCTATTATTGGATTTTAGAATTAATACTGGAGTCGACAGTCCGCAGTAGAAAACACATCTTCCGACTAGCCTCCCTGATTTCGGAATTACGTGGGCAAACATTGGCCTCACCCATTGAGTTCAATACTGCTGAAGAAGAAGGTAATTTTTGTTTTTTTTTGGAACTAATTACTGTGAATCATGGCTTGCATATACGGTTGCTCAAACCTCCGAATATGTAATATTGCGTTACAATTCCTGCAGTCAGGCATTTCACATGATTAAGGACATTTACTGCTCTTTTACACTGTTAAAAAACCCTGAATTTTCAGATTGTTTTTTGAGTGATTTTAACGGAAGATTTCCGTAGTGCTTCAAAACATGGTTTTTCCTTCCAAAAACAGTAATATCACGTACCTCACTATCCTGAAAGTGCGAGAACGGAACTTTTCCGTTTTACGGTTGCTGTATTTAAAAGGATCAACGGAGAAAGAAATGGAACTTCTGTCAAGCCTCGGGAAAATATTATCAGAAACGGAATGTTTCCGGCAACTCTGCTGCCGTACTTTTTCCTTTATTTTCAGGAGATTTTTTTTACAGTGTACGTCAGTTTCAAAGTTACCTTCTGAGAAGTAAATGAATTTGATACAAAATGGTGTATCGAGAGAGTTTTATTTTGCGTAGCGTTTTATCTTTTAATGCACGCAAAAGTACTTTTTAGAAGTTAAATAAAACGTGGATGAATATAAAAATCTGGGATTCGTTGCAGGAAAGTGAAATTTCTTCTCGGGTTGCTCATGAGGATGATGATGGACCGCTCTAATAGCACTCCATATTTAACGATCAGTGAAAACAAAATAATCGGAAGTGGAAGTACGTTTTAATTTTTCTTTTTTAAATTTCTAATGGGCTGCTGTTGGCTTCTGCCGATTGCTGACCTAGTGCGTTCCCCAGAGATTGGTACCATCTCTTTCAGCGGCACCACAATGAGTGTGATACCATCGCCGCATGAGAATTTTGACGTCCGGTTTCTCCACCTGAAAGGGCGAGCACCCGGACTCTGTTGATGCGAAATTGCACTAGGAATTTAATTTAGCCGAGAGCATTCAAGCCAAATGTCTACTCAAGGGATCTTTTACATGCCGCACAATCATGCGACATGGGCGCAGACGATTTCCTGCATCTTGAAACTCCACCGAGACTGTCAGGCTCGATCCTCGGACTTGGGGAGCACGAACTCCGCGCCTTACCACAACGCCATCATGCCGGCAGTTTTTAGAACATAACGGTTAAATTGCGGCAAAAATCAAAATCCTTACGTTGTCAACGGTGTAGTCTGTGAGCATGATGAACAACTCGAAGTCCATTCCTTTGTGAGTGCCTCTGGGTACAAGCATGTTCTCTGGCCATCCGCAACTGCAGTATTCACTGGCATTTTCTGAGCCTTTGCCTTCTCGCAGCTCGTCGAAAGTGAATGTGTGTGCAAGTGTAACAGCAGATTCGATAGCATTTCGGCTGATTGTGTTCTTTCCAGGAGCCACTGTCCAAAAAGATAAAAAAATAATTAATTAAAAAAAATGAAGTTATAAATTATAACTGAGATGTGCAATCAGAGTTTGCAAGAATCTGGTTTTTTTTTAATCGAATATATCAGCACACACCTTATGTGTGTGTGTGTGGAATTGCGTAAGTTAGACATTAGTTGCAGAAAGAAGAATGAACTTCTGTGAGAAAACGTGTTAGTTACAAAGTCGGTGGTTTACTGGAAAAATATGAACTCAGAATTTTTTTAAACTTTCAAATTTACTAGGTTGATGATAATTGCTATAGATATCTGTTTAATAATGTTTCGTTCCATAAGAGTTACTTAAATATTTTACATGATTAAAATATCACAGTGTGACTAAATTCTTAGTTTGGCATTCTGTACACATTACATGAAAACTAACTTATATAGCTTTAATTTTCTACAAATATTTACTTCCCAATGGGTGTTTCACTTGCATACCGACTTCAAAGAAAAAAAAAAGAATAAGAAAATAAGGAAGAAAAATTCAACTGAAAGCATCAGAAATTTGTATTTAGGAAATTTGAACTGATTAAATTTTTTTTCTTACGTTCTTTGTGGAACTTGTCGAGCTCAATGAAGAGTCTTCGCTGTTCATCAGGAACTAAACGGTTTCCAAGTTCGTCAAATTTAGGTCCAAGGAACACTCGAATGGTGGCGTGTTTGGGAGCTCCAGTGGTGTTGTCAACATTGATGTTGATGGAGAAGGGTTCATGATCCAAATGGTGGTATTTTACCTGTTAACCATTAACACACAGACATTAGCATATGGCGGAAAGGAAAATTTGTGCGTCTTCAACATGACATAATAATTCCATTACTTAAAATATTTTTTTAATATTTATGTTAAGCTTTTTATTGACAAACATCCATCAGGATATGACAAATAGTGAAATGCAATTTTGCGTTTTTGAATTTTTTTGTGTAATCAGAGGCTTAAAATGTACGAAAAAATTTATAAATTTTTTAAAAATCAATATTTATTTTGGTCATTTCTAATTTTCATTCACTATTGTTTCATTAACAAAACTATCATTTAAATTAAAAACAGAATCATTAATAACAATCCGAAAATTTTAACACTCCACTTTATTGCTTTCTTTCGAAATTTACGTATCATGAATGGTATAATCGTCTAAATTATTATTCTGTTTTGTTTTAAGTAAAAATAAGTAAAGAAATAAATAAATTTCTTAACATTAAAATAAATTGCATTCTTCAATCCTTTGATTCTGTGTGCCTCAGCTTAATATAAAAGAAATAGTATAAATGTATAACATAATAACAATGACTTTTATATTTATTAATAGTCTTCCCCAAAAAAGAAAAATCAAGCCAAGCCTTTCCAATTAAAATATAAAATGCTAATATTTCACCTGTAACGTTTTTCTAAAAAACAAATGTAGTCAAATTGATGTGCGATATTTGAGCTAGACGACCCTCCATTAATTAAGGAAAAAATTATAAAAATCGGTTCATTTAGTCAAAAGTTATGGATGAAAAAAATCAAAAATGACTATCTTTCTGTCCATAGCTTTTTTTCTAGTTATCGAATATGGTCAAACAAAGGTACGGGACCTATGGGAAACCACCCTAGATCGATTAAAAAAAACCATGAAAATCGGCTCATCCGATGAGAAGTTAAGAGTGGACAAACAAACAAACAAAAAAACGACATACAAACGGACAAATGTATAACCTCCTTCCTTTGTGAAGTCGGTTAAAAATAGAAAAGTAAGTATATTCCTTACTGAAACTTTCTTGCCTGTTCCGAAATTGATACCATGAGAAAGATCCAAGAGGTCATCCTTCATGAATGTTGTGACAACGTTGTTCTGCTTAGCTTGAACTTCAGCGCTCACAACTTTCACACCTGCGAAGCTCAACTGTAAGAATAATGGTTTTTATCATTTATTTATTAACTCTCCTTAAAGAAGAACATTCCTCAAATACCATAAAAGGTGTGTATGGTTACCTCCTCCTTGGTGTAATGTTTCAGAGTTGCCTTGTACTGTTGGAAGATGTTGTCTACAAATCTGTGCCATCTGTAGAAGATGGGATCACGAAGAGCAGTTGAAGTATCACTCATAACACCAGGGTTTTCCTTAAGGAAAAATTAGTTCAAATTGTAGAAATTCATAAGGAATGTCTAGATTATTTCTTTATTACTTATATAAATTGAATGCGTATTGACACTTAATGTTTATTAATGAAGATTTTACGAAGCTATCATAGCATTTAAGTCGCTCAGAAGCCAATGAGGTTAATTCCTTTTTTATGATATTTTCTGAGTTTTTGTAAATTTTAATGGAATAAGAATAGAATTTTAGTTGTTGTTTTCTAGGTCAGACGACCCCTTTTTTATAGCTTCTGAATATGTTGTATGCAATGAGTATGCCTGAAAAAAAAAAAAAAAACATTAATTTCTCCAATTTTTGCTTTCTTTTACTTAACTCTTTGCGTCGCTCATTTATTGATGTAGCTCAAATTTGAAAACTTCTTTATTGGACACGATAGGGAAGACTAAGCGCAGTTTTCCAACACATTTTAAAGAGGCATTTTTGTTGCTCCACACAGTACAGAAATTCTATTTTTAATTTTGTCCAAATTTCGCATTATCGTAGAAATTCAGTGTTTTTTTTCTTACATGCAATATTTTTAAATTAAAGAGGTGAAAGTTAACAGTAAATATTTTGATTTCCTTTAGCGGATTCTGTTTTTGCGAAAATGTAAATCGCGACATTTTAACTTCATTTTTGGATAAATTTATTCTTAGAAAATCGCCTCTCAGTTTAAATATTGCTTCAGATTTGAAGTTTCCTTAAAATTTACATTTGTAATTCTCATTTTTTTTATTGTACATGCCATAACCATAGCACAGCAACCAATTTGGACCAAGTACAGCAGGTACTCTCGGGTACTTCTACTACTAGCTGAGTTCTTATATCTTTCACTTTACAGATTAGACAATGCTTTGCACTTCGATAAGGCAGTGCTTCAATCCCGTTTTGAATAAATATTTCATAATCTTACTTGGAATCTGCCATCAGGATCGTGCATCCTAGCCATCATCACATGTCCCCAGTTGTGAAGAGATCCATAAAATCCCTTGTTTGGCGAGTCGGAGCTTGCTTCAATAATGGATCCCAAAATGTTAGCACCATTAGCTTCATCCAGGGGAATTTCCTTGCCGTCTTCGCCATGTACGTGCTCCAAGTCGATGGCTTCCAAGATACGTTCCCTCCATCTTTCCATGTCTTGGACATCAACGTCAACCAAGTCCCTCAAGCTGAAACCCTGTGGTCTGGAGGCGTAGTGCAGTCCACTGACCAGAGAGGTCAAGTGAGGAGCGTAGCCTTCGAGTTTTTCTTCGAAGTTGTGGAAGGGAACCATACGCTGAAGACCGTTTGATAGCCTTTCACAATCATACCTTTGGTTGGAAAAAAAATCACTTATTAATATGCAGAATTATGTAAGAAGAAAGTCTTTCTTATTGGATTTAAGCTCTAAATTGTGCTACAAATTGTTTTCCAAGCTTAAAAAGGAGGAAAAATCCGAACGGAAAATAAAATAAATGCTAGGACGCTCAAAAAAGCAGTAAATGCATATAACACTTTCTTTCTTTCTTTGCTGTTAAAATATAATTTAATCTTCTTCCCTGATGCATCCCACATCCAAGACAGTTTTTTAATCTTAAATGCAGAGCAAGCATTTAAATAAATGTTTTGTTTCTTAAAGTGCGAGAAAAAAATTGTTGATAAATTACACAAATCATTAATTGCGGATGTCATTAAAGCTTAATTATACAGCTAGTTGCTCTTTTTATTCCTGAATATCATGATTCAATCTTTGAAGACTACGCAAATGAACACTTTCTTTTACTTACATTAAAAATTTTCTTTTGCGTGCAAGTTAGATTAAATTCATAAGAGATTAAATTAGTAATTAGACTAAATTAGTAAATTCATAATAGTAAACTATTCATCCCGCTGATGAGTGATGGCCATTTAAGCTTTTAAACTACTACTTTAGAAACCTAAGTCTTCTCATCATCACTTCGTTTGTTCACAATTGTGTTTCTTTATTTAAAGGTTATTATTTTATATATTTATTAATTTTTTAGTGTGTTGTTTTCTTTATCACAAACCATCATCAAAGTAGTCAGTACTGAGGTGGTTTGTTAAGTAACCTTAGTACTGGTTTCTTTGACGATGTGATATTCCATCATTATAAGAATGCTCATAATGATGCATATGATTTTAAAACATCTTTCGCGTTCAACTTGTGTGTTTATGTGTCCGTATTAAGACTTGGAAGCACCGGAACATGTGAAGATGAATTATATTTTCAGTTGAATACCGCTTTTGCATACACTAGTATGATGTTGCTAAACGGAATACAGAAAAATATGATTCCCTTTTCAATTTAAAAAAAAAAAAAAAAAAATCAACTTTGTACGCATGTAATCACAAATAGTTTTTTTTCGTGTGTCTTACCTTGCACTCATCTGCTGATGCATATAGTAGAACAATTCACCTTTGCGATCTTTAACTTTACCGGTGATAGCTGAATCCCAATTAGCTGGGTACACTACGTGCCAGTACCAATGGTGGGCATTAATACCAATATCTTCTCTGAAGTAGGCCAATTTGTATTCTGGTTCAAGAATGTTACCAGTGTCTTCAATTTCTACCACGATATCCTGAATGAAAACAAATAAAGAAAAATTTTTAGCATCATCTTATTTGCAAAAACTTTGTTGTAGCTTATTCAGATAATTTGTCAGATTGTTTGATAAATCAGATACTATATATATATATTATATATATATATATATATATATATATATATATATATATATATATTTTTTTTTTTTTTTTGAAGAGGTACATATTACTGTTCTAATTTTAAAAAATATAAAATGTAAAACTTATATCCTATATAGGAACCTTAATTTGGTGATTCTCGTTTACCGAAAATTTAAAATTTAATTGTTGTAATTAAAAGCTCGGTTCCCGCAGAACACCGAAAGTGAAGCAACATTAACTGCTATCAGTGGTTTGGGAGGGTGACAACCTCTCGCTGCTGGTTGCTTGGGACCGTGTACGCGAAATTCGTCGTGGCTCCAAGGTCCTCCAAGGTGCCACCTGGGTTGGCGCCTCTGGAGTTGGCGACCCAGGTGACGGTCTCTCATCTTGGAGCTGGTTCGAAATCAAGAGACCTCTCAAACTGTTGAAACAGTAGGGATGGAAGTCAGACTCCTGGCTATAAGGGCCCCGTTAGACTCAGAAGCAGCACACCCATCCTTCCTCGCTGCGCACGAGGACTCGACAACAACAAATTGAATACTTAAATGAAAATTGCTTAGAGTTTAAAAGTTAGAGATTAACTAGATCGATAAAAACATACAGTAAAACATTTTAAGCTAAATAACTTCATCTAATAAATTCACTTTATTTCTCTATTCAAGAAAGTTTAACCCCCTTTCCACTTGTATTGCCAATAAACAAAAAGTTATTTTGGAAAAGATGAAAATGCAATAATGTCTTACTTATACACCTGCAAAAGGGTACTATCAGAAACGATGCATACATGAGACAGAAGCATGAATAAAGATCAAGTTTATTTTTGATGAAATTAAGTTTAAAGGTAAATAAGAAATAATAGCAGTTTAATTGAGATTAATTAATTTGAGACTCAAAAGTAATGTTATTTGAAAGAAAGTAAAATAAAATAAAACCTACCTGACTTACATACTTCGCTATTTCGTGAAGTGTTTTAAAAGTGAACATTGTTTTGTTTTTAACATTATTCTCAGTAACCTTTTTTTATCACATTCAAATGTTCATCTCACTGTTTTCTCCTGTTGCGTAACACAAATTATGTTTTAAAAATACAAGTTAAAAGAAAAATAATAAGTGGTAAATAATAATGTTAAAATATCAGAGAGAAAACAGTACATTGGGAAAATTTTACCGACGCATAGCTAAGAAATATCTCTGGATCAATCTATAACCGAGGCATAAACGAAAGTTAGATTATATTAATATTTCTATTCTTTTGGTCGGGACTTTAAAAAATCGAAGTTCAAGAGACTCGTTAAGGATGTGACGCATGAGTGAGATGTTACTGTCCCCCTCCCCTTTAATTCCTATCTTATTTCGTTCAAGGTAAACTATCTGGTGAATCATTTATGAGGAGTTTTAAAAAAAGAGAAATGACGCGTGACAAAGAAGGGTGACAAATGTTGCCTATCGGAAGTCTTATATAATTAATTCTCTGTACCGGTTTTCTTTTCTTTTTTTTTTTGACTGAACTAATTGACATTAATTTTAGGAGAATTGACAAAATATATCGTAATTGAACATATTACGAAGAGCTATCGATCTACAACAAGTCATCGCGTTAATGTCAAAGGACATAAACTAAAAATTCAGAAGAACAAAACTGCTTTTTGTTGACTTTCTTTGTTGATTTCTCTAATAAAACTAATGAATGAATGTTTAAGCGGTGTAGTAGGGACATTGTTGAGATCTCGGCTCCAATTATCTGCTCAAATAAATAGATCCTCCCCTTCAAGTACAGTATGCTCTTTCAACTCGCCTACGCTTTTACTGGACTTTTGTTTCAAACGGCCCTTTTTCTCAACGAGAAAGAGGTATTTTTTCTCTGGTGCAATATACTTACTATCTTTAAAAATCTAGTTTTCGGCAGCTAAAAAATATCGACATTTTTTTAAAAAGGAGCTCTTTGTTGCAGTACGCCTGTAAAGGTTAATTAAAGAGAAAACATTCGTACAATTCAAATAACTTATTGATTATATTTCGACTGTATATCTCAAAAAGCACGTTAAAAAATTCATTCTGTTGCATAATTTGGTTCGTATCGGTTGTACGCCCTACATTGGCGAAGGCTTTAGAAATATCGCCAACATGCTATTTAAATCTAATATATATATATATAGATAACATTGCGTTTTATATATTTCATTTGGCGATGTTTGGCGATCAAAAGATGTAGGGCGCATAACCGATTAGTACGTATAATTTTACTCACTGTGTCCACTTTTCCTCTACTCTGCCGAGTCAAGCATTTTGGTAGGGGCATTTTTTTTTTTTTTTTTTTGTGATTCGAACTGTTTCTCGAAAAATTTGTGAAATTTCAACATTCATTTCATTATTCATGTAATTTTTTATAATAGTTGACTCTCGGTGAGGGGAAATAGCCCCTATTGCCCCCCCCTAAAAACCAGTGTTTTCGTAGACAGTGTCGTGTGCCATAAAGTTGGCGAAGTATGAGCCTACCTCAGTGGGTTTATTTTTGGCCTCCTTGGCTGCGAGATTGATGGTTTCGGCAGGGATGAATCTGTCGGGGAAGACTTCTTGGATGGGGGGCAGGGTGACGCCCTTGCAGTCATCTCGATGAGCAACGGCTACGGACAGAGCATAAACGAAAAGTCCTTCGTTTACAACCTCTCGGGCTTGCTTGGCAAGAGCCAAGAAGTCAGCGAAGTCAGCAGCAGCTGAAAGAGATATAAATATTGCTCATGCCACATATTCTACCTTTGACGAAATAAGGGACACACCGGTAACAAGAAAGGGCTTTGGAAGAAGCATTGCAAAAAAAAAAAAGAGCATTTAATAAGTTTATAAACACAGCTAGAAAGGTATAAGAAAATTTTTCTAAAAACAAAATATTTTAATGCGACAAATGAATTCAGTAAATAAACAACGCTATAATGCACACAGTAACGTCACTCGTGGGGGGGGGGGGGGCGGAGGAGAGAGATGGATTCCCAAAAGGAATTTAAGAGCTTAGGATAAATTTAAGTACTGAAATTGCATTTTCCCTTATTTTATTTTCAATATATTTAATCTGTTAGCAAGTGCATCGTACTTCAGTTCAAAAATCACTACCACCTTGGGTTTTTTTTTCCAAATTTATTGATTAGTTACTTTTATTTTTAATTATTTTTCGTTAGGACTTTTTTTTTGGGGGGGGGAGGTATCAGGAGGGGGTGTTACACCACAAATCACCGCACCGAATGACACCTATGAAAGGAACGCCACTGAACTCACAAACGCACAAACATTTAAATTTAATTGCTAAGGGGCTATAGGTGACCCCGACACACTTGTACAATGCCCTTTTATCCTTTTATCCGTATGTTTGTGCGCTATAATGTTGTTACTACCGCATTTACAATTACTTTCGCATTTGCAATTTAGATATTGCATGAGATCGATATTTATCCCTAAATATTATCCCTATGCTCTTCCCAATAGGGAATCGTTTAACGACAAGTTGTGCGTGAATGCAATTTATTGTTCAATTGCCACCTGTTTGTTAAACAGATTAGTTTATTCCTGAAAGTTGTTCAAAATTTTGATATATTTTAGAATGAATAATTTTGAAACCTTCTTGATAACAACAGTTTACTCAAAGCTTTTTTGATTTAAATGTTATTTTATAATATTAATGTATGTATCAAGTAAATAAATAAATCAGTTTTTTTATTTATTTGTTTTTATTTTATGAATTTAAACATTAAATTTATTCTGCCTAGCCCAATTTGCTTTCAAAAACTGCTGTCTCGTTATCCAATTACGAGGATTTTATTCATTGAGTGATTTCTCAAACAACTTGATGAGTTACACTGAAATCAAGGAAATCAAAATTGTATGCAAAAAATATGTTTTTTCAAATGAATTTATGACGCTTTAAACTAAATTTAAAATTGCTTTAAAAGGAACTATTTTTATATTGTGTCTATAGAAGAAACGTATTAATGTAAGTCTTTCAGGGAGAAAATAGTTTAATATCTCGTGGGTAAAAATAAAGTTTTTTTAGTTTCTTAATCAAGGAAAAAATTATTGCTCGTTCTTTTTACTTTTCAGAAGTACTTTAAAGTAATGTATTTATTTAATAAGCTTC
This sequence comes from Octonoba sinensis, assembly GCA_038502835.1. Classification (NCBI taxonomy): domain Eukaryota; kingdom Metazoa; phylum Arthropoda; class Arachnida; order Araneae; family Uloboridae; genus Octonoba; species Octonoba sinensis. The sequence goes on from CM076600.1 coordinate 49,491,332, forward strand.
CTTAATCACAACTGTATAATAATATAATTTATAGGGGTACGAAAAACATCATAAATTTATATTTTTACATTCAATACGTAATTTCAAATCCAGCAGTGATGAGTGAAAAATTTAAAATTTGCTGTTTTCGCATAGTTATTATCGTTTAGTTACTCCCTCATAATACACTTATACTTTTTTCCTTCATAATACACTGTCAATATGTAAAATATAATAATAATACGTTATAATTGTTATTCATTATTATTATTATTTATTATTCAGAAAATTGGTTAGATTTTTTTAAGGAGAAGATTATTTAACAAAAAGAGCATCACAAACAATAATGACAATAATAAAATCTAATAACAAATCACAGCTTTTATCTTGAAAAACAGAATTTTTGTTAAAACACTTGAGGTTCGTCCGCCTCAGGAGGAGTGTGAGAAAAAAAACAAAAGGAGAAACAAAAACGGAACTGTACAAACAGTGACTAAGTACATCGCAAGGTACACGGCAAGTGTTTGCATGCCAATTAGTTAATTGATCGTCTCCATTTTTTTTTCTAAAACTAATTAGTTACATATTTATTTTTATTTTCTCAATCCTCATGCTGAATCAGAATAATAATTTCGCTGTGACTGCTTTTGATTGTTTAGAATTAATACATATCATTTTAAGTAATTAACAAAACATAATTTATTTTCCTTAGAAGCGCAATAGAGCGTTTCTTAGGTATTTCTTTAGACTAGAGCATACATAATAAATTATCTGAAACTATTAATAGCTTATTCATGCTCTAAAGCGATAAGTTTCAGAGTTTCAGAAATGGCTTCTTCATTTTGGTTATGCGTCTTTTTTGTCATTAATTATTACGTTTTTCAAGATGTGCAGCTATCACCGATGAGCGATATGATTTGTGCAACTAAAATCAAATAGCTGCCATTTAAGTATAATAATTTGAGTTTTAACTGCATTGGTATTTAATTAGTATAATTTATTCTTAATTGCATTGGTATTTAATTTGGAAAATTTATTTTTAACTGCATTGGTATTTATTTTATAATGATTTCACTTTAATTAATGTATGCATAAATTCCATAACTCACAGTATAATGCCAAGATAATTTTTAATTTTCTTGGCACTATAATTAATTAAAAAATATATTTTAAATAAATTTTATTATCTAAAATAACTAAAAGATATAATTTTTAGGTAATAAAATAAATTTTATTATCTAATTTTATAATCTATTTACTCTCTAAAACTGATTATAAATAAATCAGAGTGTCAGATTAAAACACACTGAATGAAATCATATGTGGTTTCTTTAAGACAGACACATGATTTGTACCTTAAAATTTAATTTAAGATCAAATACTTGGCGTTTCTTTATAATAATTTGATTTGTAATTGCTATGGTAGTTAATTAGTAAAATTACATTTTAATTGCGTTGGTATATAATTATAATAAATTTAATGAATGAAAGCATAAAATTCATAACTTACAGTATAGTGCCAAGAAGAGTTTAGTGGCTTCTTTCAAGTGCTTCTCGTGGAAGCAAGAGAAGAGGGTTCCTCTGGGCAGAACTCCAACACCAATCAGCCTGGCATCTCGCTGCTCTGGCGGCAACTGTTGCCTCGTGAGCGTGGTCAGTTGCTCGAACAAGGGCAACAGTTGGGCAAGCTTTTCCTTTACCATGTTGGAAGCTGGTCCCGAGGGTTTCTCTGCAGCTGATCTGTGTCCGAAGCGGAGACTGCTTCACCCCCATTCCTGGCCCTGGTTTTATATGGCTAACATTTGCCTCGCTGAAGAGCTTCTGCGAAATATTTTGCCTCATGCTTTCTGGGTATCTGTTGCGAAAGTCAGGCATAGTTCTCGTGCTATCGCCTCTGAAGATTGCTATTGATAGATATCGGAGATGGGCGCGACAGGAAGCGGGCGTTCTACAACCGCGCGAATCGCTCGTGTAGGTGAACAACAAAGTGGACTGACTGACCGGCAATTAATTCATTGTTGCAGTCAGTTTATGCACTGATGAATAATAGCTGTAATCGAATAACAATAGTTAAGCTAAAGTGCCCTAAAGCTGACAACATTTAAAGTATTAACCAGTTGAAAAAGATTTAAGTAGTGAAGGGGTTTAAGAAGTGATACCATTTAAAAAGAAAAAAAATCTCATTTTAACCCTTTATCTACTGACGGTACTTATATGTACCATTCTCTATAAATTCCATCCAGCAAGCATTTTTACCAATGTTCTGATGGTACTTTGCAGGAACACTCTGAATTTCACATTTTCAGGCTACATATCAGCAAAGGTTCTATATTAAGAACTTAGAAAACTATTTGACGAAATATTTTGATTAAAAAGTGCATGTAATTAATTTCACAGTTAAAATACTCTGGGGCACTTATTAGCTGTAAAAAATAAATTCTTATAGACTGAGCATTTTATTTATGTAAATCCCTTAATTTTCAGTGTAAATACAGACAAACTATCTATGTAAGAAAAATACTGCAGATCATAATGCTGTAGATAAAAGGTTAAATAATTTTAGGTAATACTTTAAATGTATTATTTGAAGGTGTCAGCTTTAGGACACTTTACCTAATCGCTGTTATTGCGGTTTTTCTGATTCTAAAAGACCGTGAAAACTGTTCGTATGTCTTTCTTTAAAATCCCCGCATTGAAAATGACAAAAATTCTAATGATCCGTGAATGTGAATAGGCTCCTTTAAATGCTGTTTTCCAGGGACGGACTGGGACCCTTAAAAGGGCGGTGGACCAGCTAACCAACGGGCTACCCCCTTTACTTAAAAAAAATATATATATGATAATGGTAGCAATAATGAAATTAAATCTGCGTGACACATGAGGTTTTAATGTCTTATAATGCAGTAATAAAGTGCAAAATGGGACAAGCTAGAAATCAGTGATCATGCCATGCAAAGTCCTAAAAATACTGAAAAGAAATTCAAGCAAAAGTGATTGCTCATGTTCGAAGTATAACTTATATAATGAAACAAGGCTTAACTGATTGTTTATTACAAATTATGTATTCATTCAGATAAGTTAAATACAAATAAAATTTTAGGATTATATTAAAAAACAAGGTTGATCTTACTTTTTATGTTTGTTCAAGTCTTTTTTCTTTATGTCTTTTTTAAATAGGTGTAAATAAAATTATTGTTAATTTATACAATAACAAAGGAATCTACAGAGGAAAAAAAAATCACTACTGCACTTTTGTGTCATATTTTTTGTTGATTTTCCTTAAATGTTTCTATGACCGTTAAAATTATTTTTTTAGGCACATGGAGGGAGGCACATGATTTACAAACTTTACACAATCATTGAGAAGACGAAAATGAAGCAATTTTGTTCAAAGAACTAAGCACCTTAGGGAAATACAGTAAAAACGCGGGTGTCGGGGGACATGTTTGGCACCCGCGTTATAACATAACCGCGGTATAGTGAAACCATACCGTGGAACCATATTTACGAAATAATACTCGCTTTTATTGCATCATTTTTAATTTTATCAATTACTCGTAACTTTTCTCCCCCTATAGTATAATTTTCTCTTTTCTTCTTTGCTGCCATTTTATTCACTGTAATTGCTGTGCAAGAAGCACACATCTCAGCGGCGCAATCAGTCTATCGAGCGGTAGGTTATAAACCAACTGTGTTCCGAGAAAAAAGGTGCTTAAAAATATCTTTACGTTATCAATATGGGCAATATGGGATTGTTAAGGGGGGAGATCTTAGGAAAAAATTTGATTTGGAAGGAGAGGAACGCACTTCTCACTGGGGAATATGTTTACTCTTCAGGAATGCTAAAAAATATGGAATACAAAGGTTGATAGCGCTATAAAAGAAGTTACACATGCATAACTAGACTTCTGAAAATGGTTAAGTTAAGCAAAGTAATAAGCAATAATTATGCATAGTAACTGAACAGTCCCTGACAGATTGAGCTCCGCCAAGGTCAACAGAAGCAAGTCGGGGGGATTGCACCCGATTTTGAAATCAAGCTATACAGCGTCCTAGGTTGAAAGACAGAAAAAGCGTGAAAAATGTGTACATCACGCCTATTACAATAGGCAGGCTAGAGGTCCCTTTTACATCTGAGGGCCACATCCATTAGCTCGAGAAGATCGGCGGGCTACACCATAGGCAATTCTCAATTTAAAATAATTCTAAACTTCACATAAAATTTTCCGAAAAATTATACACGACGAATTGAAAAAAAAAAAAAAAAAAAAAACCCAAAAACTATTAGACGTTTCTCCCCCAGTGCCGGATCTTGGGGTTTTCCGTGGCGGGGCAAGACTTAAAAAAGCATCTCCCCTTCCATCCCCAATTATTGTTCCTTTTTCATAAACTTTTATGCGCTGGCCATTTTTGAGGTTTTATAACTTGTGGACCATTAATAAACCAAAAAAAAACTTTAGTTATTAATTCCACGGCATGGCCCTTTTAGCTCTACATTAGGGGGATAGAGCTAGTTATATTATGAGCCCCTCCCAAACTGAAGATATGCAATTGTGTTAGTTGAAGGGGGTCCGGGGGATTCTCCCCCGGGAAAATTTTAAAAACTATATGCAAACTGGTGCATTTTGAGGCCTTTGGAAACGCATTTGGGATTGCAAAAATATTAGTAAAGAAAAAGCAAACAAAATTTTTTTTAAAATTTAAACGCTTTTACTCATAAAAATACTCATAGAAATGCAGAACAAAATAAGCAGTTTTTTAAATCTTGGGGGCAGGGCGCACCCCTCCCCTTCTTACTAACGCCCCTATCGAAGAGCCCCGCGTGTCTGCCTCCTCAAGCGACAATTACAAGCTTCCACCCCCGTCTCTTCCCAAAAGGAAGTTTTGAAAATTTCTAAAAGAAAAACTATTGTATTGTTTGAGCATAGCATGATTTATATTTACTATTGCAAAGGGGAAATCTAAAAAGTTATATTTAAATCTAATGTAAAAGTAATAGTTATAGTTTGATACTGTTAGTTATTGTTTGTAACGGATTTAAAATATGAAACAAGCAATGTATGTGCAGTTAATATTTTGATGTAATCTTAAAAGTAGGTATAGTAAGAGTTTTGACTCTTAAAAGCCTATTTCTTACATTATATTATATAATTTTATTCTAACATTATAAAGTTTCTATGGCAAAGGTTTATTTAGAGTAATGGTTAAGTCAGTTTTATTAATGAATAAACAAATAATTTAGCATATTAGTTACGTAAATGACACGTTAAAAATTATGCGTTAATAAATATAATACTTTTATTTCAGTTATTTCAAATATAGTACAATAATCATATTGATTGATTCTTGTGAAACATTAAATTTGTATAAAAAATAATAATAACAACAAATTTCAGGCAAATTTTAAATTTTTTGATAAAAATCATGACTTTTTTAAATAATTTAAATAACTGATTTAACACTTGATCTAAATCAGCGAACCCTGATTCTAATTGAGTGAAATTAATTTATGCAATAACTTTACTTTTAAGATAGCCGCGATAAAAAATTATGTACTATTTTTTGGTTGTCAATATAAATAAATAAAAGTAGAAACAATAGTTAAATTATATTTTAATTAGATACGCAATCTTAAAATAAAAATAGCTAAAATCAGATTTGAACTGAGTCAAATTAGTCTGTTTTGCAGCGAAATCCAAATTCTGAAACTAAATAAAAACACATGTGACTCAAAATAAAGTACCGGAACAGAGTTCAACCTAATAGAAAAGTTTGGAAACGCCTTATCGACCCCACTGTATCCCTGCATCTAAGAAAATTTTTAAATTAAATTAAATGCCCTATGAGATAAGTTTTATCTAATAAAAATCTAAAAACAGTTCAATTTCGGAATAATAACTGTTTTTTTTTATTACTTCTTACCAATGGAAGTGTCGTGTCACTTAGTTATTGATTCCCAAACTGTGCGCCAAAAAATGGAGAAGTCTTCACAGGGCGCCTCGAAATTTTGCAATTAACTTCAAAAATAATTAGAAGTTTATTGCAAATTATGAAGTTTTAGCAATACTTCGCAGTGACCTATAATAAAAACGAGGGTTGTGCAATGCAGGTTATTTATTTTCATACGTTACTTATGGTTAGTTATTATGGAGCCCCTCAAAATCGACAACCCAACAAATTGGCCAAAACGTGGACCAAGCCCCCCTGCGAAAAAATGTGTCATGACCTCCCCCTCCCCCTTCCTGGTGAGCACCCCCATGACTCATGGATGTAAGCTGTGTTTGGTCAAACTTTTATGTAGAGAAGGGAATCTATATTCCAAAACGGGCGCCTCGGCTCAACCCTCGAGACGTGTTCGCGAATCCTCGTATACCTATAGACCAGAACACTTATGTTCTCTACTGTCCTCTCACCCCTTCCCCCGAGCCTTACCAAAATGAATGACCATTGAAGCATATACGTCCTAAAGCGTCCACAAATGTGGTTTTGCCTGGGAAAGTCGTTTTTACCTTTCTTTTAAAGCAAGATTTTGTCGTCACGGATTAAAAGCAATTTAATTTTGTTTCTCCTACTGTAAATTAATAGGGGAGAAAATGTCACAGAGAATTTTTCTTTTTTGGGAGGCGTCTAGATGAAAGGGCGCACCGGGACATGCCCCGGTGTCCCGGTGGGCCAGTCCGCCCCTGCTGTTTTCCGCTCCCAATTGGTCATAGTTGCTAATTTACATAAAGCATCAAATCGCATTAGATGGCCCAGTTTTGTAACACCAGCTCCATTTTTTTTTCTATTTGCAGCACTATGTATATGAAATGTTAATCATTTATTGACAAATACGTTGTCTGTAAATAACTTTTTGATTTTAAGTAAAAATTCTTAAGTAGCAATTTTTATCAAATTTCAAAATTTTTCCACCAACTGCAGTATAATTTATCGCAACGAATGCAGTCTGCCATGTTTTCAGGGTCAGACAGAGACAGTACTGTTGACTAGGAGTACATCTCTTCAGTGTTTAAGGGGGGTATTGTAGTGTAGAATTTTGGAAAAAAATCGAAATATTTCCCCATATTTCCAACGTTTAGACATTCAAGAATATGCCATTAAAAGGATTTTTCCAAATTCCTTTTATTTCATGAGTTATAACCGTTTTAGTGATATGGCATCGGTTCCGGTCCGACCGCTACAAGTCAACAAAAGACGGTAGAGTACCCGAGACCCTACGGTTGAATATCCCTTGTAAAATCTTTATTGTATAATATCCCTTTTAAATCTATATTTAATTGAAGGCCATAGAAACTTGTTTTGTTGGAATATTCTCCTTTTAGTTTTATTTTAAGTTAATTTTGAGCCAAGCTTCGTACCAACCTACGCAGTTAGTATTTTTAATGAAATTTTATAGCCATATTAAAAATGTAAGATGTTATGGGAATCACGATTGGCCCAGAAGCTAATGCTTTTGCAGCGAGATGGGACGAAGCGCGCATCGACCGCTCGGAATTCCGGACTTCAGAGACGTCAAAAGAGGGTAGAACTGCTCGTTTTCACCAGAGAACATCGAAGAATGAGCATTTTGAAGTGGAGGAAGCTTTCTCATATGGAGCAGGAATCGCCGATTAAAAATATGTAAGTATTCTGTACCATTATATAAGTAAAATTGCCGAAAATTTGCCTCAAAATTTTGAACGCGTTTTTCTCGAAACTACTTTTTTCGAGCTGGCGGTAAGGATATCTCGAGTTCTAATGGACCGATTTACTTCAAATTTGGAGAGGATGTTTTCTATAGATCCCTTTATCGTGTGGACCTTGCTCAAAACTATAACTTTTCATTTAGTTTTTTTTAAAAAATTCAAAATTGTTAAAAATATGCAAAAAAAATTTTTTTTTCAAACTGCCGCCATTTTGTAATTTTTTTTTTTAAAACTTGTCCAAGGGTCTTACGATAGCAGCATGTATAATAATTGAGAGTCCGTCTGTTTTTTATTTTTCAGCTTACCTGTAGGGTTGGAATAATGCACGCCAGGACACCTTCTTTTAGTTGGACCTCCACTTTGACTGCTCATAACTTTGTCAATTTTAATTTTTTTCTTTGGTTAATTTTTGTATGTAATAATAAAACATCAATAAGAAAATGATTCAAAATTGAATCGCAAAAATATTTTTTTTCCTTTGTACAGCACTACAAAAATCGGGCGAAATTCATGCTTCTACACTAGAATACCCCCTTAAACGGGGGGGGGGGGGGAGCGCTAATTTTGTTCCTTGAACTTAGCAAACACTCTAGAAAGCATTTAACTGTTAATGGTAATGAAGAAAGTAATGATTATGGTAGGAAACTGTACAACAAATTTTTGGCTAAAGTTTTAAAAAAAGGAAAGAAAAAGCAGCTTAAATTCATTAATGTAATTTTTTTATTAACCTTTAAAATTTTGTTTTATTACATTTTTGCAAAATGTCTTCATGAATTATTATTTATATTTTAATGGAATATCTTCAATGACATCATTATTTAGACTAGTTATAAGCACAGGAATATTTTGACTATAATAATAATAACTTTAATGAATCAAATATTTGCGAAATAACAACAGCTGATTTCTTTTCCTTTAATATATGGCGAGATTTTTCAAATCAGACAATGACACTCACCTTATATTTTTCTGAAGTTTTCTGAATCTTTGAGAAAAATTTTCTGAATTTTTACCTGGAGGTTTGCCAGGCATGGGAAAGAAGTTTTGAAAAAAAAAAAAAAAAAGCAACGTGATTTTGGAAGATTTTTCTTTTTTTGAAACCTTATTGTCTTATTAATTTAATTTCGCGTAACTAGCACGGCCTAGGCTCTGCACCAATCTAGAAATTCCTCAAGGAAAGTGGAGATGAATGTTTTATCAAGAAGAAAGTGATAAAGGGTCTATGTAAATCCTAAATGCATTTTTTAATTGCAGAAAAACTCAGTTTTACAGATAGTCTACAGACATTTTTTGTAGGACGTTTGCAAATGTCACTGTAGATATAACGGAGCAGAAAATATTTTCAAAAATTTCTTTTGCTATTTTAAGTATGAAAACTATTTTATGTTAGATATAGATATTGTAAAAACAAACCATATTTCTATAAATAGGAACACTCTCAGAAACACATGCTCAAATCTCACGAAACTTTCGTCGTATTTGACGAAATGGCTTCGTGAAAAATGTTCCGAGTAAACCTTTCGTCAAATTGCCGAGATTTGTGTATTAACTTTTTTATGTCACGTTTGTAACTTTTTTATGTCGCGAAGAAAGAATCGTTATAAATGACGAAATTTTCTTGACGATTGAAGAATCGTCGAAAATGAGAATTCTACTTTTGAGAGTGAATAATAAGAAAGTAACAGTCTTTTCTTTGTGCAGAAATAATAAACTTAAAATTGCCAAATAGAATATAAAATGGTATATCAGTGTTTCGGGGTTACATAGAACCTTTTTATCAATTCATGAAATTGCGAGCGTTGGGGTGAACATCATCCGAGTCAAAGGTTAAAAAACCGTGCCGAAACCTAATCGTCTTACCATATAAACTTCCTGTTCCCAAAATGGCCTTTAAAATCTGCTTTTGTACTCTAAGAATTCATTAATTAAAACCATCCTTCACCAAGGAAAGTAGTGAATATTTTTCCTTATGAAAAATGTTGATGAAGCGTAATTAATTATAAACACAATTTCTGAATACATAGAAAGACTGTTGTAGAAAGTCTGACAGAAAGTTTATGAAGACATTTTATAAAGGTATCTGCAGAAATAATTTAGATAGAAAATTTCTGTAGCTTCTCTAGAAAAGCATTCCATAGATATTATTAAAAGAATTCTATTGATATTCTACATAAGGAATTTTTATTAAGTCCTACATAAAATGATTCTATATAAGACCGCTCGAAATTGTAAAAACGAGACCCATTTGCATTCTAATTTAAATTTCCATTAATCGATTCTTTAAATTGTTTTTATAGGATTTTAATTGTAAAAAAATGCAAAAGGCTGCAATGCAAAAGGCTGCACGTGTCGTAGGTGCTCGAACACGTGCTTTTAGAATTAGAGGAGGGAAAGAGTAATTGCATCAGCAACTCCGGACAAAACGGAAAGTGGCAGATACCAATAACATTTTCATTGCATTTGCCCTAACACACCCTCAGAAATGGAGCTCTCACTTTTAACCGATTCTTCGATCGTCAAACAAATTTCGTTATTTATAATGATTCTTTCCTCGCGCGATCACGTGATTTAAGAAAGTTACTACACAAATTTCGCCAATTTGACGTAAAGTTTACTCAGAGCATTTTTCACGAAGGCATTTCGTCAAATACGACGAAAGTTTCGTGAGATTTGAGCATGCGTTTATGAGAGTGCAGGTGTATTATTTATACACATATCAGTGTGTAACGATAGAAATCTTGAAACAAAGTAACCGGTTCTTTTCGAACCAGTAAAAAATGCGAAAAAAAAAAAAAAAAAACCTTAGGGTTAAAACTAATAGGTGCTGTAGAATATTGTTGTATATAGATATATAATTTTTTCATTCAACAAGTAACTGAAATTTTGAATTATTTCAATTTGAGTATGAATATAATTTTGGTACGTATGCAAATGGGGAGGGGGCAAAAAAAATTTTCTTTGTCTACAAGTAACAAAATAATTAAACAAAACGTTATCAGTAAGAAAAAATTCTAAATATGTATCTAAAAATGAGCCATAAAAAAAGTTTCACATAAAATATTGTATATTAATTTGCTCAAGAATAAAACGGTGCACGATTAACTTCATCGTGAAAATTAGTTTTAGTGAAATATTTTAAGATACTGATGCGAATGTATTGCCCTGACACATAAGTCAGGGCAATGCATTAAATCAAAAATAGAACGCATAAAAAAAAATAGTTTTTTTTTTTTTAAATTAATACTTGATACAAGAAAATAGGTTTGGCGTCTGATTTTTTTTAAAGCTTCGAAATAGTTTACCGAGTTATAATTTAAATAGGAGCCTTTTGTAAACAAGTAAGAAGGAAATCAGAATGTATTTTATTTTTTTTCCACTTTTTTTTGCGACAAATTTGTCCTTTCAGGTAGCTTTTTATGCTTCGGAAATTGAAGAAAGTGCTTATGTGGAATCGTGTGCAAGTTCTGTGTGCTACATTTTCTTATTTGTCCATGCAATACTTATCATGGCATCGAATTACTAACATTCTAAGCATATGAACTGCGAAATGAACCGAGAAAATTTCATAATGAAACTTGATTTTTTTATCAACAATTCATATACAGTTGTTTTTTTCTTTGCTATTCCGATCACCTTTTTTGTCCCCCCCCCCCTCCCCCATTTTACAATATGTCTCAAAAGTTTTTGCACTTCATCATGCTACCTTGTGTTATGAGCACGCTCCTCAATAAATCAAGAAAACATGCGTATCGTGATTTTTTTTTTTTAATGTTACTTTTAATAGACCGTTTTAAGTTTAGTACAATAGCACCTGCCTGGTAGGTGGCGCTATACTCATACAGTCTTCAAGGATTCCGTGTTTGTTTGAAGAAAACTAAGGTATGTACTTTACAAATTTCATCCCTCGTATTTATTTGTCTTGAACAATTAAATGTACTTTAAATGCAAACCAAGATTCTTTAATAATAAACGAATACGCTTTTGCGTAACATTGACGTTTTAATATTGTTCATAATTTGACAAAACTATAAATTTACGTTCAAAGCGCATTTTGTTAAGGGAAATAAGAATAAATAAGAATTGATGGCAGTTGTTTTTAAGTAAATAAGTTATTTTGCTTTAAATCATGGTGAAAAATTTTTAGTCAACGGAAGAGTGCCGTATATTGTAGATTTTCAGATTTTCAATAGATCAAATTTTATTTTATTACATTTTTAATGTAGCTGCATTTTAATATGTAGGCTGCAATGAATTCAAAGTTCATTTTTAATAAAGTATATATTAACACGATGGTGGCGTAAGGATATCATGTTATATTTCAGCAGGTCAGTCTTTGTGGGATCAGGAGGGGGAAATTGCCGCTTCCAGACAAAAGAAACACAATGTATGTGTTTATATATTTGATGTTTTTTGCCTTTTTATCTGGATTGAATCTATAACCTTTGTACCTATCCCCCCCCCCCCCTTTCTGAAAAAATGTGAAGTAACGGGCCTGTGGCGCCGTTTATCTCATCGATGACCGACAGAGTACATTTAACTTGAGGTATTTTTCAGCGCTCTACCGGTCACACTTTTTACAAATTTCTTCTGCGCTTGTGGAAGTACGTGTTGTTGAAAATAACTCATTCGGTACGCAAGTGATTCTCCTAACATGAAAGTAGAAAATATCGAGATTACAACATAATCAACGAAATTACAGAACAAACAAACAAAACATAAATCAATATCGAAGACAGTTTTTTCGGTCGTCAACTATGGACGGACAAAATCAATACAAACCTTCTTATTGTTTTAGGCTTCTTCTGATAGCTTCACTTCTATGAGCGGAAACATTGATGGTGTGCTTAGAGCAAGCTTGTCGAGCATTTATCACGAAAGTTTCTTGAGATTTGAGCATGCGTTTCTAAGAGTGTAAATACAGTACAATGTTTTGTGGTCGCATGTGAATGGGTAACATTTCTTAAAATTTTCCGAGGAAGTGGTGTGTGAATCAAGAACAATGGAGACGCAAAACTTTAAACGTCAATATTTCAACTTGAGCTCTACTGCATTTGGGACACCTAGACGCAGAGGGTGACAAAAAAATTTATAATTCTGTCCTTATAGGATACGATTCGCTTAACTATAAATTTCTGTGTGAGCACATTACTTCGTAACTTTACATGTAATTTCAATTGCGGGTACTAACAGCGACGTTGTCCCGCAGTGGACCAGTCGGCAGAAGCTCGGTTCCCGTAGAACACCGAAAATGAAGCAACATCGACTTAGGTCAGTGTTTGGGAGGGTAACAACCTCTCGCGGCTGGTTCCTGTAGGCCGTGTACGCTAAAGGGAGCTGGTGCACGTTAAATAGGTCGTGGCTCCAATGTCCTCCATGTGAAACGATACCTCTGCGGGTGCCAACCCCAAGTGACGGTCTCTCATCTGGGAGCTGGTTCAAAAAATTAAGAGACCACATATAAAGGGGCGGAAATCGGACTCCTGCCTATAAGGGCCCCGTTAGACTCAGGAGCAGCGCACCCATTCTTCATCGCTTCGTGCCAGGATACGACGACAACAACAACAACAACATCAGCGACATTCGGATTCTCGCCAAGCTTCTGACACTACGTATCCTGTTACAAGACGTATATTTTTGATTTCAAACTGTGTGCAATATAGAACGTTGTTTCTGACAGAGAACCGATTCTTTCCATAAATCTGCTCGAAAATAGTTTAGTTTGTATTGAGCGAGCGAAGCGAACTGAAGTTGTTGCGTAAGCAGTTTTGGGGGTTAGCGAGCGACAGCGAGCAGTGGGCGGGAGTCCCTATAAATGCATAAAAAAATTAATATTTATAGCTATAACGCATAATTAAATGTCTCACTTACTATCTATTGGTGAAGAAAAGTTGAATTAATTGTTATTTATATAGAATACTATGTAAAATTTGAAACATTTTAAAACTATCTTTTCACTCAAAAGAAGTTTTTTGACGCGATTTTGCGATGAGAATCATACGCGTGGAAGGAAAGTAGCACCTTTTTAAAAAATAACCTTCGCTCATTGTTGTTCACGCAAAGTAAATTTCATTGAAGAAAAACGTCATTTTTAAAGGCTTAATGAAATTCTAATTTAAAAAAACCGGATTACTGGAGCACGACAACTTTTCATGCTCCGGCTTCAAGTTCCGCCTCCGCTCAAAGTCTTTACTAAATGATGTATTTTTCATCTCCCGTCACTATTTACTTCAAAAACGGTGTAGCAAATGCAATGCAATCCATCAGATTTTTCTCCGCCAAATCGTGGAGGGCCCTCACATCAAACAATTTTTTTTTCTGTATTCTCACTGATTTTATTTTGTATCGAAAACATAGATGCTGATTAAGGTTTAAATTCACTTCTAGCTAAAAGTTTAAGTTTAAAAGGAAATTTTCTTGGGCGTTTACACTTTTAAGACAAAATAGCGAAGGTAATTTTTACATAATTCGAAAAAATATTTTTTACAGTTATATACTAATTATTTTTTATTGTAAATATTAATCTCATTTTATACAAATTAACTACACACATAATCATTATTATTGTTATGCTTACATGTCATCAAAAACTAAAAAAAAAAAAAAAAAACCATTGGAAATATGATCTATAACGTATAGTAGGGGAACATGGGTCAAACTGACAGCGTAAAAGGAATGCGTGCACCGCGATTTCAGGTGGTTGCCCAGCTACAACAGCAGTCTGTACTTGAATTCATATCTTTTTTCTCTGAAAATGTATGACACAACGTCATTTTTTATTGTTCGCTTTCCAAAAGTAAGGGATTGAATTTTCATTACTGTTCCTCTGATTTTCATTGCGATGTGAGTACTGCAAAATACTTTTTAAGCAATCGCTTTTTCAAATATGTTGACAATTTAATTACATTTACTATTAATACAATCTAATTATTATTGAAAGCCATTTCCCATGCGTGTAAACCACCCATGTGCGCAGTCTCACCCGCCCTATATCAGGCCCTGCCTATATGAAGAGAAACGAAAAATAGGTCTTAGTTTTATTCCAGCTGTTGCTTTAATTTATAGCGTAACGGGAAAATAATCATGGAAATGCATATAAATGGAATGTAATAATAATTTAACTTTGTGCAAAGTAATAGAAATAAAATTTCACGTTAAATTAAAGCACAAATGAGCATTAAAACGCAGACATATGTTTCGGGATTGCTTGGAATCCCTTTTTCAATGTGACAGGGAGCTTCTAGATGCAAAACATCATTATATCCAACAAAAGTTTGGCAAAAATTTTAAGTTTTAATTTCTTTTAAATACTGTTTTCCTATTGTGCTTGCGCACAATTGGAAGCCATGGATCAACTTTACCGGATTTACCTTAGGTTAATACAAGCCATTTTCAAAATTTGATGCTCATGTTGCAATATTTTGTGTTAAGTCAAAAATATTTTTCGCTATTATGTAATATTAATATTTTAAATATTACTAAAACCTACTAATATGCATTGCAATGTTAATTTATTTTATGTTCGACTAGTTTTGATTTCAAATATTTAGTACAACTTGTCGTGTGTACAGTGGACACAGTGAAATGGTAATTTACACCAGTCATCAGATAACTAAATTATCGTCCTTTATTTTAGTCTCGTTCCTTTATTCGTTCATTCAATTATTAACTCATTTCTTTGTTATTAAGACATTTTTATTAAGATTTAATTTATTAAGATTTTTCATTCGTTCATTTAATTAATCATTTACTTTATTTTTTACATTCATTAACTCATTTATTCATTCGCTCGTTCTACCAATAATTCATTCATTTAGTTATTCATATTTAATAAAAGCAGTTTTAACCCTCTGCCCTCGTAAATAGGAATCATTACATATCATTTGGACTACCAAATAGCGACATGCGAATAAAGAGGGTAAATTATCTTAGAGAAAACCATTTCATTAGAAAAATATTTCAATTATACATGGTTCAAAGTGATAATTTTCCACTTTTATTTTAATAAACAAATTTACTGTCTAAAATAATAAAAAAAATTTCATTACAAATTTCAACCCTTTATGCACTGTTATTTTCAAAATAATTTTCCTATTTTGTTCATTTTGAAAAATGTAATTTATCTTAAATATTTCATTTTCCCTACATTCCCCTATATATGTTTGTGTAATATAGTGTGACATGTGACAAGGGGGAAGGAAGAATGTTGAAGTGCGACATTTTGTGACAAACGGGGGGGGGGGGATATATTGAAAAAAAGTGACATCATTTATGAATAGACTTTATGTTCATAACAACATTTTCGTTTACAATGCAATGAAAAGAAACAAATGTAACAAGTCAAACTTGAGCCTTCTTGATCGTATTATAATTTTTTATCTCATTTAACCAACAATTATTTTACAAACATGAATTAAAACAAAGAGACTATAAAGTCGATCCGAAATTTTTACATTCCGAAGCTCTCAACTTTGTCTTAATGAAGATGTTCCTAATAAACCCGAAACATGTGTGTGCCATACACCTGCAGTTTTTGTGAATTAATAACGTTGATATTATTCATCTTCTTATTTGTAAACATGTACTTCGTTAGTAAAATATATCTTTCTTTCTGTTGCAATTTGCAAATTCACCAATCGCTTTCTCATCGAGGGAACTTTTGTAGAATAATTTCTCTATTACAGTAGAAAACTATGATCGCTTTCACTGAGGCGGACATAATAATTTCAAAAGTTCCTTCTTATCTTTACATTTGCTTTTGAATATGCTTTATTTATTTATTTTTTAATATAATTTTCAAACATAAATGTCGTTAGCAAACCTGATGTCCACAACATTTGTTCGAATTTAGCACGTTTTCAAAGTATCGCAACATTTTAAATTCAGTAATTTTAAAGTTATTATTAACTTTCTTAGCCTCTTCAGACCCCAGAACTAATCACAAACAATTTTGACGCAATTTTTTGGTTCTCTGATTTAAAAAAATGATTACAAAACAAAATAACTAAAATAAATTTTTACTTTTAATTAGTAATTAGTTTAAATAATAATTAATGCCCAATTTCTATGTTTTCCATGTTTAACCTCTTCATCCTAAGTGTACCCAATTGGGTACATTTTAAAATATTGTTTATTAACCACTATTTTGTGCAATTTGAAAGCTAAAACACCCAATTGTTTTTGAAATTAACAGATAGTTTACTTCGTTTTAAACATGGAAAACATGGAAATCGGACATTAATTATTATTTAAACTAACTATTAATTAAAATTTAAAAAAAAAATTTTTCAGTTATTTTGTTTTGTAATCATTTTTTAAATCACCTTTGAAATGTTTTAGCTTTCAAATTGCAGAAACAGTAGTTAATAAACAGTATTTTTAAATGTACCCAATTGGGTACACTTGGAATGAAGAGGTTAGGGTGCATTCTTACCAACGGTGACGGAGACATTTTGTCTCCGTCGTAATAGACTGTTGCTATGGTTATCAAACTAACAACGATGACGTATCTCTTCGATAACGCAATCGCGATCGAATGAGGGGAAGTCACTTTTAATGAGCCAATAAAAAATACCAATCAGTCAATAAGAGGGCAAGGTTAGTAAGTTATGTATAACCAATGAAAAACCCTGAAAAGTTTCGTCTCTGTGGCTTTTCGTTGTTTCGTTTGGCCTGAATGCACCTATTTTAACGTAACGTTGGTTTATGGACATGAAGTTAATAAACATATTTTATGTCCGATGGAAAAATATAAATATCGAGACGCAACATTGGGAATAGTTACACTCTCAGAAACTCATGCTCAAATCTCACGAAACTTTCGTCGTATTTGACGAAATGGCTTCGTGAAAAATGCTCCAAGTAAACTTTCGTCAAATTGGCGAAATTTGTGTAGTAACTTTTTAAGTCACGTGATCGCACGAGGAAATAATCGTTGTAAATGACGAAATTTTCTTGACTATTGAAGGATTCTCGAAAGTGAGAATTCTATTTCTGAGAGGTGTAAGCATTATGTATATTATGATAATGATATAAAAACCGCGATAATGTATAGTAGAACTTTCTCTTTTAATCGAATATTACGCTTTGTATTTAAGGCTACCTGAGATGTTATTCGTGAATATTTTTCGCAATTTAAATTTGCGAATTCAAATATTAAAACGGTTGATAAGAATTAGCCATTTTCTTATAAATGTCGTCGCAATACAAAAACAAAGTAAAAAGTTTTGTTCAAACTTGTCAAAAAGTACTTGTATGTAAAAAAATAATAGTATAAAAATAAGAAAGCAATAAAACAAACAAGTCAAGTTTGTGAAACAATTTAATTTGCAATTTCTGTGATTATTTACTTACAAAATACAGGTAGAAAAAATAATCGTCACAAAATTCTTGTAGAATTTCAACATCTGTACCTTATTGCGCTCTCGGAAGTGTATAGATGATTTGCTTTTCCATTCTTTCATTAGAAGAAAAATGCTTTTCTAAGAAAACCTAAAAAAAAAGGAGTAGTATTTTACATTTTAACATTGCTAAATAATTTAATACAATTAATTTAAACAAGAAATATTACATTTTGAATGATTTTTTGATATGCATTTTCTTTTCACTACAGTAGAACCTCGGTAGCTCGACACATGGATAAGTCGACAACCGTGGTAAGTCGACATTTCCTCCACTATTGGTTGGCCCAATGCTAATTTCAATGAACGTAAAACACTCTAACTTGACACCCAATTTACAGGACCCCGGTAAGTCGACCTCTATTTTGTATTCTCATTAAATTTTTTTTCCGGTATTTTTTCATGGTGTACAATTCTGAGAATTTTACAGTGATGTTTCTTTGTCAATAAATCAATTCTTTCCTGGAAAGTGTACCTGGAATCTTCCCGTTTTAGCCTACTTTCCCGTAAAAGTAAAAAAAAATAATAATGAAGCATGAAAGAAGGCTTAATGTATCGTGTTATTTATTCATTTAGAAAAAATACCCGCAAGACTCCCTCCAATCAATTATATTAATAGATAAATAATAAAAAGGGATAAATTAATTCACTGGAATTGAATTTTATAACTTAAACGGTAAGTAAATAACAATACAGATCAATATTAGCAATTGAAATTACGGAGCCTCGGTAACTTAACACATGCTTATCTCGACATGTTTTCGTGTTCACTGTATTAAAAGAAAACAAGAAGTTCCGTCTAGAACTATACGAGCCTACTTTCCCGTATACACCAAATTCAAATTTATAATCTAGCTATCTCTTTCTCTCTCTTTCTTATTTATCTTTAGTTCTAATTATTGAAAATATACCTTTTTCAACGGATAATACATATTCATTCACTCACTCATTCATTCTTTCATTTATTCAGCCATGCATTTATTCATTCATTCGTTACCTCATTCAAGTGTTTATTCATTCATTTACGCATTCATGTATTTATTCACTCATTTATTTATATTTTCATTTATTCAATAATTTATTCATTCATTCTTTTCCTCATTCATTTATTCATTGATTTATTCTTTCACTCTTTCATTTATTCATTCATTCATTATTTCACTCATTGAATCGCTGAGAAATATCCTTGAAAATCCCGATCAAAAAATTTCATAGCAAAATAGGCTCGTAAGCTCTGGATAAACTTTCTATTTTTACATGTTCTGCGTTATAAGAGCTTTCCGATAAAGTTTGTTTCAAGCAAATCGGTCCGTTAGATCAGGATTTATATAGGGTTGAAATTTCCCCGTATGCGGTATGTTAATTTTTTTTGAACTGTTCAAAAATGAACAAAACTTGTTCAAATCAATATTTCCCGCCAAGAACTTCTTCCAGTGATCTTGTTCATGGGAACTTATATCTTGTACCCAGAGTTTACATAATTTGCTTCATTTTCACCCATAGGCGCTAATGTTAAAATTTTTTGAACTGTTCAAAATTGAACAAAAAATCGTTCAAATCAAAAAGTAAAATACGGAAATGAGATGTCCTCGCCGAGATCTTTCGAATGCAAAAAGAATTTTTCCGATCGGACAATTCGTTCAAAAGTTATTAGGGGGGGACAGACCGACAGACCGACAGACAGACAGACCGACAGACACACTTTTTCCCCGTCTCAACACCCTACTTTCAAATTTTTTATTTTTCAATCTTTATTTAATTACTTCACTTATTTTTGACTTTTCTTGATTTCTAACGATATTTTCACGATACATTAAGCCTTCTTTCATGCTTTATTATTATTTTTTTTTACTTTTACGGGAAAGTAGGCTAAAAATAGCTACATTTTGGCACTGATTCGATATTTCTAACATTTTCCGCGAGGTTGAATCAAATTTTGGAGAAAAAGAATATGTAATCTGTAGACATCATGTACAGGGTGCCTCATAAATGTGTTAATAGTTTTTAAAAAATCGTAAAAGAAGAGGGAATAGGTATATTTGAATGCGCTTTGTGGCAAAGTTTTTATTTTCAAGAAAGATCTTTTCCATCAGATTCCTGGCACATCACTTGAGTTAAGATGTAACCTCATTTTTAACCCTAAAAATTAACTACTTATCATCTTGTGATAGATTTGGCTATTTATGATTAATTATAACAAACGAAATGTTAAATACGTGATGGATTAGACGCACAAATAAAGATTATTTAAAGCGTGTTTAACGTTATTACACTAGTCTTATGGTCACGCTTACCCTACTAAACCCGCCTTAACAAGAATTTTTTTTTAAATTGAAATAAAAAATAAACTCCAAAAACAAAAATACATGAAATGAAAATTTAAATGCATTTTTAGTATAGGATAAGTCTAGTTACTTAAATAAATCAAAAATTATTCTTACCTGATTATTTTTTTCGACTTTCATTTGGTGCTCAGAGTACCAAATTTTCCACGAATGAAACTCCACCTATGGAAAAATACTTACTACATTAAACTTCTTTTTTGCATTTTCTCCTTCTTTGCTATACTGTTCCGAACTTTCTTATTTTCATAAAACATTTGGCTTGTTCGAATATCTATGCTTACCATTGCAATATTAGCCAGGATTTCGACTAGCCCGAGTAAGAACAAATGATAAAATGCGCAATTATAAGTTTTGGAAACGAACTTTTAAATTTTTAATTTACTCTTAAAAAAAAAATACTTACTTTACACTGTTTATGCTCTTTAAGTTTTGAATATTTTTTCAGTTTAGGGGGTAGTCGAATTTGTCTTACGAAATATTTGTGTTCTCAAAAACCAGTAGGAAAGTTTTTGAACAATAGCGTGAGGCAAAAAGTGCTCGATTTTTTCTTTCTTTTTCTTTTCAACCGCTTTAAGGGTATGGGACCGTCCAAAAATGTCACGCTTTTTTCCCATATATTTGAGCCCCTTCCCCCTTTGTCACAAAATGTCCCACTTCAACGGATCCCCCTCCCCTTGTCACAATTTCACTAACTCCCCTCCTCTCTCGAAGTGTGACATCATTTATGAATATGTATAAAATATGTATCCGTGTAGCATATTAC